>JAJTUV010000338.1:0-600000 GCA_021653895.1 Mastomys natalensis
GGTGGTATCTGCTCTCTGAGTTCCCCCTGGGCTCGAGGGCTCATCGAGTATGTCATCATCAGACTCCTGACTGGTGTTCAAACCCCGCTCTCGGATCTCCTGGTACAGCTGGGGGTCTGGGGAGAGAAGAGCCACCTGTCTGTAGGAGGGTTTGGGGGTGGCATGGCCCTCCCAAGGACCCCACAAAGCTCTCAAAAACATGCAGGCTCCGCTGTGGCCCACTGGGTCCTACAGTGGTGCAAGGCCAGCCTGGAAGAGTGTAGCAGCCTAGTGTAGAATGTGGCACTGAAGATCAGGGCCAAGCGGACCATCCAGAGCTGTGTGCCGCCAGCTGTGCCTGGTCTGAGACAGGAAGGCCGGGGTACTCGGGTGGGGCCTGAGTATGCTGGTTGCCACCCAAAGCCAACAGCCATCAGTCTAGTCTGGCATGGGCCAACCCAGTTGAGGACACCTCTGAGCCCGAGCAGCTGCTACCATTAGCCTGAGACTGGAACAGCGCTGCAGCTCCACACAGGGAGATTCCCAGAGATTTTGCAGGGGCTTGGAGCTAACACAGCCAGGAAGGAGGGACAATCTTGCTGGAGTCACCGTGTCTTGGAACCTCTGAGCCTCTAGGCCTCACAGCCCCAGTGGGACCAGGTAGACACAACAACCCAGGATACTACTTCCTCACAAGCTGCAGTTCCCAGGAAGGAGGCTCTTTGGACTGGGAATATCCCATGCCAAGAACAAAGATGGGTGTCTGCCTCTCTGGCTACTGACTGCTGGAGGCCTGATGCCTACAAGCAAACCTGGGTCTCATTGAATACTCAAGATACCAGGGAGCTGGTCTGTCCTATCCTTAGGTCACAAAGGGACCTGAGGAAACTCTACTAGCTGCGACAGTCCCATCAACAACTGGGGTCTTATCTTCTCAGACCCACTCGGTTCCCTGGGTTGGCCCTTCCTGGTTACGCTCAGCCCTTAGCTTCCCCGGAACCACTTACCATCTTTGAAAGAGCCCTTGTGTGCACGTTTCCGCCCCAGAGTTTTCTGCAGACAAGAAACAGAAACCCCAGCAGTCAGTAGAGAGGGAGGTGTGGGTCGGCTGCCTTTCTGTTGCTATGGTAGCCCAGAGGTTGTAAGAGATCGCCCAGTGGGAGGGTGCTCCTTAAATATAAGCTGTACAAAGTAGAGACCAAGACAGGTAAAAGTTGGAGCTCGGAGCAGGGGCCTGCTACAGGAAGGCTGCACTGGGGCAGGCTGGGGGGGGGGCAATCAATTCATTTAAGAGGAATTACCTGCATAGTGGGGCATGGTGGGAATGGAGCAGGGGTCTCGAGAAAACAAAATTGTGCAGACTTTTGCTGGTTAGAGTCTGGCCCTGGTACTGGTTGAAGTCCCAGAAACTGAGGCAGGGGATTGGAAGGACTGAGCTCTGGGGAATTCCACTCTTGGCTGCGACACTAGGCTTTCACAGGCTTACTGGTTCCAGGAAAGAAAGTTGCTTCTGGTTCCTTAGAACCAGTTAGGGCCTGAAAACTCACTTAAGTGTGTATCCTTGTATGTGTGTTGGGGCGTGCATGCCTCTATCTCTGTGTGTGTCTCTGTGTGTGTACATGTCTCTGTGTATGTACATGTCTCTGTGTATGTTTTGTTTATGCATCTGTGTTTCTGCTTCTATGTGTGTGTCTATGTGTGCCTGTGTCTCTGTGTGTGCTGTGTCTGTGTTGTATCTATGGGTCTGTATGTCTCTATATGTGTGTATATGTTTGTGTGCCTGTGTCTCTATGTGTTGTGTATGTATCTCTGTGTTATGTCTATATGTCTGTGTGTCTCTCCATATGAGTGTCTCTATGTCTATGTGTGTACATGTATGTTTGTGTGTGCCTCTCTGCGTGTCTATATGTCTTTGTGTGTGTGTGGTGTCTATGTGTCTGTGTGGCTCTATGTGTTGTGTATGTGTCTCTGTGTGTTGTGTCTATGTGTGTACCTGTGTATTATGTCTGTGTGTCTCTCGTATGAGTGTCTCTGTGTATGTATCTGCATGCCTGTGTGTGATGAGTGTCTCTATGTATGTATCTTTGTGTCTCTGTGTATGTATCTGTGTGTCTGTGTGTGACACTCCCAGCTGAGCCTGGCTTAGCTGTTTTTCACCCTCTCCCCAGCCCCCTCATCTCCTCCATTCCAAATCTTCCCCCGGTCCCTACCTAAGCCCCCCTGGCCCTGAGACCATGGGGAGCCCTCACATCCTTGGGCCTCCTGCACAGTCACCTGCTAGCCCTCAACACTTGCCACCCCAGCATGGGGCAAGCAACAGGCACTCAGGGATGGGTGCTAAAGATGGACTCACTACTGAGTTGAGCTACGGATGAGTGAGACTTTGGCAGGCCTGGTTCTAAGAGGCGGTGGTGCCACCAATCCTGCTCCTGAGGACAAGGCACCTCAGGTAGATGTGGCACCAGATCTGTGATAAAGGACGGCAGCTGGCACCATAGGCAGAGGCCTTGCCTTAGCATTATTGGCTTTCACAGAAGCTTGTGGTGACCATGCTGTGTGCTGCTGGCTATTATTCTGATGCTCAAGTAAGCATGCTTTTCCCATGATGCTGCATACAGCTCTTAAACATGCTCTTCCCATGATGCTGTGTGCAGCTCTTAAACATGTACCTCCCATGGTCTTCCCATGGTATTGTGTGCAGCTCTAGGTATGCTCTTCCCATGATGCTGCATGCAGCTCTAAGCATGTTCTTCCTATGCTGTGTGCAGCTCTAAGGACGCTCTTCCCATGATGCTGAGTGCAGCTCTAGGCGACTGAGGGCATGTACTCATCTTTGGAGTATGCTACAGCTGGATGGCGGTCATCTTCACTTATATATGGGGAAACTGAGGCTCAGAAGTGTTAAGAATCTGTTAGGGGTCAAAAAGCCACAAAGGCCCACCTTAGGCCCTTCATGGAAGCTGACTGAGCCCTGTGCCTGGGGTGCCTCTGAGCAAGTCTGAAGGAATCTCCCGGCAGAGAGGCCCGGAAGCCTCCTAGCTCTGTCCTCGGAAGCAACAATCTTGAATGACTGTTAAATAGAGATTCTCCCATCTGACCCCAACGAGCAGGATGGCTGGCTCCCTGCCTGTGAGCCCCCTGAGCCCCTAGACACACTGCCCACCCTCCTGTCAGGGCAGGCCCCTACCTTATTCTTGGCTGGGTACCGGGCAGGAGGCTGAGCAGCCTCCTCAGCAAGAGCCTGGAGCTTAGGGCCGAGCTGGACTGAGTCCCCCTTGCTACTGGGTGGCCCCAGGCCCTTCATGGCTGCCCTGTAGGACTGGTTCCTCAGGTTGCGCTTCAGATTCCCAGCGGTAACCGTGTCCATATCCATGTCATCTAAAGAGAAGCTGGGGGCTGGGAAGAGCTGAGGACTCCGCCTCGCAGCCTCCTTGCTGAGCACAGCTGCCCCAAAGCTCTGGTGGCGGGCTGGGGACTTGGTCTTGGCCTTGCTGGCCACAGCCAAACTCTTGGGGATGAGTTGCTGCGTGCCCATCTTGAGGGCTGCGGCGCTTTGCGTGCTGAGGATGATGGGCTGAGGCTCCTCATCTCCTGGTGTTGGCGACGGTGGCGGTGGGGGTGGTAGGGGATCTGAGGCGTCTGGCTCAAAGGCAGCATTGGCTCTGGCTTTTAAGGAGCTCCGGACCATGGGGAGTTCCGCAATGGGGTTGCCATTGGCATCGAGTCTCAGCTCTGCGTGGAAGCGATACTCTAGTTTCTCATCCAGAGAGCTGTCAGAATACCTCTGGGACATGCTGGTGACAGCGGGCGGAGGCCTAGAGAGAGGCAAGCAAGAGGTGAAAGGCTCAGAGGGGCCTTCTGCACGCAACCTCCCCGGGCCCAATGCTGATTCTGTTTAACGTCCTTGCCTGACAGCTCCCAGGCAAGGACAGGGAGAACAGGGCTTGCTATGGCTGGTCACCGGGACCCTCTCCTGGGAGACGGCATAGCTGGGAAGCTGGGGTCTGGGCTTACCTGAGGATGGAGGCTGTGTGCCTCAGGCAGGGATGAAGGCTCTGGTGGGAACAGTGTGTGGCTGGAAGAAGCCCAAGGGACCCACCCTGATTTCCTGGGCAGGGTGCAAAGAAGGGGAGATCTGTGGCTGGGCCCAGAAGCTACATAGACCAGACCAGAATCTTGGCTAGTCCCCTTATTGATGTGTGGGCACTTTGTGCATGGTTTTCATGGAGACAATTATGGTTTCCTGAGACTGTAGCTGGCACTGTGGATGTGACTGGCTCTACATTCTTGCTAAGGGGACACCTGACCCTGACCAACATGAGGAAGAGCAAAGCAGGATGGACGATAGAGAGGGAGGACACAGCCGGGCGGTGGTGGCATGCCTTTAATCCCAGCACTTGGGAGGCAGAGGCAGGCGGATTTCTGAGTTCTAGGCCAGCCTGGTCTACAGAGTGAGTTCCAGGACAGCCCGGGCTACACAGAGAAACCCTGTCTCGAAAAACAAAAACAAAAAAAGAAAAAAAAAAAGAAAGAAAGAGAGGACACTCTCCACTTGACCGTGGTCTTCCTGCTCAGTAGCTGTCCACCTCAGAAGCAGCAGAATCAGGATCCAAGCGAACTCAGGATCCGAGCAAAGCCTGGCTGCTCCCCCTCCTCCTGGCCAAGCACAGTTTCCACAGGGCTGAGACTGGCTACAAAGCCTCTCCTCACAACACTCTCCAATACACATTTGTACTTTCTGAAGTTGGGGTCCACAATCCCAGTCTTAGGAGACCAAGGTGAACCCTGGGTCAGAGTGCAGGTGAGACAGTAGCAGGATCTTCAGCCTGAGTCATGGTGGGTTCACTGCCCGGCGACAGCCACCGCCAATATGTGATTCCTCAGCCACTACACCCGTCCACCCCAGCAGCTCACATGCCTGAGGTCCATCTCTGACTCCTTTATGCTCAGCATTGACTTGCCCCCTGTCTGCCATTCTGGCCCATCAATAGCAGGCAGCCCTGAGCAGTGGTTTCCAGAATGTTCTAGCTCCTACAGCACTAGCATTTTCCGTTCCCTTGGTCCAACACAGTCTCAGGCTGGGCTTTGGCTAACAGGTGTAGGAGGAGCTAAGGTGGGAGGAGTTAGGAGAGGAAGAGGAAAAGGAAGAGAGGGAGTTAGGAGAGGTAGAGATAAAAGGAAGAGGAGACGAGAGCAGAGATGTAGGAGGATGGAGAAGCACACAGGTATGGAGAGCACTCGTGGGGAACAACTTATAAACTTATAATTAGGTTAGCTAACTGGGATACAACTCTCTTTGTATGGGCATCTTGTTATTAATCATTATCAAACACATAAAGCCTTTGATTAATCTATAAGAATTAGAGTCTCATTCTCTTACTGGGCCCGCATGGATGGTGGAATAGTCTGGGCAGTGCCTTGCCTTTCGGAGACAGTGTGGAAGATTGCCAGAGCCATCTCTCATGCTGGCATCTAGTGGGTGGCAGGGCTGGTGTTTCTGGTGCCCAGTTCTAGCTGCGGCACGCACATGGCCTCAGGCCGAGAAACATAGCAGCTGGGCTAGGCAGAGCCACCGCAGCTTAGATAGTCGGCCTGAGCCAGAGGCTGATTTAAATAATTATTACAACAAACAGGGAAGAAGTGGTGTCCCTCCTGGGCAGGGAATCCCACTGGCCTGTGACTCAGAGACTGAGGTGAACAGAGCTATGGCCTGGATACAGCAGGAGCCAGCATAAAGGCTGGTCTGGAAGAAGCACCTTGTGGGGACCAGTCATTAACACTGACTAATCTGCTGAGGGTCAGCTGTCCACGACGCTATCACTTACCTCCGTGACGGGGGAGGGGGGAGTCCGCCACACTTATCAGCAGCTGCCCTGTTGGGGGCCCGGAAACCTGGGGTCCTCAATGATTAAAGATGTCACCTCTCGGTTTCAGTCTTCAAATCTGCAAAATGGGCTCAGTAAGAACAATGTCCTCACTCGGGGATATCCTAACAGGTTCCTAAATGACCTGCAGAGTCCATTCAAACACCCCTGACTGGCTGTCAGGGGTCAGAAAGTAGCCGCCAAGGCTTTTCTGAACCAAACAGCATCCCTGATGTCTCTGGTGTCCGACGCTTCACTGATAAGACAGGCCAGCACTCAAGAGACTCTGTAATGTGAAGTTTCCAGGGGGGAAACTTTCTTTTGAAAAAAAAAAAAAAAAAATTTCCCAGGCTGGAGAGATGGCTCAGTGGTTAAGAGCACTGAATACTCTTCCAGAAGTCCTGAGTTCAATTCCCAGCAACCACATGGTGGCTTATAACCATCTGTAATGGGATCCAATACTTTCTGATGTGTCTGAAAACAGCTTCAGTGTAGTCATATAAATAAAATAGGTAAATCTTTTTGAGAGAGAGAGAGAGAGAGAGAGAGAGAGAAGAGAGAGAGAGAGACAGAGAGAGAGAGATTCCCTTTATTATTTTTTTTTTCTAAAAACAAAGGAGCCAACATAAAGGAAGCCTTTTATATGCTCAGAGCTCTATATAGATTGAAATGACTTGAGCCTATAGGCACCCTACAGAACCTCAGCACCGAAGAGGCTGGGGCAGGAGGCTCTTGAGGTTGAGGCTAGCCTGGGTCACACACACAGTGAAACCATCTCATCAAAACCCAACAACCCCGAGTCCCAATTGATAAGAGTCTTGGTAAAAGGAACCCACGTCACTTGCCTCCATTGGGTCACAATGACCCCTTGTCATTTGCCCTGGGGACTGTCCCAGGATCAGTTCTCAAGGTGTGGTACCTACCTGCCCTGCCTGACAGATGGACTGGACTGGATGGGAAGCTACCCTTAGGGCTACCTGAGTCGGGGTGGGGACCAGGGCTGTTTGGATGGGTTCAGGGCCTCAGGAACTGTTGACTCTCTGGCCTTCAGGAAACTATACCCACCCTGGAGTTCCAGGCAGGTCACACAGCTCCATCTTACCCCACATTTCAGACCCCAGAATGGTGCCAAGACTGCCCAGCAGTCCACTCCTTGAAGGGGACAGAGCAGGACTAGCCACAATGCTCATATTGTGTCACTTGGTCTAGCAGACCAAGTGCAAGCACCCAGGAAGCCAGTTGTGTCCCAGTTCACTCCTGAAAGCCCCAGGTTCTTCTAGCATTTAGCTCTTGGCTAAAATTATCCCAAGAAACTGAGTGTATCTGAGCCTAGCTGGTCCCAGGGAGGGCAGGCTAGGGCCTCGTACCCCAAAGGGAGGGTGCATTCCTAAGGACATTCCAAATCGTGGCTGAGTATGATAGCAGTCACAGTCACACAAGGCCTCCCCCGGGAGTTGGCATCTGTCACACATGTGTGGTGTGGGGTCCCAGCCCTTAATTAATTTGTCTGGTTTACCAAAGCCTGGAGAGGTTAGTTTAGCTGTCTTCTGATGACCTAGAATGGACTTCTCACCGATCTGTTTACACAGGGATCATTTCAACCAGAAAGAACAGACCACACAGGGGCCGGGTGTCGTTACTTTGCCTCCTCTCCTACCAGCAAACATCCATCATTCCTAAGCTCGGGCTTGCAGGATAGCATGGCCCCTGGCAGGCCGTGGCCTCGCCCAGCAGAGAGCAAAGTCCATTGCAGGCCTAGAAGGTGCCCAAAGGGAACCTGTCCGGTGAGCCATTCCTGGGAGTGGCTTTTGTTCCCAGGCTGGCACCACACCCACAGGCCTGGCAAACAACCTGCCTGGGACCCAGAGAGTAGGGATGATGACTTCCGGGTACCTGTCCTGTCAAACAACACGGAAATGCCTGCTGGACACATGCTGGAAATGCCTGAAGCTGCTCAGGCAGCTCTTCTGATTGCCACTGTCTGGAGGGGGCTGGGCTGCCCAGCCGTACATAGCATAGCTGCAGGGCTCTGTGCTCAGGGGGCATGAGGCCGGCCTGGTTGTTAATCATTCCTACGCTTTCTCCATCCAGCTCCTTGTTAATTTCTGCTCCCGGCCACCCAGTTTTGCTGTTCCATGCTCCTTGAGAGTCTGGCTCCTTTGTCAGGAGACACTTCAGGGTTGGGTGGATGGGCTTGGCTTTGGCTGTCCTCTGACCACCAGGGAAACAAACCTCAGGCATCGTCTCAGGAAAGGAGTGGGGGCAGGCTTTAATGTCTTTAAATCCTTTTTAAAATATTTACTTATTATTTATTTTAGGTGTGTTTGCATGCATGCCTGCGTGTATGTATGCATGTATGCACATCACATGCATGCTAAGTGCCTGCAAAGGTCAGAAGGGGGATAAGATCCGCTGAAACTGAGTTAAAAGATGATTGAGCCACTGTGCAAACCCAGGTTCTTTTGCAAGAATGAGTGATCTTAACTATGAGCCATCTCTCCAGCCCTAGATTTTTTTTTTTTTTTTTAATTTTTGAGATAAGGTCTCACTGTGCATCCCTGGCTTGTCTGTATTCTATACATAGACCAGGCAGGCCTCAAACCCAGAGATCCGCTTGCCTCTCCCTCCTGAGTGCTGGGAGTAGAGGTGTGTGCCACCAAGCCTGACAGGGGGTAGATTTCTGACAATCAGAATGGGTCTTTCTCTCCTCCTTCTTAGACTGGTGGCTGGGAAGGTTTAGCTTTCCCACTGGGGATAACTTCCCTCTCTTCTCTTCTTGCTGCTGTTAAAGTCACTTGGTGCCCTCTGGTACCTTTTCTTTCCTCCAGACTGGCTGGCTCTCACTCTTGGTTCACCAAGACACTGGCACACAGGGGCCTCAGATTTTCCTAGTGGGCTCCAGGGAAATACCAGCCATGGCTACCCACCAATAGCCAGACATTAGGCCTTGCAGGCTCCTTATGGGCCAGGGATATGTCTTCTCTGTATCCCAGGTACCCCAGGCTCATGGGACAGGGAGCATGGAAGCACTCCAAAGACACCTTCTGCAGAGCTCTAACTGGGTAGCTGGATACTCTCTCCCTAAGTCTGAGCTTTTGAGACGCAGGGACAATTTCTTCCAAGTACCCCCCACAAATACCAGGGCTCAATTCCCAAACTGATGCTGGTGCTTTCTCTGTCCTGGGCCTACCTTGTGTCTCACTGAAGAGGCTCTGGTGCTCTGTGAGAACCAACTTATCCAGAGGTTCTGATTAAAATGAGCAGAAACTGGGTCAGAGCCACTTGGCAGACCACATGCCACAGTGAAGGTGACTCTTAGCTGTTTCTGCTCAGGGTGGGCTGGAAATGGCCCATGATTGAGGCCTTAGAACCTACAGCCCATGTTCTCTTTGCCACACTAAATAGCTCTCCGTGGGAACAAATTCTGGATTACAGAACCTTGGGGCAGGATACCATTAGAGATAGTGAGATCTTGACAGACATCTCAGAGGACCACTGTGGGTGTGGTCCTGGATAGGTGGGTCTCGTCTCTCTGCACCTGGTCCTCTGCCCTCCTTCACTTCAGGCAGGTCAGTTTCTCAAAAACCTTGTAAGTACCTATGTTGCTTTCTAGACCCCTAAACCTGATTTCTTCCCAGCCTGACCTGCTGCAGCTGGTTACACCTGTCATAGGAACCCAAACGCCCTGAATCTGAGACTTTAAGCCCTGCTGGAGGCCCTCCATCACTAGCTCTGAGGCTGGGCCATCTTTACCTGGAGGGCTCAGTCTCAGCCAACCCACAATGGTTGGCCTTGTGCTTGGGGTATCCTGACTGGCTGAGCAGGAGACTTGGAGTCCGCAATTTGCTTGTAACCCATACCAGCTAGCTCCATTTGTCAGGTGCTGTTGGGGGCGGGGACAAGTGCTGAGCTCAAAGGATCTCACCTGAGAGCAGTTTTGCCCACCCCGGAGACAACTTGTAACATTTAAGACATTGTTGATCACACCCACCGTATTCTGAGGCCGGAGGCCAGGATGCCAGGAGCAGCAGAGCACAAAACAGCTTGTAACAGCCAACTGGAACAAAGTTCCCAGAGCTGAAGTGGGGAAAACCGGATCACAGCTAGCCACTCTTCATATATCTGGTGCATCCAGTCTTAGCCCAAGACACCCACCTATCACCTCTTTCACCTTCCATAAGCCAAAGGAACCCAAACACAGGGCAGGTTTCCCTAAGGAAGAATAAGTTGAGGCAGCAGAGTCTTGACCTGACGGGAGACCTGGGGCCAGGCCTCCAATGCCCAGTTTACGAGCTGAAATACGGGCCTACAGAAGGTACTAGCGGGCTACGACTTCAGCCTCTCCTCAAACTTCTCTAGCAGGCAGCGAGAAGCAGGGACAGAGGGAATGTGACCTGCCTAGGTCAAGCCCAGCCGTGTGAGCACAAGGGGAGGAGCCAAGCTCTGAGGCCCTATCTTGACCTAGATGGTTGTCCTCAAACCAGGAACTGGATCAGATGATAGGATTCTGGACTCAGGATGCTACAGAGGGGCAGTCACCTAAGCAGGGTGTCACAGAGAGTGAGTGAACTCAGGCAATGGCAGGATGGATCTGGAAATTGAAACCAAAACCAAAACCAAACCTCCAGACCAGGTGGTCAAACAGAAGCAAGCCACCATTTCCATGCAGCACACCTAGAGAGTGTCTGTCTGCAGAGATGGGAACTTCAAGCAGCTGCCTTACCTCAGGACTTCCTGACATGGGGTGAAGTGTTACACCACGTGCTAGCTCATAACTGTCATAACTCCAGGGGAATCCAATGACCTCTTAAGACTTCCATGGGCACTAGGCATGCCTGTGGTGCACACACATACATACATACACACATACATCTTAAAAAACAAACCCGGAGGTTCTGGCTTTAACTGCTTGGAGAAGGTGGTGCAGAGAGCCTCTACCTATCTCTCTCCACCTTGTTCTCTGTACATACAACACACAACACACACACACACACACACACACACACATATACATCTTAAAAAACAAACAAACCAGGAGGTTCGGCTTTAGGTGCTTGGAGAAGGTGGTGGCAGAGAGCCTCTACCTAGCTCTCTCCACCTTGTTCTCTGGCTGAGTTCTTACTTCTTCAAAGAAGCCCCGAGACCCTTCCCTCTACCAGGCCGTGCTGTGAGCTCATGGTCAGAGGCTTCTCTCTGGACCATGGGCAGATAGAAGCATGTCCCCAGAAGGGAACACAGCAGCGGAGCATTCAATCAATGAACTCTGATGGATAAACCGAGGCCCGGAGGCTGAAGCGGCTTGCCTGAATTCACAAACAGCAACTTTCAAGCCGGGTGCTTATACACCCGGGTAGGAAGCCAGTGCTATCAGGACATGCATACGGCATACAGTCAGAATGGTCCCACATGGCACCTGAGACTTTGCAGCTGGTCACTCAAGTGACAAACGCACCCAAGCATCCACTTAGCTACCAGCTGTCTGGGCTCAGCGTGATGGAGGCCGCTGAGATTCATCTTGGCGGTACCAACTCAGATCCCGGCCCCTGGGACCAGGTACACGTCCAGGTTCATCTTTCTCCTCAACCTCAAAATAGATCTCTGCTCCTGATTTAACAGATATGGGGACCAAGGTAGGGGTTGGGACAGGTGCCCACCACCGTCCAGTCTGTAAGTCGCACCCGCTGCTTTCCGGGGCAGCCCCCTCCCACTGGAAAGCACTGCGGAGCCTGACTAGAGGAGTAGACACCAAAGCCACCAAGGTGGGGAAAGGGCACAAGGGGGTCAGGCCACACATTCTTGGAGCCTATCTAAACAGATCGTCTTTCTAGCTACCGGAAGAGTCACTTCCACGCACCCCCCACCCCCCCGATCTTCCCAGGAGTCTCTGCGATCTAGTGTCTAACTAGGTCCGCTGCAAAGTGTCCCTTGGACTGTGGCTTAGGGCAGCTAGGCTCCAGATCCCCGGCTTACAACCCCAGCGAGAGGGCGGGGCGCGACGTTGTCGCTGAGGTCGGAAGGGGCTGGAAGCGCAGAGGGGAGTGGAGCAGAGGTGCTCCGGGCGCCCCAGGTGATCTTCCCCTCGGCTGACTCTCCAGTCCCCAGGCTCACCTGTGCGAGCGGCCGAGGGGTGGCCGGGCGGGTGCAGCCTGCGGTGCCGCTGGGTCCCTGCGTCCCAGGGCCGGCCGGTCCCGCCCTCTCTACTTCCTGCGAGGCGGGCGAGCGGGCGGAGCCCGGGCCAGGTGGGCTCCGCCGACCGCTGCGCCGCCGGAGGGCGGGTCACTCCCTGGGCACCTGCTGCAACCGCTGCCGCCTCACCTGGCCGCGCCGGCTGCGTCACCGCTCTGCCTCGGTCCGCCTGCGGTCACGTGACCCGTCTGGCGGTTCGGGCCAGAGTCCGCCCTCGGGTACTGTTCTACCCTCCCTCCCGCTCCTATGCCTGATTCCTTCCTGCACCTCTCTCCCAGCTCCGCCGCCTCCTCCAGGAAGCCTTCTGAGAAATCCCGGGCCTGCGGGAGCCTGTTTGTTGACAGAAGGCCCCACCCTCTGCATTCTTTGCAGCTGCAGCCCGGCCAGGATCTCCCAGAACACCTTTCGTGGTATAACCTATCCACCACCACCCCGTTTTACAGAGAACTCTGACGGCTGGAAATTCTGCTGGCCACACAGATCCAGCCGTGGTTCTCCTGAGCTCAGGAAAACAGCTGCCAAGTCTATGTAGTTGTCCTCAAGAAAACAACGACCCCCATGTGGGCTTTTAGGGGTCAGGCTCCTCGTGTGGAAAATGATGAGGTCTTCACCGTTGTCCTCCAAAGTGCGATCAAACCTGAGCTCCCAAGGGTGGCTCAGATCAAGGGAGAGAGGAGTAGGGCAGGCAAGAGTCACAGTGAGTGCAAGGGCCAAGAAACGGAGGGAACTTGTCCAGGGGGCAGCCTGAGGCTGGGGGCAGAGAGCACAGAGCAGGGTGGAATGGAGACAGAGGCTGGGAGTGTCCAGCTCCCATCCCAGAGCCGGGTCCTCTTAGAGGCAGGATGGTCAGGACTGAATTGACACGGCCCTGACCATTCCTGCATCTGCAGGGTATGGTCAATCCAGACTCACCTTCCTCAGCCTGTCCGAGGTTTCTGAGAGCTGGGGTTACAGGCAGACATCACGACAGCTGCCAACGTTGGATTCAGATGGTTTGATATCCCTAAGACACCTCAGAGCATGGTCATCAGAGCAGAACCTCACCCACGCTGGAAGAAGAGAGAATGGTGAGAAGCTTGTCCGTGGAGACCATATCTGCCTGGTTCACTAGACTGTGCGTGACAGGGACACAGTGAATGTCTGGTGACCTGGGTGTAACCCAAGGTCCTGAGACACAGCCAGTACCAGTCCCCATCCTGACCCACCTCTCTGTCATCTGTTTTTCCGGAAAGACCTGTGACCTCACACCACGGTGCTCACACACAGTTCTCCATGCAGTGTAGCATCTCTGACAGAGTGATGCTGGAGACTCTGGGTTGGCACTTTCATGGCCAACAGTGTGTGTGTGGGGTGTGCCCCGTTGGCACTCCTACCTAGCTACTGCCTGTACCCTGGTCTTCCTATGCCCTCAGCCTTGAAGTTGGGTGGTTTAGTTATGCCATCCTCTGCTCTTTCCGGTGCGATAACATCTGGCAGGGCACTAGTTGGCCACAAGGCCAGGCCCAAATGGGCGTCAGTCACACTGGAAAGAGGAGAGGAGCTTAGAGTGACCTGTGGACCAAGGCCTGGGGCCCAGCTGCTGCGCTGCTAGACGCTCCTGGGAAAAGCAGCTCGTTGCTGACCCCTTGAGGCCATTGTGTGGTATTGCACCCACCAAGCCCACCCTCACTTCCCAGCAAGATCTTGCATGTCAGCTCTTGCTTGGCACGATGTCATCACGGCCCCCTTAGTGTCTGACTCCTGAAGAGGGTGGAGGATAGGGGGTGGGTGTGGGGGAATGCAGACTCTGTAGGCAGAATCAACAGATGAAAAACACACCCTGCTCACCCCCACCCCCTTTTTTTTTTCTAGCTGCAGGGTCTCTCTGTGTAGCCCAGGCTGGTCTGGAATTATGTATACCAAGCTGGCTCAAACTCATAGAGATGTGACTTGGAAGTGCTAGGACTAAAGGTATGCAGCACCATGCCTGAAAGAAATGCAAGGTGAGCACAGAGAAAGGACCCCCCTGCAAAACAGACCAGAGGGACAGAAATGCACATACCAAGGCACATACAGAAAGATCCCCTGTAAAAAAACAAAAACAAAAGAAAAAAACGGGGTGGGGGAACTCAGATGCTGAACTCTAGCCTTCTCCTGGAGGACTATTGTTTTTTTAAGGGTATTACTAGGCTGGAATTAGGGTCACCTTTCTCTCTTTAGGAAAAGCCTTGCATGCCTTTGTCTCAAGCTGCCAGGGCTTTGCTTCAGGTCAGGAGGGCAAGGAAGAAGCCAGAAATTCTCTCTCTCTCTATGCCTATCCCTGTCTGTCTGTCTGACTGCCAGGGATCTAATTCCTAGTCCCTACCTTGTCCTATCATGTAGCTCTAAGACCCGTAACTAGGGAAGGCAGTGAGCTATATTCACTTCCCTTAACTCTTATGAAGGGCGCTGGCTCAAAGCCTGCACAGAACTCATACCTACAAGGTGAGATGAGACTGGGCCATGCACATGGCCTGTCCTGGGGCTTCTTTGCTCTCAGGGTTCCTGGTCAGGGAGAAGGAGTTTGATGCCAGTCTTCCATCCTTCATAGATTTGCCCATTAGTGGCACCACCCTGGCTTGGGCAGCCTGTGCTGATGCCTGTGGGTCAGGCCAGACCCAGTATTTGTATAGATGAGAGACACCTGATTCTAGCTGCCTGAAGTGAAGAAACCTGTTGACCATCAGTGACTCAGTAGTGATCAAAGCAGCCCCATCCTGGGATGTGGGGTGGGATAGGGGCTGGGGCTGGGTGTGGGTTGGGGTGGGCTGGGGGCTGGGGTGTGGGGTGGGCTGGGGTGTGGGGTGGGCTGGGGGCTGGGGTGTGGGGTGGGTGGGGCTGGGGTGTGGGGTGTGGGGTGGGTTGGGGCTGGGGTGTGGGATGGGCTGGGGTGGGGTGGCTGGGGCTGGGTGTGTGTGGGCTGGGGGCTGGGGTTGGGGTGTGGGGTGGATGGGCCGGGTGTGGGGTGGATGGGCCTAGGCGTGTGGGTGGATGGGGACTAGGGTATGGGTGTGGAGTGGCATGGGGGCTGGGGGGGGTGGGATGGGGTGTGGGGTGGGCTGGGGCTGGTGTGGGGTGGGTGAATGGGGTGGGGATGCCTCACCTTACAGGAATGTGTAAAGCAGCCTTTGAGGGCCAGTGGAGCCACAGTCACCGGAGCTTGTCAGCACAGTACTCAACATTTGTGAAAGGCTGGTCAAATGACTCTAGCATGTGTATGTACAACCTAATCCAGGTACCGCAGTGCTCCTCAGAGGAAGAAGCTGGACAAAGAGGTGATGGAAGAGTGGGTGATGCTTTTGAGGCATCAACCATGAATTGCGCTAGCTATATACCTCAGCTGTGTGCATGTGTGCATGTCTGAGCCCAGGTGTGTGTTTGTTTGCATGCATGTGTATCTGAGCCCAGTCCAAGTCCAGGCATATATGTGCATGCACGTGTGTCTGAGGCCAGGTGTGTGTGTTTGCATGTATGTGTGTCTGAGCCCAGGTGTGTGTTTGCATGCATGTGTGTCTGAGCCCAGGTTTGTGTGTGTGTGCATACATGTCTGAGTCCATGTGTATGTGCGGATGCACCTGTGTCTGAGCCCAGGGCCCTATGCATGCTACAAGGCTCTGCTGCTTTCGAGGTGTACCCAGCTCTGTCCAGGAATCTAAGGAAATGAAAAGAGCAATCTAAAGTGTAGTGAAAACAGCCAAAGGGAGACAGCATTGGGACATCTAACAAATGTGAATGGAGGCTCGGGAAGAGTGAGCAGGACTAGCATGTTGAAAAGGCCAGAGTTGCACATCGGTGCTTTGTCCCATCAGCAGAGACCTACAGCCGGACATTATACGGAGAGATTAGAGGTCTCCATAGGATCCCTCCTTCCCTTCCTCAGAGCTTGGGAATCCTGTAAGAGAGAGGGGTAAAGACCATAGAACACCAAAAGAACAGGGCCCACCGAGTCAGCTAAGCAAGGCTCACATGGGCTCACAGAGACTGAAGCAGCAAGCACAGGGCCTGCAGGAGTCTGCATATGTGTTGTGGCTTCCAGCTTGGTGTTTCTGGGGGACTTCTAACTGTGAGAGCCGGTTGTGTCTCTGATTCTTTTGCCTGCTCCTGGGACTCTTCCTCCTGTTGGGTTGCTTTGTCCAGCTTCACTGTGAGGGTTTGTGCCTTGTCTAATTTTATTTTGTCTGTTTGGTTGTTGTCTCTTGGATGCCTGCTCTTTTCTGAAGGGAGGTGTCTTAGAGTTTTACTGATGTGAACAGACACCATGACCAAGGCAACTCTTAGAAGAATAACATTTAATTGGGGCTGGCTTACAGGTTCAGAGGTTCAGTCCATTATCATCAAGGTGGGAGCATGACAGCATCCAGGCAGGCATGCTGGAGGAGGAGCTGAGAGTTCCACATCTTCATCTGAAGGCTGACTTCCAGCAGTTAGGGGGAAGGTCTTAAAGCTCACACCTACAATGACACACCTACTCCAACAGGGCCACACCTCCAAATAGTTTCACTCCCTAGACTAAGCATATACAAACCATCACATTCCACTCTCTGGACCCCATAGACTTATTCAAATACATGAGTCTATAGGGCCATACCTAGCCAGAGCATAATAAAAAAGTACATTTAGTCCAACTTCCAAAGCTCCATCTATAGCAGTCTCAACAATGTTAAAAGTCCAAGGTTCAAAGTCTCTTCTGAGATACATCTAACTAATCACTTAACTGTAATCCCTAAAGCAAGACAGGAAACCAGCTGGGCAAACTCCAAACTCTGCATCTCCATGTCTGTATCAAAGCGGTCTTCAGATCTCCAACTCCTTTTTCATCTTTGTTGACTGCAACAAACTTCTTTCTCCTGAGTTGGTTCCACTCCGTTAGCAGCTTTCCTCAGCACATGTCCCATGACTCTGGCATCTCTAACATCTTGGGGTCTCCAAGGCAACTTCAACATTACAGCTTCTTGTTCTAATGTCTAGAATCTGTACATAATCTTCTGGGCTCCTCCAGCTCTGCCCTCTGTAGCACTCTAGGCTTTGGTTGACTCCACTGCTGCTGCTGTTCTTGGTGATCATCCCGTGGTACTGGCATCTCCAATACACTGGGATCTTCTGCTGAAACTAGGCTTCACCAATAGTCTTTCGTAGGCTCTCTTCATGGTGCCAGGCCTCAACTTCTTTACATGACCCCTTCAGTCCTGGTCCATCAACCGAAACTGAGGCTGCACCTTCACCAATGGCCTTCCCTTGGCTCTCACAGTGCCAAGCCTCAGCTGCTCTTCATGCCTTCAAAACCAGCACCACCTGGGTGATTCTTACACATTAGCAAGTTCAGCTGCAGCAGGAAGTACAACCTTGGCTATCTCCGGAACACACAGCTTCTTTGTGCTCTCAGAAAACACTTCCCAGAAGATTTCACCTCAGTGGTGCTGGTCTCTTCTTAATTATATTGCTAATTTCTTAGCTCCAGCTAACCAGCATCATTGTTGTTGGTTGGTTGGTTGGTTGGCTTTTTTGTTTTTTTTGGTTTTTTTGTTTATTTGTTTTGTTTTTTGGTTTTTTTTTTTCGAGACAGGATTTCTCTGTGTAGCCCTGGCTGTCCTGGAACTCACTCTGTAGACCAGGCTGGCCTTGAACTCAGAAATCCACCTGCCTCTGCCTCCCAAGTGCTGGGATTAAGTGGACGCACCCCCACTGCCTGGCTAACCAGCATCAATTGTCCCAGTAGTCCCTTCTATTCTTGACTCTAAAGCCAGAGCCACATGGCCAAAGCTGCCGAGTTTTGCTGCTTGCTGGGCCTGGAACATGGTCCCCTTATTCTATTACATTATCACCAGCTTTCTGGTTTCCAATTCCTTCACTGCCTAAGCTTGGCTGTCCTGGAACTTGCTCTGTAGCTTGACCTTGAACTCAGAGATCTGGGTGGCTCTGTCTCCTGAATGCTGGATTACAGGTGTGTATCACCATGCCTAGATTTAAGCTTTTCTTCACTTGTTCTGTTCCAGGCTAGCCTTGAACTCAGAGATTGCTTCCTGAGATTAAAAGATTGTATTACCAAGTCTGGATCTAAATTTAGCTGGGTGGGATCTTGTCCCCCAAGGTAGCTACTCCTTTATTTCAATTTAATATCCTTGAACACAGGATTCAGCTCCATTTCACTTCCTGGTGCCCTTTCAATACTTGAACCATATATTTTATATTTTTTTCCTTTCTCAGCTTGCTACGCTTGCTTAAAATGTTCTTCATGAGAGATTTAACCAGAGCACAAAGTCTATGAGGGGAATTTCTGAGACTTACTTTGTCAATGCCACTAATCTGAGTCTCTTCACCTTAGCCTCAGGGAGACTCTTCAGACAAGGGCAAAAGCAGCCACATTCTTCACCAAAATAACACAAAAACAGTCCCTAGGCCACATACTGAAATTCTTCTCCACTGAAACCTTTTGGGCCAGGTCAGCACAGTCCAAACCACCCTCAGGGACAAAGTCTATGGCATTCCTGCTAGGATGGCCTATTAAGCCCCACCTGAAGCATTCCACCGCTTCCCAAAGTCCCAAAATCCACATTCTTCCAAAGAAAAGTATGGTCAGGCCTATCACAGCAATACCCCAGTCCCTGGTACCAACTTCTGTCTTAGTTAAGGTTTTACTGCTGTGAACAGACACCATGACCAAGGCAACTCTTAAAGGACAACATTTAATTGGGGCTGGCTTACAGGTTCAGAGGTTTAGTTTATTAACATCAAGGTGGGAGCATGGCAGCATCCAGGCAGGCATGGTGGAGGAGGAGCTGAGAGTTCTACATCTTCATCTGAAGACTTTGAGCAAAAGACTAGCCTCCAGGCAGCTAGGATGAGGGTCTCAAAGCCCACACCAACGAGGTCACACCTATTCCAACAAGGCCACACCAACCCCAACAAGGCCACACCCACTCCAACAAGGCCACACCTACCCCAATAAGGCCACACCCACTCCAACAAGGCTATACTTCTAATAGTGCCACTCACTGGACCAAGCATTTACAAACCATCACAGGAGGTAGAGGGGGGAGTGGCTTGAGGGAAGAGGGAAGATGAGGAGGGGGATCTGAGAGGAGTGGGAAATTGTGATCAGGAGGTATTGTATGAAAGAAGAATATATTTTCAATTAAAAAATGAGAAAAAAATTCAAAATATGGGGCTTGGAGAAATGGCTCAGTGATTAAGATCACTTGCTGCTCTTCCAGGGGACCTGAGTTTGGTTCTCAACACCAATGTTGGGGTGCCTGTAACATCAATTCCAAGAGATCCAATCCCCTTCTCTGGTTCCCTAGGGTACCTGCACACATGCAGTGTATACCAACACACATACACACAAATAAAAAAAAAATCTTCTAAAACTTTCAAATGATAGTTCCATTAGTTACTCTCCTTGTTGCTGGATAAAATGCCCAACAAAAGCAACTTAAGGAATAGGGACCTACTTTGGCTCACAGTTATGGGGGACAGTTTGTCATGGTGAAGTCATGGGGGCGGGGGTGTGAGGCAGAGTCACATAACAGCCACAGTCACAAAGCAGAAAGCAATGAATGCTGGTCTGCAGCTCCCTTTCTCCTTTATGTAGATTGGAATCCCAGTCAATAGCATGGTGTCTCCGCGTCCAGTGTGGTCTTCCTAACAGTCAACCCCATGTAGAAACATCCTCACACGCATGCGCGGGCCGGCCTCTACGTACTTCCGGGGTCTTCCAAGTGACGACATCCATCCCACAACAGTAAAGATCACAGATCCTCCAATCAAAGAGCCTCAGAACACCAGGTGTTCAAGGCAAAGCATGCTGAGTAGACGCATTAAAGACTAAAAACCATGTACAGAGTCTTTAGGGATAGAGAAAAAGTCAACCTGTTGTCAGAGTCTGCACACCAAAGGCAGGATGGACACCTCTCACGCGCAAAGAACAATCCTGTCTACCGAGATGTCTGTTTCCAGTGAAAATATCCTTCAAAAATGAGAATTGAACAATGATATTTTTAAGACAGAAGCTGAGAGAAGTTATTGCAACACACCCACTGGGCAAGAGATGTCCGGAGTGTTTTCAGGCTGAAGGAAATAATACCTCATGAAATCTCAGGTCCATACCAGGGATAGAAGCCATCTAGGTAACACAAGCATGTGCATAAATATTTTTTCTATGTTTCAGATATCTTTTTTTTTTTGAAGAATGGTTTTTAAAACAAAAATAATGGTATTTTTAAACATATAAATAATATTAATTAAAAAAAAAAAAAAAAAAAACTCTGGAAGTACAATAACTCAAATCACAGCAAAAGCTCCAAACACAAGAGAGGGCCTGTCCTGATTGAGGGCCTGCCCTCGATTTCTCTGGACTATAAACTACAAAAGGAAATAAACCCTTCATTCTCCAAGGTGTATTGGTCACACAGTGTTTGATCAGAGCAATAGAAATCCCAACGAGACAGGGGCCACGACACCTGGCTCCTCCAAGGAAATGCTTTGTTTCAAATGCTTGTATTTGAGAAATAAGGCATGTTTTAAATCCATGATCTACACTTTTATCTTCAAGTATTTTAAAATACATAGAAGAAATAAAATAATAAATTATCAGAAGCTAGCCTGATAGGAAATTGGTCTGCAACATAAAAATCAATAAAGTACAGAGATATTATTTGGAAGCTCAATAAAATTGATATCCTTAGACATCTCAAAAAGGCAGGAGAGAGGGAGGAGGGAGGGAGAGAGAGAAAGAGAGAGAGAGTGAGAGAGAGAGAGAGAGAGAGAGAGCGCCATCACTACAGGTCTTACAGAGTCAAGAAGATTCAACATTTCATGGAAAACAGTCAAGCCCCTCTAAAAGTGCTATTTATCAAAGTGGGCACAAGCACAAATAGATTACCTAAATGGAATTGTATCTATTGGAGAATTAGGGTTAAAAGTTAAATTGCATTTATTCACCAGGTGCAGGGAACATACATGTCACTAGGCATGTTGTGGGAGTTAGTTCTTTCCTTCCACCATGTTGGTCTTATGGCTCCAACTCAGTCGTCAGGGTTGGCAGCAAGCACCTCTACTCAAAGAGCAAAGAAACAGGCACACGATATCTGAGGAGAAACCTCCAGGCCCTGAAGATGTTGCTGGTGGATTCAGTTTAACATCTGATCCAAGGGAAGAGATAATATTCACCTTATACAGAATGTATCAAGAACGCCAGGAAGCAGATATTACACTTCATGTGTCTATTATTATCACCCTAAAGTCAATCCTAACCACATCATGAAAACCCCCACAGAACTGTAGGCTAATATATTTCCTGAACTCAGAGGTTTTTACAAAATATTAATGAGTCAAATCTGGTCATGTATTTGGTAGATAATAATAATCAAGTCGGGCTTTATTTTTGAATACAAGGATAGTTTGATATTTAAAAATCAACGTCATTCACCATATTCACAATAAAGGAGACTAGCTGTGAGCTATTTTGCATAGGTGGAGAAAAGGCATTCCATACGACCCAGCAGCTATTAATAATGGGAATCTCGGCCATATGTAAACAGAAGGGAATCCTGATGAGGGCGGACATAGTTAACATCAAATAATGATGAAAGGCTGGCTGCATTCTTAGGCTCTGGACAAGACCAAGAGTTCCACAGGCCATTTCTGACCAGTGCGGGGGTTTGTAGCTGTTACAACATGGTAAAAGCAAATGTAAGAAAGGTCCTCCCTCCCCTCCCCCATGCCCGGAATGCATTGCAGGTGACTTTGAACCCTCCCCCCCCAGACTCTCTGGTTTCAACTTCTCTCCTTTTCTCCCCTCTACATCAAACTTATCTATCTCACACGTGGCTTTGTTCTTAGGCTTCTTGTACATGTGCCCGTAAAGTCTATGTTCTCGATTGGACTATTTTGGAACTCTGTAGACGATACCAGATAGAAAATCCCTGAACATAAGCTCTGTGCTGGTTGAATCTTGGCAGAACACAGGTAGCCAAGGATGAGCGATTTGAGGATGCTGTTGAGCTGGCTTCTCAGAATCATATGCCTGACTGATCACCGTCCTTTCCTACCACCCTCCCCTGGTCTCGATCTTTCACCTTTGGTCTTCTTCACACCTTCCTCTTCCCTTCTTTATCCTTCCGACGGTCTATCTTAAGGGATTGCTGATTAGTTTCTGGGTAGCTTGAGCTTTGAGGGGTGGGTGCAGGGATCCTCCACAGAGGGCTGGATGTCTTGTTAGGGGTACAAGAACAAGGGTCAGCAGGCGCCTGACAACCTAGCATAAACCTTGTAGTCACACTAGAACCTTTGTGAATTCTGGTGCTGGCCTAGACTCATTTCTTATAGCAGGACTGGGTGGTACACACTGTTCTTGGTGGCAGGGTCTAGACCCTGTTTGTGTGCAATGAATCCTCCATTGAAGATGTTCCAGTTTTCCACAGACACACAGTTCTGATGTGTAACCACAGTTCTGAAGTAAAACATATTGGTTATCTTGGGCATTCCCTTCTGCCCTCTTGCAGTCCAGACTGTCCCCCTTCCCACCCATGGTGAATATTCACATACTGCCCGTTCCAAAGGGTCAGCTGAATGGCATTGGCCCTCTCCTTCAACTCAGCATCACCGATGAGAGTCAGCCACACTGTGGTGACTCACACTCGTTCCATTCCCTGGAGAAGAGGAAACTGCAAATCATATCAACAGTGAGATAGTTTTGTATGCTGCCAAATGACCAAAGTCGGAGCACTGACAAAACCAAGTGCTGTGAGGGTGTGGGCCAGGAGAGACGCCCATGCTACAGATGAAAGCCAATCTGTGCAGCTATGATGGGAAACATCCATCCACTGTTTGATCTAGCAGTAGTGACCCATTGTCAATCTGTGAGAAAATACCAGGGAATCTTAAGTGCATCCTGCTAAGTGCAAGAGGCCAGGCTGCTTGGCTGCACACTGTGTGAACAGCACACTGTGATGATCTGAAACGGTGGAATTATAGAGAAAATGAAAAGACTGGTTTCGCCAGAGATTATGGAGAGGAATTGCTATAGGGTTCCCGGAAAGTATGGCCGTGAAACAGCTGTCGGAGTCCACAGGCCTTCATTAGCTGCAGAATCCTACAGTAGGTACAGGTGATAGTGTGGCCGTGTTTGTCCATGTTTGTAACAAACTAGTTACTGATAGGTCTTAAGTCCATCCTGGGGATGGTTCAGGGAGCCTTGGTTTGAGCCAAATCTCTCTTGTCTGGGGGCAACTTTGTTGTGAACCTAAAATGGTTTTAAAATTATTAAGTCTAGGGGCTGGAGAGACGACTCAGTGTTTAAGAGCATTTTTTCTTGCAGAGGACCTGAGTTCAATTCATAGCACTGCAGAGCTTTGTAGTCATGCACACACAGCACAGTGCGCTGCAGAGCCTAGGGTCATGCACACACAGCACACTACACTGCAGAGCTTTGGGGTCATGCATACACAGCACAGTACACTGCAGAGCCTAGGGTCATGCACACACAGCACACTGCACTGCAGAGTCTGGGATCATGCACACACATCACACTGCATTGCAGAGCATATGGTCATGCACAAACAGAACACTGCACTGCAGAGCTTTGGGGTCATGCACACATAGCACACTGCACTGCAGAGTCTGGGGTCATGTACACACACACCACACTGCACTGCAAAGTCTGGGGTCATGCACACACACACACAGCACATTGTACTGCAGAGCTTTGGGGTCATACACACACAGCACACTGTACTGCAGAGCCTAGGGTCATGCACACACACCACACTGCACTGCAAAGTCTGGGGTCATGCACACACACCAAACTACACTGCAGAGCTTAGGGGTCATACACACACAGTATACTGCTCACTGCAGAGCTTTGGCTGAAGAATTTGCATTGTAAAGCCTGGTCCCTGATACCACTCTGCCACCTCTCTGTCTTTCTATAACTGCCTGGTTTCCTGGGGTGGGGGTTACGAATACAGGAACTACAAAACCCACTTAGGGTTTACTCCCTTCACCAGGACATGGGGGCTCCAGCCCCTCTGCAGGGCCATTGACCCTACCTTGGATTTGTGAGATCTGGTTCTAGCCTCCTCCACCCTTTGTCTTTGGAGTTGGTGGAATTGGGAATGGTCTTGTCCAGCCTGGCAGGGAGATATGAGGTTTTCCCCAGCAGGGCTGCAGTCTAGGCTCATGGCTGGGGACTCCTCGTGTCTCAGAGCCCCTTGGGCAGCCTATACAGCAGACCTTTGCTTTCTCCACTGCAGAAAGACACAGCCCTGGCCCTGGCTATTGTACCCCGAAGCATGACACAGCTTGCGCAAGAAAACTTTTGCTGCATGAGAAATAAGGTTTAGGACTCCCTAAAATAGCTTCCCTGCAAATGACCAGCAGTTCCTTGGCCCAGAGGGAAGCCGAGGGGGAATGAAAAGCCCCTCTCTTCCCAGAAAACAGATTCTTCTTTGACACATTTTTTTCCCTCCTCTTAATGCCCCATCCCCCCTTTCCAAAATGGGGCTTTTTTCCCTCAGTCTTTTATGTGGGGACTGGGCTGTGAGAAGACAAAGTCCACTTGTCAGCAATCTTCTGTCAGCCCCTGTTCCCTTCCCTCTGGGGTTCTCTCAACAATACAGCCATTATCGGCCCCTCTCAGATTCCACTGAGTTTTCTTCCCTCTCCAGGGCTAATGAGGAGCGAGGCTGCCAGGTTGGACAAAATGGGACAGTTTTCACTCCACTGGAGCCCCAGTGTGGTGAGCTCTGGGAAGCACCATTATGGGGGCTCTGTGGGTCACTGTCATGCCATTTGGGAGAAGCACTTTTGGGGGTGTGGCCTTCAGTTAGCTTTGAGATTCACACTGAATGGAAATGTACTTCCCAAGAGCATTTCAAGCCACCCTGGGCTTCAGAATCTTGGGCAAGCTCCAAAGCTGACCATCCAGGCTTAAGATCTCACTGGCAGTTCGTCAATCATGGTAGGAAGGAAACAACCTGAAACAGTTAGCACCACCTACACCCACTGCACTCCACTTGATGGTGCTAAGAAAATATATGGGCTCGGCACCCCAGATTCGGGTCGGGATCTTTTGCCAAGATCAACTTCCATTTCTTCTTTTCTGGCCGCCTCAAGGAACTGCCGATTGGGAAATCTCAAAGCCCTGCTCCTAGTGATGTGTACCAGAGCCTGTCCTGGTCCCTGGGAGAGATTTTGGAAATCCCGGAAGTCCCAGAATCACTGTTTAGGAATGGTTCAAAAAGCAAATCATTCATTCCTCCACCCACCCACCCACCTACCCACCCATCCATCCATCCATCCATCCATCCACCCATCCATCCACCCACCATCTATTCACCTGCCCGTCTATTTATCCAACCACCCATCCAAATACCTATCCATCCATTCACCTATCCACCCATCCACCCACCTACCCAGCCAGCCAGCCAGCCAGCCACCCACTCATCCATCCACCTACCCACCATCCATCCATCCATCCACACTCTACTGCCCTGTCCATTCCATCCCTGCATCCACCATCTATTGATTCACCCCCTGCCATCATTCACTCCTCCACCCACTCATCCACTGGTGCAGTGGCCTTTCCCTGTCTATATCCAGGCTGCTGTAGGCACTGAGAGCTGTATGGAGGATCCTCTTCCAGAACAGAGGATGCTACGAGTCAGGAGGTCCTTTGTGTCTTTGCCCAATCACTTGCAAGTACTTGTAAGCTGTTGATTAGAGTCTAGATACCTGTCTTGTGTACAACAGTGTATTAGTGTAACACCTGGGGAAGGGTGGTGCTCTGGTGGGTTAGGGTGGGAGACCCATGTGCCCCATCACTGAAGTCTGATGGAAGAGGAAAAGCCAAAGGCAAGGCCAGTGGCTGAAGTGAGGGCTGATGCAGCTGGGTATACAAGGTAGGAGAAAGGACGCAGAGGGCAAAGAGTGATGGGAGGTCAAAGGGCAGCTCCAGGTGTCATGCATGTTCAAGGCCAATTTCATTAGCCCGGGCCACTCAACACAGGGTCTTTTTATTAAGCAACATTCATGTGCGCACACGTATGAGTGTGTACATGCCGTGGCGTATTTGTGGAGGTTAGAGGAACACTTGAGGTAGTCAATTCTCTCCTTGCTATCCCGAGGATCCCCAGGGATCAAACTCAGGTTGTTGGGCTTTGTGGCAAGCAGCCTTTACCTCTGAGCTTTCTCAGCAGTCCTAAGCAAGTTCTCTTAAGAGGTCACCCTGGGTAGCTGCTAGAAGGCAGGTCTGCAACCTCAGTTCTGCATCAGAAGCATTGACAGCTTGCCACTACTGCCCCAAACCAGAAGAAAAGAAAAAGACGAGGACAAGAAGGAAGTAGCAAAGAAAAGCCAAGAGTCAGGGAGAAAACCAGAGCCCTTGGGCAGAGATGGATGGCGGCAGGCATGACTGTTCACCAGAGATGTGAGCCCCTGCCTTACCAGGTGCGGAGGAAGCCGGCCAGCGGTGGCTCACCGCTGCAGTCGCCGTGCTCGTGCTCCTCTGTCTGTCTATCTGTATCTCCTGAGCTCGAATCCCAGCCTGTGCTTCACGGGGCGGGGGCGGGGGTGGGGGCTGGGGACTTTAAAAAAAGCCGGCCAGCGGTGGCGCCCTCTCTCCCAAATTTGAATCCCGCCTGTGCTTGCTCACCGGAAAAGTGGTGGCACACGCCTTTCCAGCACTTGGGAGGCAGAGGCAGGCGGATTTCTGAGTTCGAGGCCAGACTGGTCTACAGAGTGAGCTCCAGGACAGCCAGGGCTACACAGAGAGACCCTGTCTCGAAAAACCAAAAAAAAAAAAAAAAAAAAAAACCAACAACAACAACAAAACAAGGTGCGAAGGGAGCAGGAGTGTGGAGCATGGAACATACCTCGCCAGACTTGGGGCAGCAGCACTTAGACCTTTGGCACTTTTCAAGTTTATCCACGGCTTCTCCACCAGAGCAGAATCAAGTTGGGGATCAGATAGTGGAGGAGGTGGACTGAGGATGGATATTCCTGGGCCTCCATAAGAGAGGCATTCTGGGTGAAGTCAGAGAGGCCCCTGGAGGAGACTGAGGCTGCTTCCTAGCAGCCCTAGTGTCTTTGCTCAACCCATTCATCTGCTGGGGCATCTCCAGGCCTAGCTGGGTGCAATACAAAGTGAACACAGCCAAGCTGTGTGCCCTCGGGAAGGATAGCTTTGCATAACACCCGGCTGCACTAAGTCTAAGCTTGGGGGGGGTTCGCACTCCTCCTATCCTCCTCCAGAGGCCAGGGCTCCCCTTAATGAAGCTTGCAGGCACCGAGACTTAGAAAAACACACAGATTTATTGCATATCAATCTCGTGTATAAATTCATTGTAGCATCGGAAAGATTACATTTGGTATGCAGTCAGTCCTATTCTACAGCATTGGCCTCAAAGCCAGGCCCCCTGGCTTTTTTACCTCACAGAAACCTCTACACAAGAATATTTGTCTTTTGCCATAAGCCTCAGAATGAGATCTGCGGAAAAAAAAAATCATGTTTGACTATTCTCAAGCCGCGTCTTCTCAAGTGATGATTCTCCCAGGCAATCTCCATAGTCACCAGGAACTGCGGTCCATTTTTTTTTTTTTTTTTTTTTTTTTGGTGGGCATTTCGGGACCCCCTGGCCCTGACTTAGACCTAATCACATATTCAATAAGTGCATCTACGGGATTTTCCTCATCGTAAGAGGTTCACAAACAGACACAATAATGACCGCTAAACACGAGCCATGCACAGCTTATCAACACAACAGTAATTTACAAGGAAGGGGGCAGAGCAGACACCAGCCCCCTCCCCAATGGTTTTTAATTTTCTTTTTTTAACATTATATGGAAACCAGACATTTACATTTGATTCCTTTCTCAACACTATATAGTCCTAAAAGGAAACAAAACAAAACAAAACAAAACTCACCAACAAAAAAACAGAAACAGAAACAAACTGAATCAGATCTGAATGTAACAATGGCAACACTCATACGGGTTGGAGATTCTCTCGCAGGTGTCAGGGATATATATATATTTATATTTATATTTATATACTATTGGTTCAAAGTACACACACACACACACACACACACACACACGTACCCCCACACGCACATGCTTTAAGTTATGTATTCTGACACCAGGGCTCCGCTTCCCCCACACTGAAAAGAGTAGCTGAGCTGCGGGAGGCACTGAGGAAGCCCCCAGCTTCCCCCCCAGTTGCAAGGGAATCGATCGATCGCACATCTAGAGATTCAAGCTGCTCTCCTCGACTCAACCTTTCCCCTCCTAGAAGTGACGATGTGAATTGGTGACAGAATTGTGAATGGCTGGAACGGTGGGGGAAGTGACCTTGTCTGGGGAGAATTCAAGAATTCAAGATACTTGTCACAGTATCGCTCAGGGCTAGGGACAATCTTCATGGCTTTTGATACCCGGCTGATCTCCGTGGACAGAAGTGTCCTAATGTCCGGTGGCAGGAGGGAGCGCTGCCTGTTCCAGGTCTCCCCACCCTCCTGTCCCTGCAACAGCATGGGAGACCTTCTCTTCCCTACCTTGAACAGCACAGTGAGCAGCTCAGTAGGTCTCAGTCACTTGGGCAGGGACAGGGAACAAGATCCAGTGCTTTGAGCTTCGCGTCTAAAACACGTGATATGTATTTAAGCAAGTGCTTCATAAACACTCACTGGGGAGGCGGAATGAGGCAGAGGAAGCCAAGAGCTCTGAGTCTGGACTCTGGGAGGCAGGGGGTTAGGTCAGTCTGGGTCTAGGTAGATCACCTGCTCTTCTGGCCTTGGAGAGTAGGACCCCCACAGGCTGAGCAGGTTTGGCCACGCTGTGCTCTCCCGTTACTGAGACTTACACCCTGGGTTTGTACAGGGTCTTACTTGCAGGATCCACCTTCCCTCAGGACAGTGAAGCCCTGTGTCTCCTACCTGATCCTAGGTGTGGCAGCAATGACAGGGCCTAAGTGTGGCCTTGCCCCGGGGCTGGAGGGAATGCAAGCTAGGAGGCCTCCTTATGAATTTCTATTTGAGGAGGCAAGTGCAAACAATGTATCATTGGGAAACAATTGTGGTTGGACACCTGCCCCGGCTTTCTGTGTTGCCTGGCAACAGGCAAGACAGCCGTTTTGGTTTGGTTCTCCAAGTGGCCAAGACCTTTGAACTCACACCTGGTCCAGCTCCCTGACCCTGAGAGGGTCTCCTGTACCTGATGTTTGCTTAAACCAGTTGGGCACTGTTAAGACTGCAGAGATGCCAGGTGGGCAGAGCTCACTGGTTTGGGGGCAAGGCAGAGTAGAGGCAGAAAGTCGGGAACTCAGTGCAGAAAATCAAGTGATGCCTTTGTGTGTGTGTGGTGGGGGGGAGGGAGTGGCGAGCAAGGACAGAGTCCTTGAAATTCCAAGTGCTGGGCCCAAGGGGATGACTGTCCATGAGAACCTGAGGTTGGAATCATCACTTCATGGGGGGCTAAGCATCTGATTCTGCACAGCCGGGACTTGGGTTAGGGTTGGGAGTGCCAGAGGATGAGAAGGGAGCCTTCAGCTGCTCTACTGCTGTCAAAAAGGTCCACTGAGGTCCCCGTTTAGATAGACTCCCCATACTGGAGAGAGAAAGTCACATCGCGGAAAAAAAAGCACACACCTTACTCTTTCTGAGAAGAAAGCATATAATTTGGGGTTTACAAAAGCGGGGCATGTGTATCTGAGGTGGGACTTACACAGGGATCTCATCTAGCTCCCACCTAGAGCAAACCGGAATTGTTAAGCCGAGGCCCAGCCCGCCGTGGAGAGAATGTCACCAACTCACGAGAAGTGTAAGCAGTTAGGCCTACAAATCCTTACCACAGGACCATGGCGAGTTCCTCTGCAGTGTCCCCGCTGCCTCAGGCTGTCCGGTTAGCACACGTGAGCATGCTTCTGAGCATGGCGCAGGACTATTCTGTCACCGAGATTTCACTGCAACCTGCAGGGGAATGGTGTCTTCAGGGATATCCCCGTCACAGATCTCAGCATAGCCTGGACTACTCAGCATCAGCAAAGATGATGATGTCTTTGCCTCAGAACAGCCCCAGCAAGTATAAAACATCTGTGCTTGGATGCTTAAGTTGCTCCCAGAGGGAATCACTGACAGAACCGTGGCGTGACACGAGTGCTTGCTGACGCTGACACAATCTCTCAGAGTTTTAAATGACAACCCAGGCGGTTTCTGTCCCCTCTTATCTTGTTGGGGATACTCCTTCCCCCCCCCCTCCTTCCAAACAATAAAATAAATAGAACACTTGTCTTCTTAAAATGTAACTGAAACTCAAATTTAACAAAATCCTATGATTGTCTGGAAAGTGGGCAGCGGTGACGGCGGGACTCCTGGAGGGAGGGACGCAGGGCTATTTGGCACGTTAACGACCGCCCCACCCCCTGGGTACCGATCACACAGCACGCAATCTTATCACATGGTTTTGGTCCTTCACTACATACTTATATTAACATCATTTCTTCAGAATAAGTTGTCCAATGCCAAAAATACTGTTAAGGAAGAAATAAAATAAGGAAAGAAATTAATTAGAAAAAAAAATTACAAGTTATATACAGATTAAGGTAAATTCCATCAGGGAAAGAAATTATTTGAAATTGGCCCCTATGGGATAATTTAAAGCCCATCCAAGCAGAGAAGTAGACACGTTCCCGACCGTCCCAAGGGAGTGAGGCATCCGGTTCTGGGGTCTGTACTGTCTCTGTTCTTTGCTGTGGCAGGTCCCCTGGATCTTCCTCCTGTTCCTGACCTCACCTCACCAGGAAACCACACAAAGGGCAGAAGTGGCGGCTGCGTGGTTGATCTGGAGTCTTAGGCACAGGTAGTGCTTGGTGTCCGGGAGTGGAGGAGTAGGCGGGCGGGCCTACCACGCTCAGTGGCCATGGGGAGGGCATCAGACTGCCAGGGTAAGGGAGGGTAGAAGGCTGGAGGCCTAGATATGGCCCAGAGTCCGGCCTTCAGAAGAGCAGCAGTCAAGGCCAGCACTGGAGCTGCTGAAGGGAAAAGATCCTTAGGTGTCCAGCATGGAAGACCTGGGCCACTGGCCCCCGACTTCCCCATACAATTGGGGGGTCTTGGGTGGGACCCGTGGATTCCTCTGAAGACCGCATAAGCAAGGCAACCTCTCTGTCCTGGCCTCCGCAAACCTGCAGCCAGGCACCATGTCCAAGACTTCTTGTGTCAGCATCTTATTTAGCTGAGTGGCTCCATGCCCCTATCCTGTGTCGGGCACACTGGAATCACCTTGGCTTGTACAAACAGGTTGGAGATAGAAAAAAAATTCTCCATTATCTACATTATAAAGGGCACACCCGAGTCGTGCTTGATGTCTCCGGCAGGTGTGGGTTTGCCAATATGCTGAAATTCCAAAGCAATGCAAAATTACTTTTAAAAAACATTTTGCAAGTCATTTTTTTTTTTGATTTTTAAAAAATACTGTCTATTTTTTTTTTTTAAAACCCACATGCTTAAATAGACTCTATAGTCAATAAGATTACCAAAAGGGTTAATCATGTGATTCTCGTTATAAAAATCATTCGAGCGGTCTCACTCCACAGCGCTTGCCCACGTCTTTCCGATCTCCTCTCCCATACCACGCAGTTGCCCAGATGTGGCCAACCGGCTCCTGTTGGGATGGAGACCCCACCCTTGCCCATGAGTTTTCTGATCCACAGCTCCTGTGAGCAGCTCCTGGGTGGCCGTGCACCGCACCCACTGCAGATCATGTCCTTGAGGCCGGTTCTGAGAGGCGATGGAGGTCAGCGGCTACTCCAGGGACCTTCGGGTTCTGAGTTTCACTGGAGAGGCTGGACTTGAGCCATGGCGGCTGGGGCTGGAAGCAGAGTCGAGGCAAGGTGAAGGTATCAGGGGCTGTTCCTTGGCCCCTTCTCCATCTCCCGCAGCTGGTACCCTGGCTTTGGACTCTGGCCCTGGGGCCTCCAGGACCTCAGAGGTGATTGATGGGGTTAAAGGCTCCGGACTCTGACGAGGGTCCTGTGATGTTCAACCAAGCATCCAGTGAGCTCTGGGAGGGGGCGTGGAGAGGAGTGTCTTCAGAGAGGGACAACATCATTGCATATGCCTGGGTGGGGGGGAAGGACAGCACACACAGGACAGGTGAGGGGCATCCCAGATAGGTAGGCCTGAGCCTTGCCTCACCAGCTGTCCCCAGACTGTCTAGCTCCGCCCCCCGCCCTCACCCCCAACCCTGTCCAGTCTAGATAGAGAAAGGGAAGCAAAGGCACTAGAGAGGCCCAGACTCCTCTGGCTTGGGAGAGTTAGGAGTACATGAGAGCAGAGGGGACCTCTCCTGCCCAGAGTAACACCAGGACACACAGTAGTCCCTCTAGGGGCCTCTGTGCCCACGGGGATCACTTGTCCTCTTGGGGTGCTCCCCGGAAACTGCATCTCCACCCTTCCACCCCACCTCCAGTTTCTCTACCTAGTGAATGGCAAAAATTAATGAAAAGATGTCTGCTATGGGAGCATCCTGAAGATTGGCAGGAATTATTCCTGACTCTGTGCTAGTGAGACTGCCTTTGTCTAGTGGGCAGGAGGCCTGGGGGACTCTGAATGACAGTGGAGGGCTACTTTTTTGGAGCAGAGTGGGTAGTGTCTCTGAGCTGTTGCAATGATAAGGTAGCTTGCTGTGTTGACCGGCCTCGGACAATCATGGGGGCATCCTCCTGCCTCAGGCTCAGGGCAGGAGATATCAGGGCTGAGAGCTGTGTAGAGCATATTCTGTGACTTACAGGTGGGCACTGGGAATGCCCAGTATGGATCCCCTACACCTTTGAGCAAACACTGGACAGAATTAGTTAGAGACAAAGACAGACATGCAGACGAATCGGGGTGAAAATCTTGAGGGGGTGCTGGGAAGTCTAGAATCAGAGCCATGTCTCTTTAGATGTCCCAACAACAGGGTCTAAGTCCTGCAGCCACTGTTCCTGAGATGCGAACACAGAAAGCGCTGTCTAGGACAAGCCTGCACCATCAAGGGACTTGTGTCAGCTCCGGCTTAGAAGCCAGGGCCACCTGAGAGAGACTTTCCCTGAAACAGCAGGGTAGTCACCCATCCTGGCTCAGACCCAGCAGCTGGAGGGAATAGAACCTGATGAAAATGTTCCTCACTGGGGATAGGACGGGAAGACCGGGAAAGCAGCCCTCATTCATGATGCGAGAGCTAGCTCATGTTTATCTGTCTTCAAACCCCCATGTGCTGCTCTACCAGGCTGCAAGAGGCTCACAGCTATGGGCTGTCTCTTGAGACAATGAAGTGGGCATGGGGGCCTGTGGATCTGAATATTCTCCAGCCACGGGACAGCTACGGTCAAGAGTATTCAGGTATCCTATGGTGAGGAGGCATGGTGGCTGCCTGCTGTCTAAGCCAAGCAGAAATGGGAGGAAGGACGAGGGCTCTGCTGGGTACCTACCTGGTTCTTAGCCTGCCTGTACAGGGTTTGTTTTAAAACCTCAGAATCTAAGGTGGAATTAAGCACATCTTTAACTTCAAATGCTTCCTCAGCTGCTCTGCGGAGATCCAGCCCCTTCCCAAAGGTTGGCGTCGGCTCCAAAGCTAACAGGCCGCCTCCTCGCTCCTCAACACACCTGCACCAAGGACCAGGGAGAGGGACCTGGGGTCAGCTCTTTGGCCACTGGTGGCATCTCTCTGGTGCTTCATGGCTGGTCCCCGTGCCTGCATGCATGCCACGGGGTCTCCACAAGCCACATGCACAAGGAGACAGACACATCGACAACATAGACACCTAGATGGGAAAGCACACAGACGTAGGAAAGCAGACAGGCAGAGATCAGGAAGGATGAGTGCGTGCAAATGTCACGGGCAGCAGGCAATCTGGTCTTAGGGATAAAGGGTTCAGAAAGAGGCTTTCATTTTCTGAGGCTCTGGGCAGCTTTGGAAGGGTCCTGGCTGCCCTACCCACCCCCAGGACCAAGGGGCTGGGGAAGAAACGCTGGTTCAAGAGAGCCAGCCCAGGGCATCTTCAATGCTGGGAGTGTTAACCACTGCTGAAAGTAACTGGTAAACAGTTAGGACATAGAGAAGTAGCTCTGGCCTGCCCAACTTCTAAAATCATGGGTGCTGAGCCATGGCCCCACCAGAGGCTAGACCCTGCTGCCCCAGGTGGATGTGGACAGCTGTGCAGCAGAGCTAGACTCCCGAGTCAGGGTCAGCAGGGTATACCCTTTCCTTCCTTTTCCCCACTCCAAGCTTCTGGACACCCTACAGAGAGTAGAGACCCAGGGTCCTGAACTCTTGCTAGCATCACCCTAGGCCTAGTGCCAAAGCCTTGTAGCAGTAGCATCTGTTGGGCAGAGGTGAGACCAGGTTGGAGGAGATGGCTCCTGAATGGTCACCCTGTACTCAGGTCCTCCCACCCTGCCCATCCCCTGGCACTTGGCCACGCCCACCTTCGGGTATGTTCAAAGCCCATGGTCAGGTTGGGTGGTTCCTCATCTTCTTCATCTTCATAGACTCCTTGGGGCTCAGGTGTGGGGGACACCGTGTCCTCCTGTGACTTCCCGGCTAAGCTGTCATCGTCCTCCTCCTCCAGCTCCTCCTCTTCCTCCTCCTCCACATCCTCCGGCTTTGCACTGGCCGAGCCTGAACACGGTGGGTTACTGTCCAGGTCTTGGAGCTCAGGCCTGTAATGACAGGTGAAGAAATAGGCCATGTTCAGGGGCCTTCCTTCTTACAGAAGGAAGCTATCCCCGTTTGCCTTCCCGGCCCTTCCAAAAAACGTTGGCACCTGTGGTTACTGAAAGAGAAGGTTACAGGTCTAAAGGCAACTATCCACTCAGTCCCTGAGGTGTGAGAACTATAGAGAAAAGTAGGAAAATCTAGAAGAGATGGAGGCATCCTGAGGGAGAGATGGGGTTCAGGGTAGGGCCCCTGAGGACTGGTCCTCTATCGGTGCTGGAGTTGGATGCTACTACACACAGGTGCCCTTAGGACACTACTGTGAAAAAGTGTCCAGGTCCCATCCAGCCCAGGACTCTGTGATGCCCATCTGTGCTTGCACCTCCCAGACAGCCGCAAGGATCTAACGTTGCAGGACCTGGGGAGCGAGGGCTGGGCTTAGGCTGCTGCTGCTAACAGGACACACTGCCAGGATGGGCTGGCATCAGGAGAATGTTGGTCTGGGCTTGCAGCCCAGGCTCAAACTCAACAGCCCCTAGGGTCTCTGCAGCCTTGGCAGATCTCTGACATTCTCTTAATGTCTTTGAGTCTTTCTCAGTCTTTGGTCTTTTGTCCTCAGGGTCTGTCTGTCTGTCTCTCTGTCTCCCTCTTTCCCCAGCCCCCCCCCACACAAACACACACACTGTGTCTATGAGTGTAATCACATGCATATATATTGAGGTCAAAGGTCAACCACCGTGTCCTCCTCAGTCACTATCCACGATAAGGGTCTCTCACTAGCCTGGGCTCACTTATTTAGCTACTAGACAGGGTGACCAACAAGCCCCAGGGATATCTGACTTGCATCACCAGCACTGGGCATGTGGTATATGTGTTATACCATGTTTATTCTTATTTATTTGTTTTATATATGTGAGTATACTGTCACTGTCTTTGGACACACCAGAAGAGAGCAGTGGATCCCATTACAGATGGTTGTGAGCCTCCAATGTGGTTGCTGGGAATTGAACTCAGGACTTCTGGAAGAGCAGCCAGTGTTCTTAACCACTGAGCCATCCCTCCAGTCCAGTTTTTTTTGTTGTTGTTGTTTGTTTGTTGTTGTTGTTGTTTTTGTTTTTCGAGACTTGTTTGTTGTTGTTGTGTTTTTGTTTTTCGAGACAGGGTTTCTCTGTGTAGCCCTGGCTGTCCTGGAACTCACTCTGTAGACCAGGCTGGCCTCGAACTCAGAAATCTGCCTGCCTCTGCCTCCCAAGTGCTGGAGTTTGTTTGTTTTTTAAACATGAATTCTGAGGCTTGAACTCAGACCCCCATGCTTGAAAAACAAATACTCTACCAACTGAGCCATGCGTTCAAGCCTCTGGGCATGATTTTTTTTTTTTTTTTTAAAGATTTTATCGTTTTATATGTTTGTATGTGGATGTGTGGATGCCCACAGATCCCACGAGAGGGTGTTGAATCGGATGGAGTTATGGGTGACCGTGAGCTGCCTGGTGTGCGTTTGGGGAAGCAAACGCCAGTCCTCGGCAAGATCAGCTGGAGTCTTAACCATGAACTCTCTATCTGGGCCCCGGGAAAGACTTCTGTGCCTTGTTTCCTTACTAACAAGAGTGAACGAGCCAGATCTAGTTCCTTCACGGAACACAACCAGTTTGGTTCATGTTCAAGTCAATGACCATAACCTGTGCGGCAGGGACCGTGGCTATCCTCGCAGGTACACTCCAGCAATGGATGCAGCAAAAGACAATCATTTCTTAGATACCACGTCTAGAGCTCTCAGGTCTTCCTGGTCTTCATTTCTACTCAGCTCTGGGGGCCTGACTGGGCAGTGTGGTCTTGGAGGAGAGAGGGGTCCGGCCATTTTCACTGAAGCTGGCATCTTAGTGGACTGACTTGCCCAGTGGCATCAAGGCTGTGGTTGTGTAGGCGGGGCTGAGCTGGGGAGACTCTGTTGTAGTACCAAGATGACTCCACCTATGAAACTCCCTCCTGCCATACCTCCAGGACAGGCAGAATCTTGACAGGTTTTGAGGCCCTCTATGTCCCTGGGTTCTGGTCACCTGTGTTGGGGGCCAGCCAAGATGATGCTGAATTCATCTCCTGGCACTGAAGGCTCTAGTCTAGGTGGGGCCTGGATCCCGTCACCCTGTAGTGGTAGTGGGAGAGAATTCAGCTCCTACAGTTCCAAGGACAGGAAGAGAAAGCGTGGGCAGAGAACTCAGTCTGGCCCTGGGTGTCAAACTTGCCAGGTAGCTGGTGTGGTAAAGCTACACCTGCTGGCTGGTCATGGGCAGGGCTAGAGGAACTCTGCTGTTCGGAAGCAATGACCATGCTCTCTTTTCTTGTATGCTCACTCTCTAGTGCTGTCCAGCAGGGACCCTGGCAGGCTGGTGTCAGCTTCAGGTAGGAGCGCAGCTTCTCCGGGTGGAGACAGGAAAGATGCCTTAGAGGCAGCTATGCTAACACACTGACTGACATGGTTCACAGCAGCAGGAAGGGAAAGACTCAGAGTCAGAGAAGCAAAACGCTGAGAGGTCAAGCTGTACCACAGCAGGGGGTTCTGAGGGAAGATCTCGTGTCTCCCACAGTCCTTGGTCAACATGTGGCTCCCCCTGTATCTCCTCGTGTGTGTGTGTGTGTGTGTGTGTGTGTGTGTGTGTGTATGTGTGTGTGGTGTGTGTGTGTGTGTTGTGTTTTGTGGTGCGTGTAGAAGTATCCCCACCAAAGTCCAGTAGGACTTTGCTGTAACTCTGACACCTCTAGGGAGACCCTGTCCCAGGTCACCATCTGAGAGATGGGGTTAGATTTCACCTGTGGTCCTTGGAGACACAGTTCAGCACATGAACAATCCTTTGGGTTGTCTTGGCAGACACTGGATTCTCACTGATCACTAAGGGGAGGACTCAACAGAGAAAGACCCAGAGAATGTGGGTACCAGCCCCAGCTGAGTCTGCTGTCCTCCCCACCAGACTGCCAAATAGCGGTAACCTCACACATGCTCACTCTTACAACAGCGGTGACAAGGGGAGCCTCCCTTTGGTCCCTCAGCTCTCAGGACAAAGCTGACTTGTCCTTGGAGATGCGACTTCAACAAAATGGGTTGGGTTTGGGAGGGGTTGGCCCTGTCTTGGTCCACCTATGTTGTCATCAGTGTTGAGTGTGAGGGAGGAGATTCGGGGAGCTCTGTCAGAGCATCCATGATATGGTTAGGGTTGTGAGATGAGAAGCGCCTTCTCCCTTTCCTTCCACAAACACCTCCTGTTCTGCCGGGCTCGTGGAAGGTCCCCTGGCCTGCTACCATGGCTCAGAATATGGGGGGTGTCTTGCAGTCTTCAGGGTGTCCAGGGCCCTGGGAGCCCATGAATACTGGGTCCTGCCCACACTGGCAAGGATGAGTCTTCATGGTTCTTTAAGTGGTTATGCTTTGGGGTCTGAAGAAGCTACCCTTTGAGCTTGTCTTGAATAACAGGGACATGTTCTTTAGCTCTCTGAGGGGGCAGGGAAGGCCTGCTATGGAGGCACCTTCTCACACACACACAGCCTCTCTAAAGGGAAAAGCATCAAGCTGCTGAACAAGAGGTGGCTCTCAAGACACTGCATCTTGAGGGTCAGGGCCTGGTTCCTTTCAGAGCATTGTGTTTAAAGCCAGGATAGGTATGTCAGGGCACTTGGTGGGCTGTAGCCTGGGTCCTGATGTGCAATCAGGGACCCACAGCAAGACCACAGACTTGTGAGCAGAAACAGAGTTCAAGATGTCATTTACTGATGGTGTGGACTGGTGTGGTCTTCAGTTTCCCCAAAGCACCAGAGACAAGAGAGGTGCAGACAGGTCCCTGAGGGAACACATCTCTGGAGAACCCTCCCTCACTTCCTCAAAGTGGATGGGAGTAAGCCAGGCCTTGGTGGCACATAGTTGTGGCCCATGATGGCTCATGCAATAAGGGCTGGATCCTGGCTCTAGGTTCTAGGGCAGTTTTGAGTCAGCAAGTCACGCCACGTCTGTGAGCCTCTGGTTCTCCTCTTCAAAACTGGGGAGACCCTTCTTGAAGTTCCTTAGGATTTAGAGAACTTCTATATCTCAGTGACTTCTCTGATCAGTTTCCTTTCCTGGGATATGGAAGTGTCCTTGCAGAAGGGAGAGTCCCCATTAAAGGACACACTGAAGTTTGGATGTGAGGTATCAGAGAACACCTCTGTTGCCTGGCTGAATTCCTCTCTCTCTGTCTCCATGTCTCTCTGCCTGTATCTCTGTCTCTCTGTCTGTCTCCCTCTCCCTCAGTGGAAAAGCCATTGCAGGTGTGCGTGTGGAGGTTGGCAGGGAAGACTGACTCTTCTTGTTTCTAGCCACAGAACCTGGGACCTCCTCCATATGGGACCTAGTACCATCCAGGGGTGGAGATGCATGCATCTTGGGCAAGACCATTGGAGTAGCTGAGTCTAGACCTGTCGGTGCTGGCTTATTTTTCTTACCGTTTGTCCATTCGAGTGGACGCCTGGTTCATCTCGCTGTTGGCGATGAAGTTTCGGATCTCGGAGAAGTAGGAATCTTCCTTCTCATCTAAAAGTGCATGGTTGTCCGACTCGGAGGTGGGGGAGGAGGCGCTGGTGCCCAGGTGGTTCGTGAGCACCCCGGAGTGCTGGCTCACTGTGGATGGGCTGAGTGTCAAGGACATTCTTGGGGGCATCCGGCCTTTACTCAGTGCCAGTGTGCACTTGGGGTGATCTCAGGGAACTGTTTCTTAGAGAGTTCCTTGAGGAGTGATATCGCCCTTCCTTGCCAGGCCTCTTCCCTTGCCCCTCCTCTGCCACGCCCCTCTCCTTCCACCACGCCCTCCTTAGCCACGCCCCTCTCCCACTACACCCCTCCTCCGCCACGCCCCACAACCCACCAACCTGGTGCGCCCTCGTGTTCGTGCTTCTTCAGGTGCCGGTCTAGGTTGGTCTGCTGCCCGAAGCAGCGGTTGCACAGATGGCACTTGAACGGCTTCTCTTTGTTGTGGATGTTCCTCACGTGCCGCTGGAGGTTGGAGGAGATGCTGAATGACCGGTCACAGTACTTGCACCTGGAAAACAGGTGCGCCTTGCCTCAGAGGAGAGGAGGAGATCGAGTGTGGTGGGAGAGGACCTGACCTGTCTCCACAGCAGCTGTGCCCACTGTGGAGTCCCTGAGGCCACCTGACTACCCAGCTGGAGAGTTCAGACGTGTCCTAGGGTTTCTGTTCCTAAAGTATTCCTGAACATTATAGTGGAGAGAGTAAGATGCTGAGATACAGCGCGAGATGACATTCTTTATTCAGCCTCAAGAGGGCAGCCTTGAGCCACCGAAAGATGCAGAAAGCTGTTCTGGCTGGTTACCCTGAGATGGGAAAGCAGCCTTCTTCTGACTGAAGACCCTGAGCCAGCCCCATCTCACTTGGGGATTCAGGGTGGCTATCTAATGCTCTTAGTAACTCTGAAGGTCAGGTGGGGGATCTGGGGTCTGTGGCCTCGATGTTGAGGCCAGCTAGTAGCCATATTGGACTACTGGCTCCTATGTGCTACTGCCTGCCATGCCCCCACTAGGTTAACCAAGCACTTGGAAAACCTTTTTACCAGAGAGCATGGCGCAGTTAGAAGCTGTGGGCAGAGAGAGATGTCTGCTGTGTGGCTGCCCTCCAGGCTTGGCCTCGATGGCCCTAACGGCAGAGAACAGAGGGCCTGCTCTCCCCAGTTTTATAACAGGGCCCAAGCAATACCCACAGTAAAGAAACCAAGCCAGAAACAAAGAACAGAAAGTGATTTAAGAAGGGACCTTCCAGGCTCCGCAGCACACGTGAGACGCCTGGGAAAGGAGCACGCTATGTATTGTGGGAGTCTGAGCTGCAGTGCATTGTGGGAGACTGAGCTGCAGGGTAGCCGACAGAGCTTCCCTGAGGGCCTGTGCATACAAACAGACGCTGCGGCAGCAATTCTGACTCCATGGTGGTTTTTTTTTTCCTGCATATGCGTGTATATATGCAGTGTATGTGTACAGGTGCATGTGTGTGCTCAGGTATATGAGCACGTATATGTAAAACAGCCATTGGAATGCATTTGGGTGCTTATCTGGATCTCCGAGGCACGAGACACTTAAACCATATACTTTCATATTTGGGAAACGAGTCCTACTAGGTGACGACGAACTACACAGGATTTCCAGCGCTAGTGCCGTGAGGCAGGCTGCCTTCTTCTCTGGGGCCAGAGCCTGTGATATCAGCCTCAGAGAGAGCAAAGATGGGGGGCTTTATTTTTCACCCACATGGATGTGTGATTGTTCTAAATACAGCAGCCCTTGCATTCCTACGGGCCCTATCCCACTGCGATTTGGGGCTGGTGGCAGGCTCTAGAGTAGCATACTGGTCACGAGCCTTTGTCATGTGGTTGCGGACGTGCTTGAGGACACCAGGGGCACAGCCAGCGGGTGCTGTGTCAAAGCAGCTTTAATAGCATAGTGCTATCCAGGACAGGAAGGGCCGGGCTCTAGACGGGCACTGGAGGTCTGTGTGGGCTCCTGCTCAGGGTATCTGACTGTGTTTCTGTCCCTGTTGAGTTTAGAACTCTCAGGGCTGCAGTTATTAACTTTGCCCTTGGACTCTCAGAGCCTGAGAGTCTTTTGGTCCCTGAATGCCTGATAAAACTAAGGAAGTTTAAGGCCCTAGAGAATGGGATGCTGGCTCTGAGAGGGTTCCTTCCTTCTGCCCAGGCTCTTCCTTCAGGCATGGCCATGTGTGACCTTTCAACCTTGAACTCTTGTTTTGCCCCCTTTATGGGTCCCTTCTTCAGTCAAGTCCTGCAGCCTCCAGCCTTGTCTGACGCCAGGCCCATCCTGCTCTTTCTATACTTTTAACTACCTCTCCAGACTTTTTAATCACAGGTCTCGGCCTCTACTCTATCTCAGGGAGTCCTGAGTGGCCTCTAGGGCACATGGGTATCCTTGGACACAGTCTTTCTTCTCACAGCCTGGGACGCAACCTGACTCACATGACCACCTGCAAAATATGCCCGGATGTGAGACTGTTGGTTTTCATAGCCTGAGCGGTAGCAGACCTCAGTCCTGCTTGCTCTGCAGCCCCTGTGGATGGACATTTCAGAAGGAATGTCACCTCTCACCTGCTCTCCCTACACACCCTAAAACATAGCGACACCTTGATGGGGCCAGGCCCAGCTCTTCCTGCTTTTAGGGGGATGACTGCTCAGGAAAAGAAAACTTGATTTGAATAACTAAGCTGCCCACGGGACTATGAGTTCACTCAACAGCAGATGCCACAGGTCACCCAGACAGCCCTGGTCTTGTCTGCCTGTCCATCCGTCGGAAGCATGTTCATTTAGATTTTTCTTTTTTTGATTCCTCAGGAAATGCAGAGACCCTCTGCCAGCCCCCCTTCCTCTGCAGCAGCTCTGGCATAGACTCCTAAGCGTGAAAATGCTGGGATGGGGGGTGGGAGGATGGAGGAGCAGAGGCTTGCACGGGGCTCTGCTTGCAGGGTGCTGAATTTAGCCTCTCCTTGTTCTAATCTAAATAAATGGCCCAGGCAGAGACGTCCACTTGAAATTTAGGGGAGCAGAGAGCCCCAGGGCTGTGAGGGAGCAGAGTTCGCCCAGCAGCTGGGCTCCGCACTGTGAATAAGCTGACAGGCGGCTAGGGAAATTTACAGCTGTGCGGCATAAAGCAACATACCATTGTGCTCGCAGAGAGGAGAGGGCACAGGCAGCCCAGCCTTGCTGTGACCATGCCTGTGGCTGTTCCAGAGGAGTGAGGGATACACAGGGCAAGAGAAGGTGAAACCAGGCCTCTCAGCCCCCGGGGCCGAGCAGCCTCTTCCTTGAGATACAGGAGGGCTAAGGCCAACTGCCACTGCTACATCATCTTAAAAGTAAGGACAGATAAGGAAAGAAGAGAATTTAAAATGTTCTAAGAATAAAAACAACCGAGGAGGAGTCTTACAGGAGCCACCACTGGGCAACAAGTCGACTTTCTTAATATAGGACACAGACAGAAGCTGGGGAGCAGACGGGAGGTGTGTGTCCACAAAGCAGGAGTCACAGGCCTGATCAGGAGCTCCAGGTTGGTCCTGGAAGGCCAGCGTGATGCAGGTTACACCCAGCATCCAGAAGAGCCTCTACATCAAAGTTGGAAGGAGGTGTCCTGGGGGGTACAGCCCTTTCGCTCTCAGTTCTCAATTTTTCCATTTAAAAATCTTAATTAAAAATTTTATATGTATGTGTGTGCATGCATGCATGCATATGTGCATGTGTGTATACATTCCTGTGTGTGCATGCTGCTATGTAGGCATGGACGTGCACATTTGTGTGGAGGCCAGAGGCTGACAGAGTGTCTTCCATTATTGCTTTTTTCTCCTTTGTTTTTGAGGGTCTCTCATTGGGTTCAGAGCACAGCGATTTGGTTAGACAAACTAGCCAGAGAGTTCCAGGGATCCTCCTGTCTCAGCTGACCTGGCACTGGAATTCCAGGGACATAAGGCCTTGCTCAGCTTTTATGTGGGTCTAGGGATGTGAGTGCAGGTTTCATGTGTCTTCCTCAGCTGTAGTTGGTCAGGTCTTTCTACCTCTGCAATCCAAGTTCTGTAAAACTTACGTGCTGGAGTTTTAGGACTTAAGAGTGTCTTTTAGGTATGTTTTTTCCAACTGCAGGTGAGGAGGCAAAGCCAGGAGAAGTTGCGTGCTAAGGACTGTTCCCTGTCTAGAATGCGTAGGAAAAGCAGAGGCCACCCCGTGCTGACACAGGGACATGTGGGAAACTGAAACTTCCAACGGCTTCCTGATAACTCAAGGTAACCCTCTTCATCTGTCTTTTGGAGGGTCCCAGTCTCTGCAGGGTACATACATCCACATGTGCACACACATGTGTACCGACACTAAGGTGGGCAGCATACCTAAGTAGGAATCAAGCAGCCTTGCCAGGCCCTGTGCAGTGGATTCCTAGGTTGGGCTATACATTCTCCAGTTCCAACTTAAACTCTTTCCAGTTATCAAAGAAAGACTAAGCAAAGTCCCTTCCAGGATCAAGAGGCATGCTGCACGCTTTAAACCCCTTGGCGAAGGCCTGCCTCGAGCCAGATAAAGCCAGGATTTGCAACACAAACTTGCAAAGCAATTATTGTTACCAAAGTCGAAACTCTCAGATTGGAGGGAGCAAAAGAAATCAATGATAATTAAATTCTTCTATAAACAGGCCCCTACCCTCTGGGGGCTCTTAGCGCGACACGCTGTCCAGGAGTCGGCTCTCATTACAGAAAAAACACAGGGCTCGTTTCTGGGCGAGGACCAGACCAAATAAATCTTTCTGTTGCTTGCCTTTGTTAAGTTGTAAGTCACTATTTTCAGAGAGCAGACAAGGGGGGCTGCATGTCAGGGACGGCTGGGGAGCATGGGACACAGAACTAGAAAGAGCAGTCATTTACCAGCACAGATGTGGGCCGGTGGCCACCAGGGATGCTCTGTGTACTCAAGTGGGGCTAGGGGATCACACCATGTACACAACCACGTGGGATCCCTGCCACAGGGAGGGGCGCACAGATGAGTCTTCAGGGCTTTATCGTCACTGGCTACTTCCTGGTGGCACAAGTATGTGTGGGCACAGCAAGGGTGTCTAATGTCATCGGTCTAAAAGCAAGCCAGACTCTTTCTTTCCCAAAGTCTTAGCCAGCCAGACACACCCCAGAATGTGTTGCTAAACTCGTCCTGGCAGAGAAGTAGCCATTTCCCTGTTTGTCTCAGGGTGACAATTGCCTAAGTTTGGGTTTTAAAAGGCCTATTCCCTGACAGGGAGCACGGGGCAAGAAAAGGCGTCCTCCTCAGACCTTCTTGTGCAAAAACAAAAGCTCAAGGACACAGAGGACAGGGACCCTGGGCCAGAAGAATAGGCAGCAGAAGTGGCCATTGGTGCCAACCCTTGAAGAATCTCAGGACATGTTTAAGGTGTAGCCCCTACATTTTTGACACAGGGATAGTAAGATTCCCCTGGGAGGATGCTGCATGTCACAATGACATATCCCAAGAGACTGTGTAGGTGACTCTCTATTTTAGCAACACTTTAGTCTCCCACTCAGGGCTGCCGTAGGGAACCAAGGACACCCCATGTTTGCTACGAGCTCATACTTGGGGAGGGGGTGGCTATTAGTCATCATGACACAGACAGGATTGGATGGGGGCTGGCTAGCTAAGGTTCTCCCAGGGACCTGTGAGACTCCAGCTTCAAGTCACAAACATCCCTCCCTGACTTTGACTGCCTGTCCTAGTTGATACTTTGGCTACAGGAGACAGGCCCTCTTGCATCCTCTTTTGACAGCATAGAAGGAGACTTCCTTAAGTTTCCTGGGTAGTTCCTGCCTTCTCCTTACATTAGAGATGGAGGGTGGTGGGCCAAGAGATGGAGGCAGAGAGTGTCAGAGCCAGATCTCTGCTACTGTCCACTGTCCTTCTGGAGGCCCAGCTCTGTGGGTGGATATGAATGTGGGTATTTGCTTGAAAGAAGGGTGCACGGGAGCTAGTGAGGAAAATCCCTCCAGTACCAACACAACGTGGTTCCTACCTGTATGGCTGTTCCCCGTGTGTGTCCTCAGATGTCTTGTGAGATTCGCAGATCTGGGGAAGATCTTGCCACAGTACCTGAGGCAGGGGGAAGACAGGTAGGAGAGGCATTAGGGTGGTCCACACTGTCTCTTCCAGATTTCTGTTCATCCAGAGCTCAGCTCAAAGGCCTCATATTGGGGTCTCGCCAGCATCCTTAACATCTCCTCTTTGCCCTGAGCCCAGATATCTTGCAAAGCACAGAGCAGAGGGGTCGGTAACATGGCCTCTGTCTGGGGGCCATAATGGTTGAGATGAGCAAGGCAGCCTAGGAGCTCGTCCTCCCAACACCCATGAGCAATGGCTGCAGTACTGTGGCTGATGTTGTGCAGCCGTTCTCTGGCCTCTGAACTCAGCTAAGCCGCATGGTGGGCCCAGATAACACAGCCTAAGAAGCCTACCCAGATCACGCATGCGCAAACGGAGCCTGGCAGCGCGCGAGACTGTACGCTCACCCTGCTTCAGCGCGACTGCATACTGGGCTTTTCCAGAAGCAGGTTCACAGCCACAGGTGTGTGGGGCCCCCTTCCCACCCCACCCCAAGGGTCCCTCGGTGCTCTACCTGCACGTGTATCTCTCCTTGCCCTTCCTGAGGATGGGATCCGAGAGCGTTGGGGGTGGGGAGCGGAAGTTGAAGGGGTGGTGAGGCAGGGGCTGTAGGGAGCTGCCTGAGTCGGCCTTCATGGCTGCAAAGCTCTCCAGCTTCTCCGTCATGGTTTCTATGGCTGACATCTGCGGGCGGGCGCGGAGAAGGAGAGATCGGTGACTCAACATAATTGCCGTCCAGTCTTCCGAGAGCGCGTACCCCGGGTCCTCGTGTCTAATTATTACCAATAGCCCTCAGATAGCCATTGGAAATAGAGCCACAGCTTACTCTGCCCTTGTCCTTCTTAGAACTGGGACTACAATCCAGGGTCTCTGGAGTGGCCCTTTCAGTCTAGTAGGCAGAATTTGGTTAAAACTCTAGGCTATGCAGGCTCCATTGACACTCGCAAACTTTGGTGACCGACACATTGTCCTTGAAGCTGTACTTCTCCGCCTGTGCCAAGGGCACCATGGGAGGCTCTCTTTGCTAAATGTCTATCCTGGAAGGTAGGTTCATATGGCAAACCAGAGATGGGTGTAGGTGAGGGAAGTAAAGGAAGATGGGGTGGGGTAGGTACCGGTGAAGACGTAGAGGGAAAAGGTTCGGCCACTCAGAGTGCTGTGAGTGTTGAGAGAAACTGGGCCTCCAGAAGACCCCACCGCCCTCACTAGTAGGACATGGGTAGATGAGGAGACAAGGTATTACCTCCTGATCCAGGCTCCTCATTCATGGCCCGCTGCCTCTGGGAAGTGTTTATTGTTAGTGCTAGGTTCCCCATTGCCCGCCCCCCCCCCCCATCAGAAACACACCACGCACACTTTGTGCGACGATGCTTTCTGGTGAGCAGATAGAAACTGCCATGCTCTCTGGGCTGCTACCCAGTCTCTCTAGAATCTTTTCCAATACCTGAAAGGTGGTGGTCTTCAGGGTGACACCGACACCCTTGACCACCCCATTGGGCTTAATGGTAGCCTATGGACATAGTAATAATGCCTGTTTTGTGGAAACCTTCTTTGCATGGTTACCAGGCTCTTTCTGTCTGAGTGACATAAATAGCCTAGCAAGCTTCAGACCATTACTTGGTGACCATAAGTCACCTCCTTTCTGCCTCTTCATCCTGGTCCTGGGACACAAGGGCAGGCAGAGGAGGTAGGCCCATGGGAGCAGTGGGCAGAAGGGACAATGGGCAGCTGGGCCCCCCACAGGCTTCTCTTCCTCAGGCTGGGTGGGTCCTGCCTGCCTGGCCTGCTCTGCCCCATCAGACATTCCCGTGAGCTCCTAGTACAAACACAAACACCGGATGCGCCTGGCTGCCTTGTCGGCTTTTTCCAGCCGGCCCTGGGAAAATTGGGGGAAGCTATTAACCAAACTCTGAGGCCCAATGGAACAATGGGAGGCTCTAAGTTTAGCTGTGAACTCAGCCAGGGTGCAGGTTTCACAGACTGGGCTGACTCAAGGCGGGAAGCTCAGAGAAGAACAATGCCCCTTGCAGGATTTTTGGCCTAAAGATTCCCTCTTGGTGAGGGAGGCTTAAGGGCTATGACCTGCAGCTCATAGGGGATGGGGGTGGGTGGGCAGATCTCATGCAGTGAGGACAGGGGTCCAGGACACTTGGAGGACTTTGCCTTGGGCTGTGAGTTCCTGGGGGCACAGGCAGGGACATTAGCAGGCTGGAGGGGCCTACACCTGACTTGCAGACTTCTAGGCTTTCCAGGCTTCCCTTTGTGTCCCTTGGAGGGTTCCTTCCTGCCCAGTCTCCTTGCTGACTCTTCCCACAAAGACCCCCTCTCTGGTCCTTTCACTGAAGCATGCTAGGGTATAGCCTACTGCAGGAATACTAGCCCCAACATCTGTTTCCTTATATCCAAGACTCTGCTTCTCTTGGTGCCTGCACCTGTAGTACATCCTTTCCTAGGGCCCGGAGCCCTCGCAAACGTGGGGTTCCTTTGGGCAAGAGGCTCCTAGATAGATCCAGTTACTTCTTTATGAGAACAACCCTTCCCTATGTGCTCCAGGTCCACAATGGCCTGTAGGATCTCAGAAAGTCCCCTCTGTCTCTTGGGAATGGAAACCTAAGGCCCAGAGCCTGTTCGCATGGCATCTCTAAGTACTTCCATCTCAGAGGCCCTAGGTGGTTGTTACCTGGGGGTGGAACAGTAGCGGGGATGGCCGTAGGTACTTCTCTTTCAGGACTCCCACAGGGTCCGCCACCTTCCGTTTTTCTACCCTGCTGGACGGCAACACAGAGGGTTACATACCTCACCGAGCCACTTGCTCCACAGTGCCACACCCCTGCTGGATAGACCTACAGACTGCTGTTGAGGCAGCAACAGGGCTACCCAGCTAACTCCTACCTGAACTTCAATGGGCCTCCAGGCCAGTAGGGCAAGCTTACCCACTTACCCAGACTCTCCAGCTCCTCAGCTGCCTCTTTTCTTACTCAGTGGTTTCTCCACATACCCCTCTTCCCCTCAAACAGTTACCACCTCCTGTATTTGTTGGAACATTTTGTGCTGGAGTCTAGAATGTTCTTTGAAGGCTCTGTGTGTACCAGCCTCCTGCCCACTGGCTTGCACACCTGTATGGTGGGTGCTTCCTTCAAGGTCTCCAATGTACCTACAAGTCACTCCATATCCCTCCAGGGCATGCTGTCTACGCCCCAAATGCCCCGTCCCTGCCAGAAACTGGCAGAGTACACTTTGCCTGTTTTGCTGACAAATGCGAGTGATGGATTTCTGTCCCTGGGGAAGTTACCAGAGACTCCTTACAGCAGCCGACAGGCTGTACCTGAAAACCTTCAATGGCTTCCGGGGACTGCAATTCTAGAATCTTCCTCAAGTGTCAGCGACAACTTGCTAATCTCCATGGTCAGTGGAGGTGGTAGCCTGGTCCTCTCTTTCACCCGCATGGTTGGTAGAAAAGTCCATGAGGTGTTTTGTTCAAACCTGCTGACCCTCTTGCTTCCGGGGACATCAGAACAGAGCAAACTGTTCCTATCCTCTTGCTCCTGAGGACGGCAGAACAGAATACGCTGTTCCTAAGTTGCTCACCTACACCCCACCTGGGCTCTGACCTTGCCTCTTTTTGACCCCCTTTCTATCAGTTGAAGCCTTTGTCCCCCTGCCTTCCAGGAGACAGCAGCAGACATTGCAATGTGGTTTCTAGAGGGACGCAGCACCTCTGGGTTCCCAGGGGAGACCTAAATCCTGATGCAGGGACAGTGAGGAGATCAGATGTAGAAACGGGCTGACTGTGGGAAGGGGTAGAAATGAATACTGAGGCACTTGGCTCTTGGCAAGGGTTGTCAACTTGGGACTGCATTTGGGTAACCAGGGCCGGCCTGCTGCAGGGAGTTCAGCCTTTGAATTGTCTAGGGATGCCAGCAATGGCAGAGAAAGGGACCCAAGTAGCAGGAGTAGGGTAGTGATGACAGTAGCAGACTCAGGCTGAGCTTGAGTCGTCTGAACCCTGCATGTAGCAGCTTAGGGCCCTCCTTAGGGTCAGGCTGCAGTCTGCTGTCACCTCAGGGGATCTGGAAACACACTTATTTGCCCACCAGGACTGGACTCATTCTGTAGAGGACCGTCTGCAGAGGCTTGATCAGCCAGCCCTCCAGTACCCATAGACCTTAGGTTCTAAGGATGGACGTTCAGCCTAGCCTTTTGACATTATGAGTAGAGACCACATGAGAATATAAAGGGGGCTTTGGGGTTTCCCGTGACTCTTTCCCAGACTGACCGTGGTTCCTTACAACTTACAGGAAAATGTAGGAGGGTCTAAGCAATTTGGTAGAATGGGCAGACAGGGGCAGAAGAAAGACCAAGAGAGGCTTAGGTAAAGTTCCCTCCATCATGGGGTCTAACCAGACGGCTCTATTTGTCTCCAACTACCTATGTTCTGTATCAACCCAAGGGGTGGCAGGTGCCTCTTGCTTCCTGTATCAGTGAAGTACCAGCCTCCCTCCTCTCTCCCTCTCTGGAGCCTCAGCACTGCTTCATGTAGACTGTGGGAGGCACGATGTTAAAGAAATGCCTTAATGGGTCTCTTTCTTGTTTCCTGGGATTACAAAGCCAGAATCCACAGAAAACAAGGTTGGTCTGAGTGAGGAAGGCACAGCCTGGGGCTGGAGTGGGTATGTGTGGGTAAGGTGGCCGTGTCGCCTGGGTGGGTACCTGTGGATGGAGGAGGCATGTCACCTGGGTGGGTACCCGTGTGCACAGGTGGCTGTGTCCCCTGGGTGGCAGCTGTGCAGACTGCCTTACTTGGCATTTCCTGCAACTTTATCTCTTTCTCACCTGCTTGCCTCTTTAAGAACTGTGAGTCCTCCCCCCACCCCCACATCCCCACACCATGGGGGCTCCAAGGAGACAGCAGGCTCACAGGCCTGTTCCCCCAACGTCTCTTGATGCATGCTCACACAGGTGCACCTTGTGCCTGACAAAGCACACAGGTCAATGTCAGGTGCACAGCTCCCTCACATGGCAAAGTGGGTGACATATGCTGGCAGGAGTGGGGTCCAAACACGGAACCCAGCCCTGCTTTCCAAGTCCACTGGCCTCTTTGGGAGGTTCAATGCCTTTTCATACATCATGGAGCAGACTCAAACCTGCCCTTCAGTATCAGGGAGGCAAGAATTCTACCCTACTAGGACCAGCAACTCCTTTGATTTGCTTTGGGCTACCAGTACCCCACCCCCAACACCCAATGTGGCTCCAGGGTAGGATGGGGCTACAGGGCAGTCTCAGGAAAGTGGAGCTGCAGGGAGACTGACAAATGCTCAAGGAAGATCAGCCTTTGTGGGAGGCAGAGATCTGCCCTAGAAAAGACAGCTGATGACGGGGGGATGCTCTGGACAGAGTCTAACAGAGAGGCTCAAGGTAGGTTGGAAGATGCCTGCTTTGTAATCGGTGCAGGGGAACCACACATGTCCTGGAGACTGGATCCTGGCCTTCCTATTGAGACTCCACCTGAAGGGGCATGGGGTCCCTGTGGGCTGAGGCGCTTCCCTGATGCCAGTAAATGTACACGGAAGAACCTTGAGTTAGGAGGTTAAGAAAGTGAGATGAACAGAGCCCCCCCCCCCCCCCAAGCCTAGCTTCGTGGATGTTGTCCCCGTGGAGAGCAAGGGAGGTCTCCCTGTGGAGAGCGAGGGAGGGTCATGTAAATACCTGTAGATGGGATCCATGAAGAAGGGCGAGGGTTTGGCATAGTGCAGGGAGGGCTGCTGGGGCAGCTGTGCCGGGCACACCTTAGGCAACCCCTCGCCAACCCCCGGCTTCCGTTCACCGTAGATGTGGTTCTTCCGCGGTTCACGGCTGCCTCCGTTCTGGCTCGCCCGGGCCCTGCTGCCGATGCTCAGGTCCAGTGGCTGTTCCTCGCCAGATGAGGGGACGAGGGGGACCTTGGGTGTGAGCAGGGCAGGTTTGGCCTCTTTTGGTTTGGTGGTGAGGTCGAAGGGGCACTCGGCACTGGGGCCGCCCACCTTAAGGGCATCCCGGGGTGACTTTGGCTCGGCCTTGACCAGCAAGTTGTGGGCGAGGGCTCGGTCCGTAAAGGGGTAGAAGGAGTGGGGGAAGTTAGGCAGGAACTGGAAGGGGAACACGGAGTGGTAGGGTAGCGCGCCCAGCTTCTTCTCCTGCATGCTCATGAAGCCGGGACCGAAGTATTTCTCTGCGATGGACGCAATGGCCTTGATGGAGTCGCCGGCGGCTCCAGAGGCCGTCAGCAGCTGCTCCTCAGGCGGCGGGAAGAAGGAATGCTGCGAGTAGAAGGCCGGTACCTCGGCCACACTGTTCATGGCCCCAGGGGTCACCGCCGCACCCCCAAACTCAGGTTTGCTCTCTGCTGGCTTCCCCTTGTCCTTGCCTTTGTCTCTGTCGCTGTCCAAGTCACTGTCCAGGTCCGACCCCGTGCCCGTGGTGGTGTCCAAGTCTGTCCCGGTTGTGGTATTGATATCCTCAAAGTCACTGCCATCCGACATGTCAGGGCTCCTGTTTTTGACCTTCTCCACATATGTGTCTTCCAAGCGGCCATCGAATTTCTCCTCTGGCCCGGTAGCCGCTGTGGTGCCTTGGCTGCTATTGTTGACCGCAGAGACAAGGGGCAGAGCTGGGTTTCCCAGCGGGCTGGGTAGCTTGGCGTCCTGCGCATGGTTCAGGGGGCTCTTGAGCAGCGGTGTGGGAGGTAGCAGAGGTGGTCGTGGGTACAGGGATGGAGGAAAGATGCCCGGGAAACCTGGGGTGAGTGTGGGGAAGGCCGGAGGGGCAGCTGAGAAGGGCAGGCTCCCAGGATGAGGTCTGGAGGGGAAGTACTCGCTGAAGCCTAGGCCCCCATGGTTGAGGGTCGGGGAGGGTTTCGTCTTGTCCATCATGGGGCTAGGGGTGAGGGGCAGGCCTGGGGTGAAGATGCCGCCCGGCGTGTAATGGTTCTTGCCCTCGCAGAATCTCCGATGCTTGTTGAGGGAGGAGGTGGTGCTGAACATTTGCCCACAGTCTTTGCACTTGATCTGCGTTCTGCAGTCGGCGTGCATCCGCTTGTGCCGGCACAGGTTGGAGAACTGCGTGTAGGACTTGTGGCAGACCTCGCCTAGAACACACATGGGAGGCAATCACAGATACAGAGTGAGATCAGCAGGAAACCCAGGTGGGGGTGGGCCCCAGGTGTCCCATTCTGAGGCCATCCCCCAGGGACCAGCTGGGACTGGCAACAACCATGGGTTTCCCTGTGGTCCTGGCCAGGTGGACCGTGGTGCCTCAGCCTTCTGTGGTGGGAAGCATGGCATCCTAACTGGTTGCTGATTCTCACCCTCGAATATGCCTAATGGCTATACCAAGCTTGGGAAGGCTGTCTGTCATGGTTTGTATATACTTGGCCCAGGAGTGGCACAATTTGGAGGTGTGGCCTTGTTGGAGTGGGTGTATCATTGTGGGAATGAGCTTTAAGACTCTCATCCTAGCTTCTTGGAAGTCAGTATTCTCCTAGTAGCCTTCAGAAGAAGATGTAGAACTCTGAGCTCCTCCTGCACCATGCCTGCCTGGATGCTGCCATGCTCCCACCTTGATGATAATGGACTGAACCTCTGAACCTGTAAGCCAGCCTCAATTAAACATTGTCTTTATGAGAGTTGCCTTGCTCATGGTGTCTGTTCACAGCAGGAAAACTCTAACTAATACAGAGTTGCCTTGGTCATGGTGTCTGTTCTCAGCAGTAAACCCTGACTAAAACAGAGTTGCCTTGGTCACGGTGTTTGCTCATAGCAGTAAAACCCTAACTAAGACACTGTCTGTGGCCCAGGCTGTGTTAGCACAGAGTAAGAGTCCACAGCACCAGTCTCATTGGTGGCTAGGAGATGAGTAGCTCAGAACATCCATATGAATTCCCTCAAGGTGACCCCAGTGATGGTCATTTCTACAAGGTGAGCAGTCCCGCTTCCTAGTTTAAATATCCCTTGCTTTCTGTCCCAGATGGCACCAGGATGTCCCAGCAGTCCTCAGGAACCCTATCATTAGGGCCTAGGCTGTGAAGGAGGGATCTTGATTGTGTTTGACCAGTTTGGGGGCTAGCCAACGATGAGTGAGGCTCTGTCTATGACCTTTAGGGATGCTCTCAAACATGGAAACCCTACTTGCTAAGAGCTTCCATCCGGGGGATCCAGCAGGGTCTGCTCTGGCTGATAGACACCAGGTGATCTCTTACAGGGCAGGACAACACCAACTGGATCTCACCCTAGCCCAGAGGCTTAGAAGACTCCACAGTCATCTTTCTGGAGCCTGGGAACTAGAGGACAGACAGCAAAGCCTTCACCAGTCTTTCTCCTTTTTCACACCCCACACACACACACAAAAGCAGCTTACATGTGTATGCTGCACATTCCTTCACACACTTACACATTGTTATCCTCATCTCTCTCCCCACTGACACACAACCCATACACACACATATATACACACATACATACACACACATACACACACATACATATACACATACACCATATACACATACATACACACATATACAAACACACATACACAAACATGCACATACACACATACACTACATACACACACAACAACATACATATATACACATACATACACATATAAAAACACACATACACACACAAACATACACACTATAAATACATATATAATACATACACACATACATAACACACATACACACAAACATACACATACACACATACACATACACAACATACAGTACATACACACATACACATACATACACATAACAACACACACACACACACAAACATACACACATACAATACATACATAATACATCATACATACATATACATACACACATATACAAACACACACACACAAAAACATACACTAACTACACTACATACACCAACAACATATACAAACATACACACACAACATACATACACACATACACACACAATACATAACAACACACATAAACACACATAACACATACACACATACAATACAATTACAATACATATACAACATACATACACATACATACACACATATACAAACTCACATACACACACAAACATACACATACAAACACCACATACACACATACAACCATCTATCCTCATCTCTCTACATACACACACATACACATACATACACACACATACATATATACATACACACATACATACATATACAATACATATACACATACATACAAACATCACATACATACACACAACTGTCTATCCTCATCTCTCTCACACACATACATATACACACACACACACAAACATCACACATACAACCATCTATCCTCATATCTACACACACACACACACAACCGTCTATCCTCAACTCTCCAACAACACACACACACACACACACACACACACACACACCGTGACTCTCCCCACGGGACAGTTTGCTTTCTTCAGCATGGTGGAAACAGTGGTCCTAGCCTGTCTTTTGCTCTCCTGCCCTCTACAAACCCCCATCTGCCACTTCAGCTGGGATGTCTTTTCTCTGAGGTTATCACACACTTTAATCACAATATCTATTTATATTAGCTGCCCTGCCCTCCTGGTCATCATGGCAGGACATTTTCTGGCTGAAAGGAGACAAATTTCGCTTCATTTAATCAAATCTTCCCTTTTGGGGATACTGTTCTGGGAGAGGCACCACATTTAGGTGGGCTATAAATAACCTTCCCCTACTCCTGGTTGCCACAGGGAACTAACACAAGGTAGATCCCAAGCTCAGGTTACTTAGACAGAACAGACAAACAACACCCCTGAGACCTCTGTTATGTTCCTGGGCCCCCAAGGGACCCTGATGGTACCTAGATATCTCCTGCTACCATCACCGAAGGCAAACCTCCCACTGAGGGGTCTTCTGGGACAGAGGGTCTGTCCCTAGGTTCCTCTGTGGTACGTGGGTTGCAGAGACACCTGAGCAGGTCCTAGACATTAGGAATGGCTGCCAGGCAGCTCAAAGCCATCAGAAGAAGGTAGCTGTTTCAGGAATGGGGTGGGAGGGAGAGTCTGGCTACCACATTATGCTGGGCATGAGGACAGAGCCCGATGAACCTACCAGAACAGGAAGGGACCCTGGTCGGAGTTCACTTTACTTCTGGGATATGTGTGGAGGTATGCACAAGCATAGGCATGTATGCATGCTTGCACATGTGTACACACAAACACACATTGAGTTTGGGGCAGGTAATAGTGTTGACTTACTGGCCCATACCATACATTCTCACACACGGGTACTTATTCCTTCAAAGATTCTTTTCTGGAAAGTATTCGTGAGAATGGCCCTGTCACCAGACACTCTTTCTCTTTGCTGCCCTCTCATACACACGTGCACATCTGACTCCTCGATCAGAAATGTGCTCTCTCTGTCTCTGCTCAGTGAGGTAAGGTGTGTGAGGTATCCAGACATTGGTTGTACACCCAGGTATCAATCGTCAGGTAGACACAGAGACTGCTGATACGCAGCTGGTGCCTGGTCACTTGGAACTCTTCTCCAAGTAACAGACCCTTCCTTGGAAGGGTCACATCACTGGGCTCCCCTTTACTGGACTGTAGCTTTCCCTCTAAGCTTCCTACATCCCTCAGGTACACTCCACGGTCCGCAGGACACACCCACACTGATGCACCTCAAGTTTCACGATTATCCCACACACCCGTGTCGCTCCAACTGGATGGCATGCTCGTAAGGTCCATCTGTCTACTTCTGGGGGTTTCCTTTTAGTTAGCTACCCTTGGTCAAAGCAAGGTTGCAGAGATGGGCCAGACCACAGACAAAGGAGGGGTCACAGATCCAGGAGATCCTTAGGAGACCCATGTTCAGTACTAGCTAGGGTAGGACACCAGGGAGAGTCGGGTGAAAACACAGGAGGAACACTATCTGGCTCCTACTGCAGAAACTCTCATTAGAATGTCCCTTGCCTACTTCAGAGATATGGGGGAGATGTGGGATGTGGGAAACGGAGGAGGTAGTCAGCCATCAGAGTAACAACCTGGGGTCACATTCCCTCTACCAACTAGGACCAGCTATAAAGGCATCTGGAGGGAGGAGGGTCCAGGCTGGGCACTCACATATGAATGGCTTCACCGTGCTGTGGATATGCTTGTGCTGCTTGAGGCCAGAGGATGTGGCAAAGGTCTTGCCACAGTCAGGGCAGGCATGGGCCCGGGCACCGACGTGCTGTGAGCGGATGTGACGCTGGAGGTTGCTGGGGTCCGTGAACACCTGGAGAGATAGAAGCCATTAGTACATGCCCCATCCTCAAACTCCTCCGTAAGCCTGGGCATACAAAGGCCAGGCCCTGCCCCTCTTTCTTGTTGCCTCTGCACCGAGCAGGCTGGGATAGCTCTTGCTATAGTAGCCATTACTGGAGGGCCTTAGCAGGGTGCTGGATCTCTCCTGGCCTCAGTTCCCCTTCCAGTGGCCTCGGAATGCTGTGGCCCCAAGGCTCTGAAAGATACACATAGTTTTCTAGGGGCTATCCTGGGTGGTTTTGGGTCTGGGGGCTTTCACCCCTGCAATCTTCGTCATTACACATTGGCAGGGGCACAGGACCCCCTGAGAAGACTCAGCTCTGGTCTTGCCTCTGTTTCCTGCAGGGCTGTTTGGTGACATAGTCTCTGGGACTTCCTGTCCTTCCCAATTATGAAGAAGAACCTAAGGACCTCAGGGCATCTAATTCACTACACCTCATCTCGCTTCACAGTAAGGCGGAGGGAAAGTGTGCGCATGCGCGCGCATGCTCCACGGGGCGGGCGCCTGGTACCTTGACACAGTTTTCACATTCGAAGCGCTTGCCACTGTCGTGAGACATCTGGTGGCGGATGAGGTTGGACTTCCAGTTGAAGGCCTTGGGACACTGGTCACATTTGTATTCACGCTCTTCGTGTGGACGATCATGTGTTGCTCCAAGCTGTGTACAGGGGATGGGAATCACGATAGGGTCCTCTGTCCTCCCCCCAATACGGTTTGTTCTCCTGTATGTGGCCCCTTGGGAACCCCATCACGCTGCAGGGGAATTGGAGTATATACATACTCTTCCTCTTTCTCGGGTCATTGGGACTAGGGCAGAGACAGCCTTAGTCACATAGAGGAAGAAGCCAGGGCCTTAGCTAGCTTCACTCAAGGCTACCCCTCACGCCTCAGCCAGCCAGGGCCAGAACGGGACCCTAGTCAACTAGCTAGATGATCCCAGCTTTAGGGCTAAGTTTGTTTCTGATGCTGTGGTACACAATTCTAACGTCGAGGAGGCTGATGTAGGACAATTTTGAGCTTGGGGCCGTCCAGTACCACACATCAAGACACTATCTTGAAAAAATAAAACATAAGAAGTTCAGCTTGGGCCTAGGGGTAAGAGCTTCTGGATATCAGCACTGCTATAAACCCCGGAGTAAGACAGGGCCGTGGTTCAAGGCAGCCTCTGAGAAGTTTGCTGGCTGGGCACATACAATGGAGGCACGATGGGTAGTGGTAGAGAGGGTCTTAAATGAGGATATGTCACCGTGGTTAAGAACAGCTGCCAGGGTAGGGGGGGAGGCTCCTCTTGGCCACACTAGCAACTCCTAATCCCCTCCTCCCTGGGGACTCTGCCTCTTCTGTCCCCGGGATGACCGTTAATCTTCATGAGCAAAGCAGTAATATATCACGGCCCGTTAATTACGGGGCCTAGCCATCCGCATAGAGCAGAAACGCCTGCTCCTCTAGCTCCCAGAGATTGTATCTTTTCCCTGTTGTTAATTGTGATTTATGTGTTTATGTAAAGAAAACACGGGACCCTCCTCAGCCCTGCTCTCTGCTAAGCTCAGGCGGGATCTGCCCACGCGTTTGTTCACAGTCATCTGTTCAGGGTGGAGGGTCTGCTGTCCCCGGGGAGTCCGTGATGGGATTGGTGGTAAATCCCTTGTAATCACAGACCTGTTAGCGGCCTGATGGGATTTTGCTCTGACTTTGCAAGGCTGTCCTGAGCAAACTCTTCAACGCAGGGGCACTTAGCCTGGAGAAGTTCCCAGACTCCTCTACTCCTCAGAGTCACTGGGGCCAGAGGTCTCAGCTCTACTACCCACAGCTGAGGCTGCTCTTTCATCCCAGGGGTCATAGAGGTTCCTGGGTTGTCAACCCAGCCTAGCCTCATACAGAGAAGGGCAGGTTGGGACTGCTCCAGCTGCTGAGTCTGGCTGCCACTCAGCTGGGCTTGAAGCTCTCTTTATGGATGTCACTCTCAGGCAGGTAGCTGGCACAGGGTCGGGGGTGGGCAAATCTCACAAGCAAAGGCCTTGTATGATCGTTTCCTGGGTTCACTAAGAAGGACTGTGTATGTTCGGAGAGCCAGGCTGGCTTGCATTCCCTCCACAGTGGACACTGTGGCCCTGCACCTCCCAGCTTGGGGCCTTATTGCGGAAATAGCACTGGGGCCAGCCAGGTGGCCAGATCCATGCTGGTCCGTGCTCTTTCTGTCTTTCAGGCCATCTCTACAGCCCTGATTGTGTAGGGCAGTGGTGCCAGTGGCCTGCCCATGGGTCTTCCCACTGAAGATTAGGACCTTTCTGGTAAGAATCAGAAACTGTCTGTGGCTTCCAGCCATGTGCACTCACATGGTTCCCAGTTCAGGGAGGTGGTACACAGAAGCCCAAGAGCCCAGGCCTGACAGGGAAGTGGGCTGGGGAATCAAGGGGGCTGCCAACTGGAGGTGTGGGAGACGGGGCGGGTGGCACCTGTATTTGTTGGGGAACATCCGCTCGCAGTCCTTGCACTCATGTGCTTGCCCATCGCTGGCCCCACCAAGGCCCTCAGGCTTGAGCTCCTCCCCTAGGCCTTCGTAGAGCGGCCCCCGGCAGAGTTGCATGCATACTTCTTGTGGCGCCTCAGGTCCAGCCTGCACTGGAAGAGTTCGTCACACTCGTCACAGCGGAACGTGGGGTCCTCTGCAAGACAGAGGGCAAAGAGGTGGGCAAGAGAGCCAGACGCCCACCCTTGGATCCACAGGGGACCACAGAGACCCAGCCCATCCCCACTGCCTGCCTCCTCAGGGCTTCCATTCACCCTGGGCTACTCCTACCCAGCTTCCTTCCAGCCCTTGTCCTGGCTGCCCAGGGGTGCAGAGGTCACAGGACAGATCAAGTCACGCTGGAGGACCCTATCCCCTCATCGTGGAAACACTGAGCAAAGTCAGGCTCCTTCTTGCCTCCCTAGCGGCCACTGTGGATTCAAGGAGGCCCTGCCTCAGAGCGGAGAAGGAAGCCAGGCCAAGAGCTTTGTTTATGAATTAGGAGGGGAAAAAAAAAAAGGAAGGCAGAACTCCATCGCATATAATAAATTATTGTCGTCAAGGTCAAACAAATTAAAGGGGGGCAGCTATTATTAAGTTTATGAGGCAGCATCCAGAGCACAGTGCCAAACCAAACAATTAGCCTGGAGCTGTAACCGGGGCGGGGTCTCTGTGCCCTGCCCCGCCTTCCTGTGGCTTCGGTCCTTTAGCTTTCACCCCGGCCGCCGGGAGAGAGAACACCTGCTCTCAGATCTTGCACAAAGAGGGCTTGTGAGCACATGTGAGCACGAGTGTTTGCGTTTTGTGCACACTCTGATGTTGCACGGGGATGTGTATGCTCATACAGGACTGTGTTTGCGTGAGTGTTTCACACAAACCGCATCCATGCTTGCAAAGCCATGCGTGGAACGTGACTGCATGCATGGGCGTCTGCACTCAGTCTTTAGCGAGTGGGTTATGTCTACTTTGTCAGTGTGGGTACATGTTTATGTATATAACTACATGTGTGATGTGTTAGCGTGTTTTCACATTTGGACACACATATGTATGTATGTATGTATGTATGTATGTATGCATAAAAAGTTGAGCACGTATGCATTCACAAGCACCTTTGTGTAACTTTTTATGTCCTTCTGTGAGGTATGTGTGCATGCGTGTATGTGTTCTATACATCCGAAGACACCGATGATCAACTGTGAGGTGTTTGTGTGTATGTGAATGGATCTGTCATCATAGATACAATTGTGAATATATGGGTATATGTTTGTACACGTGTGAATGGGCATGTGTTAGGGATTTGCATGCGAATATGTGGTCTATGTTTATGAATGCTTGTATGTGGGAGGTTTGTGTGTACCTGTGTGCATGTGCATCATGAGGACTGGCCTGGTACCCAACACTAAGCAGGGACTTAGGTTAGAGCAGGAGCACGTTGCTCCTGACACCATCTCCCACCAGGGAGAGACTCCCACCATAACCACGGACTGTTTTCCAACTCTGCAGGACATGGCTAGCTTCTCTGTGCCCAGAACAGCATGGACTTATGAGGAAGGAGCCTCTCCTGCTTCCCTGAGTGGAAGTGTAGTAGTCTTGGGCTATACCTGGCAATCCTAATGCAGGGTCCCCAGAATCCAAGGTACCCTGCAGAGCTGGATATCAGAGGCACTGCTGAGGCTAGGCTCTGATACCCACATGACACCAGTGTGCTTGCTGGTCATATCTGGGTGCTAGGGAATGGGCATATATGTGCTTAAGGATGACTGGGCAGGCAGTACTTCTGATTCAGAATAATCCAGTTATTGCCAGGGACTAGACAGCCTGGCACCCACTGCTTACCTTAGCCATACCTCTTTTTTGGGGGAAATGAAACTATGGAAGGAATGGAAGGTGCTGTGGGCCCTTTGGGTCAGTGGAATTCTTTCCTACATATAGCCCTGCTGTGCCGTGCCGTGCTGTGCCGTGCCGTGCTGTGCTGTGCCCTTCTGTGCTGGGCTGGGAAAACAAGGATTGTATTCTTGCCTTGGCTTGGAGATCTCCATCCCTAACATCTCCAGATATTTGGAGCATCTTCTGTCTCAGTGATGTGTAAAAATTCTTTTCCATCACCTCTGATTGGTTAGTTAAGAGCTGATTGAACCTACAGCCAGGCAGAAAAGAATAGGGCGGGACTTCTGATCCCAGTGTGGGGGCAGGGGGTAAGGTGGGGGTCTCAAGCAAGAAGACAGAGGCAAGGAAGAAGACAGCAGAGAAGAGGAGGACCAGGAGGATTCGCCATGAGCAAATTGTCAGGGGAGTCACCATGAGGACACACAGGGAACAGAGTACGCCAGGGCAAGACTCAGATCGCAGGTGAAGGACCAGACCACGTGGCTGGGAAGCCTGCAGCCATAGATGGTTAGATAGATGAATATCCTGCCCAGCACAGTGCCTGCAGCTTGTTAATACATTTATTAGGTCTCTGTGTCATTCATTCGAGAGCTGAAACAGACTAGAGCAGGCACAGAAACACCCTGTCGTTACTCGGGAGCAAAAGGGGGTGAAGAAAAACCCCACAGAATTACACATGCACATCTGTGGCTGGACCTTTTCACTATTTGGGAGTGAGATGCCGGGTACCAGGGCTCTGGTTTCCCACAGAGCATTATGAGGGCAACAGTCAGATCCTGCAAGAGTTCGAAGGTGCTCATGGCACCCTTCATGCCAACTCTGGTCTTCAGAGTTAGAACCCCACAAGAAAGGATCCTGTATCCGGGCACACCAGGCACAAGCTATCACAGAAGCCTGTGGTTTCACAGAGCTGTTCCTGAGAACCAGAAGGGAATGGACGTGAGGATCATGGAGTCAGGAATGAGACATGCTTCTGTCTATCTCAGTCTTTCTAGACTCTGTGGGAAAAGTCTCCATAGTTCAAGAGGACCCCGACATCACTAGCCGTACTGCTGGCTGGCCAAGGCTTCTGCTTCTGATTGGGAATTTGGCCTTAAAAATTACTTTATTTTTAAATTTAAAAAATCGTCTTTAGTCAGGGTCTTATCATGTAGTCCCGCTAGGTGTAGAATTCTCTCTATGTAGACCAGGCTGGCCTTGAACTCACAGAGATCCATCTGGCTCAGCACCATGCATTGGGATTGAAGTCATGTGCCATCGAATCAGACCTTGAGCTTAAACATTTAAATGTAGGGATTCAATAAGAAAATTCAGTTTGATTCTTACTAGGATGAATTGGAAGTCACCTCGGAGGGTAGAAATGACCTTGGTGACTGTGTTACCCTTCTCCTCTGCCCCTACGTCTTCTGGATTTAAACCTGTCCCTGTAGAAGGACAGAGCTGGGAACAGGATGTGCCTAGGCCTAGTCTTCCCTGTCGAGTGGAGTGGAAGAGCCTCTGAGATTTTTCCAGGCAGGGAGAGCTGGCTTTGGGGACACACCTGGGGCACTGTACATGACATTTTCATTTTCCCTGCACACAAAATCCCATGTAAGGAACTGCCGAAAGGCAGGTTATAGTGATGTCACGTCTATTACGGCCCCATCCCAGCCTGCGTCTTTTCTGTGCCCACGACACAATGGCCACATCTTGGAGAGGGGAAGTAGATCCTCAGGAGGCTTTCTAAATGAAGAAAGGGTTTGAATGCAAGTACTTCTCAGAAAAAGAGAAAAAAAAAAGAAATGTTCCTACTCCATCCAATAATCAAACATAATAAGGTCTTAGGACTAGGGAGTGGGCTGTGCGGTCCTTCCGGCTACCTGTGAGGACGCTGTACAGGGCTCCAGCGCTCATGAGCAGGCAAAATGGAGCTTCCATTTTCATCTTCATTACAATGGCCCCAACCCAGATCTCCAGATCCCCACAAAAGCTCAAAAGAATCACTGGGAAGAAACTCTAAATGTGGTGGGGGTCTTGGGCTGGGTAGATTAACCTTCCATCAAATTATCCCATGCCAGCACCTGTCTGTCAAACCTGCACCTTGTTTGTCGAGCTCAGGTGCCATCAGCAACTTTCCCAGCTGAACAGGAATGCAACAGAAAAATAAATCCCTGCCTAATGGCTGGAAGACCAAGGAGCTCACAATTACGCGGCACCGGCGTCCTAATCTACGACTGCAGCTCAAAAGCGCTCAAGAATCTACTCCAAATTCCTGCGGCGATAAGGGGCTGGCTGCATTTAGCCAGGGCTGGGATAAAAGATTTTTTATGATAATTATCTTAGTGAGGGACGTGTTTGCATTTTCTTTCTGTGCCATTCTGAATTTAACCAGGGTGTGTGCTTGGGGTGGTAAAAAAAAAAAGTGATCTTGACAGCAGAGGTTAGGGAAGTCAAATATTTGATGTCAGACTATTATGCGTGGAAAGTAATTAGCCCCCAAATGTTTGATCATTTATTAGGAAAAATGTAAAGTGGGTTATTTAATATCAGGGGGTGAGAGGTTTGTGTATGTAGGGGGACAAGAATCAAAGCTCTAAAAAGAACCTTTTGGAAGAAAGGAATTTCAATATAGAAACACAATGGCTCAGGATTCTCCTCTGGGTTTAGAATACTTATCTTCTGTGGTTCTCAGGTGCTGGCTAAGATTTACCTTGAGGAGAAGGAAACCTCCCTCTTGCTGTACAAGTCTCTGTGATTTGTTTTTGTTTTCTCGGTTGCCCAATTAAAAATGAAATTTTAGAGTAGGAGTCAGAGAAGATCTGGCTGACAAAATGGTGCTTCTGCCCCGATTTCTTGTGTATTTCTGCATAAAACCACCACCAGTAGCAGCAGCAAAGCAAGGCACTCTGGTCACTGGCAGGCTTCTAGGGTCTAGGGTCAAGAGATGAACTGAGGTTGAGCCCGCAGGTGTGGACACAAAGCCTTCCAGGGAGCATCTAGCTCCCGGGTCTTCACTGAGGAATTCTTGTATCACCTCAGGGATTCAAGGCACTGTCCTCTTAGAGACGGGAATAAGATTTATTCTAGATTCTAGAAACATCTAGGGCCCAGTGTTTTACTGTTCCCTGGCAGCTCATCCTAAAAAAAAAAAATAGAAGCCACATAAGACGGCCAGGACGAGAACTCAGCAATGTGCTTGCTGCATCACATGGGCCCTGAGTCTGATCTCTAGAACAGAATGGTGTAGTGCAGACACCAATCCCAGAGCTGGTAGGCGGGGACAGAAGGATCCCTGCGGCTTGCTGGCCTTCTAGCCTTGCCTAATTACTGCAGGGTCCAGGCTAGCAAGAGACCCTATCTTCAAAACAAAGGACACAGCACCAGATGGACAATAGCCAAGGTTGACCTCTGACCTCTAGATGCATGCCCACACACGTGTACTTCTCCTGTACACACAAGAACATAACCTCCTCTCCCCAGACCCCACAAGAAACTAGCCCTTGGTGAGCAATGCCAACAGACCCACCCTTCATTACCAACCTTCTTGAAAATAACTGTGTCAGGGCCCCAAGCAGTCCACATGGAGTATAAATCTACCTGTTGGAACTCCCTGAGTGTGTAAAACTGACTTCCTCTCTATCGTTACCTCAGAGATGCTCAGATAGACTGTCAGGCAGGAGAGTCGGCTGGACACACCCTAACATTTGGACACATATTTGTATCAGGAGCTTAGGGACTCATCCCACTGTGGGACCCATTTCAGCCCTCAGCTTGGTTCTAACCAAACAAACATCCCCTCTGTATCTCTCTTGTAACTACTGGTGGGCTTCTCGAAACAGCCTGGCTGCTTCTCCTCTTACATGGACCAGGTTTTCTCCCAAGTACCAAACTAGGTCGGGGTCCTTTTACTACAGGAAGTTTGTAATACACTTGAAGCATCATGCAGGGGCTGGGAGAAGTCTCAGTGGATAAAATGCCTGCCTCACAAGTATGAGGGCCAGAGTTCAGATCTCCAGCACCCAGGTAAAATCCAGGTAGATGTGCGGCTGCCTCTAACTCCAGGCCTCAGGAAGCTGAGACAATGTCCCCAGGCCAAGCTGGCTAGGTAGACTAGCCAGACTGGTGAGCTCCAGGTTCCCAAAAGATCCTCAATATATAAAGTAGAAAGCGATCAGAGGAAGACACTCATCATCAACTATATGCTTCTATATGTGTGAGCACACCTGTGCACACACATGCATATATTACATAAACAAACCTAGATACACACACAAGAAATTCATTTTCTGGGTCACTAAGGCTCTATAGATATAGTTCAGCACAACCATCAATTTGCCTATATCCCCTCAAGCCCACTTAAATTCAGGATGTGCTCGGAGGCTTCAAGGAAAGGGAGGAGTCTCTAGTCTCAGGGCTGAGGGTCTGGTAGCCTGGGGTGCTGGTTGGTGTTTATTTTTTGGTCAACTTGATATAAGACCGAGTCATCTGGGGAGAGGGGTGTCAACTGAGAAAAATGCCTCCATCAGACTGCCTCCTAGGCAAGCCTGTGGGGAATGCCTCCATCAGACTGCCCCCTAGGCAAGCCTGTGGGGAATGCCTCCATCAGACTGCCCCTAGGCAAGCCTGTGGGGAATGCCTCCATCAGACTGCCCCAGGCAAGCCTGTGGGGAATGCCTCCATCAGACTGCCTCCTAGGCAAGCATGTGGGGAATGCCTCCATCAGACTGCCCCCTAGGCAAGCCTGTGGGGGCATTTTCCTAATTAATGATTTATGTGGGAAGGCCCAGCCCACTGTGGGTGGTAATACCCTGAGCAGGTAGTCTGGGCTCTACAAGAAAGCAGGTTGAGCAAGCCAGCAAGCAGCACCCTACCTGGCCTCTGCTCCTTTACTCCGTGCCTCAGTTTCCCTTAATGGACTGTGACTTGGGACATATAAGCCAAACCAACACTTCCTCCCAAGTTGCTTTTGGTCATGGTCTTTATCACAGCAAAGGACACCTGAGTAATACACCTGTGGTCTGCAGAAGTTCAGCCAGGGCATCAGCTGTGAACACCTAGTCCTAGCAGGTGGCATGCAGGGATGGGATAGCATTGTGTTCTTCCAGGTTGGGGTTCAGAGCCACAGCTCAGCAGGGTCTTACCATCTAGGCTGGGGGCCATGACACCCAAGGAGTAGGCACCTTCTTTCACATGCACCAACAGTTCCTCTCCGGGCTCGATGTCTTTAATGACTTTATAGTAAATCTAGGAGAGAGAGATTAAAGACAGTAGTGAACATTCAAGTCGCATGTTCTCATTATAGAGGTACCCACAGAGCCTCTGACCCACCACTGCACTGCTACCCATAGAGAGGGCTGGCTCTAGGTGGCCCACTCGATCTACGCTTTAATTTTTAAAAAGAATTATTTTTATTTTATATGTATGAATGTTTTTTTACCATCATGTATATACACTACATGCATGCAGTGCCCAAAAAGGCCAGAAGAGGGTGCTAGATTCCCCCAGACCTGGATTTCAAAGTTACCAGGTGGGTGAGTTAGATCCTCTACAACAGTGGATCTCAACCTGGGTGTCGTGATCCTTTGAGGGTGGAACAACCTTTTCATAGGAGTCAAGTATCAGATAGCCTGCATATCAGATAGTTACATTGTAGTTCATAACAGTACAAAATTACAGTTACAAAGTAGCAATGAAAGTAACTTTATGGTTGGGGGTCACCACAACATGAGGAACTGTACTAAAGGGTCGCAGCACGTTAGGAGGGTTGAGAACCACTGCTCTCTAACAGCAAGTACTCTCCACTGCTGGCCTATCTCCCCAGCCCCCAAACTGTTTATTTTAAAATTAAAACAATATTTATTGTATCTATTTTTGTGTCTATCGGGGACAAAATGTGGAGTCACAGGACCACTCCTGCGAGTCAGTTCCTTCCTCCCACCATGTGGGTCTTAAAGGTTTAATTCAGGTTCTCAGGCTTGGTGGTGCCTGCTGAGCCATCACACTGGCCTGATCCAGCAGCTAACGACAGTGAAGAAGGTCTATGCAGGAACGTTTGCAGCTTATGAGGAAGGGAAAGAGACTGAGTTCATTTTTGTTTAATGCATTCTGCTCTGATAGAAAGAAAAGGTGATACAAGATCCCGACCAGGGTTTTTCTAGGAAATACTCCAGATTTGAGTGACTTCCCAATGAGAGTGCTTGGTCTATTTTCAAATCTCCTTTGTCAATGTGAGCAGGAGACACCTGGGCTGTAAGGGGATGGAGTGGGGGCGGGGGGCGGGGCTCAGAGTTGTGGTTGCTGGCGAAGGTGCTTTCCAGCTGGGCACAGGGAGGCCAAGAATGGGATGAAGTCCTGTTAGGATCTGCATCCAACAGGTGACAGGGGTTTGGTGACTGTGGTGTGTGTGTCTCTGTGTGTATGTGTGTGTGCATGTGCATGGTGTGTATGTATGGCATATCTCTGTGTGTGGTGTGCATATATATGTATATGTCTGTGGTATGTGTGGTGTGTCTGTATGTGTGCTGTGTGTGCGCATGTATGTGTGCATATGTGTGTCTCATGTCTCTATGTGGTATGTGTGTATGTATGGTGTGTGTGTTGTGTATGAGTCTTGTGTCTGTGTGGTGTGTGTGTGCATGTGCATATGTGTGGTGTGTATGTGTGCATATGTGTGTCTCATGTCTCTGTGTGGTATGTGTGTATGTATGGTGTGTGTGTTGTGTATAGTCTTGTGTCTGTGTGGTGTGTGTATGTGTGATGTGTGTGCTGTGCCTGTGTGTGTGCGTGTCTAGGTTCTATGCCTGGGACTGAGACAGCTACATTTGGTGTATCCAGTTCAGCATCATGGTCTGAAACAGAAATCAGAGAGCATCTTGCCATTATGTCTCCTCAGGCTGAGTCATGCCTGCTTTGGTGGCCGAGATGAAGACTGTTCTGTTGGGGAGGCTAAGTCACCAGAGCATCACAGGTCTTGGTGATTTTGGGGGGTTTATTTCTTGATTTTGCCCAGACTCTCCTGTAACTTGATTTTTTTTTTTTTCTGTTAGGTCTCTCTGTGTAGCCTGCTGTCTGGAACTCACTCTGTAGACCAGTTGGCCTCAACTCAGAAATCCGCTGCTCTGCCTCCAATGCTGGATAAAGGCGTGCACCACACCACCCGCCTAACTTGAATTTTTTTTTTTTTTTTTTTTTTTTTTTTTTTTTTTTGGTTTTCGAGACAGGGGTTCTCTGTAGCCGGCTGTCTTGGAACTCACTGTGTAGACCAGGCTGGCCTCGAACTCAGAAATCCGCCTGCCTCTGCCTCCAAGTGCTGGGATTAAAGGCGTGCGCCACCACCGCCCGGCTTAACTTGAATTTTTTAAACCTATTTTTTTTTTTTAAATTTTATTTTCAGCAAATCAAAATTTAAAAAGCATTCAAACAGAATAAAAGAAAATAAACAAACAAGCAAAATACCAAGGGTCAGATATACTTATACAAGAATTCTATAGAGCCTTCAAACAAGCAACTTTTGAGTTATTTAAACCCTATTTTTAATGATGGTTCTTAAACATTTTACTCTCCCTTCTAGCCCACTACCCACCGGAGGAAGTGGAAAAGAAAAGATACAGGGGAAGTGGACCTGTTTAGAAAGGTTCTTTAGAACAAATCTTATCTCCGTTCACAGGAGTCAACAGCAACAGCTCGATCCACCCCCAAACACTTAACGGACGCACTGATAGTCCAGTTGGTAGAGTCGGATAGCAAACACAAAACAGCAGCATGGCACGACCTGCAGAGACAGCCAGGCCTCAGCCTCGGCTGGAGTCAGCAAGAGAGACGAAGGCCAATAGAAACGCCAGGAGAAGTTCTCAGCTGTGCCACTCTCAGCAAACGGAAGACCAGAGAAGACACGAGACCCACAAGCATTGCCCGCTGGCTCTATAAGCAAGCTAAGCTCTCTCTCCGTCACTCCATGGAGTCCTATTTATACCCTCCAAACATCACGTGTCCTCCACAGGTCTTGCCTCAGCACGTGCGTCTGTCTCAGCTGACATCACTCTGCCAATCAGTCCAGGTCTGTGGAAGTGGCAGTAAACTGCAGCACACCACCAGAAGTTTATTGGTGCATTTTCTCTCTGTGGAGTCTGGACAAACGCAGCTCAACTACAGTGTAAGGTGGACCAATACATGCATGTTCTTATCAAAGAATCCTTCATCATGTGTCCTTTCATGTGCTTGCTTTAGCAGAACATCCTTTCACCTGTGTCTGCTTCAGCAAAACGTTCCTTCATGAGTCTGCCTTAGTCTTTCACCTGTGTCTCCTTCAGTTAAACGTTCCTTCACGTGTTTGTCCCAGCAAAACACCATCCAACACAACTGACTTTCCACAGAACCCTTAAATTCCCACTTCACCCTGCACAAAGACACCAGAGGCCCTTGTGTGGGTCCTGGGCCTCTTGGGAGTACAGCTGGCTCAAGAAAGTACCTCTTATATCTGGAAGTGCCAGACGTGTGGAATCTCTTCTCTGTCACAGTAACTCACTGCCCACTAGGGCAGGGGTGTGCTTGGGACTCTGCTCTGATGTTAGGACTGGTTGATGTGGGAGAAATACTCCAGAGACACCTGCTGCTCTGGGGAGGCCTGGCAGAGGCCCAGTTGCCCTAGGCTAGCCTTCTGCATTGCTGGAGGGTCTGGACAGGAGGAAAGACAGAAGAAAGAGCATTTTAAGAGAAGACAAACCGGCTTAAGCACAGGGACAAGAGGGGAGGTGATTCTCCAGGCCACAAACAGTAAACAACAGTTCTGTTCCCACTCACGGGTCCTGGCAGAGGTTTGCCCTGCCCCAGGCAGCTGCTTGCTTCCCTGGAATACAGCCTACTTAGAGCTATAGGCAACTAGCTCTGGAGTGACTCCTGGGTGTCACTAAAGGCCACAGAGGAACTGCACTGGGACCTCAGTGCCCATTGGCTGTCCCTCCTAGAACACCAGATAGCGGAAGTGCACAGTCAGGAACTTTCTGGCAGGTAGACACAGGAATCTTATCAGTGTGGCATTCCTTCACACAGCAGTCCACGGTAGTAACTTGGGAGTTACTCTCAGGGAGGTTGGTACTACAAAGAGATCTTAAAATGGGACCAGAAATGGGATCAAACAGAGTCCTTGAATGAAACCAGCGGTTTCTAAGATCTCAGTTTTACGTCACCTCACGTCGGCTGAGTAGCTTATCTTTTTGAAGGTCAGACTCAAGTTGCTTTGGTTCAGAAAAGGATACACCCACAGCTGCCCCAGAGTGAGGAGCTGTGGCTACACGGGAGCCCCCTAAGCTGGAGGGTGTGTGTCAGCCATTAATAAGCTTGCTCACACCCCTGTGACAGCAGAGTACATACAGAGGCGGTCGACAAACACAGGCTTCATGCCTATGGGCCAGCATCAGCGTGCTGGGTGACTTGGTGTTGGGGACAAGAGCTAAAAGAGAGGGGAATGAAGGCATGGCCCCTGGAGGTCCTGGTTAGAGTCAGAACTTGCCACCAACCAGCCTTCCTCCCATCTGTAATCTGTGATTACCCAGAATGCACGAAGCCACGGCGATCATGCCATCAGTGTGCGCTCTCCCCACCAAGCTGCTGGGTGCCTACCCTGAGAGGTGAAAGGTGGAGGTGGAGAGTACCCTTCACTTCCACCCCGCCCCCCAGGCTGCCTGCCTCTCTCATCGCCCCTGGTTAGGCTGACTGACCTCCAAGGCTCCTCTTCATATAGACCCACTCCGTTCTTTCTCGGCTACAGGAACCTGGAGCTCTGCCACCCAGTTCTGGTTCTAGGAGGTACACAGTCACTAGTTTCCTTCCTGATTCCTTTGAAGGTAGCCAGTCCTCTTGGGATCCATTCCTGCCCACCCCAAGACCCTGTTTCTGGGGACACTGGGCCCCCTGACCCTCACTTTGCCCAGAGGCCCTTCTCTGATCCCCTCTGAGCATTACAGGGAATCCTGGGACTGCACACCCTCCCGCACCTTTGCTCCTGTGTTCACCGGGGCTCCACGGACCTCTACTCCAGTTCTGAAGACAGGAGCCTCTGGGACCCTCCCACCAGCATGGACACGGCAACAAGAGTCACAGTAGGGCTGCAATCATCCATTCCTCAGCCTCACAGGATGGCCACCGGGGCCCCTGTCAGGGACATGTTGGGGACACAAGGCACTAAGCTCAGCAACCGTGGCGTGACGTAGGACTTTGAGCCCCCTGTGTAATTAATCAGTCTCTATTAGCGCTAATTGCAGAGGCCAGGGTGGGGCCCCGAGGTGTCTCCTCTGGAAGGCTAAGGAAGTGAACAGGAATCTTCACAGCCTTCCTGAAGTCTTGGCCCTGCCTTAGGCAACCACAGGAGGTGCATACAGAAGCCAACCCATGCTTTTATGACCTGTTTCAAGTGATACAAAGGCCTTATCAGCCAGGAATTCTGAGAAAGCCAGTCCCTGGTCTGTGGGGCTGGGTGACTTCCCTTAACAAAGGCCAACTTCGGTGGGAACCAGGGGGGGTTGTGGGGGTGCCAGGTTGTGGGGGATGGGGTGGGGCATCCTATGCTTACACAGTGCAGTCCACTGTGTGCTCCAGACCCCTTCTGTGCCCAGGTTATAATAAACTGTAACTGTAACCCTTAGGGTTCTTACACATGGTTTATTACATAGCTTCTTCCATCTAGAATGCCCTGGCCCCCTGACCATTAGCAGTACAGGAGAGCTGCCACTGAGTTTCACGAGACAACAGGAGAATAAGAAACCAGGAGTCTGATGCCTTCTTAGCTACCCTGCCCCAAAAATCCTGGGTACAGGGTTGCAGGGAAGAAGCAAACTGCCTTCTTTCCAAAACACAGCATCCCACGTTTTAGGTACACATGAGTCCTGGGGACCTGTCACCGAAAGGTCTGGTGGCTACTCATTGTCTAAGAACCTGAGGGCGGGTGGGAACCTTCTCCCGACAGCCGAGGTGACAAGCTTCTGTCAGTGACTCTCTGAAATACAGACACATGAGGACAGAGCCTGACGTGGAGTTTCGGTCCCCCCTCCCCCGCCCCTTGCTTTCCCTCATCCAGCAGGGGCAGCAGAGCTTGGGCCAACACCCTCACTTGTAACTATACTTCACTCAGCTCAAGTGTTTTCCCCTGCCACACCGCAGACACAAAGACGTGGTTCCACGAACGTAAAGAGAACGTGGGGCCGTCTCACCCAAAGGTAGACAGACACCTGCCCAGGGATCAGGTCCAAGCTCAGGAGCTTTCTATGCAAATAAACATCCAGAACAGCTGACAGTGACTGCCAGCTCTCAGCTCCTAAGAGCCCTGGGTCTGTACCAAACACACTGTTTAAGTGATTAAGACGAAAGCCGCAGAGCTCCCAGGCTTAATCTTAGCATCCTAGCATTTTTAACAAATGAAACCCCCAGCAGCTTACGTCAGAAGGAAACAGTGGAGCCCAGGTTTAAAACCACGAACATGCAGGTGGTTCCTTTCTTCGGCCAAGATAACACTCATCGGTACTCTTTATCTGTATGGACCTCGCTCCCCATGCCTGGCTGGGGCAGCTTCCTCTACGCCCAAGCCTCCATAATTTTGTCGCTCAAAACTTAAAAATCCCTACGCATTTATCTCTTCCTTTGTTGCAAAGTTTGGATAAGGATATATTTAAAAAAAAAAGTATTAGCCCATAGCTCAATAATCAGCATCATTACACGGCTTCCAACAGGCACTGCATTTAGTCAATGGAAGATCAACTATGACAAACTATTATGATATCACCACAGTGGAAAGCCGAGTTTACACTTAACTGCTCTTCAAAATAGAGGATCCTTCTGGACCATAGAGGCCCTGCTGGTGAGTTTTTCTGAATTAAAACAAATTTTGACATGAAAAATTTTTAAGGCTTAAAAAAAAAAAAAATCTAAATTACACCGTGAGTGCATGTATGGTGTGTGAGCATTGTTGACTAGTGTGTTGGTGATGTGGTGTGTGTGTGTGTGTAAAGTGAGTGTGTATTGTGTGTATGAGTGTGGTGTGTGTGTGAATATGTATGCGTGGTGTATATGAGTGTGTGAGCATGTATGTGAGCATGTGTGGTGTGCATGAGTCTGTGTGTGTGGTGTATAGAGTTGTGTGTGGTGTGTGAGAGTATGTGTGTGTGGGTGTAAGCATGTGTGTAAAAGTGTTATGAGAGTGTGTGTGGAGTGTGTATGTGAGTGTGTGTGAGAGTGTATGTGAGTGTGTGAATCTGTGTATGGTTTCTATGAATGTGTGTGTATGTGAGTGTGTGGTGTGTGTGGTGTGTATGAGTGTGTGTGATGTCTATGAGTGTGTGTGTGTGCGTGTGTGTGTGTGTGTGTGTGTGTGTGTAAGTCTGAGGTCAACTTGCAGAAGTTTGTTAGTTCCTTTCACCACTGGGTTCCACGTATTGAACGCAGGTCATCAGGTTAGGTGACCAGTGCTTCTTCCTGCTGAGACCCTGCTGTCCTGCACTAGTATTTTAAGTGTTTTGTTCACTGGTTAGGAAAGGCTCAACAAATTCCCTAATCACATCTTACTTGTCTTAAAAACGAAAACAGTGTTTTCCTGTTTGGAGCTACACTTTCAAAGGACCGAAACAAAACAAACAAAAAATATGATTTTTAATTTCGAATGATGTAGGGAGAAAGGAAAAGGAGTCAGGAAAGGTCAGGGACTTGGAGCCGATGACCCTGCTTCAAATATCAGCCCTAGCGGATCACACACCCAGGAGGTAAAGCAGGTTCTGTGGAGGGAGGAAATGAGAGAGAGACGGCCGTCCCGGCCTTGGCTGGGCTGAGCAGCACCAGGCTTTCTTAAGACGTAGGGTCAGTCCTGTGGACACTTGAATGCACAGCTCTTTACCAGGTCCCCTGCTCAAACACCTCTTTCAAGAGGGACTACTCTTTTGCTGTGGGCAGGCCTGCCCTTTGAGCTTCCCTGCTATAATTGGCTCTGCCTTCTAGCCACAGGCTAGGCATGGCCCTGGCTGCTCATCCTGTTGTGTTACACCAGGGTGCCATGCAGATGGCACAGGCTTGGGTTGTTCTTACAGATGAAAGGAAGGGTAAGAGGCCAGGCAGCACGGGGGTGAGCCTCATGGCCTCTCCCAGAGCTGCAGGAAAGCACGCCCTCACTCCATCCTCCAACCTTAGCCTGCTGACCAGCAAATGTCCTTTACCCACATCCCTTCCCCCTCCCCTGCATTGAGGCAGCACACAAAAAAGAGAAAATAAGCCCCTCTGTGACTAGACCTCTGCCTCCCCTGCTTCTTCCTGTGGGCACAGCATTTCCAAGCTTTCTTTTACTTTCTGAACATTAAAACAAACTCAGTAACAGACCCTGCTTGTGTCTCCTGAGCAAACCAACCCATTTGCTCATAATTGCAGGAGGAAAAACAAAACGAAAAACACCCAGGGGTGACCTGGATATTTTGAATTTTTTCAGAGAAAGAGGACTTGTTGGAAGGGTTGGTGGGGGCGCCACCTGAGGTATCCAGAGTGAACTGGGATGCCTGTGAGTGGTTGTTTGTCCTCAGAAGAGACAGCGAAAGCACGCAGAAATGGTTGCTCCCGATGGCTATCTGGGAATGCTCTAAGGCTGTAACTTCACCTCCCCACAAACACCAGGGCAAAGCCCTACTCCCCGACTTGTAGTGGTCATGTTGTTCTGACCAGATGGACCATCCCCAAATGTTTGCTTTTAAAAGCAGGACCTTTAGGAGTCAGGTGTACTGCTGACCAAAGGCCTCCTGGCCTCTCTGTGAGTACGGGAGGAACTATTTCCGCTTGTCTTCCTTTTTCAGTATCATAAGGAAGATTCATTCTCAAGTAGGCATGCAGATGGGACCAGTTCCTTCTCATGAGCATGAGATTCCTCCCAACCCCCAAAAAGAGGACTCTTAGAACCACAGAATGCCAGGAGGGGAATCTCATAGCTCAGTTGGTAACTTGGGTACAGGGCAATGAGTACTTTCCCGTTGTTGTCACTAGGCAAGATGGGATCTGAGAGGGACAGGTCCAGGAGAAAAGAGCCACTGGCTTCACATCCACCCACAGCCAAGGCACTGGGAGGCTACACACTGGAGGGAAGCTGGATGGTAAGTGAGCCCCCTTGGAGCCTTGGGCTCACTTCTGCCTGTGTCCCCAGCTCCGAAAGGATGCAGATAAAATAACCTTTGTCTTCTGGCCAGAGGCAGGTCTGAATGTGTCGGGCAAGGCTGGATCGAGGAGGGCACATGGCTGAGCTGAGAGGTTTCTTAGTATCAGGAGAAAGGTGGGAAGGTATAGCTTACAGAGTCTATTTGGGTCACAGCCCCTGCCACAGCTGCAGGGATAGGTGTGGCCACTGATAGTGAGAGAGACAGAGACAACACTTTTCTCAGTCTTCTATATGCAACTGATGTATGGTCTCTCCCAAGGACACAGGACACCAGAAATCCAGGCTTCTGAGTTTACTCAACCCCAAGTCCTACACACTCACAAACACATGTGCATGTATGCACACATACATACATACATCACACACACACACACACACACACTGCTTGTCCCTCTATTCCTCCCTTTCTTTTCTGCTCTCTTTCTCTTTTCTCCAGATGGCCACAGCCCCCACATACCACATAAGCACTTCCTCTTCCTGGCCGTCTAGGAAATTTTATGGGCACAGGGTCTAGGGATCCTGAGTTTCCATTCTCCATGCTGACCTGTGTCTTCAGTTTAGTCACCTCTCTTCCTCCATATGCGACAACTCATCACTTCTGGTAACTGTAGTTCTCAGAATTTTCTTTGAAGATGTCAGGAGCTCTCCTATTCTTATATCTCTTTTTGGATACAGGAGCTGAGGTCATGAATCTTGAATCTTGAAACAAGGCCTGTTCATTTCTAATTTGACATATTTTCTTCAGTGAATGTCCTGGACAGTGTAACACATTTCTGCAACGCAGGTGTTGGTCACGGGCTCCTTCCCTTCAGGGTCTGTGCTGTCCTGGGAGTACTGTGTGTATGTAACGTGTGCATGTCCTGTGCTCACAGTACATGTCTTTACACATATGGTTGTATGTTTAGGTATGTACATGCCTCCACGCCACATTGTGCATGTGTCTGTGGGTATCTGGCATTCTTAACTGCCTACAAGTCTTTGTAGACACTCTTGGGAGGGGGAACCATAATCTGAGAAACACTACTGACATTTTTTTTAGTTTTTCCTTCTCAAAGGGAAGCTTGTCCTCAGGCAACTTTTTTAGTCCTGAATCTCTAGGAAATTTTATTCAGCCACAGGGAGGACCAAAGCACTACTCTGTGGGAACAACTGTCTCCATTGGACGGCCAGGAAGAAGTGCTTATGTGGGGGCTGTGGCCATCTGAGAGAAAGCGAAGGAGAGCAAAAGGAGAGGGAGGAATAGAGGGACGCATGGTGTGTGTGTGTGTGTGTGTGTATGCACATATGTGTATGTGTGTGTGCACAATGAGCATGTGTTTGTGAGTGTGCATGTGTGTGTACGCACATATGTGTATGTGTGTGCACACACGTGCACGTGTGTTTGTGAGTGTGTAGACATCTCTCTGTTTTGGGGAGAATAATAACTAGCTTGAAATCTATTTTTCCTTTCAGGAAGTCATTTAATTTAACTGGTGAATATCTACTGTGAGTCTCTGGTTTCAGTGGGATAGGGGGCTCTGTTCTCCCCAGAGTAGAGGGGTCTCAGCATGAGGTTTAGGGCAGGAAATGCCCCAGGTTTGAGGGCATTTCAACACTCACAAACACACATGCATGTGTGTGCATACAGGCATACACATATGTGCATACACAGACACACAACACACACACACACACACCCCTGTCCCTCTATTCCTCCCTCTCCTTTCTGCTCTCCTTCGCTTTTTCTCAGATGGCCACAGTCCCCACATAAGCAGGTGGGGGGTGATTTTGACTCTGAACCCTCCAGAAGGTGGCATTTGCCTAAATTCTCCAGGTCCTTCTGAAGGAGAGGCTATTATTTGTCCTGTGTATGGCTTAAACCAGGGAGAATTCACCCTGCAAGGCCACATGGGAGAGACAATCACCAGGTAAGGAGCCAAGTATGTTTGACTTGATGCTAGCCAGACAGTATAGCCAGGTGTGTGAGCACAGGTCACAGGCAGAGGGCAGAGAGCACAGGGCACAGGTCACAGGGCAGAGGGCAGAGGACAGAGGGCAGAGGGCAGAGGGCAGAGGGCAGGGCAAGGTTGGGGATACAGAGGCTTTGAGTTAAAGGGATTCCAGGTGTTCGAGATTATAAATCACCTTATCCTGGAGCACTCTTGCCCATGGTCTGAAATGAAGAGAGGATTCCCTGCCAGGCAATCGCTTCTCTTTAAACACACAAGGTAGTTTAAAGTACACTTCTTTGAAAAAAAAAATTTTTTTTTAATGAAGGTTTCTGAAGCCCAGTTTTTCTTTGAGAGACCGTACTCTACGTTTTCTAAAAAGTTGGCCCCACAAAGATTCACGCCTCACTGCTTCAGGGTATCTGAGTTCTAGCATCTGTTTCCTAAGTAACAAAACCTGAATCCTCTTCTCTCTACCAGCACCTCACAGAACCCCACCCCTGCATCCAGCTGCACCCCTCCCCCAGTGCTTCCCAGGCCAGGGTGCTCTGCAGACCTGAGCTTCAGAAGGAGCACGACCAAGTTCTATGTGCCTTAAATCCAGTGTTCCGTGGCTCTGCCTCTGTCTGTGGAAGCTGGAACTTGCCCTTCTACGTTCCACTTTAACACCATTTATTTATGTCTGCACTTGGAGTTCTTCGGCCAGTCGGGTCGGTCAGAAAGTCGTTTTTTTTTCTTTGCTCTCAGTATTTTGGTTTTGGAAGTTAAGGTCTTGGAAGTCTTGGTGACAGAGGCCCTGGTCCTGGCTGTCTGGAACCAGCAGGTGTCTGGTGGATCCACTGCTAGGTCCAGACTGAGCCAAAGAGCTAAGGAGACTAGGTTCCCGAGGAGTTCCCGAGACAGTGTGCGGGGGTCAGGGGTCTCCCCACAGCTTCCTTGTTGTCTTTTTAAATGCAAAATATTTCTCTAGAGTCAAGAGCCTTGAACCACTTTAGACAGCTTGCAGAGGCCACACAAGAATGGAGCCTTTGTTACGTGGTCTTCACGAATCGTTTTTAAAGTAAATGGGGATCTCTCTCTCTCTCTCTCTCTCTCTCTCTCTCTCTCAACAAAATCTCCCATGTAGCCCTAAGACACAGGCAGAATAAACTGCTCTGCCTGGACGGCTGGGAGCTCCGAGTCAGAGGAACCCACCCGTGCTCTGAGAACAGGAGGGGCCATTGCTGGAGTACTAAGAGTCTACAGCGTCAAACACGCGGCTACAGAAAGGACCACGCGGTGCCGATTACAACACCCTGTGGAGTGGAAAGAAACGGAAGTCTTCTCTCCTGATGGGCTTCCAGGTCTGGACCCTGACCCTGGAAACTCACTGAAAAGCCATGAAGCAGGAGGAGCCAGTGAAAATACAAGGGTTTCTGCTCTGAGAAGCCAAGCTCAGAACTGGAGGTTTCTGAGCCCTTACGGGGACTGAAGTCAGGATAGCTCAGCTCAGTTTACTTCTAGAGAAAAAGGAGGCCGTGCCAATGCAAGACCACTTTCTTGGCAGTAGGTCAGGCCATGATTATGACTTGTGGGCTTTGGATATTTTCCCTTAGCCTGGCGTAGAAGGCACCTGTGTGGTGGTAGACTGGCCAGTGCAGACCCTTTTGGAAACCTTGTTTGACCAGGACTGTTTAGGCAAGACTGTTTCCCATTTATTCCTGTCCGCTGCTCTTCCCATGTCTCCAGGCATTGGTAGGGAATGTGGGCCCTGAGACTTGAGGGCCCTTCTATTCTGCTGGCTTTTAAAACCCTGCCTTCAGTTCTCCATTGCCATCAGCCTCAGACAAGTTCTCTTGTCCCATGCTTTGTGGTCTTTGCTCTGGTAGAGTGTTCTGGGGCAACTAAGTTTTCCAGGTAGACCAACTGGGCAGATGTCAAATGGCCACCCCTTGTGGCAGGACAGAGCTTAGCAGGTGACCCATGACCTTATTAGAGTCTCAGCTAACCCTCATCTTAACACCCGACCACCCTGGTGCCATCTCCAAGGACAGTTCACAGGGACAGAAGCCCGGTGAGCAGCCTAGGCCTACCTGTTCGTTGATCTGACACATGGCGAGGTTTTGGTCATCACAGGAACAGGCTACACGGATGTACTTGAGCCAGCTGCCAGCCCCCGCCTGATTGGCATCCACACAGAACTTCTCGCTGCCCAAATCTTCAGAGATCTGCTGGGGAAGAAGCACACTGAGGTCAGAAGTGCCGGCCCTGTGTGTGTTATATCACTCTGCACTGGCCTCAGGGGTCAGGCAGGATGGCAGGTTGTCTAAGACCTCACCCGGTTCTAGGCAAGGAGAAGCTGTGTCCATCCAGGCCACCTGGTCCTAGGAACCTCCAGGGAATTGGAGAAGAGAAGAGGGTGGCCTTTCCGGTTCGTACAGAATAGCTGGAAGTCAGGTTAGGCAATGATAAATCTCTATCATGGTAAAACCTACCAGTAAGCTGTCCAGGTGTGAGAAAGCAGAGCCTTCTTGTGTCTGACATGAGCCCTCTGCTAAGGACAGTGCGGGTGTTGAGCTAGAAAAAACACATCTGAAGGTAAAGGTGTCAATCAGGATGTATAGCTGCACCCGAGTCCCGGTGTGTGAGCCTGTGCGCACACATGTGTGTCTGGGTGTTCCTGCTCCTGTCGGACATCACACCACCTGAATGCCAGAAAAACGTTTGTTTCCTTTCAATTGGAAAGTTTCGGTTTGGCCCTGGCCAGCATGCCGACGCCTGGCTTCCTCACCACGGTCCGCTCCCTCTGCTTTGTTGTTGCTGCTGTCTTCTGAACTTAGCGTCAGAGACTGGTTTGCTGATCTCTGTCCCCCCCACACCTGCCAACCCCCACACTGAGGACTGCTTGCAAAAAGACCTGGACCACAGGCTGGCAGCTGGAGGTGCAATAGACCTTCCAGCCTCTTGCCTGCTTTGTCCAATGCCTATGGTAAGCCCTGATTCAAAGAATCTGAAGATAGCAGCAACTGGGGTGGCTAACCAGGCATGCAAAAGGCAGGATAGCTGAATCGACATTGGCAGTCAGGGGTCTCCTGCAGCAGGTGTTTCCTGGGGAAGGCATTTCCAGGTGGGAAGAGTGACCAGGTGAGTAGGTCTATCTAGGTAGAGAGGATGGAGTCCAAGCAGGCAGAAATAATCGAGTCTGATGGACCCATCGGAGATGGCAGAGGGCCTCCATTCAGATAGACACTTCACACTCAGCCCACTTTTTTTTTTTTTTTTTTTTTTTTTGGTTTTTCCAGACAGGGTTTCTCTGTGTAGCCCTGGCTATCCTGGAACTCACTCTGTAGACCCAGGCTGGCCTCGAACTCAGAAATCCGCCTGCCTCTGCCTCCCAAGTGCTGGGATTAAAGGCGTGCGCCACCACCACCCGGCTAGCCCACACTTTTCAAGATTCTTGTACACCCGGGCAGACACTGGAAGAATTCTTTTAAAAAAGTTCAGCGCCAGCACAAAGCAGCGAAGCTATGTGCTTTGTGCCTGTTCCCTGATCCCCAAGGACTTTGCTATAAAGTCGGACCCTGAGCACATTGAGAGGAAGTGGGTCTTTGGTTGTTCTCCCTTCAGCTTGCTTTGTCTCCCATTGGACACCTATCCGTGAGCCCCTGGGTTCCTGACAAAGGGTAGCAATGAGCATCTGAAGCTACCAGGTAGGAGCAACTTAGAATATGGAGCAGGAAACCCTGCAGCTCCCAGAGCATGGCTCTGTGGGCTTGTACAGTAACTCTCTATAATGCCTGCTCATGGGGCCTCATGTGCTCCCTTGGGTGACTAGTGGATTCCCTGGAAGCCTTTTGTACCGTGGAGGCACCAGTGGCCTTAAAGGGGCCAAGCACTGACTCTATCAAGCAGGGACAAGGGTTAAGTGGCCAAGCCCTTCAACCACTTGCCCCTATGTTCCCTCTTAGCCCACAATCAGCTCAAAGGCCTCATCACTCCAGGCTGGCTGTGGACGAGGCCATAAAGCAACTCTGTTTTGTGCCTGAAGAAGGTAGGGTATGAGAGACACCCAAGTGTAGATGGTAGAGTGAAACAGAGCTCACACTGGGCACAGCCCAGGTGCCCCACCCTGGGACTTTCCTCTCAGGACTCAAACACTAGGAGTCACACACACACTGTTGTGACTGTACTCTCTGAGTGTAGGGAGTAGGCAAGGGGGTCCAGGCTGCTTTCTGAGATGTATGACCTTCAACTCGAGAAGCATTAGGAGTTGAAGGTGTGGCTCCCCTGTGTCCTGGGGCTCAGGGGATAGGTGCCCAGGGAGATCTCCCTAGGGGTCTGAGCTCAGTAGAGGCTGTTCAACCCTAGCCAGGACATGAGAGTCAGTCCATCTGGAGTTTACTCTAGGCCCTGCTTCTTGCATATCCTTGGAGGCCACTGCCCGCCTGCTGTACTCCAATCCAAGGGCAGCCCAACCCAAACACTACTGGGTGACCCCACTGGTGGGGATAAAGGCAGAGTGAACAGTAGTTACATGTTGAGGCCGTGAGGATGTTCAGGAGGGCGGTCTCCCATTCTCTAAGAAGTGGGCTCGGGGCACCAAACCCAATAGGGAGTGCCCTCCTCAGACATTCACGATCTCATAGGCTCTTCCCAGCTGCTGACCCTGAAGGAAACTGCTGAGGAAGACAGCCCATGGGTAATTGGGGGGGGGTCTACCTCGTAAGGCGGTTCAGGCCCCCCAGACAGAGATTGAGAAGGGTTCGCTGCTGAGAGATCAGTGAACCCCTTCTCCCTTGTCAGAGGGCTCAGGGACTTCCTATGGACTCCTGCTATACAGACCTCTGAGCAGACGGTGCAGAATCCTAAGTCTTGTCTGTCTCCCTGTCCTCATTCTGTGTATCTTCCTCTTTCTCATTTTTTTCTGTCTCTCTTTTTTTTTTATGGTGCAGAGCCTGGAGGAGCTAGTTAGCAGCACTGTGAATGACCAGGTCTCCACACAGGGGTTTATGTACCAAGGACTTTCTTGGTATTTGACTGTTGATATCTCAGAGTTGAGGCTGATTTCCCCGAGGACAATCTTTACGAATTAGCTAGGAATAGCTATGGTAAAATGTCTGGGATCTTGTTGAGATCCCATATGGATACATATGTGTGCATGTAAAGTGTGTACATGCATGCATATGCTTTATGGGTATACATATATAGCTATGTGGGTGTGTGTATGCACATGTGCGTACACACACATATGCATGTGCATGTATGTATACACAAGAATCTTATATGTATACACATATGTGCGTATGTATGTGTGTGTATTGTGTGTGTGTGTGTGTGTGTGTGTGTATGCGTGCACACAGGGGTCATAGTCATGGTATGATGTATTTTCTAAAAAGACAAATTCACTCCTATGAGAACGTGACTTAAGCAGCTGTTGATCCTAGTCTGTGACCTGCCGGGGGAGTTCTGACCCTCTGGAAGATTGAGCCCAGGCTTCCGACAATTGCTTTCCTGGTGGTCCCTAAAGATTTGAGAGCGTTGCCTTCTCCATGTGGTCACCGTGGGCCTGTTATTCCTTCTCTCAGAGACCAGGCTTTCTGTGTCTGAGGGGTGTCAATCAACACGAGGGAAGAGCTCCTGCCTCAGTCCTGAACAGCAGTGGACATACTAAGGGGTGGGATGGCATTCTAGAATCCACCAAGCAGGCCTGGCTCCTCACAGGTCCCTGGTATTGCTGTCTCCAAAGTAGGCTTTCCCTTACAGCGATGAGGCCTTAGTTCTGTGTCCTAGCTGAGGGGCCCTCAGGTGTCCCACTGGGACTCTGACCGATATTTGCTGCACTCTGAGGGTTCTTAGGATGCCAAGAGGAAGGCCTGGGGTTCAGATCATCAAGACCACAGCCACAGGCAGCTGAGCACGTATTCCTCACTGCACTGGGGAAATGAGGACCCGATGCCAGAGGCAACAGCATCGGCCCAGCTTTTCTGGTCTGGAGTCTGGCTTCTGCTTGCACCTAAGCTCCGGTGGGGAGCTGTGTAGCTCTGATAGCTCCAAGGATGTCTGAGAGCTCACAGAGGGGGCGAGAGAGTGAGGGCTCCCATGTTAGGCATTGCTCACACATGAGATACAAAGAGGGTCGAAGGGTTGTGATCTAGGGTGGCAGTGTTCCCGCGGCTGTTTTGCTATGGCTGTAGAACTGAATGTCATCAGGATTTGGAGTTCAGTACCTACCCACTTGAGAACCTGGCTCCGAGACTGCTGGAATTGAGCCTGTGGACTCCCATAACTGCCGGCGGAAGTGGCCCTTTTGCCCATTTGCCCCCACTTGGCCTCTCAGCCCCCACGTCCCTGCCAGCTTCCCAGTTCATCAATCACCCACATCAGGAATGCTGAGTTAAGAAGGGAAGAGATGGAAAAAAATATCCTCATAACCTTGACAATTTTTTTTGCACATCATTTGAGGTTTCCTGCACTTTTAATTTGTGGTTCTCTGCTGGGCTAACTCTTTCACATTTAATGGGCATGGCCAGGGCTGGCTCTGTATGGGATGTGCACACAGGAGGGAACGCAGAGGCATCTGTCGTCAGCTCACCTAATGGATTCCCGGCCTGCAGGAAGGAGTGAGGCCTAGGAGTCACCCTGTTGGCCTGTGCCCTGCGGCTGAAGCATGCTCTCTAGAAGCTCACATTGTGTTGGGTGTTTGCAAGAATGTTGCACGTGCCCTCTACTGTCCTCCTCCACACCTTCACCCACACTTGGGCACACACACCAGCTCACGAACACATGCGCATATGCAGACACACAGAGGCACATGTGTGAGCACACATGCAATAGCTATGATTTATGACATTCGCAAGGAACCAAAACAGAAAGTCCATTCTTGGGACAGAAAGAGGAGGGCAGGCCTTCTGGAGACACCTCAGTGTGGCGGACATGGGGCCTGAATGAACTCATAAATCTGGTCCTGACGCTCATTACGGGCTTGGTGGTGACATGACCAAGTGCTAAGCAGAAACGCACGGCGGGGATGGAGTCTATTGCTGCCAGCAGACAGGAGCCTGGCTGCAGGGACCGGGAGGTCAGGGGCCCATCTGCTCAAGCTGAGAGGGAGGGAACTGAAGGCTAGGAGGGAGAGAGCGGTGGATTGTGTTGTCTGAGTCTGTCTGTCCCCTCTGACCTGGGCCTCTGCTGGACAGCTGCCAGGTTAGTGGTGCATAATGGAGTTATGGGAGAGAGTTACAGGGAAACCCCAGAGCACTGCTCAGGGTTTGGATGCTGCAAAAGGAGGGGTGCTGCCTGACTCCTCAGAGGACTCTGCTGACAGGTGCTGGTGATATCCTAATTCCTCACCTGGCAACTTGGCTCCTGTGAAGTCACAGGCAGATCCTCTCGGCTCAGAGCCACACCAAGAACTTCATGTCATAAAAAAGTCATGGAATTCTACATTTCTTTTTTCTTTTTTCTTTTTTAGCATTTGGGCCCCACACAGACCTTTGAAGATCTGAAGAAAGTCACACACCAGAAGTTACTCAGACATCCAAATGCCTTGTGAACACTCTGGGGTTCCCGGCATTCTTGGGCTCAATGCTCAAACTCTGGGCCATGTGCAAACATCCCAGGTCCTCAGCCACCTTGTTCGATGGGAGTCCCAGGGTACATGCCTTGAGCATCCAGTGGGGTGCTCACCTCCACTCTGAACTTTCTCCCACCCTCTGTGCTATGATAACCTTATCTCTCTCCTTCCCTCTTTGCTCTGTTTGGTCCTGGCTCCACCTAGCAGGAGATGATCCTCCCACCAGCATCTAGGAATTGAAGGAAGAGGTCAGGACAGTAAAGTGGAAAAGAACTTGTGACCATGTGCCTTGTCCGAGTGACCCAAGCCTCTAGGCAACTTACGTATCTCAAGTAAATGACAGAAGAGAAAAGGAGTCTTGGGAGCCCGGGGCTGCCAGGGCTCTTCCATGCTGTGGGTTGCAGAATCTGGGTCACCAGCCTTTCCTGTGAACTTACTACAAACACACCAAGGGTGTCTGTCTTTCAGCTGCCCTGGCACCACCCTTACAGTGCAGGCACCTCGGCCTGAGTGGGGTATTTGAGGTAGGGCAAGTGGCTCGCCCATCTTGGCAACTGTGGTTTGTCTCGTTGGTCACGGGCTGCGACCCTGAGCCACGATGAAATAAAAGGTCAACTTTACAATTCATGCTAGCAGTCTGTGCCTTACACAAAGCGGAGGCACAAGACACAGGCGGAGTCGGTACAGAAGCTAATCACAGATGGGGTGATTAGTAACAACTGGTGGGAACAGGGTCTGCGGAAACCTGGGGACTGGCAGGTCAGATACCCCTACCGCTAGCCTGTCAGGTGGACGAGGACCCTCAGAAGCGAGTGTACTGCCTCCGTGGGAACACACGGTCTGGGTGACCACTTCTCCCCCTGGGGAGCTGACAAAGACCATTTCTCATTCTCAGCTAGGTAATGTAGCTTGTCTAGGTCCTGCCTCAGTGTCCACTTAGGAAACCAGAGAGTCTCCTTTCTGCTCTCTAGTCCATGGCTACCTGCACAGATCGTGAGCTCTGGGCATCCTGTCAGAGGTACCAGCATGGTACTAGCCAGCATTCTTGCTATGTACATATGAACATCGACGGTAGTGGTAGTTGCTGACTCTAGGACAAGCTGAGCCTGTGTGTCTGCTCTTGGGACTAGAGCCCGCTGCCACAGATGCTCAGAGCAGGGCCCCTCCCCACTCTTCAAAATATACAAGAAGAACAGCTATTTCTGGCCATTTGGAAGCCCTGGTCATTTGGAAGTTCAGTGGGGACTCCAAGACACAAGCAAAAGGGGTCAAACAGCCCTGTAGTGAGTAGGGAGCAGGAAACCAAGTAACAGTCTTCACTCTGTACCCCTACTTTCAGAATGCCTCTGCCCCACCTATGGGGGTCTTCACTGTATTACAGTTGGATGTGTGCAAGTTCTCCCACAGAAAGTGCATGGCCACTGCATATCTAACCCGGGGCTCTTGACAGAACAGACCTGCTGCTAAGCAGCCTGTGGAGCTGGGAGATGCTTGTGGGGAGAAGCCCTGGGTCTTTCTAGAGCAATATTCCTGTGGGATGAATAATAGCTGTTATAGCCCATTCCCTGAAGGTGAGCATGACTAGGCTCAGCAAGATTGTAAAGGAAAGCCAGGAGACCTGGTGTTATGGGGGCTCTTCAGACATCTCTCCCTCTACGTGGGACATGGAATGTGATATCAAATGCTCTCCTGGGATGGGACAAGTAGTTGAGATATTAGAGAGTTGTAGCATGGTGACAAGCTTGGGTCTTAGTGAGAAAGGCAGCGAGACATTCAGAAATGAGGAAGGTACCCAGAAATCATGCTACCACACTGACATCCCAGAGACACAGGCTGGTTCCGGCATGCTATGCTGGAGATGCCCCGTGTTTTCAGGAAGGGGATGGAGTGGGCGGTCTGAGGACCTGGGCAAGGGGTCCTGCAGGGAATGAGTCTGACTGGGAGACAGTGGGAAGTTGAATGTAACAAATTTACGGTGTGGTGATCAGATTTAAAAACCAAAATAGTTCCGAGGAAGGTTTTGGCAATGAGTTAAGTGTGTACGTTTTAGGTCTTTGGGATGTTCCTCTGAGGACAGTCAGGACATCTGTCATCACAGCACAAGCAAAGGTGGCCCATGTGTCTTCTCTGTGGACAGTGTGATGCTCTGATTAGCATTCGGGCATGTCTCTCAGGATCTCTGGAGTAGGGGCTGTGGGGTAAGTTTCTCTAAGCTGCTGATGTTCCTCCGTTTCTCCCACGAAGCACAACTGGTGACTTGCATCACAAGGGCCTTCTCTACCCTGCCCCAACTCCTCAAAGCCAAGGCTGAGAGTCTAGGTAGTGGCGGTGACCCCACCTGATTGTGACATAACAAACTCTCAAAGAGGACGCTGCGGTGAATGAACTCAAGCCCCTCACAACAGTCCAGTCCATAAACAGTTCTTCAGACACAAACATCATATGTCTTAAGCGGATCTTAGCAGCATGCACAGAGAGGATTTCAACGGGTCCACTGAGGACAAGGTCAAAGCTAGGATCTGGGGGAGGTGGTGAGCCTGAACCTGTGAGGAGGGTGACCATGAACTCTGGAATCCGCCCTCCTTGCAGCTTACAGAGACGACTGGACTCACAGTATCTAGCTGTCCAGATGTGAGTCCTGTAGGGACTCCTTGGATCTCACCAACAAGTGACCAGTTTCCAAATTCCAGTGGTACAAATACTTTAAATACAGTGGTTCTCTACCTTCCTAATGCTGTGACCCTTTAATACAGTACATCATGTTGTGATGACCCCAACCATAAAATTATTTTCCCTACTGTTTTGAATTGTAACGTGAATAATCGATGTTTCCTGATGGTCTTAGGTAACCCCTCTGGAAGGGTTGTTCACCCCACCCCCCAAGAGGTTGAGACCCACAGGTTAAGATCCTCTGTTCTAAGGCATTATGGGTATAAATGCTCTGTCTTCCCCCATGATGTTCCCAACAAAGCACCAGCTCAGAGAGGCCTCTTCTGCACAGCTGAGCTCAGCTGCTCACATGGTAGGAACACCCTGCTCTGGTTCTGCCACTGTTGGCTGACCCCAGACCACAAGCACAGCTACATCTGGGACCATGCCCTTTACAAAGGTCCTCTGAAAAAATCCTCCAAGTCCCCAGATAGCTTAAGTATTCCTAAGCATTCAGGGTCTCCCTGAATGTGGAGCCTCCCCCACACCCCACATCACCTACAACAGACCTCAGGATGACTGGGCCCCAACTTAGGCTGTTGGTAGGAGGAAGGACACAGGCTGCTGTTGCTAGGCTAGTCTGTCCAGAACAGTGCTGGTGTGACCCAAACTCAAACAAGTCCAGCAATATTCCAAATCCAAATTTGCTCTGAGTCAAGTACAGACCAGGCAGTGTCCCAAGCCCAAAGCTTGTATGCTGGCACAGACCTGGCCCTGACCTTCCAAAGCAAGGAAAGCACTTTTGCTTTTCTTCTTCTTCTTTTTTTTTTTTAATCAGAAAATATATTACGATCCCACAACCCCAAACCAAATGCTTGCGGCCACACCCCTGCTCAGTGTTAGGTTTGCCACAGGAAGTGGCTCTTCTGAGGGCAGCCAGGGCTTGGGAGGTGTCACACACATAACCTTTCTTTGGCTCTTAGATGGTGATAAACTGCAGCGCCTATGAACGCAGCAACCCCCACAGCGGATGCGGGAGGAGTTCCCCACCACCGGCTAGCCACTGATACGTGGTTGGGGCCACATGAGATCTCAGGCCTGTGGGAGCAGGGCCTTGGTGTAAACCCAGATCTTACTCTGTTTGACAAAAAGCCCCCATACATGGGAATTGAACGCAAGACCACGGAGCTCACCAATGAACAGTGTTCGGTCTCCCCACCCAGCTTGCTGGGATGGATCCCTGCTCTGTCCAGTGGGACTTCTGAACCTCCTCAGCAAACATATTCAGGGTAGGGCTATTAAAGGGTCCCTCTCCTTCATGTTCATCTCTGTCACAGCAGTCATTGTAGATAGTATGTGAGGGGCAGCTTTTGGGTGAAACTTCAGGAGAACCTGGAGCAGCTTGGCTATGAGTGGCCATCTCCCACTTCTTTGCTCCTTAGAGAGGGCAGCGATGTGTAGAGTCCAGGCCACCATGCTGGCCCTGGCCATTCTTATTACACCCTCAGCAGGAAGGTCATCTCCCTACAGGCTGTGGATGCTCTGATCGATGGAAACCATTGAAGCTGACCATCCAGTCTCTGAAAGCACATGTTTCCCCAAGGGATGGCCACAGCTGGAGCTACCTCTGAGGCACAAAGTAACCTAGAAATGTGTTACAGGCCATACAAATAGAAACGTACAGATGGGCTGCTTATCACCTGCATTCATCCTGAGTCTGGATGTGTCAGTCACCCCAGCTAACAGCTCCTCTACCTTTCCTTAAGGTCTCACAATACCAGAGTTGCCTAAGGCAACTGAAGCTTCCTTCTCTAAGGTCTGGCCTAGATGAGGACCGCTGAGTGTCTTCATGACTAGATAAACAGATAGGTGTTAGATAGGATGGATTTTGGATGGATGAGCGGGATGGACTGATGTTGGATGTATGTGGATGATGAGTGAAGACATATGGATCAGATGGGTGAATGGGTTTTTGACTACTGTTGGATGCATCTACAAGAGGATGGACTGATGGATGTTGAATGAGTGGCTGGTTGTTCTGAATGGGTGAATGGGTGGATGGATGTTGAATGGGTGGATGGATGTTGAATGGGTAGATGGATGTTGAATGGGTAGATGAATGGATGGATGGATGGATGTTGAATGGGTAGATGAATGGATGGATGGATGGATGTTGAATGGGTAGATGAATGGATGGATGGATGGATGTTGAATGGGTGGATGGATGTTGAATGGATGGATGGATGTTGAATGGGTAGATGGATGTTGAATGGGTAGATGGATGGATGGATGGATGTTGAATGGATGGATGGATGTTGAATGGGTAGATGGATGTTGAGTGGGTGGATGGATGTTGAATGGGAATACAGGTAAGTGCTGAATGAATGGATTGATGGATGTTGACCTCTCTGGTTTCTCCAGCTCCCACAGTGAGCCAGAAGAGAACATCTTCCCAGTAATTTGGGTACCAGAACACAGGATACCTCTCCTGGGAGGCAACTCTGAAGTCTCACATCAGGATCCTCAGCAGTTCAGACAGACTGAACCATAATTGTCATTTTCTGTCTTACATCTCCCTCAAATGGCAATGTTCTTGAGGATTTCATCTGGCTGATTCCTAGAGCCATGTAGACAGTAAGTGTTCGGAGAAGGATGGGCGCAAATAAATAAGGGAAGGTATTCCAAGATAACTGAGGCAGACGCTTACACTGCCCCATGCCTTTCTTTCTTCACCTCTTCTTTTCAGACTGGGTCATTTTCCCCTCATCTCTCTCTGTGCTCTGGTGAAGATTCTGTTAGCCCTCTTAGCTGGTCCTCTCTGGGAACCAGAATCATAATCTTTCACAGGACAATGTTGCTGAATCATTACCCTGAATCTGTTTCCCGAGGTTTAACATAATGGCGATCTCTATTCCCACCACAGAGGTTGTGGTTGGCTTGTGACATGACGTGCACTGGTGCTTAGAGAAGCCCGCTAGGTTACATCTGGTGCCTCTCCTGAAGCAGACACAGTCCCTGGGCACCCATCCCTCTCACTGGAACACATGGGCACAGAGGAGCACAGTGACTCATCGCCTTCTGTATCAGCCTGATGTTTTGAGGTCAACTTTTGGAAATAGCTCAAGTCTCAACAGGCCAAGTCTAAGCAAATCCTTTGCCAATCTCCACAAAGAACAGTTCTTGGTGCTCTCTGACATACAAAAATGGTCATTGGCAAAGGATTCTTGGTGCAGACTATGTTGTCTTTGGAGGTTCTGCAAGGGGCCAATGCCAGTTCCTTCCCTGAGCAGACCCAGGTATGTGTGCACAAAAGGATGCTGGCCAGGCTTGGTCCTTATTTTGACTGTATTGCATGGAGCTTTTCCTCCAAATGTTTTGTGATGACTCTGCTTCCCATGATCTATTTGTTCTTAGTGAGACTGGACCTTGGCCACTGTCCATCTGGTGGAGAAGAGATGAACCTTAGAATCCATTGACCACAGTCCAACTGGGCCATCCTTTCTCCTCATGCCCAGCCCTCTTTGCACCTGAGGTGAAGGGACTGAGACACAAGGTATTTCAGATTAGCTTCCATGATCATTGGCGATGGGCTTCGGGCTGCATGTTAATCTTGCCCTTGAACGTGAGCTTGACCTGAAGGTTTTGCCTCAGGATGGGGAGGTTTGATGTGACTCACAGACAAATCAGCCTTGCACAGCAGACAGAAGCCATCCAACGTAACAGCTCTTACTGCTTAGCAATGTATCAAACAAATGAAGGGTGCCCTCCGCAGTCTGTCTGTCTGTCTGTCTGTCTCTCTTTCTCTCTCTCTGACTCTCTGTGTATGTGTGTGTGTCTCTCTGTGTGTTTGTATCTGTGTGTCTATGTGTATCTGTGTGCATCTGTGTGTGTCTCTCTGTGTGTATTGAGTACATCTAAGTGTGTGTGTGCAGGTGTGTGGAGGTCAAAGGTAACTTTGGGTATCTTCCTCAATTGCTCACTGTCTTATATTTTGAGAAAGGTCTCTCACTGAGACAGGGGCTCACCATTAGGTCAGGGAGAGCCAAGGGTTTGCCTGTCTCCCCTTCTCCAGTGGTGGGATAACAGATGCATGTTACAGCACCCAGCTTTTAACATGGGTGCTAGAGATCGAACTCAGATCATCACGTTTGCACACCGAGTTCTTCACCAGCTGAGTCATTTCTCTCAATCTCAAGGCATCTGAGCCACAGTGATCCTGAAAACATCTGCCCACCCCATGGCCTCTTACCCAGAGTTTAATGGGGTGAGTGTGTAGGAGGCAGGGCACATTTCCTCAGTACTCTTCTTTGTATTTTAGTTTTTCTGCTGCAGATGACACTGATGGGAGACATATCACTGGCTTTACTGCCCCCAAGGGCCTCAGAGACACCTGCCCTGGCATATCTGCTTCCACTGGTATTATCGAATATGAACAAAAGCCCACGGGAAAAGGAAACAAACCGAGACAACCAGAGAAACTGACATGGCCCTGTGAGTATCTGCCTCTGTGTTCCTGTGATGGGGTAATTCCAGAGGTGACTATGTGTGTTCTCAAGGTCATCTATCTGTTCAAGGACTGACCTTCTGCTCTGGTGATAGCTGGAACACGGGGCCTGGGAGAGGCAAAGCCTTTGTCTTTTGGTCTTTGTTTGATTTGGGACTTCTGGGTCTCTGGATCCAGCACTGGCAACTCAGGTCCAGATTCTGGTAGCTGAGATTACCCCTACTTTATTAATTTCCCTTCAGAGCAGGTGTCAGAGTTGCTGTTGTGGCTTCTGAGCTGGGGTATCTATCAGTATCTAGGCTGGTACAATCCCACAGTGACCTATGTGGCCAGCCCCTCCTGAGCAGAGGTTTAGAGCCAATCTAGAAGGTCAACCATTTCACAGGCGATTCCTGACAGGTTGGTGATGTTCTCAAAGGTAGCTTTGGTGTGTTGCATGAACTCCCTCCTTCTACTGAAGGACAGATGCTTTGTTTTCTGGATGGTCTTGTGACTTACTGAGGAAGGACAGCTTTCTGGTGTGTCAGGGGCGTAACATTCTCAGGGCATAGTCACTTGATGTTTTAGTTTTTATTTTAACTTGCTTTTATTTGGTCTTCTGTTCTAAATAATAACTACTCCCTCTCCCTCTCCCTCTCCCTCTCTGCGTGTGTGTGTGTGTGTGTGTGTGTGTGTGTGTGTGTGTGAGAGAGAGAGAGAGAGAGAGAGAGAGAGAGAGAGAGACTCTGTCTCCCAGGCTCCTTTGAACCTTTGGACTCACTATACAACTAAGCCAGCCTTGAACTCACGGACCTCCTGTTTCTACCTCCTAAGTGCTAGGATCAAGAGTGTATGGCATCATATCTGAAACAATTATCTTAAAATCAGAAGAAATAATAATTTCTTAAATCAGAAGAACCACTTTCATTTCTCCCCAAATGCCTTAGTTCAAAGATGTGCATCTTCTTCAATTTCACGTCCAATTTAATTTTCAAAATAAGTAACGAGAAACATGACAGAATCATAGCATTTAAAAATAAGCATTTTCGTTATCCACTCCAGTAATTCTTTAATATTCATCAGTGTGAGAAATCAATTCAGAAATGCGTTCGTTTTTAAACACACCTCTTTGGCCTTAGTCAATAATTTGTAAATGCAACCTGCATTCTCTATCATCAGATTCTACTTTATGGGCTCAACCAAACACAGATCAAAAATATTTTTTTAAAAAAAGGTGTTTGTACTGAGCATGTACACACTTTCCATACCCCTATCCTTCAAACAGTAGAGTGTGACGACTGTTTATTGGCATTGTACCAGAGCCTGGGATCGCCTACACACAATTTACAGTGTGTGACCATGTACCTGTGTGTACACACACGCTTATGTTTGTCTGTGTAGGTTCTATGCAAACACCATCCTCCACACATCTAGAGTGTCTCAGAACAAAACTCTACATGCACTAAGAGACAAGTATATTCTACAGTGGGAGCAAGAATTCTTTCTAGAAAATGAGGACCCTTACAAGCACACATGAGTCTTTGAACAATAGAAAGTTAGATCCAGATCTTTTCGGGAGGAGCTGGGTCCTTCCATCCCACTGGCTTCGAGTCAGCAGAAAGGCAGCTTCCAAGGGTGCTCTCCTCAGCATCAGCCAAGGGCTTGCACACAGGTTTCCTTTCCGCAGGGTGAAACTCTGCTAATGCCATGCCTACACACAATCACATACCCAGCTTCCTGTGCCTCACATGGAGAGGAGCCTCTTTGTTGGTCTAAGTATAAACCCTGGAAGATGCTTGCACCTTCTAGCAGTGGTCGTCAACATCTCAGAAACAAAGCTGAGCAAAACGAAACCCACAGGCAGCCCCCTTGTGGCTCCAAATGCCACATACTTTGCTTTGTGTGCTTGTAGACCCCAGTGGACGGAGTTGTGGTATTTGCAGGCATGGTTGCAGCCTGGAATTGTGCAATAGGATGTTAGCCACACATTCTAATGTGAAAAAAAATGAAATAAATAATAATAAACACCAAGTGCAGAGCACAGATCTTTCACGACACCATAATCATTTTTCTGCTCTAACTCAGTTTTCTCTGGAGCGGCTCCAGGGAGCCCAGGGTGGCAGGGCTGCCTTCTTGTGGTGAACAAAAGGGCTTTTTCAGTCTTTGGGGCTGTCAAGTTTATCCAAATATTCTCAGCTTACTACTAGCCCCTTTCTGAATTGATATTCCCAATACAAGGACACTTTGTATCTAGAAGCCATACTGGCCCAGGAAGGCTGCTGCACAGCCCTGTCTACCTTCCTTGCGGCCCATGAGGCAAGGGCATTCCTGGTGTGACTACCCATGAATAATGGTCAAGGCCTTGTGCTTGGGGTGGGGGAGAGAAAATGGAGTGCACAGAAGATGCCACCCTCATGCCAGGGGCACCAGCCTGGCCCCTGTTCTAATTTTGGTATAGCTCATGCAGTGTCCGTGCAGCCACCAGGCAATCACAAATGTTGGAGGATGGAATTCATTCCAGCCACACCAGTCTGTGTGAAGTCTGTGTTCTCTGGCTACAGGAGCACCAGGTCAGGGTAATAATTGGCTTCTTTGGACAAGACAGAGCTATGTTTTATGCTCATCTTCATCCCATCTGCTCAGACCTTCTTCTACTAGCCACCCCATGGGCTGTGCACATATCCATGTAGACATGTGTGCATGCATATACCTGAGCATGCACATATAATGGTCTCAGCATCTTCACAAGGGTATTTCCCTCCACTCCAGTCTCCTCCAAACGGCTCTGATTAGCGCTAATGATAATCCCCATTAATCACCCTTGACTGCTGCAGGATCGTAACAAGGTTGTGGTCAGAGGCCACTTGGATGTATTTATGACTTGTGTGTGTGGTGGCAGTCGACACTGTGCCCCAATGCCTCTGGCCTGTGGCTGACATCACGTCACAAGTGTGGGGTTGCCATATGCCTGGCACAGATTGCTTCAACATCTCTCCTTCTTGTCTGACTTAGGGGGTACCAGCTCATGCAACCCTCATTAGCCACAACTTGGAAGTGGTGTCGTTTTATGTCCAACAGCAGTCCTAAGTAAAGCCTTTGGGTACTGGTAGCTGCCTCACACACGAGGAGAAAGAGTAGGCGGTGGATCCCTTATCAGCCAAGAATCACTGCTCTCCGCCATCTCCCCCTCCCATATATGCTGGTGTATCCCATTTCCTTTCCCCAATAGTTTGTAAGCTAGAGTCAGAACAGCATCTGACCTTGACCCTTCATCCCATCCACAGGAGGTCAGTCCATGTTCACAGGCCTCATGGCTGAATGGTTAGAAGAAAGGTAGGCATGGAGCCCATGAACCAGTACCCTTGAGGTCCTTCATCACTGTCCAGCCCTTGAAGACTACACAAATCAGCTCAAAACACACATTCATTGAGGCCACAGCTCTGACTAAAACATGTGCTTTTGCTCACAGGCCGTGGCTTCCTAGCTCAGATGAGCCTAGTTCTTCTTCCCCTGCTTGAAGATCCCTGGTACATTTCTTCCCTGGGCATTTCCCAGAGCACTGAACAAGCCTTCCTTAGGCTGAGGTAGGATAGGCTCCTACACAATCAGACTCCATACATGCAATCTCTTCAGCAAGCAATAGATGTGCCCAAGGACTAGAAACAAAGGTGCCTACGCTCAGGCATCTGATCATCCTGGCGGCTATGATAATTAAAATTGTGTTCCGGCTCAAGTTTCAATATAGCCTACCTGTCCTCCATGGCATCCCAATAGGGAGGAAATAGTTGTTTGGCTGCAAATGGCCATGTACCATTGAGAAGGGTGGGTTGGAAAGGGGATGGGATGTGCAGCGGAGGAAGGGAGGGAAGTCCTAGGCAGGAGCCCCAGTCAGGCATGAATGAAATGGAGGAGTCAGCGTTTCACTTGTCCAGAAAGCAGCCTGCATCAGGGTAGGTCCATGGGGTGTCCCTTTAGGATTTAGAAAGGCTTTTCTTGTGCCCCGGGACTTTTAAGTTTAAATGTTATAAGGTTCAAGTGGGGTTGTAGCACAGGTTGCTATGGTGTCTACTTTGTAGCAAAAGCAGCACAGGTTGATACAGTGTCTACTTTGTAGCAAAAGCAGCACAGGTTGATACAGTGTCTACTTTGTAGCAAAAGCAGCACAGGTTGATACAGTGTCTACTTTGTAGCAAAAGCTGGACCTACTCAAACCAGTAACCCACTGGAACACAGTTCTACAGCCCAGCCCTTTTCCCGGTGGGGTGGGGAGCACAGTCTTGAGTCCTCTGTCTCTACTACTATTATCAATTTTTAGTGCATATCATTCGCTACCACAGGACAGTGAGCGGTGGAATCTGGTGATCCAACTTCATGATCTTTTAGAAAAACCTCTCCAGAACTTACAGAACCTTGACATGCCTGGCAGGCTGGTTAGCAGGAGCCTCTGTGGCTTTTCATGGGCTTACTCCCTACAAGGCCACATGAGGTAAGAGAGCACAGTGGCTGGAGATCATCTGCACTCCACAGAGAAGACATGTTAATATAGACCCTCCAGGTTGATGCCACAGCAGGAGCTGGTCTGAGCCCTTCAGAGACCTCTGCCTCCAACGGCAAATAAATGCATTAGCTACTATTTCCCTGGAGGTGGGAGCTGCTGTGATCCTTGCTGCTTTGTGCTGGGTTTCATTTCATTTAGCTCATCATCTCCCTCCTTTGGAAGGGTTTGGTCCCAACATCTCTGTGTATGCACTTTTCCTCATGGGTGAATATCATCACTATGGAAAGAGATCATCAAGAAGGTAGGCAGCTTTGTGGCCAATCCTGAGCAGTGGTGGTCTTCTGATGGCTTATTTGGAAGGCAGCCTTTTGGAAGACTGAAAGGGACCCCCAAATTTCAGATTCATGAACTTCAGTGAGACTCTCTGACATGGGTAATAATTGCTCCATTGCCCCATCTAGTCCTTCCTTCCTGCTGCAAGATGGCACCACACATCTGGCTCTGTTTATGTGACTTCCCAGGGAGGTTTCATCTATGAATGACCCTTTGTGGACACCTAGGAAACCCAGCCTTGATACTGGGAGGCAGTGGTCTGTGCAGGCTTGGCAGAAGACTCTGGAGTTATAGCTGCCTAGATTCCTCCAGACCGTATCAGTCCCAGAGCAGACAAGACTGTCTGTGCATCGACTTTTCCACACAGGTCTGCATCACAACCTTGTGGATCAGAGGTGGGAGAAGTGATCTGACAGCTCAACATGACGAGGCTGAAGGTCTTGAAGGCCTCTTAGCTTACGTGGGCATCACATGGCATTACGTGGGCATTACGTGGGTGGAGGTGCAGTTCCATTTGACCTGGGAGCTGAGTGTAGCCATAGAGGATAGCTCTTAGGTCATGTGCTCCTTGACACCCTCCACTGTTGGTTGGGTCAGCAGTAAGGGACAGTCCTACAATGGTGGGGGATACTTGGATCCAGGAGTTACAGAGCATCTACTACATTGTGCAGGGTTCAAAGTGAGGCATCCTGAACCAATGTTCTTCATCTTTGGAATCTGTGTTAGCTGCTTCCAGAAAGATCTGAGGAGAGCCATGCCTGCTCTTTGGAGAGGAATATATTCATTTCAAATTCCCCATGGCTTTGGCAATCCAAGAAGAGGTTTCTTCAACTACCCTCCCCTCTTTTTGTGGTTTCCCCAGAGTGATGCTATATGCATCCCTTGAAGGCTGTTTAAGTCCATGCTGTGTCTATACCCTCTTGCTGCTGTTCACTGACTATCCTGGTCCATCCCAACCACATTCCAGTGAGCCAGCATGGAGACACCTCGATTTCTCAGCTCTTTTACATTGCAGGGTACAAGCCCGTGTCTTCTTTAACCTCACTGGGAGGCCTCTTGGCAGCAAGAGTGTACAGGCTGCCTGCTGTTACTTTACCTCTTTAGAGTTTTCAATCAAGTTTAATAAATGCCAGGTGGGGGTATCCGAAGACAGAAGGGCCATGTCCCCAGAGCTAACACAAAGACAAAGGCCAAGCTGGGGCTGCTCGGAGCCACTCTACACTCCTGGGAGGAAAGTCTGTCCTGGGTGGGAGTAGGAACATGACCACCTTCTTGAATTCCCTCCAAACCCAGGATCAAGCCAGCAGCAGATGCCCCTCACTCCTGCTGTGGTCACAAGTCTACTCTCCAATCCATTCATTCCTGGCCTCCTCTCCAGGACCCAGGACACTTGTTCCTCATTCACATGAGAGGCTTTAGAGATTCGGGATTACCAGTGAGTAAGTGTCTGTTTGGCTTCCATACACTGAACATGGCACCCCACAGCTATGGCATCTGGTAAGCTCCTGATAATGAGTGTCTGGCCCTGCCTCTGGATCCAGACATCTGTAGGTCTTTCACAGAGACCGCTCTCTAACCCTGTTTGATGCTGGGCTGCCAGGGAAGCCCAGGAGCTGGAGTAAGCCCAGGGAAGGAGTCCCAAGTCTGGGCAGCAAAAACAGATGCATGCTTCAAAGGTGGACCAGTGCCTCTCTGGAGGCGTCTAAGGCTCTGTCCATTGGCCTCTACGAGTCAAAACATGGGGTGAGGAATGCCATGTCTTCAAACTGTTCCCCCACTTCAAAAAGGCTTTCATGGTGCTCAATAGAACTCTGTTCTGCAGACACTGCCGCCATTGTTACTACCGTGTCTTCGCTCAATCACACACAAGTGGCTCTGCTGGAGAAATGAAAGTGCCATACGGCCCCAGCCGGCAGCCCGCCCCTCCTTCCTGCCTCGAGACGGCACTGCACATCTGGCTCCGTTTTTGTGACTTTCCAAGGAGGTTCCACTCTGGTTCCAAATGGGACCTGAGAGGGAGTCCTGCTAGAAGCTGGGGCAGCTTCCAACTCCTCTGGTTTTTCTTGTCAACCCTGCTATGCCACAGCTGCAGCAGACCCCAACCTTGGTGGCTTTGCCTGGCACAGCCCTAGTCTTGCTGGATTCTCCTTAGAGGTCATGTCCCCAGAGATCCCAGGGAGGCATTAGAACTGTGCCTGGCTCAGTGCCCAGCTGTGAGGTGGTATTGTACAGGTAGCTGGTGGATTGGCCACCACACAGCAGTAGGCGCCTCTCTCTAGCAGTGAACTCCTGTGCTAATGGTAAGTCTGGTACTCAAAGACAATTCACTGAATTTGGTCCCCTTGGACCATGGTGCACAAGGTTCCTGGCCTCTGTTTTTGGCCAAGAACCTGTGGCTTGCTTGATGGAGGGACTATACATAACCTAGAGGTGAGATGCTCTCCAAGCACAAAAGGCCAGTATGGCCCCATCTGGGGCTTCCAGGGAGGACCTACTTTTCTCTCCTGTGAGTATTATCTATACCACATTCAGGCAGGAATCTCTTGGCCTGAAGTCCCTGACTAGTAACACATAAGCACTGCACATATGGTCGCCATTAAGGCTTCATGTCCAAGATGACAGATAAAAGAAGTGTTTGGTTCATTTGCCAGAGCTTTTGACCATGTGACAATTAGTGTCGAGGACAGTGGCCTGCTAATAGGATGCAGGGGCCAGTGAGCCAGACAACCAAGGGGACTCAAAAATCAGTGTCTGTCTATCTGTGTCTGTTTCTCCCTCCTTCCCTTCACACACGTACATACAGACACACACATAGACACACACATAGACACACACATAGACACACACACACATAGACACAGACACACAAATAGACACAGACACACAGAACACACACACACACACACACACACACACACACACACGGTATCCACAGAATTCAGAAGAGGGTGTCAGATCCCCTGCTGCTGGAATTACAGGCAGTTACCAGTCATCTGATGTAGGTGCTGGGAACAGAACGTGGATCCTCTGTAAGAGAGGTACAGGCTCTTAACAAATGAGCCACCTCTTCATCCCTACTTTTGTATAACAGAGTCTCTCACTGGAACCTGGGATGTACTGGATTGATTTGTGGGCCCTAGGCTCCTCTTGTCTTCCCAGTGTTGGGATTAAAGGTATATACCACCATGCCTGGCTTTTACACGGGTTCTGGAGACTGGATTCATGTTCTCATACTTGCATGGCAAGCTCTTTGCTGTCCCAGACTAGGCAGGCTTCTATGAGTCCAAGCATATACACGGTCCTAGATTACGCCAAGGCCAGACACACGTACATGCGCACGGCATCTGCTTTCAAAGACTGCTCATGTTTGCAGCCCTCGTCCCATGCCAACTGCTAAATAAACATCACTTTGGAGTGAGGGCGTTGTGTCTGAAGGCTCGTCCTCTGCCTCTGAGCTCAGGTTGCTGCTGATAGACAAGTCTCATGTGTTCTTTACACCCACACAGAGGACACTGTTCTTTTCCTCAGGCGGAGAAGTGAAGATTGCCAGCAGCTCCCTGGAGGTCTCTGAGGGAGGCTGAGGATGGAGCTGTGAGTGCCGGTGAGGATAAACAAGGGTGGCAGGTGGAGGGGGGCTGAAATCTGAGCCCCACAGTAACTGCCAAGAGATTGGGTGCAGATGGTGCAGACGGGTCTCATGTCAGGAAGCTGCGGCCACTCTGCTTCTGACTGGGGCCCTGGATCCTGCTGCTCAGACCTCTTCCTGGAATACTGGCCTCAGCCTGAGACCCAGGGGATCCCCACTGATTCTGATGAGGAAGTCAGGGAGGGCTGAGTCCTGAGCCCTGATACCAAGACAAAGGGACGGATGACAGGTCTTTGAGGCAGCCCTCAATGCTTTGTAGCTAGAAAGCAACTTTGCATTTCAAAAGCACACACACACACACACACACACACACCACAGCACACACACTACACACACACCACACATATACATACCACACACATCACACACATATCACACACACATACACACACTACACAGACACATACACTCACACAAACAACCACGTACACTCACTACACACATACACCACATAAATAAATAAAATAAATAAATAAATAAATATTTCAAAGAGAGATGATCTTACTTCAACCTCACTGCATGGATCTCTGGTCTGTGTTGCTTTCACTAAACGGGTCTTGTCTGGACACTGTAGAATGCCAATCAAGGTTCCTGAGCTCTACCCACCAGTACCCCTACTGTGACAACCACAACCAGAATTTCCGGTGTTGGATGGGGACCGGCATGGACACAATGGCCCTAATTGGAGATGACTAGCACTTGAAGTAGAAAATGTCTTAGCCATTGCTGCTAGCCTTCGAGAGGGCTCACCAAGAAGAGACAGGGTATTACAGAAGGACAGTAGGAAGTCAGTTTGTGCCAGTTCCCTGGCTCTAGCCAGAGTCTTGTGCTTCTTGGTCCCCAGAAGAGAGGAAAGGGAGAGAGATGGCCACAGTGGAGACAACGCTGACAGAGTACATGACGTCCATTTGGAGGACTCCGTCCAGGCACCTCAGTTCTATTTCTCAGTTGTGCTAAATCCACAGTGTTTCATTTCCTTTGGCCAGGACCAGGGCTTGGAGCTGTGGGGTCGTCTGGGTATGGGTTAGTTGGCATTAGGAGATGGCTTCTGTACCACATGTGTCCAGTTGCCACAGGTCTCTGAAGAAAGTGTTTCATTAAACAAGCACAGGTGTTGGCAGACCAGGCCCAGGTGAGATTCGCCAGGCCTGAGATGACAGAGTCCTTGCTCACAGCCCCGTGGCACAGGATCTAGGTCTCCTCACTGGTGGGCTAGCCAACTTGAGGACTGGGCAGGGCTGACTGTAGATAGTACAGATGACCCAGCCCTGGCCTTCTTCCTTAGCCTAGCCACCTGTCTCAGGTTAGGGATGCTGCATTTGACAGGGCCAGAACTAAGGGCCCTGGGGACGCTGCTCAGGGCTGCAAGGAGCAAACCAGCCTTGCCCCTGGGCAAAGCTGAAGACTGCAGTCTTAGCACCCAGTGAGAGAAACTGACTGAAAACAAAGTCCTCCATGTCTGAAGATAAGCTACCTGAAGTGAGGGTAGCCCCTCCTCTCCCACTTACTGACCTACCCACAAAGCCTCCAAGGGAGCACAGGTCTACACCAGACCCAGCAGGTATCTGATGTCTGGCAGTAATGGCTACCTAACACTTATGGCTACTGTTCTGCTTTTGGTCTTTTGAGTCAAGATCTCATCTAAACCAGGCTGGTCTCCAACTCATTATGAAACCAAGGATGGTTTCTGTGCTGGGAGTACATGACTGTATCACCATGTCTGGCTTCAACAGGCCAGGAGAAGACACCAGAGGGGGCTCACTTTATCCTCTCCCAGCTATTCAGGGAGGGTTCAAATGCAGCCTCTCTCTTCTGTCACTGAACAGATGTTGCTCCCTCCAGCAGATCTAAGGGACTGTAAAGCAGACAGTTGGGCTGTCAACAGAGCCATCAGGGACGTGTGGTTCCTGTTCTCTGGGCCCTGTTGGGTTCTCTCCAGTGTGACCTCTGGGGAAGTCAATCCAGGCAGTATGAGGGACACAGGGAAGCTTGTCAGTCAGAGAGTCTGGCCTCCAAGACCGTGAATCACCTGCATGGACTGAAATCCCACCATCGGCTGAGGTTATCTTGTTCTCCGTCACCTCAGGTGGAGTGCGGCATTAGAGAAGAGCTTCTCCACAGAAGGGCTGTACCTACTGGGGACCGGGCCTAGTCCCTGCGGATAAGGACCTTAGGTAATGGCGTAGGGTGCAGGGAGACAACCAGGGGAACACGGGCGCCTGCTAGCGGCCACACTTAGATTCTGCAGCAAGGCATTTTAGGTACCAAGGTAAATGCAAAGGACCTCTGAACTACTACCTGGAAAGGCTCATTCTGGGGCACCATTAATCTTCAAGGTGTGACAAGAAGCATCTCTAGCCTCTTCCTGTTGGCCCTGAGGTTCTTTGGCTGCGGTCTAAGAAGCTGAGCTAGGATCCGGCAGGAGAGGAGCAGCCATCCCAGGCAGCCCATCTCATGCCTTTCTACCAACCTCAGGCATTTCACACACAGTTAACTTTTATGAGCAGCCTTGCTTGCTGGGGAAACAGGAAGGTGCTTGCCCTTGGGGCAGTCAAATCTCAGCCCCTAAGGCTTTGGAGTGTCAGCCAGGGCCAGCTTTCTAGTCCTTGAGATCTCTGTCTACCTTACCTATCCCTCATGAAGCCCTGGGGCTACACACCTCACTGTCTCCTCCCCTCTCCTTGGGGCAAATAGCTTCAGCCTTGTCCAGAGTTCCTCTGCCTTCAGTATGCTTTTAAAGAGCCCAGACAGCACCATAAGAGACTCCCAAGGTGGACCCCCCAGACCCTGGTTACAGAGTTAAACTCCCACCTTGCTTCTGTCACTGTGGACAGGACTCAGAACTTGATGGGTATCATGCGTAGCCGGATCAACACCCCGAGCCATCTATTGTTCATTAAACTGGGCAGAGGCCTTGGTAGGGGATTTGAATTGAGGAGGGGGTGGGCAAGCTGGGGGCGGGGGCTGTCTAATGTCTGTTTTCAATATGTAGCCAATCACGGCCTCTCTTTCTTCTGTTTAGTATAATTTTATACTGGGTGGATGTGTTTAGGCCTGAGCGGCCTGACAGTGATGATTAATACCGTGTATCAGGAGATTCCAGCGCAAGCATTCGGGAACAAGCTGTGCCCTCTCGGTTCTCATCAGATGGTCAAGCCCGCGGGCCTATTAGAACCAGCAGGCAGCCTCCAGGCTTAATCACAGAGGCTGGGCCCGTGGAGGGAGAAGAAAGGGAAGGGGAAGGGAACAAATCGAGAGGGCCCGGAAATGCTACTGGAACCCTGACCCCTCCCCCAGTCACTGCAAGCAGCGAAGAGAGAGCCAGCAGAGGGGGAGAAAAACAATTAAAACCTGCAGCCAGCCGCCAGAGACCACAACTCGGCTGGCCGTGGGAAGTCTTGCAAGGGGTGGGCGTCACTAGCTGAAATAAATCAGCTGTGGGCAGGGCAGAGGGGAGCCAGGGCATAGAAGGAACAAAGAAGGAGGTGGTCAGGAGGCAGAGCAAGGGATATCAGTGGGGAGAGCCTCTGGTTTGCCATCCACCCAAGGATGTCATTGTCCTGTCTGTCCAGGGCTGCCTGAGTTCATCTGCTATTTGGTGGAGTCATTCATCATGTGATCCCCTATCCAGACTTTTGATGTGGTACATGCCTTCATCTTTAGCTTTGGGGAAGTCCTGATTTGGGGTGGTGTGTTTTGGAAGGGGCCCAGGCCCACCATTTATTTAACTACTCTGGTATATCCATTCACCTTCTCTGTTCCCAGCTTTTACCAAGTCACAGACACAGGGTCCCTCCTAGTTTGGTATGAGTATGTATGTATTTTCTCTGTCTTTGTTTCTCTGTCTCTGTCTGTCTGTCTGTCTGTCTCTGTCTGTCTCTGCCTCTTCTCTCTGTCTGTCTGTCTCTGTCTCTGCCTCTTCTCTCTCTTTGTCCGTCTCTCTTTCTCCTTCCCTCTTTCTCTCTGTACCTTCTAAGTGGGCTCAGGGTAGCAGTGGAGGATTTTGGTGACAGGGACAAGAGAGTGAGAGGCAGGGCTGTTGAATATAGAGTTGCTGGTGCAATCAGGTACCTGCAGATGATGCCCAGAGCAGCTGTGGCACTACTGGGCTGGCCTTCTTCCCATTTAGGGCACCATCAGAGTCTTGTTCTGTTAAGGAACCATGAGGGCTTTTGAGTCTTAATTGTGCAAGAAAGTCTGGAGACCAGGACCAAAGGCTCAGAGCCAGACGGAGCTCTACTTAACATCAATTGTCTCATGGCAGATGACTAGCCCAACTTTGCTCCTGCTTCCAGGGTATCGGGAGGGATCCTGACCTCACTGTAGCTATGGAGTTAGGAAAAACTAGTCTAAGGTCAGCAGGGACCTCTGAATTTTCCTACAGATTCCCTAGCCTTTCTGAACAGTGTTTTGTCTGTGGCACCTAGGCCAAGCCTTTGGTCATCAGACAGCTAGTGACCAGCAAAGGTGGAGACTGACCATCCTTGGGAATTCCTGCTTCTATGCCTGACACACCTTCGTGTTATCACCAAGGGTCCTGCAGAAGCCTTGGCCTGCTTCTTGGGCCCTTACAGTTTCTTCCCCAAATACAGCAGTCCAGGGGCACATAGTGCTCAGAGCTCTTTAGGGTGTCTTGGAACACCTGTGCCAAGCATAGTCCCTTCTATCCAAAAAAGCCAGAGTGACTCTGTAGCCAAGCCCTACCAGAAACGTTGGCAGTCTAGGAGTGTGAGCTAGCACTGGCTGGGGCCTGGTTGACCCCTGTGAGTGGAAGGTATCTCTGCTAAGGCTGAACTTGGAGGCCTGAATGGGCTACATGAATGTTCTCCCATGGGCCTGGTCTGCAAGTGGGTTATGGTCATTCCCAGAATATAGAGTTGGCCTGGCCAGCTTGTGCCCCAACCCAGAGTGCCACCAACCAGCCATACCACATGTTTCCTGCTGTCTGCTGTCTATTTTTGGAAATGATTTTCTGACTTGATTTTTCTCCCAGGCTCAATAATAATAATAATAATAATAATAATAATAATAATGGAGCTAAATATCACCCTGAGCAACTTTCAGGGTGTCTGCAAGACTGGGGTTGGGGGGGGTCATACCTACCTATTCTGACACAAAGAAAGATTGAGGCCAGAAAGAGAGAACTAGATACTAAATTAAGAAGTTTCACAGATGCAATATTCTTATCCTAGAAGGGAGGGAGGGAGGGAGGGAGGGAGGGAGGGAGGGAGGGAGGGAGGAAGAAGGAGGTAACATAGACCTCTGGGAAGCAGTGTTCTGAAAAGACTCTGCCTTTGGCTGCTCCTAGGTGAGGCTGCCTGGAGACCCAGGCTCCCCTAGTCACTCCCCCTCATCCCAGCAGGGATTCATCCCAGTGAAAACCTACTGCAGCGGTTCTCAACCTTCTTAAGGCTGCAGTCCTTTAATACAGTTTCTCCTGTGTTGGTGATGTCCCATAAAATTATTTCATTGCGACTTCATGACTGTAATTTTGCCACTATTATGAGTCGTAATGTAAATATCTGATACGCAGGATATCTGATATACAAGTCTGTAGTTCAAGAAGCCCAGGGCTCTTGGTCCCAGGAGGCCATGCTGCCCCCTGGGGACTTTAACACACATTACACCTGGACTGGACTATCCCCAGGTGAAGCCTGGCTGCAAAGACAATGGATCAGGGAGCCAAAGGGAAGCTGCTGGAAGCAGAGACTGGCCTCCTTTTGCTCTCAGATTTTTCTCCCCTGCTCAAAGACAGAGACCTAGTTTAGTCTGGTCCAGACATCTGAGGGCATTCTTCTGCTCTGTTGAGAACCCTCTGGTAAAACATGCAGGTGCCTGAGTAAGCCAGGGTCATACACTAGGTCTCCAAGCCAATATGGTGGAGGGCAGAGCCCAGACCTCCTGGAATGCTTAGGGCAGTGCTGGTCCCTCCAGGAACCTCAGCTAAGAAGCCTTAAAGACCCTCAAAGCTGAAACCTGAGTGAGAGCCAGAGAAGGTACTGCCTGAGGCTGGCATTGACAAGGGGCCCAAGTGTTCCCTCCCTACCAACAGCTGCCCACCCTCTCTAGCAGCACAGGGCCCCAGGTCCCTTTCAGCTTTCTCAGGATGCCCCAGGGCTTAAGATGACAGCCCTGAAATGAGTCTGGAGCCCAGCCCTGCAGGCATTGGAGCTAGCTACTGTGATGAGGTGCTGCGTGTTGACAGGCGGTGGCAGATGGCCCCACTTCCCGTGGCTGTCACTTTGGGAATCTGACCTCCAGGTTACCAGGGCAGTAGCTTTGGCGATGACCTCATTAAGCACAGTGGCCACGTCAGCACCTTCCCAAAGCCCCTTTTATCACTCACAGCGGGCCAAGCTGGTGCGACCGCGTCCACACCTCCTCCCCAACACGGGCCCTATCTTATCTTTTTCGGGTGGGGACCCTTGTGGGAACCAGGGAGCGGGCCCAGGAATGCTGGGTCCAGGCAGGCAGGCCAGCAGGTGTTGACACGGTGGGGGTGGGGCAGGGGGAGCCAGTGTGATTTCTTACTGATGAAATTCTGCAGCAACGCATTGATTTATCGCTCCTATAACCCAATAATCATTACAGTGATTATTCACGGACAGTGTCTCATGGGCTCATCATCTCTGCCTATCATATTTCCCCAAATCAACATCTTTGGAGGGCCTGGGCAGGGAAATAGCCTGCTGCCAACAGGGGGCGGGCTCAGAGCACCAGCTTGTTGGAGAGGCTGGCCCAGTGGGAGGAGGGGAAGCCACACTATCCTGGGAAGAGCCGGAATGGCTGGTGTCAGCAGTCAGGACAGGGCTCAGTGGCACCTGACATTCAAGGTCACCTCCCAAATGGGGCTTCATGAGTTCAAAGGCTCTGGGGGCAGACCGTTCTGTCTGTCCTCTCTGTTGGAGGCCAGCAGAGGAGGGTGTCTTTGAGCAGTGGGGGTCCCTCCCACTGCTCTGAACATTTAAGCGTCCTTTGTGAGCAGCAGAAGCCATGCTCACTGGTCTGAATGAAGACTGTCCTTTGTCCCAGTGTCCTTGGCTGTGTGTTTTGGGGATGATGCTAAATAGTCACCCTCCCCTCCCCGTTTCTCTTTCTACTTTCTGCTTGTCTCAGGGCATCACACAGAATACTAAAAAGTGACCCAGCCAGGGGCCAAGCAATGGCTGGATCATAGCCTCCAGGAAACTTCAGGCCCAGCATGAGAGAGCAGTGAAGGTGGACAGCATGGTGAGTTCAACAGCAGAGAGTCACTTGGACATGCTAGGGCCACACCAGAGACCTGGAGCTGGGTGACTCACCCTGCTCTGGGTCAGTCCCAGGCTTCCTGCCACCAGTGGAGCCCATGGTCTTGCCAGAGGCCCAGTGGCCTGACTGGCAGCCTGATTCTGATCTCTTCTGGAACAAATGAAGCCACTGCCACAGAGCCCCAGCATTCAGGTATCCATGGGGACTCAGAACTCAATAGTGGCTCCAAGGATGACTAGATGTAATGCCAAGATACCACAGCTACAAGGATTGAGTCTCTCTAACAATAAGACCAGGCTCTGGCTTCCCTTCCCTTGCTCAGCTCAGGATCCTCCAGTCAACGTTGGGGAACACAGGCTTGGGTTTAGCTCTTTAGCCCAGGGGATTCTTATAAGTCCCAGCATTGCCAGAATATACCAGATCTCAGACGTCCACTGTCCAAAGTTCCTCTGAGATCCCATTCTGCTAAGCAGTGGAGACCACTCTGATCTCTGATTACCTGCTGCTCTCTGTGCCCTGTGGTCCTCATTGCCCAGGCACTTGATTATCTGTGTGCAGAGCCCCACCTAGGTCCAGCAAGGCAGGGTAAATCCAGCAGCAGGCAGGCATAGGTTCTAAGCAGCAGGGTTCTGAGTCGTTTCGAAGTTTATGCTAGAGTACCCAAAGACTCCAGGTCTATCCTAGGACCAGATCTATCCACAGGTATCTGGCTGAGGTCCCTGAAAGCTCCTGCCTTATGCTAGGTTTGCCCAGGGCAGAAACTCACAGAACAGTCATCGTGAGACCGGGAAACATAGTCCTGACCCCTTTACAAACTCCTGTTCCCAGTGCCACAGGCGAGGGGCCTCTATAATAGAGACCTCTCTGTCTTCCTTGAGAAACTAGATAGGTCTCCAGCTGAGATGCTCAGCTTAAGGTGTTCTGAGCCATCCCCAAGGTCTGCACCAAGAACGTGAGTCTCTAATGCAGATGCCTTTGTATCCTTAACCTCCCTCCTGGTTTCTGTGATATTGATTACTGTGGTAGAATAGCCCACAAAAAGCAAACTAGAGGAAAGGGGGGTTTATTTTAGCTCATAATTTTAACTTATAGTGCATTATTGTGGGAAGTCAAGATAGTGGGTGCTTGAAGCAGCTGGTCATACCACATCCATGGTCAAGGGCGAAAACTAAACGCATACCTGTCTGCTTGCTTGCTTACGCTCAGCTCGGTCTTCCTATTCATATAGTTCAAAACTCCTTACCTAGGGAATGGTGTTGCCCACAGCAGACAGGCTTCAGAGCCACCCAGTGAGAGGACACATCTACCATGCATGTTGGAGGATAGTAGACATTGTTTGGTGAGGACAGAGGGAGCTAGGCTGTCCACGGACGTCATCTAAAGGAGGGATGTATTTCAAGAGATTGGAACAGCTGAGGACAGAAAAAGAAGGCCAGAAGTAAGAGTGAGGTGGAAACATTGTATCCTTGGAACAACAGTGCCTCTAGAATGCCAGATGTAACATTGTGTCCTTGGGACAACCGTGACTCTAGAATACCAGATGTAAAGGACAAGAGCGCCACCCTGTTGAGCAAGCCTGAGCACCTCACTCCGGACCTCTTGGCCATAACACCCCTGTTACAGGCAACAGCTTCACACAGTGACCAGAGCATAAACACCTCTGCTGACGCACTAGGGGGAAGGCAAAGCTACTGCCACTCTGGGATGAACGAAGCCAAGGGGGGAAACCGAAAAGGAAAACTGATAAACAGTTTCCATCTCTGACATTTTCCACATTCGATTATTTTTAAATTAAATAATCTCTCCCAAGGAGAAAAGGGAAAGTTCTCGCTCAGCTCAGCCCTGGCAGGTCTCACAAAGCCCACATTGTGGGGTGCTGATGGAGAATGAGTCTCTTTGGAGTCGCCCCTCAATGCCCCCTTTTATACTGCTGTCCACAGGCAGCCCCTCAGACTACTCGGCGTGGTGGAGACCCTGGACCACCGCCACGTGGCCTCTGTGGGTCTCTTGTCAGTTCCCTGGAGCTCAGGATAGGGTGGGGGGACTGAGCATGCTTGGTGTGGAGCAAAAAGGATGCCAAGAAAAATTCAGGGTTCAGGAGGCAGTATGGGAGGACCTGGGGGTCGGCAAAGGGAGGCTTGTCACACAGTGCACCTGGAATTAATAGCCGAAGGAGCAGGGAGTGGCATAGCAGGATCCACGGCCCTTTCTTGCTGGCTGAGGGTTCTTAGATGAGGCAGCTGGCCAGCGTGACCCTCATCATTGCCAACTGTAAAATGAGAAGGTGTCTGTCTCCCAGGTCTGTGGTGAGGATGACGTAACAGGCACACATAGAAAACCTGCATTCGTATTGGCTTAGCACGTTCTGTAAGTGGTATGTATGATAAAAAGACGGGGTCTCCGTGATGGCAGGAGAGCTTGTGTTAGATCTGCTCTCCTGCAATGAAGATCATTCTAGGCTATGTGTGAAATACTTTTTAAGAGATCTGGAGGCACTAGACACGAGAAAATGAAGTTCAAACAGGCAGGATAAGGCCCTTAAAAGAAGGAATAATATTAGAGAACTGGGCTACCATTTGGCTTTTCTCTCAAGGCCCCTGTGAAGCACCTTGGGCAGCTAGAACCAGATCTCCAGGGATGACATTGTCTGAGGATGGAACCGGAAATGGTATCACATCTGTGAAGAGACAGAAATCTAGGAGAGGAAGAAGCCGTAGAAAGAGTATTCCCCAATGCATCTGAGAAACCCTCAGATTTGGGGCTTGCTCCTGATTACCTCCACAAATGACACCACAAGAAGCCGAGGGGAGCACAGTCCTTGAAGATTGAAGATGCCGAGCAAAGGTTCAGAGGTCACATGTGTTGACATGATGAGTATCTTAGTTACCTGGTCCCCATGGCAGGTTGCACCTGCTGGCCCTGGTCCGCTAGGCCCTCCGAGTGTTCATCTCATTCACAAATACTGAGCATCCTGCCACCTGCCTCCTCCCCACTGGAAGCTCCAGAGGGAACAGCCTTGTGAACTGCCTGCAAGACTCCAGCCCTGGTCTGTATCCCCAGCATGTGGCTTGGCTGGGCCAACCAACATCCTTGAGATTCTACCTATCAATTGTGGGGGGTTGGGGAGGGAACCCTGCTAGGAAAACTGGTTTGTCACACCCTGCCAGACACCGCGGCTGTGACAGTTGACTTAGTCCTTGCTGGGTGTCCATCCTGTCTCAGCCATAGCTTACCGGTTACACAGTGGGACATGTCTCACTTCCTAACCTGAATACTTGGCTCACCCCTGTCCTGCTGAAAGGTGTTCTAGTGTGGAAGTTCTAGTGTGAAGCTAACAGACAGGTGGTTCACACCCTCTGTGGCAGCCCTCAGCCAGCTCCTCTCTCCTGAAGCGCGGTACCCCCAGGTTCAGCTTTGCCTCATTTCTTCCGTCTGTGTCTGTGTGTGGGGGGACGACAAGGCTGCCTTCATTGGCTATGCAGTGACTTCTGCCCCCTATCCCACCAACCCCTCCAGCTGTTAATTTCATAAATAGGCCGTTGTTCCTCTGGATGGTCTTTATGAAGCATGTCCCTGGCGAGTGGAAACATTTAGTTAATAATTTAACACTGTGCTGTCTGCTGAATTTTCAGGCCCCCAATGAGATCAATGGAGCTAACAATTGGAGTATGGGGTTTCCTGGCTCTATTTCCTGAAGACACAGGCCAGTGCAGAAGAGGCAGCCTTGTTGGGGGGAGGGGAGCCATGAGAGACGGAAATGTAGATGGTATTGATGTGGGTTGTCAAAAATAATTGTTTTATTTCCCTGGGAGTGTTTTAGAGTCCCCAGATGCGCTGATCCATAACACGGGCCCTCTAGGAACAGCAAGCTCGTGGGCGTCGATCGGCTGTGCTGCCCGCTCCTAGGAGGGCAATCAGGTATGCGTGTGCCTCCTCTATCACCACTTACCCCAATACCATTTCAGAAGGGGCACCGGCACCTTAAGAGGTGAGGTAGAAGCTTGGGACACTGTGTGGGCGGGACCCCAGTAAGAATTCATTCATTCCTACCAGATGCTCTAGGACCCAGACATAGGCCCCCACAAGTACTCTACCAGGAAAAAAATATGTGGCCATTCACCACCGACAAGGCCACTGGACAATGGATTCCAGAGGGTTGACTTCTTGACCCTGGGGAAGCATGGGGCATCACGGTGGGCCAAAATTCCACAGCCATTTCACAGAGAATCCTGGAGAGAGAAGATTGTCTCAGGGCCCTGGGGTCCCAGCCTGCCTAATAAAGCGCCCATCTGGTCCACACATATCTCAGCATCCTGTGAGACAGAGGTAGCTGTTCCCACCACTGAGCTCCAGCAGGTGGACTGCCCCTTTCTGAAATAAGGGCTGCCCTTTCACTGTGGAAGCAGGGATATGGGATAGGTGGGGTTTGCTGCTATGTTCCTTGTACAGTTCTGTAGAGCTCTGGCCTCCCCTCTGCAACTGGTCCTCTCTGCCTTAGCAGGAGACACTGGGAAGGCGGGAGTCCCTCAGCAGTGCTTCCCACGATCTGTCTGGACTCCTGCCCAAGGCCCTTCATTCTTTTGCTTTCTCAACGTTTATTCAAATACCGCTTCTCCCAAAATGCCACCAGAGAGTCACCGGGTGGAGACTCACATCTTTCTCACTCCACTGTGAACATTTCCAGGTCCGTGTCTGTCAGTCTGTCCGTGGTGCCTGTCCATCTGTCCATTACTGATGTGCTGAAGCTAACTTCTACCCTGTCCTGGGCAGGACCTGGGGATGGCAAGGCTGGCTGGCACAGCTCTGTCTTTAAAGAGCAAGAAGAAGCTATGTTTCTTCTAGGTGACATTCTACAAAATGTGGGCTTGGGAAGCTGTGCCATAGGATTAGAGACCAGGATACCCTTACGTAGCTGAGGGCTCAGAAACCCCCTGTTAACAGCCTTGAAATCATAATTCTACCCAAAGAGATAAGGCACCACAGCACTTCTATTTGACCTGCATGCAAGCAGCCAGGGACTTCCTGGTATTCTCATAAAGGAATCGGTGATATATGCCAGGTTTGGGTTGGCTGGCACAGCCCCACAACAGGGGTTTGAAATGGTTTGGCTACTGTTCCCCCTGGACTTTTCACCTCTCTCAGTCACAGTCAGCTTGGCAAAATACCACAGCCTCAAGGAAAACAGGACTCAGCTCATATGTTACAGTGAACCCTGTCTAGAGAAGATTCTCACCCTATTCACAGAGTCCTTCTGGTCTGATGGCCCTGACTCCTGGGTACCAGAAGCTTTCATGACCCACCAGGCAACACTGTGGCTTTCGATTCTGGGCTATCAGGTTATATGTAGAAAGCAAACACCCACAGGTAATTTTTTGGAGACACTCAACCACCCCCTGACCTGGGCACTTCCTTGGCATCTCTAGGGGCATGTCCCTCTTCCAACAAGGCTGCCTCTTCTGCACTGGTATGTGTCTTTAAGAGATAGAGTGAGGAAACTCCATGGACAGATGGACAGATGGGACATTCCAAGCTCTAATTCTGAAAGAGAACTTAAGTCAGCAATTGAGTAAAAGCAAGAAGTACCTCCTGGGTCCCTGATTCTTGGTTTACTGGTTCAGGTATCTGGGCTGAACTGGGCACTCTGAAATATGTTTCTGATGACTCTGACGGCTAAATATCCAGGGTCTCCTCTGCTCTGCCCACTTGTGGGTCCCTCGACCCTCTGGCTAGGTGTGGAAGTAAGTTTTCACCTCCTGGTAGCTGGCTGAGTTTGCTTTTCCTCTTTTAAGGTCAGCTTTTTGCTCCTTCCATGAGGAGGAGCTGCCTTTAACCCCATGGAGAATACAGCTGGTTGATTTTCTTAACCAATCGACCCTCGCTAAGTTGGATGTTTCTCTAGTGTGTACATGGGTACACACCAAGGAATGTATATCTGTGTGCACACGCATGTCAGTTTGTGAGGGGACTAGGGCATATATGTTTGGTTATTTTCCCTTCTTTCTCTCCAGCATGTTTTCCAGGGAGTGGGGCTCTAGGTTGCCAGGGTGATGGGGGCAGAGATGGAAATCAGTGAGAAACTGTGTCCCATTGTCTCTTGGAATCCCCAGGCTTGAAAGAATAGATGCAAACTGCAGGGAATTTACACAGGGCCAAGTCAGCGCCAAGCAAGCAAGCGAGTGAGCGAGCGAGAGGCCTGCGCAGTGTGTGCCCACAGCTCTGGTCTCCCTCAGCTGTCCTCCATGGAGGCCTTGGCAAAGAGGACCTTTCACATAGAAATGATGATTATGGAAGTCCTAGCCAAGCCATTTAAGTTAAAAAAAAAAAAAAAAAAAAGGAAGGCCATCTAGACTGGAACAAGGAGTCAAACAACCTGGCTTGCACATGTTATGATTTTATTACAAAGAAACCTAGAGATGCCAAAAAAAAAAAAGGAGTATCAAAATTGATTTTAAAAAAATTAGTAGAGTCATTAGAGCTGATAAATTTAGTGAAGTCTCATGATATAATATCATCACATGAAGGTCAGGGTGTTTCCTACACATCAATAACAACCCGCTAAAATGCAGGTCAGGAGGGAAATCCCACTTGCAATGGCTACAACTAAATACTCAGAAATAAATTTAATCAAGGAAGTGAGATATGTGTATAATGAAAATTATAAAATACCAATGAGAGACAGACAGACAGACACACACACACACACATACACACACACACACACACACAAAGAGAGAGAGGGGGTAGGAGATGTTCTATGTTTATGGATTGGAAGGATCAGCAATGTTAAATGTTCACACTACTGAAGGCAGTCTATTGACTCAGTGCAATTCTTACCAAAAACACTAATGCGTTTGTCACAGACATAGGATTAACACTCATAAAATTCTAAGGTAACCATAAAGACCCCCAAACACCCAGAACTACCCTGAGCAAAGAGAACAAAGCAAGATGCTCTGGTCACAGTACCTGACTGTAAATCCCACTTCAGAAACTAAAGCTCCAAACATACTGACACAAGAATAAATAGAGTCTAAGGGAATGGGATTGAAAATCCAGACATAAATGCACACATTTGTAGCCAACTTAGGGGTTGTTTTGTTGGTTGTTGGTCGGTCGGTTGGTTTGGTTTGAACATAGACTCTATATTCTCACGTATCTTGCGCCTGCATTGTACTTGTTATGTAGCTGAGGAAGGCTTTGAATTCTGGATCCTCCTGCCTCTACCTCTGGAGTGCTGGGATTACAGGCATGTAATCCACCACACCTAGTTTTTGTAGCACTGGGGATCCGATCCCAGGCATGCTAGACAACCATTGTACCAACTGAACTGTATCTCTAGCCATAGAAAACTGATTTTTGACAAAGATACATAAGCATATATTAGAGAGGCCAGTCTGTTCTGTAAATGGTTGCGGGGAAAGGGAATATCCACAAACAGAGGAGGCTCTGATCTCTTATCAGTTACAGGATGGTTCACAATGGGTCACAGACTTAAACACAAGACCCATAAAGCACAGAAGTACTAGAAGAGAACACGGAAGAATCCTCCGTGTCACAGTGAACAGATGATACAATCCCAGAGAAACCTGAGGGACTGCACCAAGAAAATGTCATAATCGATTCATAAATGGAAATGGTATGATGTCAAGAACACAAAGGCCAATAACAATACACGAGCTGAAAACGAATTCTAGAAAGCTTTTAGATGTGACCCCAGAAGCACAGGCAATGAAAAGGAACAGATGATGAACAAGGCCATCTCCAATTAAAAGAGGAACCTGTATAGCGACGGAAGTAACAGAGCGAAGACAGCCTGTGGGGTGGGAGAGACTCCACTCACCAAGTGATATCCAGAACACCTAAGAACCCAAACCCAGCGAAACCGGTTTCAAAAACAGACAAACGATCCAAAAAGACATTTTTCCAAAGCAGATATCTAAGTGGCCAAGGCATATGTAAAAAGTGTCCAACATCACCAACCATCCAGAAAGTACAAATCAAAGCCACCCCAAGACAACAATGTATAACAGGGTCCTCTCAAGAATCAAAATACCCCAATTCCAGTCTCATAGGCTGAGAGAAATGGCCGTTGACAGGAGTGTTTGACTGGGCAGAACCTGGGAGGCTCAGCCGTAGGGATGCCAGGCCATATTGAGAGGCTTTGCTCTTGGACAACTGTCACAGAAGGAGTGCACACACATGGAGAAATACACGGTAACACGTAAGTGTGTGACATACCACCCTCAATCATACCTCCACATATGTGCACACACAAACAAGCATAGAAGCTTCTAGTCGATCATGTAGACTCGGGATATACATATATGTACAGAAAATAAACAGACCGTGTTATACACATTACATGTGCACCCAAACCTGCTTCAGGATATTGGTGAGTCTTAAAGCCTAACCAAGGGAGCTCAGCCTGTCAGTCAGACTTCTTGCCAACCCTCTCCTCTGCCCACCGTGGGCACTTACAAGTGTGTGTGGACAGAGACACCACAGTCTTTTGGTGGGACCTGGAATTAAGCTATAGGATGTACACTGATGTCAAGTTCTGGAGATGCGACCAAGGGCAGTTTACAGGAAGTAGCTGGAAGTCCTCTTGCCCAGTCTGCTGTTCTGGCATGGCCCCAGTAACCTGTGACCCTGAGGTTATTGGGTTGACTTGCCAGCTCTGGTGAACCCTCCCTGCACAGGCCACTGCCTTCTCTGGAAGGCAGGATGGAGCATGGACTAAGGGCGGGTTCCTAATGGAGTGGATGCTTTCCTTCGGAAAGTTCATTTGCAGGTTTGTATCCAAGGGTGTGTTTTCTTTAAGCCTCAGCCAGAGGTTGGATTTCAGATATCCTCCGCTGACTCTGCCTGCTTGAAGTTCTGTTTATTTGTTTGGATTGGCCAGTCAGAAGTTAAAATAAATAAACTCTACTCCTTTTAGGATCTTGCTCAGCACACTTTGGACATACGACCTGCTGCCTGGGACCGGACTAAGAAGGAGCTCTTTGTTGATGACACGGAGAGGGATTTCCCTGTGCCCTGCTGTCTCCACACCCCCTTCCCCAATCTATTCCGTTCCTTCACCCACTTTCTGCTGTGTAGCTGTGGCAACACCCTGACGTGCCTTCCTGAGCTCAGAAGGCTTGGCAGGTAGACATCGTCACACACTGTTCCTCTTCCTGGTCTGGCTGGGAATCTCACAGTGAGTTCTGCATCTTCTCAGGAGAGTGCCTGGGTATCCATATCACCTCCTCCCCTCCAGGGGTGTCTTGTTGGTCCCCATTGGTTGCTCAATGGAGAGTCCCTATTGACTCTGTTATGTCGGCTTCCTTTCCCCTTGAGTGTGTCCCCGTGTCTGAGAAAAGAGATGGCCACCTCTCCCCAAACTCTCCTCACTATCTCTGCTTCCCCCAAATGCTCACATTCAGCCGGCCCTAGTGGCCGATGGCTTAACTCCTTATACATCCCTAAAGGGCTGACAGTTGGACAGACGGTCACGTAAATACCTTGTACTGCAGCATCTGTCTCTGTGGTATGGAATTGATCCTACATCCATCAGCACGTGTGAGCTGTAAATAAAGCAAGGTCCAGCTACACTCAAGGACTGAGGCTCTGGGCATGACACGCAAGACCGGCCTGAGAACAAGATGCTGAGGGACAGAAGTCAGAAGTGGAAGGGCACACTCTGCTTGCTTCCCTTCCTGTGAGATGCTCAGGGCAGGTAAACTAGGCAGAGAACTGAGGACAGGAGCCCGGGTACAGGGCAGGGATGGGTACAGAAGCAGAAGCAGAGAGATTGCTTTAGAGCTGCTTCTGGGGAGAGAAGAGCATGCTGGTAAAGATGAGAGGCTGGCTGCACAGCCCCGAGGGAGTGCTAAATGGCTTAAATGCTAAACATATGTATTTTGCCACAATTTACCCAAATAAGCAAACCCTTGACACTTAAGTTGGTTTAGAACAGAAAGAAAGAAACAAACAAATACTAAACAAAACCAAACGAGTTTCATCAGAGCCCCGGGATACCCTTCCTGTCAATTGTCTTCTCTTGTCCCCTGGGTGGGGCACTTCTGTGGCAGCCGTGGGGACAGTGGGAGGGGAGCCGTTCACTGGGCAAGGTGAGTATTGTTGAGACAAGCCCAAGAACCCCTCTCCTCTTGCACGAGGAAACTATGGCCCAGGCTGTCTCTCTGCTCCAGAGTGGAGACAGAAGTTTTGAGAAGCACTAGGAGCCATGCTGTCCAGGAGGCTGGGGGTGGGGCTAGCCTTGCCTTGTCTTCTTGCCATCCTCCACCAAGTTCCCCCCTGCCCTGCGATTAGCAGCAAGAGGATGGCTTGTCTAATCCAGCTCCTGCTGAAACAACAGGCTCCCTAATTGAAATGTATGAGAAACAATTAAGGCTAATTGGCACCAATTAATTCGTGATTTTTCTCCAAAAGGGTACACAACGAGAGGCGGAATCGCATTACGGTTTCCGAGGGCTCACAGACGGCTTCCGTGGGGACACTCCGTCTCCACAGGCACTCAGGTGAAGTCTCTAAATTACATTCCTTTCCCAAACAGGTTCGTGTGGGCGGGGGACTGTGCCTCAGTTCTCACACATGACGGCTCTTGAGCCCAAGTATCCACACAGATTCTTGACAGAGCTGATGGGGAGGGTCCCTGGGGCAGGGAGCAGGCTTGGGGGTCCTGTCTGGAAGACCCACCTGCCTGGAGCACCTGCCTGGAGCACCTGCCTGGAGCACCTACAGACACTCCTCTCCCCTCCCATCAGACTCGGACACTCAGCCCCTCGAGACCATCACCCATTGTGACGCATCTGTATCGAGTGACTCTAAAGTCCCAGAATCCTCCAGGAGGTGCAGATCTGGCTGCGGCAAGCTGTAAGTCCTTGCTGCTACCACTTCCAAAGAGGACCCTGTGGTGGACTCCGTTAGCCCAGAACACAGCATTCCATTCAGGCAGGAACTGGGATCACAGCTGTATACTCTAGCCAAAGCCTCAACCCAAGGGCTGGTAATGGGAAGAAAAGCTACTCTCGGGGCTTTCCCCAGGGAAGGTGCCAGGCCAGCAGTTGTCTGCACCATGCATCTGCGAATGGCCGTCAGGGCTGTGGTGAGGACCGGACCAACAGGTGGTTTGTTGAAGACTAAGCCTCCACTACTTCTCTGTAGCCAGCATAGAGCACACACCCCTACGCTATTCATTTTCTTATCCATTCAGGCTGCCCGCCCCCACTTGTGCCCCAGTTGGATATAGAGTTCTATACTAGGCAGTGCCCTCTAAGGAGATGGTCCTGCCCAATCAGTATGCTCTGGTGTATAGGAGGTTGGTCGGGATGATCCCCTAAGTCTCCTCTCGTGTCCAGTGCTTCCATAAAATGTGGTCCCACCAGGTTAATGCAGGAGGCTGAAACCTGGGACATTGGCAGTGCCCACCCCACCCCGTCAACCCACAGGTGGGGGATCCAAGCCCACCCAGAAGTGAGCCTTCTCCCTGGGGAAATACTTGTTCCAGGCTATCCCCAGGAGCCCATGGTGGGCAGGTGCTGTCTGTTGTGTGGGCTCAGCCCCTTCCTTATCTGATGGAGTTGCTTCAATTCCCAGCATTCAGGTCTACTTCCTGTGAACTGAAAGCCGTGCTCCAGACACAAAAGGCTGGCCCTTATCTCGGCACCTCTGACCCTAGATGCACAGGCCCCCGTGCAGCTCTCATTTCAACAGGTGAGACAGCCCCTGGTGCAGGGGAAGGGAGGCTCTGGTGAGCAGGTGGTATGGAGCAGCCAGGGAGGCTAAGCCTAGAAGGCAACGTGTGACCTCTCCACTCCAAGGTGAAGTGGTGGCCAGATGTCTTAGAGGCATCCTTAACCCCTCTTGGCTGAGAAAGCTCACAGCCCTCTGGAAGGCCCTGAGTCTTTCTACCTTTGCCTCTAGGCTTAGCCCCGGGACCTACAAGAGATTATAAGCCCCCCCCCCCCCCTTGGTGAGGGGGAGTTGTTTGCTTTCCCCAGCCTGATGTTGGGCAGCCCTATGCTTTCACTGAGAGGGTCAGAGAAAGGGCAGAATTAACTTGGAAGCTGAGCTGGGGGGTCCAGCATGTCTGAGGTCCAAGGAACGAAGTACAGGAGGGGTCCCAGGACTTCTGGTCTGCATTCACAAGACTGTTGCCAACACTCAGCTTGGCTGCTTACTTCTGGCTAGGCAAGGGTTAAGTGCTTCTGTGTGATTTGACAAGTCCAAGGTGAAGTGGGTGGCCAGATATCTCCCAGGCATCCTTAACCCCTCTTGGCTGAGAAATTTCACAGCCCTCTAGACAGGCTCTGTCTTTATCACCTGTGATATGGATCAGAGGCCCCTGAACACAGAGCTGCATTCTTAAAGGGACAGACCTCAAAGCTTCCTCCTGGATCTCGGGTCCTTCCCCTGGCTCACCTCCTGTGTATACTTCTTCCCAGCTGGACAAACTCATCTCAGAAGCTTACAAAGTTCCTAGTGGAGTCCTGGCTGCTAAAGCGCTGGGTCTTCAGAGCTTTAGCAAATGACCAATCCTCTGGGTCTCCCTGCTTTCTTTCGCTGTAATGCTGATTTTCTTAGAGCCAGGGTCACTCTCAACTCCTGAAAACAAGTTCTATACTGACGCCTTCCTAAGCAGAGCCCATAAGATCAAAATCTGCAGGGCAGGCCCATGGCCTCTGCTGGGGCTGACTTTACCTGTCTTTACAGGGTCTCATCTCCAGCACATCTGGGACCAGCCCCTAGGTCCCACTGCAACAGGTCACATGGCGCCAGATATCACGTGACTAAGGGTACCTAAGAGTATAGAGGACCCAGGATGGGGCTCATTATTCAGTGTGGGCTTTGAGCACCAGGAAATATACCCCAAGTCTCACATTACCTTGGAGGCACTGAGTCCTGGATAGTTGGCCCCATATCTGCCCTGCACTGTTTGGCAGCCATTCTGGAGGCCTTCATGGAAGACAGATGGCTTCTAGGGATGGTGGAGGGGCTGCAAGATCTTCCTTGTTCTTGACAGAACTGGTTCAGGGAGGGAGAGCCCTTTCAATATCAAGGAGAAAGGACTCCTGCTAGGCCACAGGAACAGGACCCAAAGTCCTCTTTAGTGCTATGGAGTGGGCCCTGGGAACCCTGAACCTGAGACTCTGAGCAGGAATCTGGGTGGGTCTATACTACACTTCTCTCTCTTACTAAGAAATCTGAGGTACAAAAGGTAGACAGTGAACTAGGATCCCACATATCTACATAGCTGGAGCTGACCGTGTCTTCTAGGACCCTTCTTGGGCTCTGATACCTGAGCCTGTTTCTCAGTGTGGGGGCTCATTCCTAGGTCTGTAGAGACAAGCTTTGGATACAGCAGTGGCTCTTCCAGCAGCCTTCCCTGTCCTGTGCTGTCTGTGGCCAGTTGTGGCTTTGTCTCTCAGCCCAGCGGCAGAGACCAAAGCCTTTGATTCAAAAGGGCATCTGCACATTCCTACGCAGTTCTGTAAGGAGCCCGGCTGCCACAGGAGTGACAAACTGCTAGACCAATGTCAGCTTCCCCATTCCCCCCTGCAGGCCAGTTGACACAGCCAGGAACTTGTTACCCACTCAGAGGGACAGTTTTAGTTCTCACTGTCATCTAGTGGGTGGCAGAGACACCACACAGTACGAGAGAGCTCCTTGTGACAGAACTTGACCCTAAGCAAAGCAGATTTATGGCTGACAGCCCTTGACCAGGAAGTACTACTAACCCTGCTGGGGTCAACTAAACAGCTACAAGCCCAAGCAGGGACTATCTCGGGGTGCCTTGGAGACTCTTCCAGGCTTGGTTATGCCCCCCTCACCCGCTGAGCACTTTCCCACATTCCAGTGTCCAGGAAGGAAGCCCAGCGTCTCCTCACTGGTATCGCACTGGGTACCACACACCCGCCCGCCTGCCTTCCTTCGTCTCTGCTACTATGACCTTAGCCTCTGAGAAAGGGTCAGCTCTGCCACCCAGGTGTCCATGGGCAGCAGCCATAAGCAGAGGCTGATACTCTGCCCAGCAGTAAATGGTCCAAATAATAACATTGGAATGACAGCCCCACCCAGGACCTGTTACAGCCACCCACTGTTGGTCACTGAAAGATGATTCTGAAGGGTGAGAGGGAGGGATGGAGGGCAGGGTCTAGGGAAAGAAGCAAGGCCGGGTGTGTCTGCCGAGATGCTGCCAGAGGAACCCAGGATAGCAGGGGTGTCTCTGCCTAGGACTGCCAGCGGAATCCCAGGCTTCCCTATTGAGAACAGTAATGGACTTTCCCACCAGCCATAGTCTGTCTCCTCCTTAAGCCAAGGGGTCTAGCACAGTCTAGCACGGTCTAGCACCCCTTGTTCCTGAAGGGCTCAGAGGGCTAGAGGAGGGGGCTCCATGGGACACCTTACCAGGTGAGGATTCAAAGGTGAAAGACTAGCTGTAGGTATAGATACACGTGATAATGCTGGGGTTTCCCTGCTCTGTGTGCAGGCTGTGGCCTTAACACCAGCCTGGGTTCTGAGGGCCACTCGGCTGCTTCAGCCTGTCCTCATGCTCCTTACAGGCCAGTCACCTGCGGAGGCCACGCCTGGCAGGACTGAAAGCCGACTCCTGTGAAGAGCAATTTTTCTGTCTGAAACAGAGGAGACATTGTGCCTAAGTGATGCCAAGCGTGGCCTGCCTGTGCGGGGGCAGGGGACACCTCTGTCCCCAGCCTCCAGACAAAGCAGCCTGCTTTTGTTGACAGACCTCAGGAGAGGGACTGTCAGCGGGCACCTGGATGTGCTCTTTGCTCTGGCTCTCATTCCTCAGGTTGGCCCTGGCACCTCTTATCCACACAAGTGTCTGGAAATGGGGATGCCAGACTGGTGGTGAGGGTCCTGGCATCTCTGGAAGTCCCAATCTTTGCTGTCCATGGCCTCAGTGTGCCATGCTCTAGAGGGTCTCATCACTTACCACAGTGAGTGGAAGGGGCAACCCTGTCATCTAAACCCAGATCATGCTCAGACCCCAAAACCAGGCTGGGGTGGGCACGTGTCTAATCAAGAAGCAAGCCCATGACTCTCAGCCATGCAATAATTGTCATGTACTTTATTGGGGTGTGAGGGAAGGGAAAGAGGAGGATGAAAAGAAGGTAGACTGAGGGAAGGAAAGAGAAAGGAAGGAAGGAGGGAGGAAGGGAAGAAGAGGGGAGGGAGGAAGAAGGAAAGAAGGATGGAGGGATGGAGGAAGAAGGGAGAGAGGGAGGGAGGAGGGAAGGAAAGAGGGAGGGAGGGAAGGAGGAAGAAGGGAGAGAAGAAGGAAAGAAGGATAGAGGGAAGAAGGAGAGAGGGAGGGAGAAGGAAGGGGGAGGGAGAGAAGAAAGAGAGAGAGGGGAAGAGGGAGGAGAAAGGGGGAGGGAGGGGGAGGAAGGAAGGAAGGAGGAGGGAAGGAAGAAGGAAAGGATTGAGGGAAGAAGAAGGGAGGAAGGAAGGAAGGAGGAAGGAAAGAGGGAGGGAGGGAAGGAGGAAAGAACGCCTAGGAGTCAGACTGAGCCCCTCTGCCTTCTGTATACTAGCAATAGCATGCCATTCCCTGCCAGCGTCCGTTCCTTTCGGCTGGAGAGTCCTCCTTGAGCCAGGGCCTCTTCCTCCCATCCATGAAACAGGGAGGTGAATGGCAGCATTGCAGAGAGCCCCTTCCTTTTCGCCCAGTGAAAACTCTGCTCCTGCTGCCTGCATGAACAGCCCAGGGGAGGTGGGATTCAGAGCTCAGTGCCCTAGACTTGGACGGCCTCTTTGACATCATTACTAAGTTGTTTCATTGTTCCCTGCAGGAGCCAGAGGTTGTAAATACTGGAGGAAAAGCCCTCTTTGCTGATGAGGCTCAGGGACATGAGGCCTGTAGTTTTTACTGATCTGGATTAAGGGCAATCAAACCTGCTGGCAAGTACGACTGCTCCCAGCCAAGCAAGCTCCTGACAATGTTGCAGGCTGTATTTCCTAATACTGACACTGTGGAGAAGGAGAATAGGGCCTCTGGCCTAAGACTTATGGGTATTCCCCAGGTTGAGTCCTACCTTCCCAAGCCTACAAACTGTCAGCTCTCTTGGTTGGTTCTGGAGGCTACTTAACAGCAGGATGCTCCTGGGAACAGAAGGAGGACTCTTTACAGGTGCTGGGCCAGGCTCTGTCAGCGTAAATGCTCTCTGGTCTGGTATTCACATGGCATGAAGGTAGGGACTGAGCTTGTGTCTGCTTTACTGAGCTTAGGCTCAGCAGTGCCCACCATCTTCTGAATTGCTCTGAGCTCAGGGGTAGACTTGGGCATGAAGGGTGTGTGTGTGTGTGTGTGTGTGTGTGTGTGTGTTGTGTAACGTTGTCTCAGCCAGAACCAGAAAGGTCAGTGGGTCCTTATACAGTGAGGACCTTGACACTCCTAAGACATCCATGAAACACCAGATCTGACAACAGCACACAGGAGACACCAGCAAAGGGCACACACTAACCTGAAACAGAGCTCACAGGATGCTAGGGTATCACTGTCCAGGTACCAGCCAAGTCGGGGCCAAGGATGGCAGCATGCTATAAAACTCCCTGGGAGCCAGGGCTGTCTGGAAGGTCGTAACAGAGAGCCACCCACAAGCTGTACCTACTGTCTGAATCTGCCAAAGCCCAGAGTATGTGTGGGAAGAAACAGAAACTCAAGGAGGTCTAGATCCTGGGGTCTTGTCCTGGAACCCCTCAAGCCCTGACATTAAGATGCTTTTGTGTGTGTTTTTTTTTCTGCCCAGCATTGACAGGCATGGGGAACAAGACAGGATATGGGAAAAGTGAAAGAAAAAATTGGGGAAGGGGAAGGGTTTGAAGTACATGCCAAGGGAGCCATCACTCAGCTGGGCTTTTGAATAGGCAGCTACATGCTATAAGTATGTGTGCCTGTGTGCATGTGTGCATGTATGCACATGCTCATGTATGTGTGTGTGTTTGGGTGTGTGTATGTGTGTGTGCGCGCGTGCATGGGTGCGTATGCTCATGAGTGTGTGCGGGTGTGTGTGTTTTGGTGTGTGTATGTGTGTGTGTACATACATGCGTGCGTATGCTCATGAGTGTGTGTAGGTGTGTGTGTGCGTGTGTGTGTTGTGTGTGTGTTGTATGTGTGTGTATGTGTGTGTTGTGAGTCTGTATGTCGTATGTGTACGTGCACACATTGTGTGCTGTGTGTGTATGCAAAGGTATGTGTGTGTCACAACATCAATGGGTGCTTCTGTGCATGGACTAAGTCTACAGGAGCGAGTGCACACATGAACTGCTTATATATTTCCGTGCGCATGTGTGTAAGTTTGTGTGTTGCATATAGATATGTATGTGTTTCTTTATCTGAGCATATATGGGTTCATGTGGTATTTGCATGTAGATATATAAGATGACTCCAACAGCGTGGAAATCCCACATCCAAAAACAGGGTAGATGGATGCCGGTGTCCACTGTGGAAGACAGGTGCTCTCAGAGCCCCTCTCCCCGCACCCAGCTTGGGGTACTGGTCTACTGAGCCAATGTGGTTCTCCTCTGCCGGCTGGGAGTAGGGCTACCCCAGGGTCCTAGATCCAGGGGAGAGACAGGGAGGGTCCATTTTGGGAACACTCACTGGCTCTTCTTCAAGATCTGGCCACGGGGATTGGACCAAGGGCTGCTGGAGGCTCTGTTGTCTTTAATTCTGTTTTTACAAGGAGTGTGAGATTTACAGGTTCTGGAGGGGAAGAAAACGGTGTAACCCGAGTCAGTCAGCAGCAGTTCATGCTGGGCTGGCTTCGCTCTCAAAGTCTGCCAGAGGGCGCTGAGCACCAGGTCTGAGGAGAGACGCTGCCCGTGATCACCGTGCCCTGGACCGTGATAAGGATCACACTCACCTACGTCACGTGCAGATGCCCACACACATTCCCACACAAATATACCCACACAGGCGCATGAGTATCTACATGCAAATACCACATGAACTCACGTGCACTCAGATAAAGAAACATACCTATATGCAACACACACATTTAGACACATGTGTACAGAAATACGTAAGCAGTCATGTCACACACAGATGCACACGCTCCTACAGACTCATGTTGTATCTTAAAGCCTAATTCCACCACACTTACCTCCATACCATGCACATGCTTGAGTGTGTGTGCACGCACACACACACATACACACACACACACACACACCACACACACACACACACACGCGTCTATTTATAGCACGTAGCTGCCTATGAGGTCAGCTCAGCTGAGTGGTGGCTCCCTTGATGTGTACTTCAAACTCTTCTCCTTCTCTTAATTTTTTGCTTTCATTTAAACAATAAAAATTATTTTCATTTATTTATATGTGTGTCTGCTGCATGAGTGCCAGTGCCTACAGAGGCTGGATGAGGGCGTCAAATTCCCTGGAGCTGGAGGTACAGAAGGTTGTGAGCAAGAGCTCTTCTCAGCTTCCGGCTGTCGTGTGTGTGTGTGTGTGTGTGTGTGTGTGTTACACGTGTGTGGTGTGTATAGTGGCAGTGTATGTGTGTGTTGTTGGTAGTATGTATTGGTGGTGATACTGTGTGTGTTCGTGTTGTATTGTGTGTGTGTGTGCGAGCATGTGTGTATGTGTTTGTGTGCCTCTGCCTGTGTGTGGTGTTGTACAAACCGCTCCGAAATGGCCCCCATGTGTGTAGAATGGACAAACTCTTGTCCAGCCTCTGTCCCTCTGGAGGCTGACACAGTGCGCACTGCAAAGCAAGGCAGGTGTCTCTCTCAGGCGGTTGGCTCAGCTGTGCCACCTGGCTGGAGGAAGCCGGAGCAGGTCCCTGTCCACCAAGACTTGATTCTCTCTGATCTCAAGGGACGCAGACAGAATAGGTGTAGCTCGGAAGCTCTTGCTGCCACAGTGGTAGCTGGGCAGGGTGCAGGGCCTCTGACTTGCTTCCACCAGGGGATCGATGGAGATCAAAGAACCCTGTCTTATCTCAGGAGGACCTTGGTGCGGTGCCAGGAGACAGGTTCAGCAGGAAGGCATGGGGCTTTCTAAATGAGTGAGGACTTCATTTAAACAACTACATTATTGATTCTTCTATTTTCCCTTCTCTGAGTCAGGGGGACCAATGCAGACTTTGGCCTCAGAGACGATAGTAACAATGACCTGATAAACAAGGCCTGCTGTTCAAGAAGGCCAGTCCTAGCCAGTTTGCAGGTTCTTTGGTCACCTGCTTCCTGCCTCAGAGGCAGTCCTCAGCACTAGCTTTGCAGAGGCCCATCTCAGAGAGAAAGAGGGAGAGGGAGGGGAAGGGGGTAGAGGGAGGCGGGGACAGGAAGATGGGGAGGGAGCGGGGAAGGAGGGAAGGAGGGAGAAGGAAGGGTGGGGTAGGGGGAGGAAGAATGGAATAATTTGTCACTGCAAATCCCAGAGTCTCACATGCAAATCCCCAGAAGACAGTGATTGATTTTCCTATTCAGTTTAAACTCCTTGTCTGGACTGTGGAGAGATGGCTCAGCAGTTAAGTTCGTGTACTGCTCTTGCAGAGGACCCAAGTTGGCTTCCCAGCACCCATCCACATCAGGAGGCTTGCAATGGCGAATACAATGTCAGTTCCAAGTTCTCCATCGCCCTCTTCTGGCATCTACTTGTACTGCACCCGTGTGCACATACCCACACACAGACATAACTTAAAAAAGAATAAATCTTTAAAGAATCTTTGTCCTGTTATTTGGCACATGCATGTTGTTTTACTGTGGGGCTGCAATACTGTTAATGAACAGTAGAGGGTACTGGTATATGTTTTGCCTGGTTCTCTATCCAAGAAAAGAAAGAGGGTCTCTGGGTAAGCCCTGTGTTCTAGGCATGGCTATTGGTTGCCCTCCTCAGGAGTAGTTCTGCTAGTTTCTCTCTTCATAGCGACCTGCTGTGTGTAGCCAATATCTGGTGACTAAGACAATGTCTGCCCTGGAGCTCTTAGCAGTGTGTCTTCAAGGGGTCAGGTGTCTTACAACTCTGACATGTCTGATCTTGGCTTGTCTTTTGTCTTTTTGCAAATGTGAGCCAGGAAGTTGCATGTGCCTGCCTGAGGATGACAGCTTCAGGACTGTGTGGGTAGAAGAAAGAAATGACTCCAAGATAGAGACCAGCAGACTCCAAATGAACCTTGATGTTGCCCTTGATATGGGGAGTTCGTTACAAGACTGTGAAGCAGTAGATGAAATGTAGATCCTGCACTCCCTCCTTCCCACCTGGAGCCAGGGCCCAGCAAGGAGTATGCTGACCCCATCACTACTCCATCCTGAGGGTGTCTCACCCTTCTGCTCCACTGACCCCACAGCCTGGTTGATGGTGGCTTCAGACTCCTCCTTAGGCTCTGCTCAAGGCAGATCCCCATCAGCCTCAACTGCCAATCTTCCTGGAGCCCAGCTCTTCCCAGCCAGAGAATGCTAAACTCTGGCACAAAGCCCAAGGATGGCAAAAGAAAACACACCCTCCTCCTGTTCAAGTCTCAGTCCTCGATGCTGGCAGCATTAAAAAAAGAAGATTCAGGTTTAGTTCACACCAAGGACTTGTCCTGGCTTCTCTATCCCTGCAAGGGACTGGAGGGCCAGGCACCTGGAGCCCATAAGGCCTGGCCGCTGGGCAACACCACCCCAGCATAATCAGTGGGATCGCTGGTGGCATTTCTTGCTGCCATTCCAAATGTCATGCCATGTCTGCTGCCGTCTGTGGCACTGAAGAGGAGATAAGACAGTCACCCACAGTTTCATCTTCCCTGGGACAGGGAAGGAAGCCGAGGGCTAAGCTCCAGATAGCTTGTGTCTTTCCCCTTGTTCCTTGTCTTTCAATGAGCTAGGGGAAGTCCTCTCTCTTGGTGAGCCTTAAGCAACTAGATGGTATTCAGGGTTTAAAATTCTACTTTTTGTTACTTTTACCTTGGTATGTGGTTACTGGGATTTAACGTCTTTAGAGGAAGTTCAAAGACTATAGAGGTGTGTCTGGTGAGGATACAGCTAATGGCCCCACCTTAGAAAAATGAGTTTTATATGTCTGTGAAGTTCTGAGTCCTATCTGCCCACATTGTCTGGTTTAAGTTGTGAAAGAATTAAGAAAGAAAGGAAAAAGAACATTGGAAGAAAAAAAAAAAAACAGAATTGGAACCACATAATAATTTTCTTAAAAACCAACTGTCCAACGGAGTCCAGGTTGTAGGAGCAAGCATGGGTCTGAGAGAAAGAGCCATGGGTTAAGAACCCGGCAAGACAGAGCAGGAAACAGTTCCAAGGACACTCTTAATACAGTTATTAAAATCCGGTCCGTGTCTTCCTTATAATTGGGTTTCACCGCATAATTTAAGAAAAGCCACACAAAAAAAAAACCTTGCAGTGAAAAACCGGGGTATAATTTTCTTCAATCAAGCCTGACTCATGACTGCAATTACCCCGAACCCTTTGCGCGATCACTGCGATGCTCCGGGCCGCTCGGGGCCGCTGTGGGTGGCGACCTTTCATGTGTTCCTCAAACCGGTCTTTATTGTAAGGTTTCAAATTAGCGCTAGCAGCAATGAGCAAATTTGATAATTCGATCTCAAATTAGTTAATGTAATGTGCCAGTAACCACTAACTAGTGCGTTACAAAGATGAAAATGTATCTTTTTGGAGTTGGGATACAAAGTTAACCAGCCTGTCATTTGACTTTTGGAAACTTTTTTTGGGGTCTTCATTAAAGGAAATAATCTCCTAAGCAATGTGCATCCTCATGGTACCTGGGTGTCCGGGGAGGAGGGGAAAAGGGTAGTGGAGACAGGAGAGCAGAGGTGGGTCCTGATGCCTGTCCTCAGAGGGCTTCCAGAAACAGCTATATCTAATGGCCAGGTGGTCGGGAGTGGGGCGGAGGGGCAGTAATGATCCAGCCTACAGATGGTTCTGCTTGAACATTAGTACTCAAAAGGCAAGCTAGATGCTCTTGGCAAGCTGATGGCACCAGACCTGGTGGCTTCAAACAGCTCATTCACTACTATGGAACATGTAGGCTAGGACCAACCCCTGCTGAGCCACAACAAGGAAGGATCCCAAGAGATCACATGCCTGTGTGTCTGTCCTTGTCAGCTGGGGTTTCTGTAGGGTCAGCGAGAGCCCAGCTAGGAATGTCTGTAGCTCCATGTCTTCCCTGTCATCTTTCTCAGGTCTACACAGGACATCTACTTATGTCACCAGAACAGAAAGACAAGGTGGCAAATGTCTCTTAACCTCAAACAGCAAGCAAGAGATGTCTATGGCTGGGGACTCAGCCTTGCTTGCCTTACAAGCATGAAGGCTTGAGTTCAATGCCCCAGGACTCACATGAAAAGCCAGGTGTGGTGGTACACACCTGTAATCCCATCAGTAAGGAGATGGTGACAGATGGATCCTGAGGCTTCAGGCCTCAAAACCCAAGATGAGTGGCATCTGAGGGAGGACACGTGAGGTTGGTCTTTGGCTTCCTCTCACGTGTACAGGTGGGTGGGCACGTGTGTGTGTGCACACACATACACATACACACACATGCTCAGACACACAAACACAAAGAAAGAGAGAGACAGACAGATCGACAGAGAGGGACGGAGAGAGGAAGGAAAGAAGGAAAGAAGGAAGGAAGGAAGGAAGGAAGAAAGGAAGGAAGGAAGGAAGGAAGGAAGGGAAAAAATAAGAGACATTTTCACACCAGCCACATTGCCAACAGTAGCAAGTCGCTGACCAAGGTTTATCTAATGCTTTCTGTGTACAAAGCTATGGAAAACCTAGAGCCCAGGCCTGGCTGGATCATGGTGCCACTGCCTATGGACCACTTTGCAGCCCCCTCCCCCCATCTCCTCAGCTCTCAGTATTTAATGCATGTCATTGGCATTTAATATCCGACGAGCCTTCCCTGGTAGTCGATGAACATACAGTGGAGTCCTGAAGAATTCCAAAGCTCTTTCAGGCTGAGGGGAAGGACCTCCCTGCATTCAGGAGGCCAGCTTGGCTGACCCCCACCCCCACCCTGTGGGTGGCATGGGGTCAGCCTGAGAAAAGAGTGGAGAAAAGGGCCAGACTGTTGCTGGGAAGTTCTGCGGGGGCCCTGGACCTGTGACTTTAATCAGAACTGAAAGGAGCCTCCAGCCTGCCTGCCTGCCGGGACAGAGGATTCCTGTGCAGCCTGACTCCTGGAGGAGAAGGGACTGTTCTTTATCTGTGTGGCCCAAGCCCTCTCCTCCAGGAGGATGCCCCCAGCCCACTGAGAGCCGCCACTGTTCTCTCATCTGATGGATGAAAGGAATCTGGAAGCCTGATACTGTCCCCTGAGATGACATTCAAGCCCTCCGATACCTCTGCAGGCAGAGCCAGAGCTACCGGCCGATGCATCTCCTCACCCCCACCCCGTGGATCCCGGCCTCGAATTGGAGGCCTGCCCTAATCAATGTAAACTAGAGAGACCTGGGGGAGACTCTGCTCGGAAGGTTAGAAAAGTAAAACGTGATTAAGAGTGAAGTCACCGGGGGATGCTCTCAATTGAAGCCTTTGAAACCAGCTCGGGTGGATCAGCTTTCCCTCACCGGGAGACTTCTTGTCAGTTTCCATGTAAAGTAAAAAGACGAAAAATGCAAAAGACAAAAGCGTTTGGGGCCCTCCTCCTCTCCAGGAGGCCAGGGACAGCCACCATGTTCTCTTGGCACGTTAAAAAAAAAAATGTCTAACAAAGAGCAACTAGCTGGGCTTACTTCTGATAGAAACGGGGAGTGAAGCTCGCCAGTCTCCCTGCTATACACCACATCTTTCAGCAGAAGTTCCTCCTGGCTTTCAGTCCCACCCTGCCTCTGCCTCTGTTACCCTGGCTGCTGCAGCAGTGTTCAAATCCATGGACACAGCATCCTCGGTGATGGATGTACCCCTTCCTGGAACTTGAATATAAATCCCAGCCTGTACCGGGATCCTTGGCAGTTTGATGGATTGGGACTGTGGCTGGTTCGCCTTGTAAGAACCTTTTAGAAACTTGGAAAGGTAAGGGATGCAGGGAGAAGGGAAGACAGACAGACAGACTCAGCTCGCCGTGGGTTTCTGTCTTGATGACCTTCCACTGGCAGGGTGTAGCTATGCAGTCCACAGTCCATCTCCCTGTCTCAGGATATAGCTAATCCTCAGGTTTCTCTGGGTGTCTGTTGTTACAATCACTTTATCGTAAACCGGCAATGGAGACATTTAAAGCTGCTACTGTTATAATGTATCCAATATGGGGAGGGGTGAGAGCTGAAGTCAACTCCTGGCTTCCTGTTCCATCTGTCTGCCAGACTGAGGCTGCAGGTCCAACGTATCCTCCCCCAAGGCTGGTAATTTCGAAAAATGAAGCAACTGAACCTGAATCAGGAGATCAAAGAACTAAGTACCCGGGAGAAGAAGAGGCAGGGAAGGGGGAGGGGCTCTGAGAAGCAGTTGGGACTGGGGTGTCAGTGATGTGGGATGCCCCAAAGCCCACTGGCCTTTACCAGTGAGGTAAGGGTAAAGTAGGCAGAGAGACAGACCCAGGCACATGAAATTGGCTTCTAGGGTGGAAGTGGGAGAAATGGAGACTGGAGGATGTTCTAAGTGGCACCGGTCTCTTTTCTAGTCTCCTAGATGACCTGTACCTGGCCTGCCTCTCTCTTGTCACCCAGCTATCAAATCAGCCCCAGGAAAACCACCCTTCATCTTCTGCTGAGACTTAAGTCCTTCCATTTCTTCTCTTTTCTTTCCTTTCTCCTCCCTTTCCTTTTGTCTTTCTGCCCCCCCCCCCCATCTCTTCTTCCTCTCCTGTTCTGGTCAGATCCCACCCTCTCTGTCTCTCCAAATTTCCAGTGACAATTTAAAAAGAAATTCTGTCAGTGGTGTGTTGAGAAAAGCCACCAAGAGTGACACCGTGTAGCCTCGATCCCACCAGTTTCTGTCCCCCCACACCCATTACCATCCTTAGATACTGGGGGCTTGAATTGCCAGGGCCACCCAGAACCCAAGCTCTTCTCTCCTTGGATTCAGATGACATGGCTTGGATCTGTTTGCTGTTCCTGGTTTTAATATGAATATGGACTGTGGAGAGTGGTCTCACCTCTTGACAGTGGGTGACTTATCAATTTCGTTTTTATTTTCAAGTGGGTGAGTCTATGCTAGGAGCCCACGCTTCCCCACGGTCGGCGATAAATCGTGACTGAGTGCTAACAGCATACACATTGACTCTCATTAATGCTTCCTGTGTCGGGATGCCAGGCTAGAGCCAGTTCGACTGCATGAGGAGCTTTCCCGCTGGAGGAGCGAGGCCTCTGGGCTGCCTTCCAGTCCTAACTGGCAGCTAATGCTTTCACACATTCACAAAACCCATGCTAGGGGTGCAGGCGCAGCTGGGGTTTGCCTGGGTCAGAGATCACAGTGGGTCCTCTAGGCCCTGGGTGATGACTCCCACCCAGGTGGGGCACACAGAAGAGCGTGCAGTGCTTGCATGGTGTGACTGTCACAGGCCTGAATCGACAGCTTCTGGTTTCTGTGCATATTATAGTTTTTTTTTTTCCTCCCTGTTTTGCTTCTTGTTCTGCCTGCTTTGGGAGGTGGCGGCCAGACTTTGCATCTCTGAGACACTCTGTCCTACCTGATTTGAGACAGGGGAGCTGGGTCTCTGCACTCCTGAGGCCCTTCTGTTCCTCCCCACTGGGGCTCCTGGGACACTGAGCTCCTAAGCCTGGCAAAGCTTGCCACCCTGACTCAGGCCTCGGGATGACTAATCATGACAGAGTGTGGGGAATCAGCTCCGGTCCCTCCAGAGCCAAGCGGAACTCCCGGGAGCATTTCGTAGACAGCTAGTGGTTAAATTCCTTTTCAAGGAGTATTCTCGCCTTTATGTCTAACCCTCCGTGGGCTGAAGGATTGTGGATGAGGCAACAGAAACCACATCCTCCTCCATCACCACCCACCAGAACAGAGGAACAGCAACAGCAGAAGCTCTGCCACCAACGTGTGTGACACCGCAGGGGGAACACCAACTTGGTCCCTCATAGACAAACTCAAGGTCTTCCCATGACCGGTGGTCACGTTGCCTTTTAACCCACACGCCAAGGCACAGATGTGTGCGTTATATGCACGTGTGTGCGCTCACGCCTTGAAAAGCCCTTGTCCCTACATGCTAAGGTCACACGTGTTCCATATCCAAGTACGCTTTTCAGAAGTTATTTCTGGAAGAATGTTGAATCTCATAACAGCAATAAAGGGAAAATACTGGCTCAGCCAACACAAACGTGTGTCTGGGAACATGCTCCAAAAAACCAGGAATGTGTGTGAGTTTGAAATCCCAGCCCCAGAGTTGAGCTCTGCCGATAGCCAGGCTTCGTGGAAAAGAGTAAAGGGTGCCTTCCCAGAAGCCCCTCACTTCAGCGGAGCAGTCGGTGACCACGACTGCTGGCTCCAGGTTCCTGAGGTTTCCCTGGAAAGACATACTGACAGGATTGATGATAAAATCTGGAGTGATGGCCTCTAGAGATAGGATCTGGGCAGAGGTGGTTTAGGCCTCCTGCCTTGGTCTTCCGTCCTGCAAGGTGTAGCCTATTGTCCTTTAAGAACCTGTCCTGGTGATCAGGCTGTGGGTCCTTATGTTATGACATCATCTTCTCTAAGTCCCTCCTTAGATTTATAGTCTGGCAGAGAGTTGGCACAGGAACAAGCGTCATAGGTGTGGCACCTACTTACAGAGAGCTCCAGGTAGACAAGGCCAACTCTGGCATGGAACAGCCACAGAGAATGTCTGCACTATCTCAGTTCAGTCCCAGAGGTCAGGAAACTAGGATTGGTACTCATGGTATTTCATGATGGAGCCACTGAGCCAGGCTATGAACCTACCCCATGCTACAGGCAGCTCCAGGTCCTCGTCCTGTAATCCTGAAAGTCCTTTCTTTCCCCTCCCCTCCCTTCTTCCCACCCATTCCTGCAGCAGCCCTGGGTTTCCCTAAGGCCTAAGATTCTGTATCTGGAAAGGTTTCCACGGGAGCCAGGATCATATGCTGGAGTCGTGGGCACGGGAGAGTATAAGGTGGTACCACCAAGGGAACTCAGGGAAGGAGTTCTGTTCTACTTATCAATCCTTGTCTCATGGGCTCATCCAGGAGAGGTACTTGCCACACAAGTCTGGCAACCTAAGTTGGATTCCTAGAACCCACTCCAAGGTGGAAGGAGAGAGTTCACGCATGTGATACTGAAAACAAGAATTCCTTTCTGTCTCTAGCTTCCACGTCCATTTCCGAAGTGAAAGAAGGTGAGAGGGTGACCGTGGCCCTCGGCAGGCTCCCTGGGCAGAGCGGCAGAGCGTCTCACACAGTGGCAGAAACACTAAGTGATTGTTGCAGGACTCTGGTTTGCATTAGCAGAACGATGGCCTGGTCTCAAAACAGGACTCAGCTCCAGCCCCAGGGGTGGGTGTTAACCCTTCGGCACTTCATCCTAACCACACACAGCTGGCGTCCTGAAGTTACAATGTCCTGTGTCAGGTTCAGCAGAGGACTGCCTGCATCCTGCCAACTTACACAGCATAGCTCCCTGTCTGTCTCGTACACAAGGACACATTCGACCACCACGTGTGCGTGCCCCTGTTTATACACACAGTCACGGGTGAACACACGTGCATGTGTATATTCTCACACACGTACAAGCACATACATGCTCATGTGTAAATCCTTACATGCTCACAGATGCACATGCACACATCCATGTATGTGTTAACACACGCACACATGCAGACACATGCTCATCTTGTCACACGTTCATGCATGTATACACATTCACATATGTGCTATTCTTCTTGCAACCAAAGGAGGAAAGAGGGGAGCTGAGGCAGGTATGCACGGCCGTTATCTTTGGGTGAGAAGGGTTTGGGGGCCACACAGCCCACCTGAGACATGATCTTGGAAGGGTTTGGTGTCCAACAACTCTGAGCTCACCACAGGAAGCCTGACAAGGAAGTCCTGTGAGTTATGATGCCACTATTTGAGCTGAGCTAGAGAGGATGGTGTAGGAGCTAGACCAATGAGGCCAATGTCCTTCAAACACTGTCTGGTACCTGGCTCATCAGACTGTGTGCACAGATACAGCTGGGTCTTTTTTAGGGAGAGGGTGATGGGTTCCGCTTCAGAGGATATGCACGCTGCCACAGGCTTCCTGCAAGGTTCCTGTCAGTATACTTTGCATGGATCATCAAGGCCCAAAACGGGGGAAGAGGGGGTCACTGTTGTGTTGACACTCATCTCACAGATGTGAAGACTGAGGCTCACAAGAGCCCAGGACACTGCCTGCACTCTGGGACAGTCACAGACTACAGGACACACGTGTGACTGCATAATGATGCATGCTAACACACGCCTCCTGTGTGGGAAGAATGACCGGAGTCAAATCCACTGACGCACACAGACATGTGACTCTCCTGGACACCCTGAGGGTGGAGAGCTCCTCTTTGGAAGCCTGGCTTGCTCTGGGTGGGCATGCCCCTGTGTGGGTGCTGAGAGGAGAAGGGCTTTTCTGGGGACTTACAGTCTGTGACTAGTATGGTGCGTCCAGGTCTCGGAGGACTCAGCCCAAGCCCTCCCCACTTGGCCTCTGAGAGCAGAGGCCGCTATAGAGATTTCCTGTCCCTTGACCTTCAGAGTCATAGACCCATGACTATGCAGTTGAGCCCTGCCTAGAGCATGCTGGCCCTGAAGGGACAAAGACACATAGTAACCTATGGTGGCTCTGATGTTGATCACATGACTCAAGCCGGGCACGTCACATGACTCATGCTGTCTGAGAAACATTCCCTGATTCCCTCACTCAAACTTTGTGTCTCTATAGTATTTTATGAAAGAGAAAGAAGCACAGAGAGGGTGTGAAAATTGCCCAAAGCCACAGAGCACACAAGGGCCAAAGTAAGTGGAAATTCTGTGGGATCATTATGCCCTGTTCTTGGAGCTGGGACCTGAACAGCACTTCTTCAGTACACTAGAAACACTGCCCTCCAATCATATTCAGGACTCTCTCCTCGTGACCCTCCACCATCTTGATTTAGGCAATCATAAATGGCTGGCTGTACCTGTGAGAGGAGACATTTCCAGAGGCACTCCTTCAGGGGAGTCAGAGGAGATGGCAGAATAGATCACAGAAGCCAGGGATAGAGAGAGTGAAGGTAGGCAGAGGGCCCAGTGTCATCTCTACTCATGATGTCTCTCTCCATCTATGGGTGAGAACCTGGGATGAGTGTAGGCTGTCGTCTACAGAATTGGGACTGAGTGGTTCAGGGCTGTCTGGTATTTCCCCAGAAGAGTAAGCCCTTAGAGAAGATGGGCACAGGCTGCCCTGTGAGCCCTTACCAGCTCTGCACCAGACACGGAACAATCATTATCATTGCTCTAACACACCAGCACATCAAGTAGGCACCACTATCTTTACTGTATAAGGAAGAAAATAGAGGTACAGAGATGTTAGGGTATCTAGCAGAGTCCCACAGCCAGGAAACAGCTTCACTGGAGGCAAGCTGGTGGGCTGACCACACCCCGACCCGGGCCAGTCATCCACCGGTTAGAATCTGGTACTGGGCATCAGCGTCTCCCCAGAGTGTGAAAGACTCCATCAGGGTTGTACCTTCAACAGGCTGGGTTCTTACAAGAGCCAGGCTCAGAGAAAGCCAGGTAGGAAGAATTGCTGGTCACACCCAGGACCCAACAGAGATTAGGCAAATGCTGCCCCTTGATCACAGAGATGACATCTCAGTGGGGGAGGTAGGAGTCTCCAAGAATGCCCTGCTCAGAGTTCAGAAGGAACCTGAAGGCCCTGGGGCCTGGGTTGCAATGGTACCTGGTCTATATGACTCAGCCTCCTTTTTGTAGGAGACAGTGAGGCTTCCTGGATGTGAATTTGGTAGTACTTAACCTGGAAGACCCTGAAAAATCAGATGTTGGCTATGCTACCTGGTCACAGAGTGCCATACAGCCCCAAACTGGGTAGTTCTGGGTTGGAGGAAGGAGATACTATCTGGTGGGCCACTCTGCTTGATTTCTCATGACAGGTACACACAGGGCCAAGCCATGTGATGTGACCCTAAGAACCCCGGGGGTGCATGGTGACCAGAAGCTGAAATTTTGAGTTTCTGAGAATCCAAGGTCATAAGGGAGGTCACGTGATGGCTACCATGGTCTGTTTCACTCCGGTGGTGGCATGTGTCACAAACATCCCTGCCCTTGGGGAGGGTCACTCACCCCAATTACAGAGCAAGGATGACTGCACAGGGCAGAGCTATTCCAACACCTTGCAGGGCCCGCGGGGAGATCTTTTTAAGACACGTGTCTCTGGGTTAGAAAGGTAAACTTCCTGCAGAAGCCAAGCAATGCAGAGTGGGAGCCTGTTATGAAGAGACTGGAGTCAGCAAAGGGAACCTTGGGGACACTGGACATGTGACAACAGCCCTGTCCTTCCATAGGATTGGTATGGAAGGACAGCAGTGTCCCTTCAACACATTGGTAAATGTTTACATGCTGTGTGGCTTGTGCCATAGACACAGGTGGTCTGGGGGTGGGGCAGATATGAGGTCAGATGGAGCAGTTTAGGGTCAGCATATATGACCGACTCACTGTAGAAGCCACCTCCTGAGCTGGCAGCAGGTGGCAGGGGTACCCGGCAGGAAGTTGAAGTCTAGTGATGTCTGTGGGGTGGATCTTTGAGAGTACTCATTGACCACAGGGTACATTAAGCTTTATGTTAGTTAGGGTTTTACTGGTGTGAACAGATACTATGACCAAGGCAACTCTGTCTTAGTTAGGGTTTACTGCTGTGAACAGACACCATGACCAAGGCAACTCTTATAAGGACAACATTTAATTGGGGCTGGCTTACAAGTTCAGAGGTTCAGTCCATTATCATCAAGGCAGGAGCATGGCAGTGTGCGGCAGGCATGGTGCAGGAGGAGCTGAGAGTTCTACATCTTCATCTGACTACAGCCAGGAGAAAACTGACTCTTCAGAGCCCACCCCCATGGTGACACACTTCCTCCAACAAAGCCACGCCTCCTAACAATACTACTCTCTATGGGCCAAGTATATTCAAACCAACATAAGCTCCATCTAGAAACACTTGGAAACAGGAGGTGGGCACAGATAGAGACATACTAGGGAAACCCTTCAAGTATGTGAATTTATCACTATTATGGACCTGTGAACACAGGCACTATGGGAGAGGAGACTGATAATCCCAACATCCTGGATACTGCACTGACACAGAAACCAAGGTCCCATCAAGTCTCCAAAGCTCGTGGGAGGCTTCCAGGTGCAGCCCTGAGTAGACACAGTCAAACAGCCAAGAAGACACCCAGACCGGCCTGAGGCCTGGATGCTGTATACGAGAAGCATCTGTCAGAGACATTAGGCCCAGAAGATGCTCTGCTGTGCAGTCAGGGGGACACCAAGTGTGGCCACACAGAGGGCTGGTCTGTAGCTCAGTGGTCCAGGGATCACCTCATGAGAAAGGATAGAACCTTGATCCAGCGCAGGAAAAGGCCGTCACATGACTCATAATTCCACTCTAGGCATGTCTTTAAAAGAAAGGAAAACGTACGCCTACACAGACACGTGAAACAGGACATGTGGAACAGCTCGGTTCATAAGAGCTGTACAGAGGACACAGCCAGAAGGACCGAGGGAAGAGGCTAATCCAACACTGGAATACGATGTAGTTGCACACGTAATGAGGGCTGGGGAGGTAACTCTGTGGGGAGGAGCTCCACCACAGGAGTCTGGGAACCTGAGGTCAGTCTGTAGCAATTCATGTAAGAGGCCATGGCCACACAGCTGTGAGCCTAGCAGGGGAGGCAGAAGCAGGAGGTTCTGGGTTTGCTGGCCAGTCAGCTTAGCCTGCTTAAGGAGTTCCAAACAAGTGAGAGACCTCGTCAACGGACCCTGATGAATGACACCCAAGAGCGACTGTTGTCTATGCGTGCACATATGTGAATGCGTACCCAGGTACAGCTGCACATCCTCATACGTACAAAAATGTGTTGTTTTTTTTTTTTTTTAAAAAGGGAAGGAAGCAACCACATATGCTCCACCCTGGATGGATTTGGAAACATGGAAGAAATCTGACGTAGCTTGCAGCCCTATTTAAAATGCCCAGATAAGGCAAATCCACAGCAGAGAGAGCAGTGATCACTGGGTACTGATGGAGAATGGAGGTAGGGGGAGGTAACAGTGCTCGCTGGACCGACTTTCACATTACCAACCCACACCCAGGAGTATGTGACCGTGAAAAGGGTAAGTTAGCATCTCCAGTGTCTGGGCATCTGCCATCACGGGCAAATAAGGCAATGAATGAATGAATGAATGAATGACCAGGAATGTTGATGGTGTCTTGGCTTCTAGCAAGTTCTGTGCTCCTTGAGCTACAGGTGCAGGTCCCTGCAGGCGAGGCTGTATGCTTCCTGAGTCTCACACATCTACCACGGGTGACCCGCAAGCAGGCATCGCCCTTTCAGGTTCTGGTTCTGCCTTTCCTCCCCTCCCCCCTCTGCTCACATAGCACTTCTTCCTGGGTTTTTGGGCTGCATGATATCTGAAGGGTTACTCTGTTTCTCTGACTTATCTGACTACAAAGGAGCTCCCTTTGGACTGGCTACCTCTACTCTCCCACACCTCAGCCAGGATTTGATTGCTGACAGAGACTCTGAACAAGAAAGCTCCTGAGTGGGAATCCAGAACAGAACAAAGGCAAATCCACCAACACAGATAGTTGTAGAGCTCCATGGTTGCCCCTGCCCGGGCCCTAGATATGGAAGAACTGAACAGCCTATGACATGGGGCTGGGGACTCTTGAGTGAGGCATCCTGTGTCTGAGCGAGGTATCCAGGGATACTTGTCTGAATTCTGACTGTGCCAGGGGCTCTGCAATTGGGGTCTTGCAGTTCTAGTTTGCCTTTCTTTTGGGGTTTGGAGACCTTGTCCACAGAGGTCCTCAGTAAGAGTCATTAGAAATGCTCTCTCAAGGGACCTAAGTGTTTGCTGTTGCTGGGACAGCAACCTGCATCTCTCCATCACCTCGTCTGGCTATGCCAAGTCTGGAGTGCTCAACTGGTCAGTACTGCAGAGGTGGGCAGGACACATCCTGTTTTAGCTAAGACTTTCCACCAAGTATCCAGGCTTAGGCCTAGCAGAGAGACGGGGAGACGGGAAGGAGTGGCCATCTGGCTGCCATTCCCCAAAGCTCTCCTCTGGTTTTGGAGCTTAGGCTGGGAAGGAGATCTCAGAGGCAGTGGGCTATGCTAGGATATGTCTCCCTGTACACAGAAAAGTCCAGAGCCCTGTTTATACCTCAGGGAAGGGAAAGGACAGCAAGTTTTATCGGGGGCCACTGGGTCAGCTTGTACGGGTCCCCTCCACACCACCATCTGTGTACAAAGGCTGGTACGGCTGTACTGAGAGTTAGAGGCTCTGTGTCACGCCCTTGTCCCAAGTGTGGGTCCCAGCCAGTGGCTCTGCAGTACTGGGATGATATGAAAGGTTTCTTTGTTTCCTACAAATGGGCAGGCCTCCATCCTGGACCACTGGCTCCATTTCAGCGACTGAGATGATCTGTCAGGGGAAGGTTTCCACAGGAAATCGCTCTTCTCCGCCTCACCATGTACATACATTGTGCAGCTCTGTACACGTGGCAAGAGCCACCTGGGTGGGAGTCCCTGTCATCCACACATCTAGAAGATGCTCCCCTTGTGACCTTTGCAGTGTCTGTTTAGAAAACAGCATGGAGAAACTGAGCAAAAGACATGTCCTATCGCAATGGCTACCATCTCCGATGGATCAGCAAAGTATCAGCAAAGACACGGAGAGGCTGCAGCCCTTGCTCACTGCTGAGAAGAGGCAAATGGTCAGTCACCATAGAACACAGCTTGGGAATCCCCTGAGAGGTTAAATCCAGAGTTCTCACAAGACCCACGGTGGAGGACACACCCAGCAGAAACAACCATACAGCAGCGTTTACAAGGTGCAAATAGCAGCCCAGTTCACATTTGCCTCCGCGGCGACTGCTTGAATGTCCACAGATGGTTGAATGGAACATGACCATGCAGCTTGTCTGTGCCACCACCAAATGCCCTTTGACCTGAACCAAGCACCTAGCAGACACAGTGGTTGAACTCAGAAGCACCATGCCAAGTGAAGAAGGCTCTGTCAAGGAGGGGTTCTCCCATATGAACTGTCTAGCCTTGGCCAATCCAGGGACAGAGGATAATAAACTCAATAGTTCTTGGGTGTGGGTCCCTTGTGGGGAAGCAGTGGATGTCCCACTACAGAGTTGGCACTTGAGCACTGTGACCCAAAGGCTGTCTCCACCAGGGTCTCTTTCACAGCGTGTAAACTGTGTCTCAATAAAGCCAACACACACGCATGTTACATGTTTCTGTTTACACCCACACTCTTTATGTCTTGGGACAGTCTCTATTGGCCCAGTCTCTCATTGGTTTGGGACTTACCAATAGTCTGGGTTGGCTGGCCAATGAGCTCCATGAATTCGCCTGACTCTGCCTCACTAGCACTGGGGCTACCACCATACTTGGCTTTTATTAATGTGGGTTTTGTAGCAGGTCCCTGTGCTGCTGTAACAGACACATGTATCTGAGCCGACTGAAGCCCCAATCTGTAGACTTTTGTGTATGAATTCTCTCTCTCTCTCTTTCTCTCTCTCTCTTTCCCTTCCTTCCCTCTCTCCTTTCCTCCCTCCCTCCCTCTCTCTCTCTCATTTTGAGACAGGGTTTCTCTGTGTAGCCCTGCTATCTTGGAACTCACTCTGTAGACCAGGCTGGCCTGCCTCTTCTCCCAAGTGCTAGGATTAAAGGTAACACCACCATTGTCTGGCTTCATTTATTTTATTTATGACTCACAAATACTGCCCAAAGTGCTGGTTATGTGCTGGTTAGGTCCGGTGCCTTTAAGCAGTTGCACATGACAACAAGGTTGCTTATTGACTAATTGATGGCAATACTGCAGCCAGAGCTTGCAGGAATCTAACCCCGTCTTTGCTCCTAGGACCAACACTTCAAGACTCACCAGCTCAGTATTTTGGGACTTTATAGAAGTGACCTGTAGCAACACAGGAACAGGTTGAATAGAGAGAGATGGGAACAGAACCACTTCAGTGTTTCAGGAGCCAAGTCTGTGGCCTCCAGGTGCAGGGCCGGCATACTCCCTGCAGAGCCTTGAAAAGGAGGGAGTCTCAAGCATTTCTGAGGATCCCACAGCCTGCCGTGACTCTCCAAGTGCAGATCATGTAGGGGAACAGATGTTGGTCACGGGGCCAACTTATGACAATGGCTTTGTTTAGGAATAACCATCAACCTTCTGGCAAAGTTTGGACCTTGACTCTGTCCATCTTCCTCGGGTTGCTTTTTGGTTACAAACATGATCTTCCCTCTAATATGTCTTTCTTTAACTTAATATGTATGTGTAAGTGTATATGTACATGTGTGTCTATATGTGCATGTGTATATGTGTATGTGTGTGTATGTGTGCATATGTGTATATGTGTATGTGTATGTGAATGTGTGTATGTGTGTATGTGTATGTATGTATGTGTGCATGTGTGTATGTGTGTATATGTGTATGTATGTTTATGTGCATATTGTGATGTATGTGTGTGTGTATATGTGTATATGTGTGTAAGTATATGTATGTATATGTGTATATGTGTATGTTCATGTGCATATGTGTGTATGTATGTATGTGTGTAAGTATATGTGTGTATGTATGTATATGTGTATATATGTTTATGTACATATGTGTATATGTATGTATGTGTGTATATGTGTGTGTGTATGTGTGCATGTGTGTATAAGTAATATATATATATACTTTTAGGAGTTGTTTCTCTCCCTTCACCATGGGTTCTGGAGACAAGCACATCCGGACAGCAGTCTCCTTTACCCACTGAAATATCTTACCAGCAACCATACCATGGTTTTAAAGCCCTGAACGTGGTCTGTAGTTGAATCTTAGAGAAGTCTTTGGTGCTATGAGCTCGACTGTCAGAGGAGCCAGCATCTGCCCAGGGCCACCAAAAATCCAAAGAAATTCAGGGCTTGATCAGCAAGGAGACTTCGGAATATCAGAGACTCTCTGTCTTCAAAGCTCATATCCCCCCAGCCCCTGGTGTGGTCATACACTCTTTGTTTGTCTGGCAAAGCTTCATTTAGCCCAAGAGCCTGGCCCTTGACAAGCTTTCTCAGCTAAACAGAGCTGGAATCAAGGTGCTACCGCCATTCTGGGTGATAAGTTCCCAAAGCAAACAGACAGCTCTGTAACCAGAGTCCTCGTGTTCCCAAAGACAAGTCCTATCTCCCCGTCCCTCCCCCCACAGCCCTGCATAATGTTGAAGGAATGAGAACCATCCAGGCAAGAGAGGGAAGTTGTGGGGAAGGTTTCGATCTGTAGGGCCCGTCTCTGGCTTAATAGGCAGGGTGATCTACTTTAGTGTGTCAACAAGATTGGATGCAAGATAGAAAAGACACATGAGACAGGGTCGGGGGCTGGAGACATGGCTCAGAAGTTAAAATGGCTTTTTACTTTTATACTCTTCCAAAGGATCCACATTCCATTCCAAGTACCCATGATGGGCAGTTGCCAAGCACCTGTAACTCCAGTTTCAAGAGATCCGACAGGTTTGATGGTCTCTCTGAGGGTACTACACAGATGTGGTGTACACACACACACACACACACACACACACACACACTCATATACACTCACACATACCCACTCATACACACACACTCATACAGTCACACACACTCACACACACTCACACACACACACTCACACACATACTCATACACACTCATACACACTCTCACACACATACATACACTCACAGATACACTCACATACACTCACACACTCACACATACACACTTATACATATACTCACACACTCACACACACACTCATACACACTCATACACACTCTCACACACATACATACACTCACAGATACACTCACATACACTCAAACATACTCATACACACTCACACATACACATCGACATACACATACACACTGACCTACACATACAAACACACATATACATAAGTATAATTTCCTAAAAATCAGATTTAAAAAAAAAAAAAGATACACTGTAGTAGAAAGGGAAATTCAAGGAGCTATGATCCTGACAGATCTCTGTAGAATCAGATACAAAGTAACAAAGCTCACTGTGTAAACATCAGACTCAGTATGGTGAGGAGGGCAAGAGTTCCCTGTGGACCAGCATCTCACCTAAAGGGCCCAGCAGTGTGTGTTGCCTGTCTCAGTAAGATTCTGTTCAAATTGACTGAGCTAAAATTAATAAAATGGAAATCTCAGATGCCTCTGCAGTCCTGGCTGCATCCCCCAGGGCTCAGCGTCAACAAACTGCCTGTGGCTTCTGAAGTGGGCAGCGGTTCTAAAGGGTTGCCACCCTATGGTTGATTCTGCCATGGATCCTTGCCTGGACTGAGTCCTGGATACTCAGAGCCTGGTGAGCGGGATGGGTAGGAGAGTGGGAACATGATTTGGACTCAGGGAACATTTCTCACTCCTTTAGGGTCTAAGCAAGCGCTGCTAGGGACTGTGTTGAAAGCTGGGTTGCTACCTGGTGGTCCTATGTGGGTTGTGACTGTATCATGAAGGTTTCAATCAATGGGTGACTCCACCGCTGAGATCATGCCTCATAGGCTGTAAGGAGGAGTGGTTCACTGAGGTACTCTTGGTAGGTAGCTCATACCCGTTCCTTCCTGGGTTCTTCTGCTTTCTGGCCACTATGAACTGAGTAGCTCTGCTGTGTCCTTGTGCTCTGATGCTCCGGCTCATCGCGGGCCCCAAAGCAGGAATGCTAGCTGACTGACCATGGGACTGACCCTTTTGAAACTGTGAGCCAAAATAAATCCTTCCTCTTTTAAATTGATTTTGCCAGGTATTTTGTAACACCAACATACAGTCGGATTTGAATCTACTGTTTTGAGGTATAGATGATTTTTTTCGGTCATTTACTCCTAGGTGTAATTGTTAGGAATCTTCTCTAAGGCAAAACCTAGGCCTCCATCTCTCACCTCCTTAGACCTCTGCGTCCTCCTCCATGGCCCATAGCAATGTGCATGTTCTAGACACCTGTGCTTCTGGTTGGATTCCCCCTGGAGTGCTAGGTTCTGAATTCCAGTTTTCTCTCTCTTGCCTCTGGGCAGTGTTTCCCGATTCTCTGTTCCTCCAAACTGGTTGTTCTTCTAGACAGTGGCTGGACTCAACAGGATACTGAAAGCTTAGCTCTCCTCTCTGTTCCTGTCTGACACCCACTTCCTTCAAGCTCTCTTGCTTCTTCTAGCGCTCAAAACCTCTCGCTGGATATGGATGGGGCCCACCGGGAGCCTTATTCCACCAGGCACTTGTAGAGAGAGAGGAAGAACAAAAGAACAGTTGGCCACAGTTCCTGCGGATCCCACTCTAATCCAGGATGGCCAAGAACAGCGTGGGGCTTTGTGATACAGAACTCTGTGGGGCAGGCAGCCTGTAAGATGTCACAGGGACGGCTGGAACATGGAAATCAGTCCAAAGTCATGTCCACCCAACCAACAGTCGCTTCACTGTGGGGATGAATCTGGAAGTCAGGTGTGGAGTAACCTTTGTCATTGGGCAAATGCCTCCAAGTAAAGTATAATCTGAATAGTTCTAGCTGCTTCTTAGATGAGGCTCTAGATGAAATAGACACAGATGTAGGATTGTGAGAGCTGGGGTGCATGAGGCTGCTGCTGGGTGGCATGGCTGACCATGTCATGGCACTCTTGTGAGCAGGACTGCGCTCTGAAGTGACGCCGGACGCCACAAGCACACGAGTCAGTGCCGCGGCCACACATGATCACTGCTCGAAGGACAGAGGGGCAGGCCTGTTCACACTTGCATCATGACGTGGCGAACATTACAGTGTCGCTGAATGACGGGGACTTTCTGCCCCGCGGCAAGCTGATGTGACTGCATCTCCCAGATTGGGTGCAGACCACAACGTGATGCCGTACACAGCTGTATTTCAAGTCATTACACCAGTGATTCCCCAAATGTCTCTCCTGGAGAGCAAACTGGCTTCCTCCCAGCCCGGCTTGTTTCCCTCACTCCTCCACCTCCCTTGCAGCTGTTCGCGCTGGCCCACACACGACGCTCAGGCTGCCTGGCATTCGATCGGGGACCTGCCCCTGCCACCATGAGCATCCTCAATTCTCCCCAGGTGACTGCGGATGCTGAACTTCCGGGGCAGGCTGCCCTACTAGAAACGTTGCCCATTCCTCTTGGCTCCCCTTTCCTGCAACATACAGCAGCCACAAAGACCTACTGAGTCGCTGTGGATGCCCCCTCTGCCTGCTCATCTCTGCAGCGGATTCTGTACAGGCAGTGGCTGGAACCTTTTTCCACCCTTGCATGGAAGTTAATGTTCTAGAGGAAACGGATGGCCATTCAGACACACCTGTGCTTCCTGTTCACCGTGCCACACCAGGGAACAGGGCAAACTGTGCAGACAGACATCCCTACTTCCCATAGCCACCCAGACTCCAAGTATGTCTCCTCAACGTGGGGAAAGGGCTCCTTGTCCCTGTGGATGAAAAACTGGTCATGCCCATGAGTAACAGTTAGAGCCGCTCAACCAGGTTGGAAGCTGGTTTCTCATGCATTCTCTGTCATGAACGTAAGCAAGTGAGGATGGTGGACTTGGAGTCGAGTGACTGTTCAGACCAAGGTTGAATGTAGCTCCCTCTGCCTTTCAGGGAATCCCAAGCTCAGGGTTGAGGCAGCTGGATCTCTGTGCTCCACATGCAACTGTCTCCATGACTGTCTTCAGTCATGCGGTATTATATCTCAGTGTCTCTCCAGGCAGAGCTCTGCCCACTCTGCCCACTCTGCCCACGGGAGAGGTCGGAATGTCTCAATTCTGGCAATAATTTATCCTCCCACAGAGGGAGCGATATCTTCAGCCAGAGGATTCTGGAAGAATTTTGAGGAGGGACGAGCCCAGTACCCAGAAGCCTCATCCACGGAGCTGCCCCAGACTAAACAAAACGGAAGGTGGGCGAGCTGTGGTGAACCAGCTTCAGAAGCTGGCAGTGGCATCTGCCACTGCCTGGAGAGAGAGAGAGAGAGAGAGAGAGAAGGGAAGAGAGAGAGAGAGAGAGAGAGAGAGAGAGAGAGAGAGAGAGAGAGAACAGACACGCACAGGTTCCACACCACCGGCTGTGGGCCGGCGTCAGCCCAGAGTTGATTGTAAAGGACTCTTTGTTCATAAGGCCCATGTTCCCAGCTACTTGATGGGCATGGAGACTGTACACCTGTGCCGGAGAATGTGGCCATTCCGTTATGGAGTGCTGATGTGCACAGGGGTCAGCAGGGGTCAGAAACACTGCCTCCAGAGCCAGTCTTGGAATATCCTCTTCCCAGTCCTAAACAGTACCATGCATGATCTCAGACTAGGCCGGACATCATTAGAAGAGGAGAAACTGAGACTTGGGCAGGGGTCATGATATGACCCTCTGATGCACAGATTCTGTGAATGGCGATGCTTGGGTCTCCTACATCTGCAGCTTCTGGGCTCTCTGGGATGCAGGGATGGAGTGAGCTATCCCAGAGCCTTCTGTGTTCTTTGGCAGGACCCAGGCAGGATAAGGTCTTGGTGAAAGGGCTCCAGGGCCAGGTACTGTCCTCATATTTTGCCTCATTCTCTCCTGAGTCTACCATTCTGAAAGCAGGTGGGGTTGTAGCTGGATGTGTGTGTGTGTGTGTGTGTGTGTGTATGTGTGTGAGTCATGTGTGTGCATGTGTATATGTGCACGTGTGTGTACGTGTGTGTGCATGTGTGCATATGTGTATGCATGTGTGTATATATGTGCATGCATGTGTGTGTATGGTATGTGTGTGCATGTGTGTGTATAGTATGTATGTGCATGTGTGTGTGCATGCATGTGTGTATGTATATATATGTATGTATATGTGTGTGTATGTGTGTGCATGCATGTGCGTGTGTGTGTGCATGCGTGTGTGTGTGTGTGACCCATGCTTTCTTTTGAAAAAATGGAATCAAAGCAAAACAACCTCAACAACTATCATGTGGCTTCTCTGGTGTAAGGGCCCCCACTGTCCCATGCCAGGCACTATTCTGTCATGGGCATTCTAGGAAGAAAACCATGGTTGCTCCTTCTAACTCCACAGGCTCTGTGAGGTGAGGCAAGGGATAATGATAGCCTCTTAGGTTCCCCAGTCTCCTGGACCTTGCTCACTGCAGCTGGCCTGGGAACTCTATACCCGGAGGTAGGGGAAAAGCATCACACAAGAATCCCTGGGTTGCAAGCCACTGTTGTCAGTGCAGAGAGGCTGTATCCTGACCTGGTCATTTGGAAACAACTCAAGCTTTCTGGGGCCCTTATCCACCTGGTTTCCAGAGTCAATCTTAAAAGGACATCACGGGTCCAGACAGAGCGTCTCTGGATGTGTTCAGAAACATCAGTGAATCCCAATGAGAGAAGCCCTCTTCACCCAGAAGTCTTGCTTCTACTGTCCTGTCTAGCATGGGCAGTGACCCGAGCCATTCCCAGCCAGCATCTCTACCCCACATTGTCTCCTTCACCAGTCCCAGGTTGGATACCATCAACAGTAGCCTCTGAAGCGCTAATGGACATCCAGCAGAGTACCAGGCCCCGGGAGAAACAGGATGCCGTGCGGTGACAGGGTGTGACTTGTGGGAAGCCAAACCCCTGGTGGCTGTCATTTATCCGCAGGCTCGCTCCTGGAGCCGTGCTGACACTCTAGGCAGTGCCCGTCAGGTGCTGCTGTACCCGTGGGAGCTAGACTCGTCCCCACATCTACAAGGGCCAACATTAGCCAGGAGATGCAGAGGAGATCACTAGAGACGGAGCGGCACCGCCACGGATCCCCGACCTCTCGGCACCTGCTGAGCGTCCCCCAACAACAGCCATGCAGGATCCAGCCATAAATCCCGTTCAACAAGCTCTTAACAATGAAATACCCGACTATTAGCTTAGACAACCACTTACTCAAAAACCAATGCTATTCACGAGTTTAGCTAAAACGCACTCTCCCCTGATCATCCGTTCCTGGCCCGGGCACTTCAATCTCTCTATTTATGAAACAGTAATGGAATTCTATTTAACAGCGCAGTGCTGAGTTCACCGCCTCTGATAAGTCTGCGTCGTAACTTTGCCCCTGGCGATCTGCCTTCCTATTACTGCCTTGTCCTGGTTCACAGACGGATGAATCATGGCCGGGAGAGCAATACAACCTTTACCCACACACTATTATCAAAACCAGTGTCCATGGCTGGTTTGAAGGCTTCATTCTGACCAATGAAGGGCTTGGGGTGCTGATGAGCTCAGCCTCAGATGTTGATGTAAGTGCTGACCCTATTATGGTAATTTCCTCCTGGAAAACTGAATGGACTGTTTCCCAGGTGACAAGGGGACCTGTCTTGCCATTCACGGGGGATGGTTCTCTCAGGGTCTCCTCCATCCTAATGTGAGACCCTTCTTGAGGGCAGTTTCTTCTCTGCCCAGAGTAGCAGTTTTCAATCATATCTTTGAGTCGTGGTCACTTGTTAGATTCTAGGGTGGTTCTGAGGTTGGTAGTCTCCTTCCAATTGTCATGGACCAGCATGCTTAGGAAGGCCAGAGGGCTGGTGGGATAGCTCTGTAGTTAAGAACACTTGATGCTCTTCATGAGAACCCAAATTTGGTTCCCAGTATCCACAGCAACTCACAACCTCTTGTAATTCCAGCTCCAGGAGAGGATTTGATGCCTTCTTCTGGCTTCTGGGGGCACCTGCACACACATGGCACACATGTGCACACACACCCATATGCACATACACATGAGCACATGCCCACATGCACACACACATACACATGTGTGCACACACATGCACACACAGCATGCACACACATACACACATGCACACACACACAAATATAAATAAAATCTTTACAAAAAGCAATGATTGTACTTTATGTGCTCGAAACTCTGTGATGAGCTCAGGCAGCCTGTGTTCTGGTCTAAGTTTGGGCTATGGAAAGTCACACCACCCTAGGAAAACTTAACCATGGTGGACAAAAGACCTCAGGGCCAGAATTCTGCAGCCAGAATTCTCCAGTGCTGTTTTAAAGCCCTCTGCATATTATAATCTTCTGGGTTTGGTAGTGGGATTGCATTCCTGACCCCTATCCTGTGTTTGACTGAGAACACTCAGCACAGGCTCCTGACCCAGCCACCGTGCCTTGGGCCCCCACGTCCACCTCACAGGAAGCTCAGCAGTTACCCTCCCAGCAGACTGGCCTTTCCTTCAGGGAAGTGGACAGATCACATGTCCTCCTAGACACCCACAGCATTTGTCTGCCTTGGCAGCATGGTCAAGGTGAAAGTTGGTATGAAGCCGTCAAGGGCACTGTTTTCAACACTGGGGCAGGCAGGGAAGAAGACAGCCTGCTCAAGTGTGGTTATCTTTCATGCTCTCTGCTTCTCCCAAGCTGGAGACGTGGGGGCAGAAGATCAAAGGCCACCAGACAGAGCCGGACACCACTTTGATTTCCAGGGGCTAAAAATGAACAGATTTGGGAAGGCGAAGTGCCCCTCCCACACACATTATCACCCCTGCTCTCCTCCGGCTTCACTGAGCAATAACCTGAGTGTTGAGTAACAAGACAGGATCCAGCCAGGCAGATTCCTTCCAGCACGCCATTGGACAACACGGCTCAACATGTTTCCCCTCAATAAACCTGTCATGTGTACAAGGTCCTTGGTATGACCTTGAGAGGCAAGCATCCTGCCAAGAGCTCTCTAGTCCAAAAGACCTTAGTCTCCAGATCATCCTTCCGAAGAGGCTGTTCCCTTCCCACTGAGCCTCCCCTTTATTCAGCGGACACAAAGGCACCTCGGAGAAGGCAGGTGTTGCGGAGGCACAAAGACCCACGGGAAGATGCTTACCCTCTGTAGGGAACAAGCCCAGAAGGGGTGTTGGGGACTTCTAGGCTTAGTCTATGGCTGTAGGAGACTGTCTGTTAACCTCCCCTCAAGAAGATTTTTAGGGGACTAGAGGCTACAAGCAGAGCTTGTCCTCTGAGCCCATCTCAGTGGGTCTCAAACTGGAGCAAGGGTCTCCTGCTCGAACATGGCACAGAGCCACCCACACAGAGCTGAGACGCAGAAGATCTGGGCCTGGGACAAGAATTTGATTTCAATTTTTAAATGTTCAAAAATTTTAAATGTTTGTTGGTACAAAATTCACTCTACATATTTCTGGGGTTCCGAGTGACATTTTAGGGTACATCTGCCTGGGGGACAGCCTTTTAAAACAAGCTCTCAGGTCATGCTGAGTTCTGTAGCCTTGATCCAGGGCTGGCAGGGCACTGACTTGAGCATTTAGAATATAGTCAGTGCTGACTATTGAGTAATCAGACTGGCCCTTCGAGAGGAGACGCCAGGGTGAGAGGAAGTAGGGTTCTGAGATGGAGCAGGCTCATGGACTCCTGGGATGGCCCTCTGCTGTTGGGGCTGCCAGAATAATCGTAACACAGTGATCATTACTGGATTTTGTTCAAAGGTCAAGTATTTTTCCTAATGCCTCCTTCAACGTGCAAACAACCCCACTGTCAAGCTCCAAGGTGGGATATCTGAACTGTCTTGGGGGTCGGGGCCTGGGGACAACCAATAGGAGGCAGCCTGGGTCTAGCTGGTCACTGTCTGCACCTGCGATTTTTATCAAAGCTGCCCAGTGCGCATGTGTGGGCTGAGTTTTGTGGTATCAACGGACGGACCGTTCTTCCTGCTCCCGCCTCGTGTCTCAATTGTGGCACATTAAAACTGTTCCCTATATTCCAGGGGCCTTGCTTGGAAGCAGAGGGTGGGTATGGCCTCTCCCAGGCCCCTGAAGTCAGGAGGCCAAGCCACTCTGGTCTTGCCTAAGACAGTTAATAAGGCTCCCGATGACTGATGAGCGCGGATCTCTGCGCCACTAATTTCCGTAACTATCACTCTTTGAAAGACAGCTCAGGCCCGGGTGTTCCTGCCCTTCCTAAACAGAGCCGTATTATGTGGCCAAGTTCAGACTGGTGGATCCCATTTCAGGCTTCTCACAGGGCTGCCTCAGGAACTTTTTACAAGACTTTGCCATCCATGGCCCAGGCCGTCTTGGGTTTCCTTCTCTCTGTGCATCTCCCACCCCCAGACCCAATTCCCTCTGGGTGGGTACGGAGTTCCTGTAGCCTAGCTGGTCCCCAGCCTATGTCCCGGAGAGGAACCCCATAGAGCACAGTACAGAGAGGCCACCTGCCTCTCAGTGACAGTCAAACACCAAGGTCCTTCAGCAACGGACGGTGAGCAGACTCTGGTTTGAGTTCAGATATGGGATGAGATCATACCTCTGTGAGCACTGGCCACTCTGAGAATACTTTAGAAGGCTCAGGGGTGCTCCAGTATCACAGGCAAGCGACAGCTGGACCCTTTGGGCTTGCTCTTCCCTTGGGATGGCTAAAGCTCTGAACTTTTCTTTGGTTCCCCTAAAGGGCCAGGTACCTTCTTGGCTCTAGGCTAAGGGATTCTTACTGATTCTTAGGCGATGGTTGGGTCTGGGTCGTAGAGCATTCTCTGCAGTGTCCACTAGGTGAGCACCAGTCACTGACGTCTCTCAGAGCCGAACACTCACAGGTCTCATCTTAGACCAGTCCTGAGCACCAGGGAAAGCTGATTAGTGAGCACCAAGGACTTGGCTTTCCCTCATGGCTTCTAGCAGAAAGCACAAAAATACCCTCACCCAGGAGCTGGCCTGGTAGGAGAGGACAGATGGAGGACATATAGGCCCGGTGTCCCAGCCATGTCCCAGAGTACTGGGGCCCATAGGATGCCCAAGAACCTGCTCATGGCTAAACTTCTGCTCTACCTGGAGTATGAGGTCAGAGGCAGCTCTGAGGACCACAGGTAAGCCCAAGTAAAGTAAGACCTATGTTTACTTCTGGGACTGTATACTGACTATTTCCTTGGAAATTCAGGCTATTATGAATCCCATGGGCAGATCCCAGACAGTTGGCCTAGCTTTGAATGCTCTGCCCCTTGCTGTGGGTCAGAAGCTCCAATGTTGACCCACCCTTGGCAGCATGAAGGACTCTTGCGGTGACACACTTGCCTGTATGTGCTTCCTACACTGCTGGCTTACGCTGGCTTAGGGTGAGCAGTGAGTATTGCCACAGACACGGGGAACACAAACGCTGCTGTATCCAGAAACCTCAATGGGGTGATGCATCCATCCTGCATCAACTATGATTTCAGCCCTCAGAAGTCCAGGCAGATGCCCACAGTGTTGTTATTTTTCTTCTCTTGTTTCCACTGTGGTGGTGCTATGCTGATCACTGAGAGGACTCCAGAGGCCTTGGATTCCCACAGCCTAGTACATAGCCCCAGCAGCTATTGGGGGTGGGGGCGGCACAGAGATGGTGGTTGAGTTGAGTTCTAGTTTTTTCCATTCACTAGTGGGTAACAGCTTCATGTCTCTCTGTGCCTCAGTTTCCATCTCTGCATAGGGAGGGTCGAGGGCTTGAGAGTTAAGTGTTCAATTTACAGACAAGTCACCATGGGTGGGGTGTGAGAGAGAGGTCTCACTATGGACACCTGCACCGAACAAAGTCTATAGGTCCTGAGCCATCAAGAGGACACAGAAGGGGCTGGTGGAATCAAGATCCATCTGGCACAATCCGGAAGACTCTCCCAGGCAGGGCAGGACCATGATTGTGCACCTATGGAACCGGAACTGGCGAAGTGGTTCTCACCGAAGGGTTAACCATGCCTGCCTCGGTCCTCCACCCACACACTGCCGGCTTTATCAACATGCGCCTCCGATTACCCACACAGCTTACGGTATTTTGGTGTCTGTATCAAGTTGATTCAATTATTGAGACCACTGTGGGGAATATCCCCTCCAGGGTTGGCCAACGCTCAGTGCCCATGGAGGGTGCGGGAGGGGGCAGGAGAGGGTGAAGAATGCTGACTACTCCTGGCAAAACTCCTGTAATTGACTTTTAAAAAGCGGCATTAGCATTTAAATGGTCCCTTCGTTATGGGGTGAAGGTTCGGGGGAATATGATCAATTTATCGAGTCCTTCAAATGTTCTTTTGATATTTATTTTTTCCCCGGTGTCATGCTGTGGGGGTCTTTTCCAGCTCCCTGTCAGCTGGGCAGGGGTGTGCTTCTGCTGTAGACAGCACCACCAGCCACCTGCCCAAGCCTGAGGCCTTCTTTTCTAAGCTTGCCAGTCTGTGCTCAGAGGCCTGATGCCCCTCCTGGCTGGATATGCAGAGTCTCGGCAGGGCAGGTGCACTCTGGCCTGTTGACAGAGGTTACTGTTTATCTTCACTGACCCCTTCCTGTCAGTCAGAAAAGGGACTGTCCCTGCTTGGGATCAACCCTTGGAGGATGCTGAGTTTCAGAACACTGGGGCCAGGTGTGTCCAGGCTCTGGTGGCCAGGACCCAGCCCTGTGTAGACAGGTGGGTGTTGGTGAAGGAGAAAAGAAGGGGACCCCACTAAGTGTGTCTGGTCCCAGCAGCCTGCAGAGCCTATGTTGGACTTGAGCTTTGTGAGTGGGGACGGGTCACCAGCTGCACAGAGCTGGCTCTGCAGAATTACAGGGATCAGATGAAAATGTAAACCGAGCTAAGAGCAGCTCCGGGAACAATGGGTTTCAAGGAGAGCGGAGCTGACTCTCCAGCCACACCTGAAGGGGTAACAAGAAGAGTCCAGGTGGCCACCTGCACAGAAGAGGACCTCAGGGATACGCTACCCCCACACTGTTCACACACCCCCTCATCCACTCTAGACTACTCCAGTTTGCCCAGCGGGCTCTAGAAATCTCATCAAGGATGTTGGGCCTCTTACCCTGAGTGTTTTGGGGTTCTCAGGACTCGGGGGCCTGACTGCTTCCTTCACACCTGTTTGCTTTCTTTGCACCAAAGCCGAGGGTTCAAAACTGAGAACTCTGCACTCTGCACTACCCGTCAAAGCAGAGGGCTTAGAACTAAGGACCACACACCTCACACGGCTTCCAAAGCTCATCTCTAGCCAGGAGCACGTCAGTTACTACAAGAGATGGGCCCAGTGTGACACATGATACCCAGTACACTAAGCTGGACGCTCTCCTCACTTGCTGTAGATTAGAGTCCCACCCCACCCCCACCCCGCTTCCCACCTCATAGTCCCTGTGTCTTCAAACTCCAAACTGCAGTCTTCCTCTGACTCTGGGCAGTAAACTGTTACATTTTATGGTTTACAGCCCCTTTTGCTTTCTCGGGAGGCCTTCTACAAGAAAATATTCCTTTTAGAGACCCAACTACCGGTATTTATGGACCCCTCCCCGGCAAAGGATAAGGTCACCAATCCATCCCCAGAGTACATCAAGCCTGCAGTTCCCTAGGATCGGTATCTCTGGAACCTGTCCACGGAAGAGCAAGGTACTTTCTCTGTAGTGCGCATTCCCAAAGGACACATGGGGAAGGGGCTGGGACACAGCTGGGACAATGACCTAGGGACATCACAGGTCCTACACAAGCACTCTGGGAGGCTAGGTGAGTTGCCCCATGGGACCATAGTGGCTTCTGTCCTCAGGACTCATAAAATTGTATTTGGTGACATCATTCACACATTTCTCTGAAATGTTTCCAGGTCTGTCCCAAACCCACAGTTTGGGGTGTGTGAAGCCACTATTCTCTCAGCTTCTGGTCTGTATCTGGTGTGCCAAGAGGTTTCAGAGAACCACACAATTTTAAAACAAGGTTCTGCCCACTGCGACAGAACCATAAAAACAGACCAGGTCTCCTACCTTTGGACTTTCTCAGAAACTCAAAGTGTCTCCCTCTCCCAACTGCCTTCCCAGAGTTTGTCCTGGGCTCTCCACAACGTTTGTTGACATTGGAAGTACCAGGTTGGTTTGCCAGCTCTGCACTTGCCCAGTTCCAGCCCTGCCCCGCCGGTCACTCCTGTACAGTCCAGCTGATGGGAGGCCTCCAAAGGGCTTCAGAGCTCACGTCTCTCAGGACCTTTGTGCTGTGAGAATCCCTCCCTGGCAACCAGGCACACTTCCTATGGTGCCCCCAGGGTCCAGCCATGTATTTGTCTTCTGGGTGAGACCTCAGTAGTAAGTAAGGGTGGTACCTGCTTGCTGGGTCAGGAACTCCAGACCGGAGCCCCAGGGGATGGCTGTGCCACAAAGTCACTGTGATAAACTGCTGGAGTGTGTGTGTGTGTGAGAGTGTGTCTGTCCATTTTGGCACCAGGTAGAACACTAACCTTTTAGGGACAATAACAACAACAAAGGCAGCTTTCAAAGGTGTAGGTTAATGTTCCCTTTGAACACACAGATAGTGTGGGACCTGGAGAGAAGCCATTTTTCTGTCTCCCAAGTTCTGCTGGCAGCTCCAACCTATCCTGGCCAGCTGTGCTTCTGGGCTCTGACAATGAGACACCAGAGGCCCACAGAGGCAGAGATGCCACTTTGGATACAAAGCACCCCCAAATGCTCCCTCACCTTCATTCTCCAGCATCAGGTGCAAACGCTGTCTAGCAGGGGTACTGAGCAGCTATTTCCAGGCACCAGGACTGAGGGTTCTAGCCCTCCCTCCATGGGTCTAAGAAGATGCTGTGGCTCTGCGGTCGGGGCATGGTAGAGACTGCCCAGCACATGGTTGTTTGCCACATCTCTAAAACCCCTGATCCCCTCAGTACTACACAGTTGCCCCTTCCCTGAATGGCTGCCCTTGGGCTCAGGGCAGGACCCTGCTCTTATAACCTAAGAGAGGAACTCAGAGGAGTCCCCAGCCCCTTTGGAAGGATTAATTAGCATTGCTAAGGAAAGGTCTCTAAAGCAGTTCAGCCAGCTGGCCCTGTCTTTTCTAGAGGGTATCTAGAATGCTAGCTACTTTTTTCTCTGGCGAACATTGGCCTATCCGGTGAATGCAGGTTGTCTGTCTGCCACACAGACACTCCGAATGTACTCATGTCTCAGTGACAACACACGTGGTTTACACAAGGAGTCAGGGAGGAACTAAAATGTATCAGTATTTTAAAGGTTCCCAAAAGGCAGGTCACCTCTAAGGGAAACTGTGGCATTTCATCTTGGTTTGAGAAGTTGTCCCAGCTTGGGCAATAGAGGGCGCCTGTACCCCAGTTTCAAAGCAAGGTGGGCCATAGGCCCTGGCTAGGAACAGGCCTAGTGAAGGAAACTGACTGGCTCCTTAGCCCGCTCAGGTAGCCATCAGACACAGGTGGACATCCCAGGCTGTGACCACTGGCCAGGCCCTGAGAGCCGCCTGTCTCCGTTAGACTCAGCCCTCAATGCTATTGCTGAGTGTCTCTCTCCCCTCACCAAATCCACTCTCTCCTCTGTCAGGCCTGGCTGTGCCTGTTGTGGAGGCCTCTGGAGGAGAAGGTGAGAAAGACAGGCGGTCCCCATGGCGTTTAAACCTGTCTCAACCTTCACCACAGCCTGGCTTTGGAGATGTTCTACCTCCGATGGGCGGTGAGTCCTGAGAGGGAGGGACAGTGACTCGGACGAGGCCACACGTTCCCACACACGCGCGAGAGGAACAGAACCAAACCCACCTGCTTATAAGCACTTGGCTTCTCTTCCACTGAGGCTCTGACAAGGGGACCTTCTAAAGCTCAGGCCACGGCTACTGAAGGGTGGTGGCTCAGGGACCAAGAGAGGGACTTGACTGCAGTTCTCACCCGATTCCAAGAAACCCAGATTCCTTCTCAGAGGGACCCCAGAGTAGGTTTCTCAGTGTAGCTGACTGCATGCTAGGTACTGCCCAAGCCTGAGGCCTGCTCTTGGGATCCCGTGCCTCAGGTGATAAAATGTGATTCTTTGAAAGGAGCAAGCAGTTCCAGGGTCACCAAGGGTCACAGAACTGCCATGAAAATAAGACTCAGCCCAGGGGCTGTGCAACTACTCATCCCAGGATCTGGGTACTGGCCCATTAGCTCACGAAGCAAATGTTTTCAGACCAAGATCTCAAGGGCCTGGGCTATAAGAGCCCTTCCTGGTTTCTGGGAAGGTACCTTTCCGTTTGCTTGTATTGTGAAAAGTGAGTGTTCAACTCTAACGTCTCCGCCTTGAGCAAGGAGACAGCAGAAGACCTGACAGGCGAAAGCATAGAGCTCTGGAGGTGCCAGGTGGCACACAAGGTATTCAAGGCTCACAACGCTGGGCAGTCAGCTATAGCCTGTCCTGACAGGGCTGGGGTCAACGTCTCTGAGCTGAGGACCTGGGGGCTAGGCAGGGCGCCCCTTCTCTGCCCTACATGGTGATGGCCAGCGCTGCCCAGCTGGCAGAGTCGACCTGTGTTTCCAAGGCAGGTGCCAGTGCCTGGCACTTTCTGGCCTCTCCATGAAAATGTCTGCATGCTAATGTTTGGCTACCCCGGCCCTAAGCACATTCCTCTTCTAGAACATTCTGAGAACTCATGGCTCAGCCTCTTTATAGGTAGGAGAATGGGGCCAAGTTGGAAACCAGATGCTTTTAATTTGCAAATCTAAAGGGCTTCCTTGGAAGAGGCAAGGATGGCTCCCACTCTACCCACACAGGGGCTGGATAGGCCAAGCGCACACGTAAACACTACACACGGCCCTGTTACATAGGAGACAGGTTGGATAAGCCCCATGCTGGCTCTGTTCTACCTCCAGAGGAGTTCTTGGAACCCTCTGACAACTCTGTGCCCCGGGGTCACCTTTCTAGTGTCCCCATCCCCACCCCTTTCCTCAGCTCATGTGCCCATTTGTAAAGTACACAGTGAGGATCCGACATGGGGATTGAGACTGAGACACTGGCCCTTAGGCAGATACGTTACGATGGTCACAGACCACGTCAGGATACTTAGCGGGAGCTTAACTCAGATCACGCATTTAACCTGGTTGGGCTGGCCAGTCTGAAAGCTTCTGTCCCCACAGTTGCGCCACTCTCTGAGGGAAGGAGAGGTCTCTGCCCACTCCCATCTCTGACTTCTATTTCCTTAAAAGCACAGGCTATTAGTCCAATCACAGTTGTCTTAGATTTTATTACAGCTCTTCAGTAGCCCGATCAGAGCCCGTCCAGCTCACCAATGATTCTGATCGTAGCTCATCAATGAAACCATTAGTCATAATAATCATAGCTCATCAATGACGCATGCTTCCTACTTAACCCAGGAACCAACCCCCCAAGAGTCTCCTTATTAAGTTTCCTGTTTTTAAAATTAAACAGTTATTATCGGACCCTGGAGAAGGCTTAAGTTGGCAACAGTGGCTAAATCTTAAAGCCTCAACCATGGGTCTGAATTGGGATGAGAAGTTGGCTCCACAGTCACTCAACAGACAGGAATAAGGGGAGTCCCGAGGCCTGCAGGTCTGAGCATGGATATTATGGGATGGTGAGCATTGCTCAATAGCCTCCTTGGCCTCTGAACCCTAAACCTGGATTCCCTGAAAGAGGTGTTTTTGCTTCACTTCCATAGGCTGCATGCTCATAGTGTGTGTGTGTGTGTGTGTGTGTGTGTGTGTGTGTGTGTGTGTGAGAGAGAGAGAGAGAGAGAGAGAGAGAGAGAGAGAGAAAGAGAGAGAAACCCTCACTTTCTATGTGCAAAGCAAGAGGAAGCTATCCCTTCCCAGAACCCTTTTCACTAGGTAATTCTGACAGAAACCTTCACAATTACTGAGAGATATCCACATCCCTGCCATCTGATCACACACACACACCACACACTCATGCACGCTCAGGGCAGCTGCTACGAGTCTGCTGATACCACCTATGGGTACAGAATATACCCTCTGCAGTGTGTCATATGTCTATCTTGAACTGCATCTTATCTTTGAATGTCACTGAGAAAAAAACTTATATTTAAATGTTTCTGTTTGTTTCATAAAGGACAAAACCATAATTATGATTTGGGAGTAAACTGGTATTTCTTTTAAGAGACTGTGTTTGGTCCCAGGTAGGCTCATGCTTCTCTGACTGTGTCAAGGCGGTACCCACCAATGGTGGTGACCGTACAGGTGTGTGGAAGTCACCTGTCCACCATGCATGGCTGATCTTCTGAGGTACAGTGCTTAGGGGGCATACTGAATATAGGCCACTCTCCTGGGTGCATTCTTGTACAGACCTGGGTCCAGGTGAATTCCTCTGTGAGGACTGGCCCTTGGGCACCTGGGATATTCAAATGATGGCCGAGTTCCTCTTTCTCTCACCCTGCTCTGTCTACTGTTCATCTCTACCCCCACACCTCCATCCCCCCATCTCACCCAGACCCACCCAACCTTCCATCATTCTGTCAAGATGCCACCAGCTCTTCTAGGTGAGACGGGCCACACTGTAAGGTTCCTAGCAAATATCTGCTTTTTGGTGAGAGGGGGACTCTCACTGTACCCCCAAACTAGGATGAGTTGTTCTGCAGGACACTAGCAGCTACTTCCATACCTACCTTCTTTGCAAAAGTAAAGCACAGAGAAGCTAGATCCGACCCCGGCCCAGCCCCTAAGGAAACAGGCTAATGGTGACAGACAGAAAACACGCTGTAAACTTGCCAGACACAGGTTGCGGCTGAGTTCTTTTCCAAGACTGACCAGCAGGAAATACCAGGCAGGGAGATGCAGCGGGAGAGGGGTCGGCTTGCTGATAGAAAGGAAACGTCTGGATGTTCTATATCTGGTAAGGGTTCTGTGACTCGGTCTGGCCTTTCTTATCAGCAGAGATTCTAGATGTCTTCCAGAGAAGTATCACCAGTGAACTTGTCGCCAAAACTGGGAGAGGGGCCAGCTTCTAAGGTTGCTGGTGATGTGGGTGACACCCCAGGCAGAGCCTACATGAGCTCCAGAGAAGCCTCCCTGGTGGCCATCCAGGCTCACTTCAGACCCTCAGCTGCATGCAGCTGACACTGCAGTTACAGAAACATCCCTGCCATGCATCCATCTGCAGAGGAGTGCACTGTTCCTGTGCGTGTTCGGCTAAGGGGTTCCGAATCACAGCTAGGTCACACGTTAGCAAAAGCCCTGCTACCAGAAGACTCTGTCTAGATATGGATGCCCAGGCCCCCGTGTCCTAGGCTGCTGATGTCCTGTCCCATAGCAGAAGCATAATTAATCTGTTTGTCACCCACCTGGTAGAATGCTTAGGGTTTTGGTAAGGGGCCAGGCTAAGGTATCCTGGAGAAGTCAGTTCTTTACCTGTTCCCTGGGTGACAACCTGTGGGAGGATCTGGGGTCCCGTTGGCCAATGAGGATCTGAAGGTCTTGTTCTGCAATGGGTGGGAATGCTAAGGCCTGGGTAAAGACCTTGAGGTCCAACTAATGCCATGGTTGGGGACTCTGGATAGGATTGCGAGGGACCGAGGGACCGGGAGGAGGGGGGCATCAAGCTGAGGCTTAGACTCCTGACACACACAGGGCTGCTGGCTCTTAATCCGTTTTGCTTGTTTGTTTGTTTCTAGATGAGAAGTGATTTTCTCTCATTTCATATCTTTGGGAATCTCTCAACTTTAGCCCCCGTGCATGCGGGTGTATGTTTGTGTTGTCTAGCTCTGTGTGTATGTATGTTGGTTCAATGTCTCTGCATGTGTCTGACATATCACTGTGAACATGCTTATGTGCATGCATGTCTGTTGTACATCTGTGCATGTATGCCTGTTCATGCATCTTGCATGCTGTGCATGCATCTTGCATGCCTGTGCATGCGTGGCATGTGTGTTTCTGTGCATTTATGTGTGTATGTTTGATGTGTCTCTGTGCAGGTTTCTAGTGTCTGTGAATGCAGGTGCATGTGTATCTCTGTGTATACGTATTCGTGGGCTTAGTCTGCCTCTGTACATGCGTGCACATGTATGTACACGTGTATGTGGCATTTTTATGTATGTGTGTGCACGGTAACAAATATCACTTTCTCTGAAGCTTTGTGGGTTTCCCTGAGGCCAGAATACCATTGTGTCTGGGCCCCAGAGAAGTTTCCCCTGTTTCCAATCTCAAGCCCTCTCCCCAGACGCAATAGAAGAGTTACATGTTTTTCTCCCAAGAAGGAGACAGAGGGCAGCCTGGACTCCCTGCACACTGCTGATTTGTTTACAAAAGGTGCCTGGTAGCAAGAAGACGACCTATGGTCCAGCTGAGGTCATCACACCCTTCCTTTCAATGGCATACCTGCTGGCCTTTGAGGTTGCCAGAGCCAAAGTCAGTACATCTATAGAGAGGGCAGAGCTCACAGTGCAGACTAATATCCCTGGTGGTATAGCAGGCTCTTGGTCTAGATGCTGCAGCCTCTCTGCTTCCTAATGCCTGACGGTGGTAGGGGGCACAGGCCCAGCTTCTCCTATTTGGCCCACTAGAGCAGCTCGCCACTGGCTCTCCCTCCTAGCCTGGTTCCTGTCTGTCTGCTGGTCATTGCACACTGTGATCACAGGCAGCAGGTGACGAATGGCTAGCGTCAAATCCTGTCATACCGACGGGGCCCCAGGGGAAATGCAGGGGGCTCTAAAAACAGCTTTATTACCAACCTGTGGCCACCGAGATGATCAATCAAACTGATCAGTGATGGCAAATGCTCGAGAGACGAGAGGCAGATGTTGGCCTCTTGGTGCAGGCAGGGAAAGTGGTGGACTAGAGGCTGCACTGGACTCAAGTCCGGTCTCCTTCATGTATACACACTTTCCAATACGGGGCAGCTAGAGGCACCAGCTGGGCCAGGTCCCTGGTGATGGGAAGAGTCAGACCAGCAGGCACAGGGGCAGCCTGGGTCACACTGGGGCTTCTGTCTAAGGAGGGAATTGAACTGATCAGAAACAGGAACTTTCTTATCAATGGCCTTGTTTACGGTCACGTAGGTAGACTGAGACAGGGAGGTGAAAGACCGAGCGGTGGTGCCCAAGGGACAGACATGGAAGGAGGTGAAACTCCAGGACCTTCTTGCCAACTCCCTAGCTGGTGGTGGCTCTATGCGCCAGCAGCTCAGGCCAACTCACAAAGCCGAGGAGTCCACGCCTTCTTCCTGAGCAGAAGGGCTGTTTAATTGAGGTGAGTCCAGAAGCCCTCCACCAAAGCTGCCCACCGTGGGGATGGCCACGCTGGGCCCAGGTCTCCTCCCATGGACTGAACTTTCAGGGAGCCCCTGGCAGCATCCTGGAGTAGAGGGGGCTGTCTGAAGCAAGATGAATCGGCCTTTTCTTGGGAAGTGACCCCCCCGCACAAGGACATTTTAGTCAGACATAATTGCAAGGAAAAATAAACCTGCCATAACAGAAAACAGCCTTCCAGTTGTCCTTCCCTCCCAGAAGCCTTTTCAATGCTAGATCTTGGCGAGTGCCAGCAGTGGATAATTGTTAACATGATGCGGTGTCAGAGACCAAAGCCAGCTGAAGGGAGATGGCGCCCACAAAGTGATAGAACTTGGTGGGCTGCTGGCAAATGGGTATGACCACTGACCGCACATGCATGGGCTGGTACATCCATGTGTACACAACCTCAGGGGAGGGGATGCTTTGTCTTTTGATGAGATGGCTCAGGAGGGCACCTCTGGTAGAGGTAGTTCAGGATAGCTCTGGCCTCTGCTCCCTATGCTTGGACTCCTGTGACCAGCTGTGGTCCTGGGTCACATGGCTCTCTTCCTATCCTCAGCTCTGCCTCTAAATTTCCATGTCATCTTCAATCACATGAATTGATGGGGGCAGAAGACTCTTGTGTCCCTTCAATATTCTTCCAGACAGGAATTAGATGGAGTTCTGGAGGGAATTTCGATGCTAGTGAGACCTTTGGCTTGGCTTGATGTGCCCAAAACTGTCCCCATAGCAACAAATGGTAATGTAACCATGCTCCAGGATGACAATTGATGTCTGTGGCCCTACCTTGCCTCGGGTAGATTCGGTCAGACCTCATTTCTCTGCTTCTGTCTGGGATCTGGGGGAGCCAGGTGGGCAGAAGCTGCCGTGTGCAAGAGTGAGGGCCAGGTCTTTCAATGCCTGCAGGATGGCGCCCACCACTTCTCCTCACTGCCAACATCCTTGCTCATTTCCAGGAACTCGTCACAGGGCCTGTCAAAGCCCAGGGCTGGATACTCACTTGGCTGGATTCTCGAAAACCCAAGCTCATTTGCCAGGCAAAATTAATGAGAAAAGAAAGATCTAAACGAGATAATAATTTATGATTTCCACTGGGCTAGTCTCTCTGGTCCCCACACATCGGGGCACATCCCACATGGAAAACACTCTGCCCGGCGGAGAAGCGTAGAACTTCTGGATGTGTGCCCTGTCTGGAGCAGCCCATCGGGATCTGAAAGCATCTGTTTGCTCTCTGTGTAGGGCCTACTCTTGGGGTCACAACACCCATTCAAAAATCTCAAACATGGCGTGCCAGGCGCCCCAAGTCCTCAGAGAAAGCACACTTGCCCTGCAGCTGGGTTCAAAGGACCCAGGACTCATACCCAAGGCCTCTTTTCTCTGTCCCCTGCCCTCACCCCCATCCCCCTAAAAATACAAAGGAGAAGAATGTAATGGAAAAGCCAGCAATACAGCAGCAGCAGCAGCAGCAGCAAAATAACCCTTTGCTAATGGCTACCAAACTTGCTGAGTGTCAGTTCTCGTGACTCTGTGCAGGGAGAGTCTAAGGATCACGCAGCTTCCAGACAAGGCCTCTCTCCGGCAGGAGCCGAGTGACAGGGCCTGGAAGGCAGGTGCTACTGTAATTAGCTATTGTTTGACTATCAAAAGTCAGGGCTGATTAAAGCCACTAAGCACAAGTGAGCTATTTTATTTCAAAGAATATTATGAACTGCACGCTGGGGCCCTTTCAGAACGGACCTTCCTTCCGCAGCCGGCTAAGAGCCCATGCCAGCAGTAATCAAACGCAAAATCTGCATAAACCTTCAGGTTTAATTCAAGCAGAGACCTTTCATTAGAAATATGTTACTTTATGAAATCTGGTCGCCAGCAAGGGGAGAAAAATGTGGCTTCTTAAGAAAAGTGAATGGCACCTCTTTAGTGATTAACCCAAGATTAATGGAGGCCCCCACTGCTCGGCCTAAGTCCATTTTATTGCTAATTCATTTAGGTACCATTTCAGATCTGCCTGACGAAAGTTACCTGCTAGGGCATCAGGTTTTGGCAAGCCAGGACAGCCATTACGGTCAAATCCCAAATACACTTTTTATTAAGGAAGCTTTGAAAAGTGTCTCGTATTCGCCTTTTTTTTTTCTCCTTGCTTTTTTAGGGACTTTCTATTTAATGTACTTAATTAGTTAAGAACTCGGATCCTGGCTCATTAATCACAGATCGATGTGACTGGTTCACTTTCAGCAGCTGAGGGAACAAACAGCACCCACCCCCTCTCCCTCTCCTTCTCTGTCTTACACACACACACACACACACACACACCACGCACACACACATGCACATGTACACATACAGCCTTGCACATACACATACATGTCTACATAGGTGCTCCAACACATGTGCATGCACATATGTCCCTTATGTACACACACAGACTACAAGCATACACGTACACACATGTATATGCTCTCCAGACATATGGATAGTCACACATCATATACTTACACAAACTTAACGCAAGCCTAAGTCACACAGGTACATTCTCATATATCATATACATACATATACACACGTGTTCAAATATGCACACTCACATCTACACATTGGCATATTCAGACCTACACATACCTACACACATATACACATGTATGCATGCACCTCACTACATATACACATCCACAGGGCACATGGGCGGACCTACCCTGTACACATGCATACATGAAAATGTCCATGTGTGCAAACAGATGCATAAATACAGATGTGTAAATACATGTACACATGCTCATATGCTCTGGACACAGTGCACATGTACACAGTCTCTGAGGGTTTATGGAAGTCATGGCTCTGTCGTTCGTAGTATGTCTCACAAGGTACCCAAAGCCTTGACTCTTCTAAGGCAAACAGTCATGGAGGGTAGAAAGCCTCCTGGGTAGCTCCAAGAAAGCAGGTCACTGGCCAAAGGCCCAGTCAAACCTCAGAGAAAACCCATACACCATGCTATGACTTTACTTGGAAACAATGTCCAGGGCTAGGCTGGGGACCAGCAGAACAGGACTCTAGCTACCCCATGTTCCTCAGCACCCAGAACACTGGAAGCTGTCCCTTGACTTAGTCAAGGACAGGGGTGGGGAGCAAGGCCTTGTGTAGCTTGTTCAGGGCCTTGAGTGTGGCTCTAACTCCTATATCAAGACTGAGACTCTATCCTGCTACCCCTGAAGGACATGGGGCATCAGATGAAAAGCTTTCATTCCTTCCTTAAAATTCAGACCTGAGAGAAGGTAGCCAGGACACAGTGGCCATCCTAACTTGTACAAGCCCAGACTTGATCACTGCAGGCCATTGCTGTGACATTAACTGGGGAGGAGCCTGGGAGGTCAGTACTTCTAGATCTGGAACATCAGGAGGTTCTTTGCAGGAACAGCAGGGTCCCTGGAAGGACCTGGACGGTAGACACTGTATCACATGTGAGATGCTGCCCTCTGTACCCAGGTGCTCTCCTGAGCACCCAAGTACAGATTTTCTGTCTCCCAAGAACTTCAGTGGAAGATGCTGCAATCCAACACTCCCATTCTGAATGACAAAGCTAGCCCTGGGCTGTGCTACAAAAAAAAAATTATATCATAGGCCCCAGGCCTGAGACAGCAAAGTCCTTCTATACCTGCTCTATAGGAAGTGGAAGCAGGACCCAGGGCTAGAACTTACAGACCACCAGCCCTCTCAGGACAACATTTAAGAGACTTCTAGAAGCTCCTGTCCTTTGGCCAATCATGAGAGCCTTTTCCTCACCCTGGCAGCCCCCAGGCAGACAGCTGGCAGGCAACCTAGAGAGAACCATCTCATTATATGAGAACCGTGTCTGGTAGCAAAGATACTCACTGTGTAGTCAGGAGGCTGGGTTGGGGCTAGGAGATGACCTGCCAGCATGGCAGCTGAGGGTGGGGAGCCTTGTATCAAGGACCTCAGCTCGGAGCCATTGCTTGCGTGGTGCATGACAGTAACTTCAGTCTGATTCTAAGGCAGAAGTCTGATGCCAGCGGTTTCCAGTTGGCCTTGCCTTAAACTGAAGCTAAAAACATGAAGCCCCAGCCTCTGTCTCATTCTCAGACTGAACGCCTGAGGTAACTGTGGGTGGGGACTGTGGGGACTCTGGAGACCTGCTGGCTTCAGTCTCTAGTTCATTTAACAAGTTCCAGATTTATCCAACTCTAGGGATATCCTGAAGCCATCCTCCTATTACTCCCATGAGACTTCAGGCCCCTGGCCACCAACGGGGCTCCTCACAGTTGGCCTCAGGGTCCATCCCTACCTTTCAGTTTTCACCATGTAGTTGTGTTGTATGTATGTGTGTGTTTGTCGGGGGTAGGGGTTGGTTAGTAGGGCAGCACATTAAGGTGTTTCCTTGAGGAATACATGTCAGGAGAGAAATAGCACTTTCAATTCCGATCCTAAGAGTCAGAAGACTGGAAATGGGGACCCTGATCCTCTCTATGTCCCTACAAATCACAGACATTTCCTCAGTCTTGCATTTCCGTGCCAGACCATGAATCAGGCAGGGCCCATGTCCAGCTGCAAGGAGGTCTTCCTCAGCCCCAGGACTGACTAGGTAGCTCTCAGCCACCAGGCACACAGGTATAGACACCCTCATCTGTGAGAGACCAGCGTATTACTAGTTCCACCGTCAGGACCTTTCTGGGAAAACGGAGCACATCTTATACCAGTCCCTGTCCCCGTCATTATAAAGGATAGGGACAAGGCCTGAGCTGCCATCTCTACAAGGGGTGGAGATGAGAAAAAGCTTACTGTTTCCCCATAGGTAGTCTAGGTCTTGGGCCTCGGGGATACAACTTACAAATCAAATCCAGTCCCTAGTGCAAAGGGTGTAAGCTTCTCTGGCTTCAAGAAGATGCTTAACTGGGAAGGCTAGGCCCATCCACCTTTAGGGTTCTAGGAATATTAGAATATACTAGGTACCACCATGGAACCTTGAGATAGAGGTGGGAAGAGGGAGACACGTAGGGTAACCTCTGGTAATCTGCCCAGAGCTCCCACAGTGGTAGCCAGTGGAGCCATGAAGGCCAAGGAGAAGACCAAGCCTCCTGTTGAGTGGGATAGGTTTCTGAAGCAGACTCTAAAAATGAAGGGCAGGCTTCCTTCAGCCTTCCCCATAGACAGCATGGGCCTGCTGCCTCAGGGCTGTGGGCTTGCTTGTCTTCCTCAGAGCCCTGTGCCAGTGAGCGGCCCTGTCCTCTCACCCTCGTTTGCAACTCTCCCCCCAACCCCCAAGCACGTGTTAATTACCTTACCACGCTGTAATCTCTCCCCATAGTCCATTAATTAAGGGGTCACAGTCCCAGAGCATGTTTACCCAATAAGCTTTCTTTTTTAATTATCCTAATTGCTCGGAGACTGACAAAGACGCTGCCCTTCTTCCAGTGGATTAGCAGATGACAAACGGGCGCTTCCACACGACCCACGGGACATGATGCTAGCGAGCTCCAACCTGCAGCCTAGAAGGCAAGTGCTGGGTGGCTTACCCAGGGCCCGCGTGCATGTGCTCATGTCTATGTTGAAACATGGTATTACACAGCTTGAGGGTTCCCCGGGTCAGCACTGACTCTTGTCTCTAGCTTGTCCTTGGAAAGTAGAACAATGGTTGCCAGAGTCACACTTCTGAGTCTGCTCGGAGTCTGCCTCACCATCCATTACAGTGGGCTGAGGGAAGCTCCTCACAGTTGTACCAGTCCTCAGTCTCTGACACAGTTACTCATCGATCCTATAGTGGCTTAGGATAGAGAACCTTCTCACAGAGTAGAAGGACTCATTCCCCAAGGATGGCAGCTTTAGCCCCTTCCCATCATGAGTGGCTCAGAGGAGGGTAACCACATGTGGCTCCCGAGGACAGACTACACAGTGCTACCTGACCCAGATCAGGCCCTTCAAGCCTACAGCATTGTCAGAGGCGTTAAAAGTCGCTCTGTGCAATGTCCCCCAAGAGAGTAGGAAGCAGGACTCAAACAGGTCCTTGCACATGTGTGCTTACACAGCCACTAGTCACAGCAACATGAGTGAACAGAGAGGCCAGGTGTGGAGCCCGTCTGCCACATCAAGCACCAGCACAGGCCACAGTGCACATGCGCAGCAGACCTTGAACACGTGGAGGTGAGTGAATGAAACATGTATCATTTTGTATCATTTTGTTTCTACACGAAGACCAGAGTGGGTAAACCCTGAGTCTGACTATAGAGCAGCAGGTGTTATCATGAACCGGTGCAGCGAGCTAGTGAAAACATCCTGACGTAAAGAGTGTAACAATGGACATGCTGGGTGCTGCTCATCGTAAAAGTCAGGTGTGGCTGTGTGTACCCACATAGTACTGGGGAGGTGGAGCCAGGTGCAGCCCCGGGGCTTGCTGGCCAGTTAGTTTATCTGAACTGTCCAGCTCCAGACATCTCAAGGAAGAAGGCAAAAGGCTGGAGAGAAGGCTCACTGGTTAACAGCACTTGGTGATTTTGCAGAGGACCTGACCTAGGTTTCCAGCATCTGAACGGCTTACAACATTCCATGACTCTAGTTTCAGTGCATCCAGTGCCCCCTTTTGGCTTTTGAGGGTATCATGTAGCACACATACACGCATGCAGACAAGACACACACATGCACACATGCACTCATGGGCATGCGCACATGCACACACAGTCAAACATGCATACACACACATGCAGACAAAACACACATAAAGAGACAAAACACACACACACAAACAAACAAAACACAAATACACACATGAGGTAAAACACACATAAACACACATGCAGACAAACCACATATACACACATGGGACAAAACAACATACATACATATGCACACATACACATAGTCCTTAAAAATATAAGGTGGAGAAAGGTAGAAGACACCCAGTGTTGATCTCTGACTTCCACACGCAGTCATGCACACGCATGCACATGTATCCAGACACACACGAACACATACAACAAATAAAGTTAGAAAGGTGCCAGACAGGTTCCTTGTGCACCCAATCCCAGTCCTTCATGATAGGCGTGCACGGCAGTGGCTGGTATCAGGAAACCCAGACTCATTCCACTCATAGTGAAGGAAGGGTTTGGAAACACAAGATGCTGACCACTGTGTAACACTCCAGTCCTCCTGACCAAGCGTGACAGCAACACCTCGACTGTTTATCGGTCCCTTTCTAGTGTGGATCGTGCTGTGCACACAGCCCTCCCTGGGTCTCTCGGGTTGGTAATTAATTCACGTCTGCTGAGGTAAGCACCAGATGCCCTGGGGGACACGAGGCTCCTGCTCAGTTGTTCTTGCTGGATTAGGCATACATGGCCACCTCTACCCGCTCTCCTGGCGCCTGGCTGTGCCAGGCAGACTCGCCAGCTCCGTGGAAGTTTACGTCTCTTTAATAAAGATTAAGATGTCAGAGGGCCAGCGTTGCACAAAATCCTACTTTTATTAAGTTCTCATTACCAACCCAGGAGCGAGGCCCATCTCTGAACTTCTGAAGCCGCGTGGTTTCCCTGAGAACACAGTTATTAACTATGCATTCACGGTGGCCGCAGCTAGGACTGTTCTTGCTGAGTAAGCGATTGGGTTGCATGCCGCCCTGGCTGGACCCAAAACAATGGGGACTTAATGAAAAGAGTGACCTCCTGGCCTCGCCCAGGATGGCGGGCATCCCGGGGTGGGACTGGGCTTTGTGGGGTACCAGCTGCTGACCTTGGTCTTGATCTGTCCAGGGGCTCCGGCAGGTGGTATCACACATGTGGCCCTGGCTGCCCTCCGTGTTATTCACGGGATCTCACCATCGCCTCCCTGACACACCTTAGCTCCTGAGCTCAACTCCTGAGGATAAGCGAGTGGTCCACGGCAAGAGTCACTCCTCTGGCCAGCACCACCACACATTTTCAGGGTGACTCCTCAATACCCCGAATGTCTGCGTGCCAGGGTGCTGGTGCTAGCCTCCTTATAGTGACCCTACTTCCTTCTCCACAGGGGCACACCCCCTTCCCCTACTGTGTCCTCCATAATGAACCAAGCAGGTAGGCTCCTCCCCTGAGGACTGGCCATCTCTCCCCTGCACCCCACTATCCCTTAGCTGTGTCCAATGCAACCCCATCCTTCTCCAGCTCCTTCTCTGCCCACACCGCACACACATGTTGCTACGACACCCACCTTTCGCTCACCGGCCTTCTGTCCCCTCCAAGGTGAATAAACCTGTCATCCAGGGACCTAAGGGACCCATCTTCCTCCACCCCCAGCTCCAGGTCTCACTTGTGCTGAATCTCCCGCTGCAGCCTCCTCCCCGCCCCCATAGATTGATGCTGCCTGTGTGAGTGGGAAAGAAGGGCTATCCTCGGACACTGTTACAACCCACTTAATATTCTCTGGAGACAGCTTGGACTCCTCACTGAGAAGATACCCAATGCCTCTATCTCCCCTATCCCCAGTCACAGTTCTCCCTGAGGTTTCACAGCCTGAAAACAACCCCCTGTCATTCACACATGGGCCATTCTGGGCTCTCATCCTACAAACATAGTTTCAGTCGTCAACCATAGCGCTTCACGTTGGGGCTTTTTTTTCTTTCTTCCCACAGGTGCATAAGTGATTCACACTCGATAAAAACCACACTTAGGATCTTGTGTTCAAGTCTCTTCTCAGAGATGGCCTGCGGTACTCGGGCCCACCCTCTCACCTTACGGTGGCCGTGGCTAGGCTAGTCAGAATTCCCGCTCTGTCCCTGAGGACACAGGGAGAATTCTCACCCTGCAGAGCACAACACCGCTAAACAACAGTGTGTTAGCATGGGAGGACGACATGATATACATCCCACTGAGAGCATGGTCAGCTGGTGAGGGATTTATTTCATGTTAACCTCACCATGAGACAACAGTCACTGCCTGATGCATTCCCAGCATACCCCCCCACACCATCTATTTCATCATCATCATCACCACCACCATCATCATCACCAACCTTCGTCTCACTACGTGCTATAAACCTGTGCCACGTGCTATTTTACACAGGCTCCGTCTACATGCTCGTCTTCGAGTCGCATTCTGGATTAAGAGCTGGTGGTTTAATAAGGAGGCAAACTGGGGAGCGACCCTTTCTATACGGCACCAGGTCATGGAAATGGAGTCACAAAACAATCACTGCCAAAAGACAAGGAAGAGTGGAGACGGGGGTGGGGGTGGGGGTGGCGGGGGCACCCCCGGAAGGGCTGTCAGGAACACAAGGTTCCTTAGAGTGTGGTCCCTGGGGAAGTCTGGAATGTGGGCTGCTGCCACCAGGCTAATGCTTGCTGGCTCCTCTCTGGGCACAGTGGGTACCAGACAGCCTGAGTCCACAGAGGATAAGTAGCATTCATTCATTCATTCATTTTTGTTTTGGGGACAGGCTGCCTCTTTGTACCTGGCTAACCTTGGGAGAGCAAATATACCCATTCACACCGGCTTTGGACACAAAGAGGAACTACAGCCACTGCCCTGTAGAGCAGCTATGAGTCCCCCTTGATCTCCTGAGATGTGGCCCGAGAACAGGCAGGTTGGCCTCTGCCATCACCTTCTCAGAGCATGACTGCAGAGAGAGAGGCTCAGTCTCACCCTCCTGAAACCACTGTACAGCTGTGTTGCCTGCCGCCCCCAACAGCAGACCGTCTCCTTCAGGCCCGCCCCGTCCTTCCTCAGGTAATCTAAGCAGGAAGGGACACACGGTCTCCCGTGGGAGCTGCACATGGACAGCCACGGGACTGAGATGCTCCCACGCCCCCGGCCCTTATCCGCCCCAGGTGGCTGCCAATCCCGCTCTCTCTGAGGTCTAATTTGATGTTTCCTTCCACCTTGCCTCTGCACGACTTGTCCAAAACAGAAGTACAAAGGAGGAGAGCTATTCAAAACCCCTCCTCCTCGGTTTATTTTTGCAGCGCTCTGGGGTGCCCACGCTTTAGATTCTCTTCCGATAATTATCTGCCCTTTCAGGGCCTAAGGAACCCAGAGTCCTCAGTTTGGAGGGCTAGAAGGAAGCCCTGGCCTGGCCATGGAACGCCATACCTTCTAAGTAAACTCTGCAAACACAGGAGTTTACCCCTTCTCTCCTCATCCTGAGTCTTGTGAAGTAGGACTGTGTAGCCTTTGAGCCCCCCATCCCCTGCTGATCTGTGATGAACACTATGCCAGACTCTGTCTAGGTGATAATTTTCTGTCCCTGACAACGCAAACATTTCTGAGGCTAATCCTCCAAGTCTCAGCCATTGCTCAGAAGTAGCAGAGCGGAGGCTCCAACATAAAATAATAGTCTTGCTTTTTATGACTTCATTTATCAAGGCACGCGGGAGCAGCATCTTGCTAACTGGGTGAGAAGAAGCTGTCGTTTGCCGGGTGTAGCAGGCTGATGGACGTAGGTGTCAGGTGGATAACGAATCCTGTTAGCATACAAAGAGGCTGAGGCAGGAGAGGGTATCCGTCAGAGGAAAAGAGAGCATTAAATAAGAAAATGGCACATCATGCTGAATCCGTTAAATTAAGAGCCGCATTCTCCTTTACCAAAACTGATTTGTTAGCCTTGCAGTTTCTTCTTGTGTATGTGGAGGAAAAGGAGGAGCCGCCCGTGACTAGGCTGGGCCTCCTGGCTCACAGGTGCTCAGAGGCACACCCTGGTCCATCTGCACACGGGGCACTCCTGCCTGGAAAGCACAGGGCAGGGCCAGCAAGACGGCTCCGCAGGTGAAGGTACTTATTACCAAGCCTGACAACCTAAGCTGGATCCCCTGGAGCCACACAGTGGAAGAAGGGAACAGACTCCTGAAAGTCCTCTCATCTCCCTCAATACTTGTAGCTGGAACACACATGGTTGTGAGTACACACACACACACATACACACATACACACACACACATATACACATACACACACATATATACAGACACACACATACACATATATACACACACATACACACACATATACACATACATACACATACGCACATACATACACACATATATACACACACATACACACATAAATACACACATACACATACACACACATACACACATACATACACACATAGATACACACATATACACATACATATATACACACATACACACATACATACACATATACACATACAAACACACACATATATACATATATACACACATACGCACATACATACATACATATACATGCACACATACATACACACAAATACACATACACACATATTTACATACATACATACATACACACATACACATCCATATATACATACACACATACATACACATGCATACACACATATACACATACACACACATACACACACACACACTCACACACACACTCACACACCCACATACACACATGCTAAAATGTAATTTTAAAAATTAAGAGATTATGGTAGACACAGACCGTTATAGAGAGCCACACTGGCCACAGCACAGCAAGGGCTGACTGTAGGGTTGTCCCAGTCAACACATCAACAACACAGCTCTCCACCATACTAGCTAAGGCTGGGGATACATCACAGCAAGGGGCAGGAGGGTATCAAGAGCCAAAGGACCAGGACTGTGGACTAGGAGATTGTTTTCTATATATGATGGGGAAGCTGTGCCCAGGAACCTTCAAAAATATGGTTTCCTAAACAAGACAGAAAAATAACCAACATCAAATTGCCATGGCACGGGGCTCACCTCTAGGAGAATTACAGACAATTAATAGTTACTGGAGAGGGAGAACCCACTTTTTCCAGGGATGAACCCATGATAAGTTAGCCAATCCCAAGAGCTCAGCCCTAAAGACACATGGGCAACACTAAGTGGCCTTACGAGTTGTATTTACCAACATATGCACATGAATATGTAACAATTACCTCTAGAGAATAAGGAGCCATGTATTTGAGACATAGGAGGGTCATGGGAAGAGTTGGATGGAGGTGGGGGATGTATGAAAGCCTCAAAAAAAAAAACCCCAATAAATAGCACAGAGCAGACAGTACGGGGGGGGCGTCTTAGAAATGTTTTCCTGTGAGGCATATCACGGGGTATGACAGAGAACAGAAGAGAGAAGGGCCCTCTGTGCATGCGACTGGTTCGCAAGACCCTGCCTCCAGGAGGAGAGCAACTTGGTAAATCAGCACCCCGGACAGTTCCTTGTACCCCCACAGTAGGTGCTTAGCAGCTGCTTGTTCAGTGGGTGAACAAAGCAAAGTTGAATTTTCATAGGCTGGGGGATTCCACCAACCAAGAAGTCCCTGTGAGACCCTGTTGGGAAGAGCAGTCACACCATGGTAGCAGCCTTCAAAACTCAGCAACTTTACAAAGTACCAGAAAGTTTATTTTCTCAGAAGCCCAGGTGGCTCCTCAGGATGGTTCTGGAACTTTATGGCTACAGGATGGGAGGCAAAGAGCTCTGTGGGGCATGGCTATACAGACTGGCTGTTCTATTCCCCTATACCCATAGGAGTGTCCTATACCCCTGCCAAAGGTGTCTCCATTCAGCCCCAGCTGGCAGAATGTCACCCAATATCTAGGTCAGTGCGACCAAAGGCCTCATTTGAAGGCAAGACACAGAAATTTTGAACTCAAAAGCCAAGCCTGACGACAGCCATCATCACCAGGGGTAAGTATGCCTGCCATGGGTCGTGCTGCTGTGGCTGGCAGCATGCGATGTGTTTTACATGCTCTAACATATAAGCAACTGCAGCCCACTTCATGCAGTTATCACTTAGAACAATCCTCACGATGTCACCAGGAAGTGGCCTGACGTGCTTATTTCCTTCTAGACTCCTCATGTGTGTACATCTTTGTGTGTGTTTCACACACAGGTATAATGTAACACCTTTTTATGATCATTATATGTGCATATGTACATACATACATGTGGAGGCCAGAGGTTAACAGAAGGCATCTTTCTAACCAGCTCAGCATCCCTCATAGAACCTGGAATTCACCAATTGGCTAAACTGGCTAGCCAGTAGCCTCCAGGGATCCTCCTGTCCCTACCTACCCCGTTCTGGGATTATGGCACATGTTGCTACATCTGACTTTTTAAATGGATCTGAACTTAGGTTTTCATGCTTTCACACCAAGAACCTTACTGACTGAGCCACCTCCCCAGCTCTTAAAACTTTTAAAAGAAAATAAAGACTCCCTTGTCTAACAAGTTTTGTTTTATGGAAACATGAGCGCACTTAAGAGCTGCACAGGGCTCTGCTCCCGCCCTGATCAAGGTTTCCTGACAGTTAACACAACATCCCTGTTACAGCTTCAGTCATACCTGTCACAGTTAATAACCCAACATTGATACATTGTAACTGGCCAATGTTGATACATTGTAACTGACCAATGTCAATACATTGATACACTGATACACTGTAATTGAACAGAATTCAGGCTTACATTCAGGATAACACTAAGTAGAACCTTCTCTGGGTTTGGACATTTGGACATTGCCTGGTATCTCTTGTCATAGTCCTAAAGCATTGTCCCCAGTTCTGACCAGCCTGTGTAGCCTGCCTCTTCCCCTCTAATCATTCTGCCCCTTTTCTCGTTACACCCAGTGTGAGAGATATGGATCCTGCTGTGTGCTCATCTGCATATGGCTTCACCCACAGGTCCACATGCATTTAAGATTTCTATTTGTTCTTTTTGGTTTTGTGGTTTGAGCTGGAAGCCCAATCTTTGATGTCAAGTTGTCTAGATGATACTCTGGGGGCACTGGACACTGGTTTGGTTTGGTTTATATACTCTGCTGTGTTACCATTAGTCAATGGCAACCAGCCAGGAGCTACCCTGGGTTTCTTTCTCAGCCTCAGGCATGTTCTCTCCCTGCAAAAGGCCCTGGGACACCTGTGAAGATTCACTGAACATCTCCTGAAGCTTCACAGCTTCAGAGTCTCTACTCTCAAGGGTTAGGCACATCTGCAGGTTGGCATGAGTCCAGCAGGAGCAGACACAGCCACAGCAGTTGGAAGGGTGGCTGTGTACTTCTCATTCTTTCTGTCTCTGCACTTAAGGCTTACTTGAATTTGGCTTCATTCTGAACACATCCAGAAGGATGGCACTGCCCTCGCCTGTGACCTGCAAGCTAGACGGATGTCAGTCTAGATACAAGCTCCTTCAGGAAGCCCGCTGCCCCATCTACTTTGTGGCATAAATCTGAGAGGCAAAGCTCACTTCCCACATGTCCTGCTGGCCAAGGCTAGTGTGGGCAGAGTGTCCATATGCTATCCCTGTGCCCTGACATAGAAATGAGCCTGTTTCCTTCTTCTTCTCCACCCCCGAGCCTCAGGGTCATACATCCCAGACAGGTGACAATAGATATTCACATCAGATTGGACCCAGGCATCAGAACAGAGTCATGCTATGCTGGGCCATGAGCATCCTGGCTTGTTTGCTTGAGAGAGTCAGGGGAGACTAGTTCAAGTCATTGGCTCCTAGAATGCTTTGTCTTCTAGCCTGATCATGATGAGAGCTTACTGATACACCTACTTGCAATGACTCTAGATCACACAGGCTTGCTTTGTCCTGGACTCATCTGGGTCTACAGTGCACAGCTACTCCGATTCTGACAGAAGAGGGGCCCAGATCAGCATCCCACCAAGCCTGCAGAGCAATTCTGGGGCCATATAGGACCACTAAGCATACACTTGAGTCCTTGCTACAACCTGGCTTCTGTCTAGGATCTGACAGTGTCACACTGGTTCTCCCTGTTCTCCCGTTCTGTAAAACCAGGCTAAGAATGTCTGCAGGGTGACCATAAACATATCACAAGGCCAACATTCTGTAAATGGCCACAAGTGTAGATGAGCCACAGATGAGCTTGTGTGGCATCTGCCACACAGTGCCTTGGGGACAGGGAGGTGGAATCCATCATGTGTGTCTGTCTGCCCTTCACACTGTTTTCCTGCCTCTACTGTGGCCCAGGGAAAGCACAGATATGCTTCTCCACAAGGTAGAGCTTGGACCTTGGGACAGTGATGGCAGCTGCGCATGGAACTCCTCAGAGCAGGAGTATCAAGGATGGATGCAGAAGCCAGTGCTACCCTACAAAGCAATGGTTCTCAACCTGAAGGTCTCAACCCCTTTGGGGTTGTATCAGCTATTCTGCATGCCAGATATTTACATTACAATTCATAAGAGTGGCAAAATTACAGTTATAAAATAACAACAGAATGACTTTTGTTGGGGGATCACCACAGCATGAGGAACTGTATTAAGAGGCTTAGGAAGGTTGAGAACCACTGCCCTAGAGGAATCAGCAAGCAGAGATACTTTTGGGATGTCAGTGGGCTCATGCCTTCTCCCAGGACTGGCCAGCCCTTACCCACGGCTACCCTCCCTGAACCCAGGGCAGGTGTCATCTCTAACAGAAGATTCTAGAAGTAAGGAGATGACTCAGCTTTCCACAATGGCCTGCCTCCTCCAGAGACCTCCCACCAACCAGACAGCTATTGTCCAGGGAAGCCTCTCAACCTCAGAGATTCCTGGGCCCACCCAAATCCTACTCGGAGACAAAGCACTAAGAGGCCCTGCCCTAAACACACAAATACAGGAGGATGTGGCTTCTGATGCTCTCAATGGATCCCCAGAAGCTGTCTGTGAGGCCTAGGAAGCTTAGCATGTACCACGAGGAGGAAACAGACTCAACTTTTGTATCCTGTTGTGAGATATTCCTCCAGGCATGCAGCTCTCTCAGACAACAGGACATCGACAGTATGATTGTCTGCAGGGGAGAGTTCAAGGTATCTGTGGTGCGCAAGCTGATAACCATCCCTGCCCGGGGAACATGGTACCCGCCATCTGTCCAGAACACGGAATGTCTTCACATAGTGCATGCTGATGACGGGAACAATGGGCAGCTGTCTGAATGAACGAAGGCCACAGCTGACCCTCCCCATTGAGGCCTAAGACTCTGGACTTGGCTGAGCCTGTACTGTGTGTTTAGGGCAGAAGAGCCGAATGAGAATCTCCAGCCAATATATATTTCCCTCCTAATAGTGCAGCACAATTTAATTAACTCAGTATTGCACACACCTGAAGATTATGGACCGACTTTATTGACGCTTCCATCTGGCTCCTATAAAGCCAGTAATGCACCTAATAAATCCTGCTCAGATCTGGGTGTGGGAGAGGCCATGCCACTTGGCTGTCTTCCTCAGTACTCTCTCTCAAGGGCTGCCTGCATGACAGTGACAGGGTCTGAGAACCTTCACAAGGGTCATCTGTATGCACATAGATGCTGGTTTGCTGTGAGGCTGGACAGAGGGTCACTGTGAACTCTGTTCTGTAGATGCATCTCTGCCCCAGAGACAAACACCTCCCGAGTCCAGACAATGAAGCCCCTCCCCTTCTCTCACCTCTATAGAGAAGCTGCCATGGTCCCTGCTGCCTAGCCTGTCCACTCCAGAGCAGTGCTGGCTGCTCCCTCCAGACCTGACTCACTCCCCAGGCTTTGCAGAACGCTAGGCCTGTATTATGTACCATTTTCAGAGGGGGACAATGCGGTCACAATTTCAAAGATTGAAGCCAAGAGCAGGGCCTGGTTACTGGGTGGAGATGAGATGGAGGACAGGGGAAAGGGGCCACTCTCCCTGCTGACAGTTTCTGAGGCCAGAGAAGAGTCCCCAGGGCCACTTGCTCTCCCTTCCCTACTAGAAATCCAGGGAGGGTAGGCTCAGTCAGTTTTCACTACTTGGCACCCCTCCTGACCTCCTCTGGGACCTTTACCTAGAGATTTCCCCACAGATCCCTCATGGGTGCCACATAAGAGGTTTCGGAGAAGACAAAACCTGACATTTCTCACAGAAAGGTGGAAATAAACAGTCCCCCTGGCCTGCCCCCAAGCCCTGTGTCCCTTCAGTTGGTTTGAGTACTGTCTCAGCCTTCATCCGACATGCAGAGCCCTGGAGACAACACCCACGGGAGCAGGCAATAAATTACCGCCAGGAAATTAATTAGCTGCACCTCTGCCCACCTAATCTGATGGTTCAAGCTGATTTAAGGGAGCTCCGGTGGGGGGGTGGGGGTAATCAACATCACCTCAGCTCAGGAGGTACATTTATACAGTCATCATCGAGCTTGGGGCTGCTCATAACTCACTGGGGCCACACTCATGGGCCATTAGTCACCCTTATCGTCTTGCAAAGGGGCCACAGTTCGAGGCCCTGCCCTAAGAAGCTAGTTCAAGTGCTGCAAAGGGATAAGGTCAGAGTCCAACTGGGGCCCCCGAGCTGTCCCCATAGGGGTGGCTAAAGCAGCTCTTCTCCCAGACAGCTTTCCGCCTATCTCTGGAATGAATCCCGAAAGGGGCCTCTCAAGCCAGACGTAGGCTGTTTTCAAAGAGCCACTGAGGGTCCCAAGGCCATCGGCCCGGCCCCTTGGGAGAAGGGACCCTCGAGGCAGCGCTTCCCGACTTTCTGCTGTCTCGGCGCAGTGTAACACCTCCTCACTTTGCTGCCTTTGATTCAGCAAAATCAAGGATGCAAACTTCTTAGGAGTACTTAGTTTCCATGGCAACCGAAGCTGACCTCAACATTATTGTTCTCAAGAGGGGACTGACTTTGCTGTATGTTCGTTCACTGAATTAATGGACTCCGGGTTCTTTTATCAGCAACCCCAGAACAATGGAAAGAGAGACATGTTCTCAAAGGGCTTTCAACCACTGTCCAGCCTTTTGTCCCTGGCTTACTGCAACGAGGCAAGTCTATTCAGGCCGAGATTATCAAAATCAACTCGGGGCTGTCTCCAGGGCAGCCAAACACACTTTGATTTCATAAAGACATAACTGATCCCACATGCAAATTAATAATTTCGATCGCAGCGTTTGCTGTGTTAGTGGTGTTTTTGTTTTGTTTTTGGGGGAAGGGTTGTTTTGTTTTTTTTGTTTTTTGTTTTAAATAAAGAGAGTCTGTTGGGGAAAAAAAAAAAACCACCCTGCAGTATAGTTATTTGCCTTGATGGGTTGCCAGCTGGCTGGTAAGGGCAAGAGAAGAAGAGGTTTCTAAGCTCACCTCAGTGACAGCTCTTAGCATAACCCAGGATGGCCAAGCTATGGGTGGTGGTGCAGAGCCTTCCGGTTCCAATAATACCAGTCAGATCCTGACCTGCAGGTCAGAGTCTTGTTGCAGAACCCCAGTGTGTGTGTCTGCCCACAGCCTCACCCTCCAGCTACATAAGAACAATATAAACCAACTCCTGCCTCCCTATGAGGAAACGGTCTGCAGAGGCAAACAGCTCGCTCCGTTGCGGCCCTGTTTAGATCTCAAGATGTGTGACATCCAAATAATCGTTGCACAAAAGCCACTTGGTAGCCGCCCGGCTGCCCAGCTGCCACTTCCTCGGCAGGCTGAGTTCATACCGCCGGTTCCAGTCATTCTTCATGAGCCACGAGGCCTCTGTGCTTCCGGTCACCAGAGGCGGCTCATCCACGACCGGACTATGGGAAAAAGGTCCCCGAGCCCAGTGGGAGAGGCTCCGGGTCTAACGCCCAAATAACCATTTCACAGATTTTCGTAAACATCCATCAATCATCCTGTTTGAACCACTCGAGGGCTATCGGGCGGCTTTTATGACCTGTAGCATTTTGTACGAAATAATAACTGGAAGAGATTTATGGACCCGGCACTGACCCTCTCGATTTACTTTTTACTCTTTCTCGCCTCCCACCATGGGCCAGGAGTGCAGGCTGGACCTTTCCAGAGAGGAGGCTTTTCAGGCCCGGAGTGAGTCCCAGTTAGAATGGTACAAATCCCTGATTTCTTTATTTGGGGGCAGAGAGGGAGCAGAGAGAGGGAGGAAAGGTGGAAATAAAAACACAGGAGAAAAGGGTCACTTCCTTTCATTTGTGTTTTCTCCCCAGTCGCCCTGTATTAACACCTCCTTCCTTTGCAAGACGCTGAAAGAAAACAAGATAAAGTGGACAAAGGGAAAGGCCGTGGGGCCCTGTGTTTCCCTTTTCATATCACTGAGGAGATTGAATCAAAATTCCTTCGGCTGATACCATCTCCCCGGGTGGACTACACTCTTGTTAACGGATAAATTCAAACCCTCCAGAAAGTCAAAGAATAAATTTAAGCCTTTGCCAAATGTCTATCCTATTGGATTTTGATAAGGCGGCCATTGAGCCTTAATAATGTCTTCCATCCATTTTCTGCGAGCCCTTAACACGGCTCTTTATTCGTCCCCAAAGCCTCTTCTCCCGGCCTTTTTATTACGGGCTCCGTCGTGCTCTCCAGGGAGCCAGGGCAGCCGAGTGATGGATGGACAGCTCGCTAGATTATCTCCCGCAGATGTTTGCTCTCCAGGAGCCCCCGGGCTTCCCTCTAAGTAAACAGACTAAATAGAGTCGCTGGCAGAGGGGCAGCCCCAGAGGTCCTGGGTTCCAGTGTGGGAAGAGGCATGGCTAGATCCAACCACAGCCAAAGTGACTTCTGGGGAAGCTCAGGTGACATGCCCTGAAGGCATGAAGGGCAGGGGCAGAGATGGCACTGGAAGTTTGGAACAGAGACACAGAAGCTGGGGGCCTGAGGCCACAATGTCGGGGACAATGGGGGGCCCACAGGGACGCTGAGAGTAGAAGATAGAAGGATTAATGGGGGTGAGTAGAAGACCAGGTCCAGGGAGGGAAAACAGGGAGCAGAATGGAGAGGGGAGATAGACTGGGCTAGCCTGAGCTTCGCTCAGTGCAGGTTTGCAGTCTCGGATGTGAACCCTGACACAGCTGTCCCGCGTACAGCCATGCTTGCCTGGCCCTGAGCTCCTGTAAATTCTGAATAAATTAAGGAGAGTACAGTACCCTTGTGGTAACCTCTCCTCTAATACTCAATACTCACGATGGCAGCCTCCCCCCAGCTCCCCTCCCTGCATCAGTGTCAAGGGCTGAAAGAATTAAAACTAAATCTACTGCATTTCACAGAAGCTGACAGACGGCAAGAAACAGGTGAAGCTCAGAGACAGCCACTGACCACCCCAAGGCCACACAGCCTCCACATGCCTCTTTGCCCCATAATCCCCCACTATATCTATAATATCAGTGTGCAAGTCTTCCTTCAGGTGACCCAAAACTACAAAATAAGGCAGCAAGAATTCTCCGGCTTCATCGTGGGTGTGTCATGGTCTCACGGGGGGGGGGGGGGGAGGAGAAGGCACAAGTATACACCAACCACAGCTTTAAGGGACAAAATGCTGTGAGGCAGACATTTCCAGCTAGAGGAAAGTACATCCCCTTTGCTACTGACTTACAAACCCCCATCTCCAGTCCGGTCCCCTCATCTCCCGCCACTCAGCTCCAGACCTCAGACTAGGTTTTAACTCCTCTCCTATGAATACCCTGGAGAAGCGTAATGCCCAAATGCTGTGGATGTCTGACACTGTTCTGTTGAGCAGCCCCTGGGTGTGCTGCAGCAGCTCCTCGGCCCTGAGAAACAATCTCTAACCTCCTCCAGTAAGGCGGAAAGGAGGAACAGTTTGAGAAACCTCCTGGGATGCAGCCAGCTAGCCCGGTTCCCTCCAGGCTCTGGTGCTGCCCCACTGATGCTCTGAGACAGACCCTCACTTAGCCTGGCCTGGGACTTCAAAGGCATCACGGGGACCTGCAATCGAGGCAGCTCTGTGGCTCAGGTATCAAGTGCGTCTCTGGCTCTGAAGTACCTCACAATTTGAGCAGCTCTCGGGATAACCTGGGTTATCCTGAGGTTAGATAAGGCATCACCGAACCACATTTTATAGACGGGGGTTGCGGGGTGGGTGGAAGGAGCATGCCTGCCTCACATCCCATAGCAAGAGGAGAGCGGCCAGGCTCATCCCGTCCCTTGTTTCCATTCAAGAGCATCCAGCACCTTTCCTTTCCGGCCCTTTACATTTGAACTTGACCTCTGACCTTAACCTTTCTACCCAGGCTGGCTGGATACTCGAGAGTCCACCTTTCCCTACAACCTCCAGCTAGGCACACCCAGAGACATGGGGCGTGGTCTCCGTGAGTACCACCCTGCCCAGCTCTGTCTGTGGCATGGAGCAGACTACGTTTCACGACTCCACGATTCTTGAGTTAAGGAATTCTGTTCCAGCCCCTACCCCTCTCCTTTCGGAAAACACAAATTAAAGAGGCAAAGGGGGAAGTGAGGAACTGATCCATGGTACAGCTAAAAGGTAGAGGGGAGAGATGGAGGAAGGAAAGGGAGAAGGATCATTGTCAAAACTTTCCCCACCCCCCAAAACGCTGCCAGGGTTTGCCTGGGTGGACAGGTCCCATTCTCAGCCGAGAGCTCTGCCCATGGCCTAGCCTACTGCACATCAGACTTGTCTGCTCACTCGAGTGGCAGGGCCCCTCAAGTGCAAGAGTCCCGGTGAGTAACACTGTGGACTGCATGGTGCTGATGCAGGAGGATACTCAGAGTGGCCCGAGCTGAGACCCCCATCACTTCCAGGTAAGGGTGTGTGTAACAGAGCTCTGTATCCATGTTTGTTCCTGGGCTTCGTCATGGGAAGATCCTGAACACAAGATAAGACGCTTGTATGAGCATGTCAACATCTGTGTCCTTCCCTCTGCAGAGCTCTCTCCCGTCTCTGGGTCTCTCAGAGCCATATCTGTCAACCAGCTATGATCCATCACCATCCAGAAAGGCGTAGACAAGACCCAGTTGATGCTTTTTTCTCCTTGCCTAATGGTTTGCTTACTTAAAGCGATGCTGGAATCCTCTTTGGGAGTTAGAGCATAGCACAAGGATATGTTGAATCTGTGGCCCCGCCCCCGGTATTCTTTTCATGTGAGTATCCACTGAAGATAGTTTAAATAAACACAACCTGACTTTATTTGGTTTCCATGTGTCTGCATAGCCTATAGCCATTCCCACGGGCATGGGGTTCTCCTCTGTTCTCAAGAGCTGGGTGTGCTTGGTGAGGTGACATCCCCTTGCTCACACCGTGAAAATGAGCGAAAAGCATCGCCCCTATGGCATCCATATAGTGCGTGTGTGTGCAGATAACGCTCTGGTCCTGGACTGTGTTTGTCCCCTATGATTCAGGAACAACAAGACCACACAGCCGCCCCACCAAGAGCTGTGTGAAAGGGTGCTGGGGTGACGGCAGTGAGGGTGTGTTCGCCTACCTTTTTAATGCAGCTCTCCTGGGATGACACCTCTGTATCCGTCAGCATCTGCTGCAAAACAAATTGGAAAGGGCTGTTAGTGACTGGCAGCTGAAGTGGACTTCGAGCTTCAGATGGCTCTGAACCACGGGCAGATCACTGTCCCTGCTAGGACGAAGGCAAGATCTCATGGAAAACTTATAGTTTGTGATAACATGTCCTGACCAGAAGCAACATGAGGGAGGAAAGGGCTAACCTGGTCGACCTGGAATTGTAGACCAGGTTAGCCCTTTCCTCGCTCACATGGCAGACTCATATAGCTAGTCAGATCACATCCACCACGAGAAGCAAAGTGAATTTGCGTGTCCTTGATCATCTGTTTAGTGCTCTTATTCTAAAGAGAGGTCCTCCATGTGCCTGGGACTGTGGCATTGCTCTGTTGAGAACCCATGGTCTATGTGTAAGAACCCATCTCACAGACTGATGTCTGGCACTGCAGCATCCAGTCTGTAGTTGAAACAAGCAGGGAGCTCAGACGAGGTTCTTCTCTGAGACCAACAAACAACAAAGGAGTGGTAGAAATTGGACTTTGCCCTTCTGGACTAGAAGTCCAGTACATAGACTCATGTTCGCAAATTATAATGTCACTTCCATGAGACTAGGAGCCAAGATGGAAAACCATATTTGAAAAATAAAATGAGGGGTGGTGTCAGGCTCAAGGGCTTTCCTTCCCTCCCTTCACACTTCCCTGAGGTGCCCATGGGTGCCTGTTCAGGTGGGCCAGGGAGCCAAATTGTAGCATACCAAACAGGCTATGCCTGGCTCAGCTGTAATAACAAGAGGCCATATTCTAACTGTTGGGAAATTCTAACCCATTGGGAATTTTATGATGTTTCTTTTAATAAATTCTGAAAGTGTGGTTTGGAAAGTGACTCTAAGCAAGACTGAAGGAAGGCAAGATGAACGTCATGTAAGACTCAGGCCTCCAGAGGAGGCTCTGTCAGTGACCAGGGATGGCGTCTGCTCAACCTGGCTGGATTCAGCCACAGAAGCCAGTCAGAGCTGAGCTGAGGACAGTTATGTCTCTGCACCACCTATGGTTTCTCTCCTCTCTCGAAGCCGGGGAGGGTGGAGGCGACACTATAAATCTAGACATTGAGACTGACCACTAAACCCTAGAAAGGCCCCCTTTTCCGCTCACACGCTGGAGGCAAAGGTCACCCTAGGAGGCGTCTTCACAGACACAGACACAGTCTATCCAAATCTGCACCCTGAGTGCTATTCCCAGTGGGGATAGAGACCTCTTGGTTAAATATGTACAGGGTGGTAGTTCTGTGCTGCAGCCCACCCAGGGCAGGATGAGTGCCAGTCCTGGGCCATCAGCTCTCTTGGCTTTCAATGATCTGGCTTCAGCCAGAAGGAGAAAAATAGTAAGGGTTGAGAAGACAAGACAGTCAAGTTAGTGAGAAGCCATCAGGAAGATGCCACTTGTGGAAACTGTGTCCTATACATTCAGCAAGGAGCAGGCACTGGCCGGAACCTAGTGCATACCTCCAAACTCCATTAGCTTACTGAATGGAGGTCCCTGTGCTGACACCCAGCAGTGAGGAATCCTGAGCTGCTCTACTGCTCAATTCATCTCTGTGAGGATCCTTTCTTAGGGTCCGAGGCTTCAGGGACAGACAGACACACACACACACACACAGAGATACACACACACACACACACTTGCAAAGTCCCTGAGAGTGTGCTGTTTGCTGAACCTGTCAGCAGACAGGTCACGGGAGACCATGTGATATTTTAGGACCAGCCTAAGGAGCTTGCTTGGTGGCATTCCACAGTCTCCTTGTACCAACACACCGATGTGAATGCAGCAATCGACACTGAAGAGAGGACTGGGACACAGGGTGGGGTATGAGGTGCCTCTAGCTTTCTGCTACTTCGAGAGAGAGGCTGTCCTGGATCTATTGGAAGGGTTGTCCCACCCCATATCTGAGGAATCTCTAAGAGTCAGGGGTGCTCCTGTCCCAGCTAAGCCTCCTGACATGAAAGCTGCAGCTTGTGTCACTGATAAATGTGGAGACAAGGCCAGAACTGTGCCTTTGCATACCTGTCTGCTCTGCTCTCTGTGTGCTCAGTCAAGCTTCAGATGCTTGCAAGGGCACCAGCAGCCAACAGGGCTCCTGGGAAGGGCTTATCACCTGCTCGTGATCGCATTCACCATTCCGGAGCATATGGCTGTCTCCGACGCTGTCTCGAGGCTGTCTCTTTTTAGAGAGATTCCTCTCTTCTAAGAGGAAAAGGCTGGTGTCTGAAGATCTGAGCCTGCTTCGTACTGCAGAGGAGCAGCTGATATGCTCAGCAGCTCTCGAAGACAGCCCGTGAGTGGCCCGCAGAGCCTTCTCCCCACCCGCCTGCCATCCTTTAACTTAGTGGAAAAGAAACTGTCCAGTGGACCTACAGATGAGTGTGATCACATCAGAGGCTAAGAAGTAGTCAAATAGGATAAGATAACCCACCTGCTATACCACTGTGGGCTCCTTCGTTCAGAGGAGTTGGCACAGCTGTGGTAATGGCTCCTACCTACCCTAGATATGACCAGATGGAGACACACATAGGGACATCTACAACTCTTCATTCCCAACTCTTCAAGAGTCACCAAGTAAGAGAGAACAAACAGCCTTGTGCTTCCTAGGTCACAGGGCCTGGCTGCTCGGGACAGGGGCTGGGGCTGTGTTCCTTGGCCTCTCCACACATACTTTGAGTAAATGCTCGCTGGGCTGTGGGCATGGAAGCTTGGACTAAGACACACTGTGAGCTGCTAAGGATCAGGAAGTACCACATGGCGGGCTTCTTTAGTCACTGGGACACGGAGGCTCACACCCTCAGAGGAAGCTGGCACCTCATGAGTTTCCAGAGCCCTCCTGCAAGGGAAGGTTTGAGCCGGGTTCTGATTTAATACCAGCCTTGCCAGTAGAAATATCTTTAATGAGGCCTCCTCACCCACTGCTGACCTTGGGTGGAGAAACCGCCGGATGCACTCCGGAGCCTCTCAGCCCTGGCTTCCTCCCTGACTGGTCTGCCGTTTACTGAAAACCCTCTTTATGTTGCTAGCTCGGCCTCAGCATATGCACTGCTGGCTCGACGATCGCTGGCAGTGGCTGCCCGAGGCTCTCAACTTATCCCCTGCACCCCAGCAGAAGTATTAGGTGTGTTTTGATTGAACATTTTAGCCAAAAAAACGAGGTTTGACCTGCGGCATTTAGCTTCTCTCTCTCGAGTACTGGTGCCAGGATTTAGCTAAGTGGAGTTGCTCAAAACATCTTTTTTGACTCTTAAAATAAATACCCTCTGTTCTCCAAGAGGTTGGTGAAGAGTACACACATACATACAGGCATCTCATAGGCTCACAGCTCTGAAACTCTGGCATGTCCCCCAAGGAGGCCGACTTTCTGTTTGGTGTCACAAATGGATGCCAGAAGGCGTCTCTCCCTTCAAAGAATCTGGGAGCAGACCTATAAGAGGAAGCCAGCATGAGTCCCAACACAAGGCTATTCCAAAGCTAGACAAGCCAGACAGAGAGCATGGACCTGGCTTGCTCTGAGCAGTTGCTTGGTCTCTACACACAGCCTGTGTCTCTGTAGTCCATATTTCTTCCGTATCTTTTGAAGTCCTTTCTCTGGATCCAGGACTTTGTCTAAGCCTAGAACCATCGGGAAGCTGATCCTAGGATCTCTTCCGGGTGGGGAGAAAGGTACGGTGTTTATGATACTATTAAGGGAGCGATGATGAAGACTCCCTGGTATCCCGTCCTGGCTCTGAGCCTTGCTTACTGACTGGAGGAGGCTGTGGGCTCCAGAGCTCAGGGTTGTTTGGGGACAATATGGGCAGAGATACAGAATGGTGGCTGCTGACCCCAACCCCCCCCCCCCCGTCAGCAATGGCGTTGATCTCTACAGGGCCCTCCCTTACAGCAGGGTTTTCTGCTCATAAGCTGAAGAATGGGACCACATGAGGCTACCCTGATTTAAACCCAGCTAGCTGCTAGAGAGGAACAGCCTCGTGCTGTTGGTAGCTTCCTTTTTCTGGATGACAGGATGTGTGCACACATGTATTTTGAGGCTAATGCATACTGCTGGTAGAATCCCTCATTGGCCTGGAACTTACGGACTCTACTGGACTGGCTGGTCAGTGAGCTCTGTGTATTATCCTGTCTCTATCTCCTCAGCATGGGGATTGGAGATGATATACCACCGCACATGGATTTTTGTTGTTACATGGGAGTTCCGGGACTTGGGTCTTCCTATCTGTGCAGAAAACGCTTTACTGACCACTGAGCTGTTGCCAAAGTCTGGGAGGCAAAATTCTTAAAGAGTAATATTTACCCTCAATATTCTTCCCATACCAGCATCTTAACAGTCAGGATGTTCTGCCTGCTGTAAGGGATACATGAGCCCCATCAAGGGAGATTGTCATAACATGGCAGTTGTCATCTCCTGGGTTGTCTGACATTTCTGGGATGCATCTCCTTGTAAGAGCCCAGAGGCGGCAACATCTAGGCTTCATCCCTGGGAAACAGTCAGGGAGGAAGCAGAAAGGGAAAGCCAAGGAGATGGCCCAAGGGCAGAGAGCATCAGAGTGTGTGCCTCTGTTCCGTGTTTCATGGGCTCTGTAGGGACAGAGACGGTGGGACAGACACATTTGAAGAAAACAGCCGTGTGTCCCTCCTTCTGATAGGTCCCACACCTGACGCCTGTCCGGATCTCCCTAGGAGAGGGAGGGACACTCCCCGTAGCTGAAGTGCTGGCCAGAGCTGAATTGGGACACTTCCCATTGGCAGTTCTAGTGGGAAGCCGGAGATGTTCTGAATCCCCAGGCCAACACTGGCTTCCAGAGCAAAGGGTCTGGCCATGTTGACACAAACTCCTGAGCTCTCAGCTGGGAGAGTGGGGTCATATTTATTTATTATTGCGTTTGAAAAAAAAAAAAAAAAAACCCTAGCTTGGCTGTGCTTGAGCTGCAGAAATGATTTTTTTTTTTTTTTAAAAAGAGCAGTAGACACTGTTTTTAGCTTTTATGCCTAAACAGATACTCCTCAGTTCCTACGAGCGAGAGCTGTCTAATGAATGGAGGCTCTCTCTTCCCTCCTAAGAAAAATATTTACACAGTCTAGCACAGCAGCCGAGGACTTCAGGCTGCAGAGGACCATCCCTGAAATGCAGAGAGGTCTCCACGCCTGTCTGCCTATCTGCACTCAGCCAGCCCTCAAGTCCTCAGGGGCATTTCCCACCCCCTACCCCTGAAGGTTCCCTCTGAGAGACCAGTCCCTAGAGAATGCTGACATCATTTTACTTTTCTAGAGCCCTCCTATTTGGCCAGAAACCCTGGGTCACTTGGCCTCCAGCTCTGTGTGAGGAGAGGCGCTGATTTTCTCAGAAGTCCCCCATGAAACCCACTCTCCGAGAAGGGTGTGGTAGAATCCAAATCCCATGCCCGTCATGACTTGGATGAGGTGTGCCCCACCCTCTTCAAGGCCTGATGGGGCCAGTGGGTCTTAGCTGCATGCCGAACTGGTTTCCCTCAGGCATAGGCCTGCCTTGTGCTGCTTGGCCAGCACAGTGGTGCTGACCCAGAACCTGGGCACGGGTTGGCTGCTTTCAGATGATCCAAGAACAGTCTGTTCACGGGCAGTTCTGGGTGTGTGAACATACTGTCGGGACACCTCGTCCAGGAGAGGCCGCTTAGTGCTTGCGGCTGCCTATTGTAGATGGATCAGACACTCGGGTTATAGGGTCTCAGTCTGTCTCGGGCTACTCTGCTTTCTTAGCCTTATCTGTGGGCAGTCATGGAATACCTCTGTCTCTACTGCCTCACAGAAAGTGACATGGAGCTAGCCATTCCATAATACACCAAACATGGCTCCTTCACTATACTCAGAACATTGACAAAAGAGAAAGCCTTGGGGAGATCCAGTGAGCCTGGGTTCCTCTTGACATAGGGATCCTGAAGTAGGGGTGAGCAGGGTAGGGCGGAGCTGAGAACCAGCAAAAGGTGGAACAGGGGTGAAGAGCCCCTTCTTGCAGAGATAGAGATGCTGCCTGGCCGGAAGTCCTGGAGTCTTGGCTTGGGGAGCTGGGTTTTACTAACAGCAAATACAGGTGGACACTGATGGTCTGACAGTGGCAGAGATGATGCTGGGCCAGACAGATGGTAGAGGCAAGGGGTAAGGAAGGTCTGTAGGGACGGTAGATGCATATCCATGCACTTGCTGCAAAGTTCCCTGGTCAGCTGTGAGAATCAGGTGATTGCCACCTCCTGTGTGGTATGCTATGATGCCCCTTGTTCCATCTGCCTGACTCCCCACCTCAAACAGGAATCTGTCTAGTTTTCCTGGGGCCATCCAACAGTCAGATGAGGAGGGTCAAAGGCTGAGATGACTTGTGTCACAGAGCTATGGCATGGCTCTCCCAGGAAGGAAGCAACTCATAGAGGCAAAGGATCCCTCTCATTTCTGCACAGCAGTTGGGCTGAGCCAGGACTGAGGATGATACTGGGGGCCCCGCTGTGAGTCCAGGGAGGGCTCCGTGGATGGCAGCATAGGTGGTGGTATGGGTAGTCCCTTCCCTGAGGGATACTGCAACAAAACAGTGTGGTCCAGGCCTGGCCTATGACACCAGGTCACTCAGCATCCACTAGCACAGAGTTTCCATAGAAACACCGCATCTTCCAGGAAAAGAACCAAAGAGGAAAGATATCCCCCTCTGCTCCCAGCTACCTAAAGGTCAGCCTGGTATCATGTTCCCTCACCATCCTCAGCAGGCCAGAGGAGGGTCAGGCCTGGGTTGGCCACTCACTGGGGGCGGGGCATTTGCAAGGACTCCTACTGTCTCTCAGACTTCCCATCCCTAAAGCTGTCCTTTTGAAGAGAGGGGTATATGCAGATTCCTCATTCAGTCTACAGCTTTCCAATCAGGGGGGGTCGCTCTCCCCTAAGGAGGGGCAACCCTCCAAAGCTATGATCCCTCCCAACACATGAAGGCAGCTTTCTTGTTCAGCTTCATTTCATAGGTGCTGGCCAGCTTAGGAGTCCCTCCATACAACATGCTCTGGAGATCCCAGACCCTCTCTCTGTACCCCCAGGGGGCTGGTAAGAGTCAGGAGGCCCCACAGTCTATGAAGGTACTCCTGGCCACCAAGGGATCTAGACTGAGGTTGTAGCCCAGGAAGGGGAGACGGGTGAGTCTGGCTTCGTAGGCTCTGGTGCCACCCCCGCTTGCCCCCCAGGCAGTGAGCTGGGGCCAGGGCCAGAACGATCGGTGTAGGGCGTGAGGTCCTGTGAGTCCAGGAGAAAGAAATGTTCAGATCATATGAAGTTCTTAGTAGATGGCTTCTTCCTCCTTCTTCTAAAAGGTTGATGTCTGCAGAGGGAGTACATGTGAATCACATGAGCGGGTGACATGCGGGACTCTCTCAGCCAGCGGCTTACAGCAAGCAACCCTTTTCAGTGTGTGAGTCTAAGAGGCTCTGACATTTGGCTCCAGGAACGGGACTCACAGCCAGCAGTGAAGAGGGAACAACTCAGAGCCGAGACTTACTCTGGAGCATCCTTCTAAGGAGTTGGTCTCTGGAGATCACAGACCAGAATCAGTAGGAGGTGAGGAGCTGGAGTGAGTGGGTGCCTCACCTCAGTGGCCATAGAACTGATCAGAGATCCCCTGCCTTCCTGTGTAGGAGGAGCTAAGGTGGGAGGAGTTAGGAGAGGAAGAGGAAGAGGAAAAGGAAGAGGAGGAGTTAGAGGAAGAGATAAAAGGAAGAGGAGGAGCGAGAAAGGACAGAGATGTAGGAGGATGGAGAACCACACAGGTATGGAGAGCACTCGTGGGGAACAACTTATAAACTTATAATTAAGTTAGCTAATTGGGATACAACTCTCTTTGTATGGGTATCTTGTTATTATTCACTATCAAACATATAAAGCCTTTGATTAATCTATAAGAATTAGAGTCTCATTCTCTTACTGGGCCCACATGGATGGCGGAATGGTCTGGGCAATGCCCTGCCTTGTGGAGACAGCGTGGAAGACTGGCAGAGCCATCTCTCACGCTGGCATCTAGTGGGTAGCAGGGCTGGTGTTTCTGGTGGCCAGTTCTAGCTGCAGCACACACGTGGCCTCCGGCAGAGAAACATGGTGGCTGGGCTAGGCAGAGCGGCTGTAGCTTAGATAGTTGCCTGAGCCAGAGGCTGATTTAAATAATTACTACAACATTCCTGTGCTAGGCACATGGCATAGGGTGAAAGATGTCAGTTTCAAATGAGCGGAAAGTTACCTTGACCCTTGATCTTCTTTACTCTCTTGCCCTATATTTTTCTACCAGCCCTAGTGAAGACCAGCAGAGGCTAGACTGTTCTGGCTAGGGCAGTTGGTCACCCCACCAGAGGGGAAAGGGAATGGGCAGAGAAGGTATCCAGAGGCAGAGAGACAAGTCAGGCACGAGGCCCCAGAGACACTAAACATCATGGGCTAGGTCTGCGATATCAGCCACTCCTGGACACTGACAGGGACCACTGGAACCTAAGCCACCGCCAATAGCATTGACAGAAGCAAACCTACAGGTGCTTGATGTGAGCTTCATGGAGTGGAAACTCCAGTATGCCAGACACGGCATACAGTAGGTGTGCAGAGACACTCTTCAGTGGCCACCTGAATGGCTGTCTAAAAGCCGTACAGGGTGTCGTATGCAAGCAGTGAGCTTGCAGACAGCATGCTCCTCAGACCTGTAACCACATGCTCCATCTTGTGCTGCGGTGACCTCCAAAGGCTCATGATGGCTGATGTTCTGTAGTAAGATCACTTAATACAAGGTCTGCCCTCTCTACAAAGCACTAAGCATTCAGACAGGGGGGCACAGGTGAGTCTGACAGACATTACCTTGGGCCCGGGGTGAACTCAATGATAAAGCATTTATAGGAGGAATCTGGAGTATTCAGACTCGGACAGGAAATGGGAGGTAGCTGTAAATGTTCTTGCAAGTTCCAAGAGGCTAATTTGTGTAAGTAAGGAAAGCTCCCTGCTATCTGAAATCTTTCTGCCCCAGAACAGCCTCCTTCCTTCCTTTTCTCCCTTCCTCCCTCCCTCCTTCCCCCCTCCTTTTCTCCCTCCTTCTTTCCCTCCCTCTCTCATCCCTCCTTCCCTCCTTCTCTCCCTCCATCCTCTCCATCCCTCCCTCTTTCCTTCCCTCCCTCCTTCCCTTCTTCTCCTTCCCTCCCTTTCTCCTCCTTCCTTCCTTCTCTCCTTCCCTCCCTCCTTCCTTCTCTCCTTCCTTCTTTCCCTCCTTCCTTCCCTCCCTCTTCTCTTCCTCCCCCTCCTTTCCCTTGCTTCTTTTCTCTTTCCTTTCCTTTTTCTCTTTCCTTTCCTTTCCTTTCCTTTCCTTTCCTTTCCTTTCCTTTCCTTTCCTTCTTGTCTTCCCATCCCTTCCCTTCCTTTCTGCCCCCTATCTCCCTTTCATTTTTTGATGCTGGGAATGGAAGCACATAAATCGAGTACTCTATGCTGACCTGCACTCCCGACCCCCAGAACAGATGTCCGTGGCAACTGCAGACAGGAACACCCAAGCCTCCTTCCTTTGTTCAGTCTCCCACCGCTTGCACCAACTCTGAGCGCTATCCATCACAAACCCAGAGGTAGCTCATCCGCTCACACTCCCAGGACCCTTGTAGTCATTCTCTCACGTCACAACAGAGAGCTCTGAAAATCCACCCAGGCACACATGAGGACATTAAGCAGATATTATCAGACACTTTCCTCCCACCCAGGATGGCAGGACGGTGGCTGCCACAGGTGCCACCTGGAATCCATGATGGCAGCCCCATAGAGACCCACAATGGTCCTAGAGATGTTGTACCTCCTTGTCTCTTGAGGGCCTTTGCTTCCTTGGTGGGAAAAACAAGTCATCAGGCTGACTAATGGCTCCACACCAACATTTGTCTTTTACTTTCAACCTTTCTAGTTATAGAAATAACCTTGATATTGATAAAATTATATTAATGCACTTCAACCTGACCCCACTTATTGATGGCTTGTTTGTTAGGGCGATCTTTAATAATCATAAGTGAAGAGAAAGCTCTTAGATCTCCTATGATGGAGGCCCTAGGGGCTCGACCCCTGGCCATTCAGTTCCTCTGGGGCTGTGACATAACTTTCTCACTGGGGTTTGACACGCCATTTATTATCTGGAGGTAGGAGTGAGCCAAAGTGAAACAAATTCAGATCCTGTAAGGAGAAAAAGGAAAAAGAGGAGGAGGAAAAGGAGGAGAAAGAAGAGAAGGAGGAGGGGGAGGAGGAGGAAGAGGAAGAAGAGCAGGAAGAGGAAGAGGAAGGAAAGGAGGATGACAAGGAAGAGGAGAAGAAAGAAGAGAAGGAGGAAGAGGAGGAAGAGGAAAGGAAAGAAGGAATAAGAGCAGGAAGAGGAAGAGGAGGAAGAGGAGGAAGAGCAGGAAAAGGAGAGGAAGAGAAGGAGGAGGAGGAGGAGGAGGAAAGGAAAGAAGGAATAAGAGCAGGAAGAGGAAGAGGAGGAAGAGGAGGAAGAGCAGGAAAAGGAGGAGGAAGAGAGGAGGAGGAGGAGGAGGAGGAAAGGAAAGAAGGAATAAGAGCAGGAAGAGGAAGAGGAGGAAGAGCAGGAAAAGAGGAGGAAGAGAAGGAGGAGGAGGGGAGGAGGAGGAGAGGAGGAGGAGGCACCACGCCACGTGCCACCACGGTCAGTGACAAAGTGTTGAAGCATAAGCTTGAAGCTGAGTTCAATTGCCCACCCCATGGGAAAATATGGGTCAGGTCTGCAGAGATGGCTCAGCAGTTAAGAGCATTCACTGCTCTTGCCGAAGAACCCAAATTTGCTTCCTGGCACCCACATTAGGCAGTTCACAATTGCCTGTAACTCCAGCTCCAAGGGATCCAAAGATGTCGGCCTCCCCAGACACCTATATGCATATAAACACATAGAAACTCAGGTGGGCATACATGCACACACGTAACTCTTTAAAAAATCTTAATTAAAAAATCTTAACTGGATTCACCTGTAATCCCAGTGTGGAAAGGCAGAGGGACACAGGAATCCCTGCCATCCAGTGTAGACAAGTCAGTGAGCTTAAGGTTCAATGAGAGATTGCTTGAAAAACTAAGGTAGAGAACAGAGAGGTAGATACCTGGTGTCAGCCTCTAGCTTTGCATGTCAGTGCATACATGTGCATTTTGCAACCACTCTTGTGCACACACATGAACTTGCATACATACACAAAAGAGAAAGGGGGCTATAGTGCATTCTAGAGATAATAAGATCAACACCACTACAGGCTCTCCTTTTATAACCCTCCCCCACCACAACCGGACCATTTTTCCTTCATCATGTTCCCACCTGGATTACCACACTCTCGTTCTCACAAACAGTTTGCTCATGTGCACTTCTGAATTCCACAACTGGCAACCTTGAAGGCTAGTGTAACACTGTTCTCATTCCCACCTGCAACAAAGTAACAAGGAGACTAAGGGCCATGAGGTTCCGCCCCTGGGGCACTCCGGGTCTTCCTCCTTGCTCTCAGTAAGCATCCCTATCTATGCCAGAGAATACAGAGACTCCGAGAGAGGTTGGGACACATGCTCAGTGTCACATAGCTGACTCTGCAGGGTGTGCACAGGGCCGTTATCTCATTTGGCCTCTGTGGAACTGGTTCTGTTTGAAGAAACAAGTAGGAAGGGGTGTAAGGAACTTTGTCATCTTTCTCACAAATGATGCTTCCAATCTGCTGGGAGGGGACAGGGCGGCAGAGCCTCAAATGTCTGGGTTTAGTCACAGCTGTGGAGCTAATTTGAGACCACTGTGTAAGGGGGTAGAGAGAGGCTGAGAGTGGCCGCCAGACAAGACCGCACACTTTCCTAATGGGGCCCAATTACAGGAACAGCTTGTGTGTGTGTGTGTGTGTGTGTTTCTGAAGTTCCAGTCTCAGGGATTTTACAGAATCCACTACACTGTGGCTGCAGCCAGGAGCCCTGAGGCTCGAATCTGCTCTTTGGTGTGAGAGAGACAGGCTTGCTTGTCTCACCCCACCCACTCTGCCTCCAGTTCCCAAGTGAACTCCAGTGGCCCATTTCTGTTCTTGCTTGGGACAAGGCATGGTGAAAAATGCTGTGGGATTCTGCAGGACTGTCCAGTCCTACTGGACTTCAGCAAGTGCACATCCTCAGGGCTCTCATGACAGTTCTGGTATTTTCTCTGCTTTCTTCCTGCATGGAGCCTCCAGAGCTGGGGCTGAGGCAAGGCACCTGGCTCAAAGTCACTTTGCCCATCCCAAGACCAGTAATATTCTCTGCACATGCATGTTCTAGAATGGCCTTGTGACCTCTCTTTTGCCTCTGTGGCATGGGATGACATAGGCTAGAAAATGAGTCAAAGCTGCCAAGGGCGATAAAGGGACTCGAGAAACTATTATTCTATTGTATTAATATTACCAAAAATGGACATGCTTCTGAGACTGCAAGCCCTGAGGAGGTTAATCTACACCAGGTAATCCAATTCCAGATAGAAAAATGGAGCCATCCTGGCTGTCCCAGCCCTGGGCAAGAGTCATCAGCCCTCTATGGCACACAGATCTAATCCAGCCTGTGGACTGTTTGGGTGTGGCCTTTACAGTTTCTAAGGGTCACATATATAAAGAATATGTGAAGGAAGCGTCATATTTCACACAGACATTTTACAGAAGTACACTGACCCAGGTCAACACCTTTGCTCTTGAGCCAAAAAAGTCGGCACAGGCTTCTGTCGTGGGCATGCAGGGAGGAGGTGGCTCATGGAGCCTTATCCCTTGACCACAGAATGGCCAATGATGAGTGATAAAGACAAAAATCCCATGTAGAATAACACAACCCAGGATACAGCTCCAACTCCTGTGGGCTTGCCTGCCTCTGGGAAGGTGAAAAAGGGATGGAGCAGGAGTCTTGTCTGGGCTGCTGTGGGATACTGAATCTGGCCAGCAGCTGCTGGGACCCACGAAACAGGACCTGGAAGACTACAGTTCTCAGCTACAGCCACCTTTGAGTAAAGGTAGGAAATTGGAAGCAGTCTGTAATGGTTCTGCTCTTCTCTCTCTCTCCCTCTCTGTCTGTTTGTCTCTCTCTATTTCTGTCTCACTCTCTCTGTCTGTCCTTCTCTCTCCCTCTCCCTCTTCTCTCTCTGTCTATCCCTCTCTCTCATTCTCTTTCACTGTCTCTCTCCCCTTCTGTCTCTTTCTCTCTCTATCTCTTTATCTCTCTTATCTCTATCTCTGCTCCCTGCCTCCCTGCCTCCCTGCCTCCCTGCCTCCCTGCCTCCCTGCCTCCCTGCCTCCCTGCCTCCCTGCCTGCCTGTCTGTCTCTTGATTTCCAACAGGGAGAAGCACAAATGACTATCACAAAGAAAACCCCTAAGTATTCCCTGGGAGTTGACTCACAGTCATATGACCTTCTAGGACACCTCTGAGATGGGGTGGGAGGTCCCTTCCTCAGGCAGGTCTTTTAGTCCAGAGGTTAGAATTGGTTGAGACTCTAGATGGCTATGGATCTAGGAGGCAGGGGTTCTTGATTTCTACCCTGGGAACAAAGTCTCAGGAAGCCCTGGGTACACGAGGGAATCTGGAATGACTTTCAAATTGACCCCTTTGCCACCTCCTTGAGGAGGAATGTCCAGCACACCAGGTTGTTGCAGTGAGTTACATCAGGTGTATCTGTCCCTTCTCAACCCTCATCTAGAGAGATTAATGGGTAAATTCAAGTGTTCCCTGTGGGTTTCATTTTGTGGCAACCCTGCAGGGGGTCCAGGGAATCTCAGGCTGCTGCAAACAACCAGGATTCCTGTCTGGAGACTCATCAACAGCATCAGAAGCACAGACAGTTAATACAAACCAGACACCCAGGGCCTTCATGTTCGTTCTCTCTCTCTCTCTCTCTCTCTCTCTCTCTCTCTCTCTCTCTCTCTGTGGGTGGGTGTGGGGTGGGTGTCACCTTTCCCTGTTTCCTGATGCTTTGTGAAGCGAGTATGCTTCTCTCTGGAAGCATCCTGTTGCCCATGTGTCTGGGGAAAACTTCCATGCTTGCAGCCTTCCCCTCTTTCTAGATCTGAAAAGACCGCACACTTTCATCCTTCCTTCCTGGTTTATCACCAGTGCCTGAGTCAGGAGGCACAGGTGGGAAAGAGCCAATGAACTGCTGAGTTCACACATCTCGAGGTCTGAATGGAATCTGCTCTGCACAGCCATCTCACCTTGTGGCCTGCCGCAGTGGGGCTGCCAGCTAACGTGACAGCATCGGCATCCGCAGACAGAATGACCCCTGTCAGCTCAGGAGGAGGACCAGCTTGGGTCACCTGTGACATGCCCAATCTTTAGGTCCCCTGCATAGGGCACACTGGACGACAAAAGTCTCTGGAAAATGTCAGCCGCTTCTCTCCGTGGCTCAGAACAGCTCAGACTCTTGCCACCTCTGTATCCAGCGAAGTGGTTATTCCTACAGCTGGCTGGGCAGATCTCCTCCCACCAATGTGATAGAAACAATGTATCCAATCCAATAACGGCGCCTGAACCAGGGGGGCTCAGCTCCAGAAAAAGATGTGCTAGCATGGATGGGTTTGAAACTCTGACCCTGGAGCCACTTTGGCCATTCATTTGGCCATTTACATTATTTGTTCCTCTCCTGGGCTGAAAGACAGCTGATTCACTGTGAATGGTGAGAGTCTGGGAAACATGGTCAGAGAGGAGTGAGGGCCCAGCACACTCGGTGCAGGGAGAGATGGGAGAGGTGTGCAGGAAGTCAGGGGTGAGGTGAGCCTGAATGGATACAGGATCTAATGAGATGAGATCTCTGGTGAGGGGTATCTGAGCCGGGATAGTTGAAGCTATCAAGGGTCATATATTTTCCACGCCTCTGGTTGCCTCCATCTAGGTTGGCTTCACAGTTGGGCCAGCTGCATCTTTTTAAGCTCTGGGCTGGAGGAAGGAGCCAAGAAAGACCCTTTAGGCTTTGCTCTTGCTTCTCTTGTGACTCCCCTCTAAGCTTGGCAAGATTCTCCTCTTGGGAGCCTGCAGAGGGGTCACGGCAAAACTCCCTTTTCTCTTTACAGCCCATTTTGCCTGTTTTGGTCTAATGGTGTTAATTACTACGAGTTGCTACAATAATGCCCCTGGGCTTGCTATGGGATCATGCCCAGGGAAAACATCCTAAATTGAAAATATCACAAATCAAAAATGCATTGGCTACACCTCCCATTCTGAACATCCCAGCTTAGCAGCATATCACAACTGTCTCCCTGGCCATCTCACGGCTTCCTAGGGTCTGTGTCTGCCCCACACCACAAGAAAGGATCATACTGTGTGTGGCCAACCCAGGAAATGACAAAGAACAGAATTCAAAGTTCACATTCTGCTGAATACAGTGTTTCGTGTTGGCAGGAAGTTGAAACTTTTAAAATTAAATCATGGCTAGTGAGGGCTACAGGCCACCTGGTGTTGCCCAAGTCACCTCTGCAGAGCAAAACAGAAAGCGCCAGTACCAGGCATGCTCACGAGAGCAAATATCCTCCCTGCACCCCTTCCTGAACACCCCTTCCTGAGCTTGCTTCTCATCCCCAGAGCACACTTCTTGTTTTGTGTGACCTGTAAAAAGATTCCTTTTTGTCCTAAAGATCATTCCTAATGGAAACCGTACTCAGATAAGACAGGAAGAATTGGGATACAGCAAGAAGTCCACATCTCCAAGCAGACTGGAAGAAGGACACACCCGGTGCACTCAGATTCCATTAGCTTCTTCTTTAAAAAATATTTTTTTTTTATTTCATATGCAACGGTGTTTTTCCATGCATGCATGTCTGCGTAAGGGGGTCAGAACCCCTGTTGCTGGAGTTTTATAGACAGTAGAGATTTCTTCTTTAAAAAAATATTATTTATTTTTTTCATTTCATATGCAATGGTGTTTTTCCTGCATGTATGTCTGCGTAAGGGGGTCAGAACCCCTGTTGCTGGAGTTACAGACAGTAGAAGGCTGTCATGTGGATGCTAGGAATTGAACTCTGGTCCCCTGGAAGAGCAGCCAGTACTTAACCACTGAGTCTTCTCACATTAGCTTCTTACCTACAAGCAGGAAAATCCCCCCAGGTGATAGCTCCTGGTTGCCCTTACAAGTCCATGGACTCTTCTAGAAGATTCTCACAACAGGGTTAGCTTATCTTCTTTGTCTGGTATCTTATGGTGATCTTGAATCTGAGGCCCCACGAGACTGTGAAGTGTGAACAAGGGGCTGGGGACTTTGGTCTTTGCACTTTACCAACCAGATCTTTGGGCCCCAAAGTCCTTTCAGTGAGGACTTCTCTAGAGAAAGGCAGACCGGATGGGATCATGGTGGCTGCTCAGGGTCTGGTCGGCTTCACTCGGCAGCTCTGTGCCTGAGGGCCGCTACAATCTTTTTACCCAATTTTCCAGCTGAGTTGACTGAGGCCTGTGAAGGTCGAGAAGCTTGCCCAGGGTCACTGAGTAAAACAGCTTATCCCGTGGCCTTAGGACAAGGATGCAGGACACTGGCTCCTGCCTCTAATCACCCAGCTCTTTCATAAATAACAGTAGTAACAGGGTTCCATTTTATGTAGGAGAACCACTCCCCAGGAGGCCACCAGGTTTGTGGCCAGGCATGTGCTCCAAGGCTCATAGGCCAGAGGCAAGGTGGGGACTCAAGCGGCAGGAGACAGGGGCTTGCCACACCAGTTGGCTCCTGCAAAGGCATTAATTTGTAACAGACGCGCAAAGAGCTGGAAAGAGCGCAGGACGTTCTGCACACGCGACAACGGCTGATTATTCATTGCTGACAGTTATTAGCCTGTTATTAAACGTATGAATTGCCTCTTTCATACCACACTGCCTGTCCTTAAAGAGCTTTATGAACTAACATTAACCAATCCAATTAGCAAAAGACACTGTATTTGTGTAATTAGTAATTTGAGGCTTTGTCTTGGTCTTACAGAGAAAGGGCATTGGCTGTTGATTAGCGCGTAACATCGTACAATTAGGAGAAGTGGTCGGAGATTAGCCGGAATGTTCTTGTTCCCCAGGGTCCCCGTTAAGGGACCTGGTCTTGCTAAGAAGCGCCCGGGGGGGGGGTGTATGTTTGTGGCATTTAAGCGGATCCAATTGCTTCCTCCCTTGTATCCAGGCTCCTCCACGCCGTTGGCATGGCCTTCTGCGTCAGGAAGGGGAAATATTTGTTTTTGTTATAAATTTAGAGGTTGAGTACAGTAAGGAACCTTGTTATTAAATGCTCCAAGCCCAATCCTGCAGAAAATCTCAAAATCCAACTTTGGGTATTGATTACAAGATTTTTTTTCTAATCAGATGCCAAAAGGAACATTGTGGAGGGAAGGATGTCTCAGGCAGTCCTAGCCAAGTGGCGTTTCTGTTTATGTCTCTCAGAGAGACCCAGAGCCGACCACGATGGGCCAGATCTCAGATAAGAGCACTGCCTGTCTGCTGCTTCAGGGTCTTGGGTGAGACCCTGCACAGCACACACACCCCAGTGAAGAACCACACAAAGAGCAACGCTGAGACCGCTGGCTGAATGATGTGACTCCAGGTGGTTCATCAGAAAGCCCCGTGATGCAGACGACATTGCCGCGTCCCCCTTGGATGCCTCTAAATTTTATTAGTTTATAAAACTGCAGAGTGAGTTCTACCAGTCTGAACTTCCTCAGCACTTCTTGGCAGATCTGAATTCTGAGCAGGAAGGTCCCACTCATCATGAGATGTGAGAAGTTGTACCTGAGCTGCTGGGAAAAGGGAGAACGCTGGTGTTTCTATGTCCTAAGAGACTGCCATCGCTGGGACTGATTGAGGCAGTTCTGGCCTTTCCAAGGCACAAGTTCAGATTGCTGTCTGTCCTGAGGCAGCTGCTTAGGGGCCTAGCTTACTGTAGGGAACACACTGATCCACAGATATAGGTAAATAGTGCCCCACCCAGTCAGAGCTTCTCCAGGACATTCCACTGTAAGCAACAGATGAAGGAGTCACTTACAGTGGGATGCAGCTGCCATGACTCTGTCCTCACTGTGCCCACACATATGGGCGTCCTGGCAATCCAGAAGCTGTGTGCCCTGTGATCTGACACTTATGAGGCTCGATAGGAGCCCAGAGGTTTTAGCCTTCAGCAGACAACACTGGCTTTGTACCAGTACAGATGGGGCCTAATTTCAGGCCATCAAGAAAGGTGTATGTGTGTGTCTGCGTCTGTGTATGCACATGTACACTGTGTGTGTGTGTGTGTATGTGTGTGTGTTTCCATTCCGCACCAAAACAAAATTGCAAAGACTCATCCCTTCTCAATGTCTCTTCTTCTTTCCCCTGAATGAAGACTTGTATATACCAACATGCAGGTGACCACGCTGTGCACACCTGAGCAACATGTCTTGGTTATTCTTTAGAAGTGTACAGCTAGGGAGTGCACCCTCCACTGGACCTGTCCCCCAGAGACAGCTGGGGACCGATCAACATGGGCACCTCACAAAAGGCAGAGCTAAGAGGAGACTGGGTGCAAACAGCTCAGAAACCTCTCCAAAATATTTGGGTTTGTCAAAATCCCAAACCGCCGTTTGCCAGGCACTTTTCCCGCTAGTGTTTGAGCCCGCGGGTATTTTAAAGGAAATGAAATCCGTGTGTTTCTGATTTATTTATACTTAACTCATCAAAATGCTGTTTTAAAGAGCTATTTTGTATCCAAAATGCCCTTTATGCTTTTTTTCCCCTTCCAAACTAAAAGCCATATTCTGCCAAGCATGCATGACCTTAAACGCTAACGTTCTCAGGGATCTTTGAAAATCAAGTTCCTAATGTCCAAGCAGACCTGAACTCGGACCAAAGGTGCCCCCTATCCCCCACCCCGCCCCCACCCAAGTGGGGGAGATACAATGTTGCAATGTGGGCAGCTTTCATCTCTGCCTCTGGCTCCATTAGAGTCCCAACGGACCTGAATCCAGCAGGAGGCAGCAACTTCTCTGGGGACAAGAATCTGAGAACCAGAACCTTAAGCCTCCCCAAGAGCTCCTGCTTAGGCCAGCTCAGGGTCATCTAGACACCCGAGACAGAAGGCAGAGTAGGCCTTCAGACAGTCCCTGCTTCCCACAGAATTCTTTCTTTGGTCCAATAGGACCCTCAGAATATTCTATCCCAACCATGGCCCGAATTGTTCAACCTTACTGTGAACACACCTCACAAAAGTGAGCAGACACCATTTCTCCTGTAAGTCTGAGCTAATACAAACCAGAAAAGTGTTTTTCATTCTCCAAGAAAACAGAAAGCTACAGTGCCAGCCCTGAGCTATGTGTGGGGAGGTGAGAGAGAAGCAGTCACACCTGCAGGCTGGGTAAGCCAGGCTATAGCCCTAAACAAACAGGATATTGGCAACACTGTTGCCTGACGTATAACACTGGGTCTCAAGTTATATTCTTTTGGGTGTGATATTTATTTCTGGACGATTCCATCCAATAGAGTTCAATTATGAATTTGATTGCTTTTTTTGATGCATGGCATAAAATCCTTTATCCACATAACATTTAATTGTGTTCCCTGGCAGATTTGGTATTCATCATGGCCCTGCTGCCCCCAGCCCCAGAGATAAACCATCTGAGGGGCAATAAATGTCTACTCTGATTATTGATGCTTTCAGGGAAATTGATTATCTATTTGAGGGGTGGAGCAGACTGATATACTACAGCCTCTTTACCTGACACAAGAGCTTCTCTAGAAGAGAAATCCCTCAATTGCCTCCATGGATTTTCTATTATATTTAACGCTCTTGAAAGTGACATCCGTTTGTCTTAATATTTGAGGATGGAGCTGGGAAATGGCCCTATGCTTGCACCCGTGTGAGGTAGTTAAGGCTGAGGAGAGCAGAAAGCCAGGAAGCTGTGCAGGGTTGGGGCACTTGTGCCAGGTCCATGATTTGTCATGAAAGTTGTACCCAAGGTTACAACATATGTCCACCATCCAAATACCTGATTCAAATTGTATTTCCCCACAACTCAGGACAGGAAAGGCAGGTTTTAGATGAGGTTAATCTGACCTAAATTAAGGGAGGGGGCTGATCCAAACAATTTTATTTTAGATTTTTGGGCATACTTTTGTGTCTGTATGTACAGATGCATGTATGTGGGTGTACATGCTTGTGCATATGTGGGTGTGCATGTGACATGGGATCTCTTGAAGCTCATTAAGTAGGCAAGGTTGACTGGCTAACAAGCCATAGGAATCTGCCTGTCTCCATCTCCCTAGCACCAAGATAAGGGTGTCCTGCTTTTTTTTTTTTTTTTTTTAAAGTAGATTCCAGGGGAATTGAACCCAGGTCCTTATGCTTGACTGACTGAGTCATTACCCCCAACTCTTTGTCACACTGTGATAGCCAAAAGGTCTCTCTTCCTCCAGGCAGTCATGTTGGAGGGATCTGTGTTTGTGTGTGACCCTAGCACACCCGTGTAGGGTGTGCAAGGCCTGCTGAGCCCAGGAACTGCCCAGACAAAAGATGAACTTCGGCTTACAGCACAGCTCTTGTTAGTCAGAAGATAACAGGTGTTATAAACTCAGGAAATGTTTGCTCATCTCAAAAATCGATAATGCCCCTGTAATCAACACTGTGGTTAACTGTACCTGTCGCAAAATGGGTCCAGCTTGTGCTCATTTGATAATTTCTTAATAGTAGAGAGAGACTTTTATTTTGGCAAGGTAGAGGTTTCATGGGGGCCATCTGAAGACATGGCGATTGACACAGTTGGAGGAGTTGGGGGCGTGGTGAGGACAGGGCTTCTGCTAGCTCACATGGTCTGCTGCAGCACATGTACTCTGTGGGTGGAGTCTCAAGCTGTATTCCATGGCAGATTCTATTGCCTTGCAAGTGAGAGTCAGTGTACTTGGAAGGGCCACCTGAACCCAAAGCACATCAGCTTTAGAGTCTGAAAATCTAATCATTTTCACAAAGGCAGGAAGGGATCAACCCCGAGCTCTCAGTCACAAATCCAAGCGCTGGTCCTCAGTCCAAGCAGCACGTGGGAAACAGCCAGGGCTCTGCAAAGTACCGAGGCCCCTCCCACTGCCAGAGGTCATGTTCTGGGCTCTGCCTGGGCCAAGCCGCCAGCAGTTCTGGAGTGCAGCCAGGACAGAACACAGGCCCTGAACAGTAGCTAGTGAGCAAGGCCTCATGGGCTGGGCCCAGAGCGTGCCAGGCCCATCTCTGGGCAGGGCCCAGTGGGGTACAACACTTGAAGCTTGCTGGAGGCCACAGACAGGTTTGTTTCCCTGAGGACAGGGAGCAAAGGTGGGACAGTTGGTCTGATAACCTTCACCCCTCAGATGCAGGGGAAAGGGTATGCAGGTGTTCAGGTCTGTTAGGAGGCTTGGCTCCTTCCTGCTCAAAATAATGGAAAAGAATACATCCCACAGCCTGGGCCTCCCAAGCAGTGGCCAGCAGCTGGGGGCATCTTGCCTATAACAACTGACTCTCATACCTGGGGGAGGTCAGCCTGGATCTATTTGCTTTGTCTGTAGGAGGGTAAGTGGGAGGGAACCTGAGCTCAAGGTCAGGGCGCCTGCTGCTGAGGTCAGCCTTGCTGTGCACCTGTTATGGCCCCTCTTCCCATCCTCACACCTCTATGCCCACAATGCATGTCATCACTGGAGATCTGTGGTTCTGTACTCTGGGCTAAGAGTATGTTCTCCTTATGAGAACCCACACCCAACACACACATGTATGTTTGTTTGTGTAGTGTGCGTGTGTTGTATGTATGTATGTATGTATGTTGTGTGTATGTGGTATATGTGCATGTAAGGTCATGCAGAATATGACCTCTGGGAGTGGGCGAGGCCTTGGTACTTTGCAGAGTCTGGAGGCAGATGAGGACAAGATCTCTTTGTGAGGTTTTCTACACCGTGTTTGAAACCATGCACGTCCTTGCCGAGTTCACGCTACCAGGCAAACACTGAGATGTTTTTGAGGTTCTGTGCTCTGGACTAAGAGTATGTTCTCCATGTGGGAACCCCACCCTCACTTCAACATGCACATCTACACACATGGATGCTGTGTGTGTGGTGTATGTGCATATAAGCTCATGCAGGTCACATGACACATGTACATCTCTATGTCCATGCACGTGTTTCTATGTGCTTGTGTCCAGCACATCCATGCTCTGGATAGCTCAGGGCCAGACAGGAAAGGGAGCCAAGGAGAAAGAGACAAATTCCTGCCCCCACTTGGCTTGGGAACAGTGCTTTGTGTCTTTTGTGATTGATGGCCTCGGCAGTAACTCTTTATTTTTACTGAAGAAAATATAGTACTTATAGACTGTGTCTGTTAGGGACAAAGGGTTCTCCAACAATACAGCTGTACGCATTCCCTCTCTGCTTGCACAAAGACAACACACTCAGGCTATTCTTTACATCTTCCGTAAAAAGGAGTCCCATATACATTATCTGGTTTGAGTGTGTCTCTTACATTGTGTAAGAGCTCAGAGAGGCCAAGTGACTGTTCGGAAGACACACAGCAGGGAGCTCTGCCTGTTACCAGAGGGTCCAAGTACAGCCCTGGGTTTTCCCAGTGGAGTGTCTGTTTCCCAAAAGACTAGAGTAAGGCAGTGGGTCCTTCAGGGGCCGTTGATGAACACCAGAGTGGTCTCCAAGATCACTTTATGCTAGAGTTGCATATGGCAGCTCTAACCCAGGCATCAGCAGTGGGCAGCTCTGATGCCAGGACACAGCCTCCACCAGATGTACTGCCAGCCTCTGCCTCAAGAATCCTCCTGGGCTGTGCAATGGTGTGTGCTCCCCAGACAGGGTATGTTGGGCTTAGGAACACTTGAATCTGCATGGCCAGTGGCAGGTATACCTTTGTTCTTCTAGTATTATTTTCTCCAGAGCTGGGCTGGGCTCAGCTTCTCTTGACACCTGTGACTAGGACTCCACAGACAAGCTCTCCTCTATGCACAAGACCCTCCAAGGAGGTGAGTAGGCTGCACCCCTAAAGTGGTTTCAATGCAAAGAAGTCGCCAGGGAATTGGGAAGGGAACTGAGGGGCTTCCTCTAGTCGGGTCAAGCACTCTAATGAGGTCAGCTTCCCTGTGCTTTTCACAGAAGGGAACCCAAAGCGTTACAGTTAGGCAGCAGGACCTAAGAACCAGTGAGGTCTCATGCTCCTGCATGCAGCTGCTTCTTCCATTACCCTGTCCTGCATGCCCTGGTCTGGGGTGCAAACTCCATGGAGGTGAAAAACTTAGAGAGGCCAGGGGCATCTCTCCGGGGGTGAGTCTGTACCAGTCAAATAGCCAGTCCTGGGGCTGCCTGGCTGACTAGAATACTGACAGCCTGTGGTTCCCGGCATTGGGATCTCTTTTTGGAACAAGCCTATGAAGTGGGTGGGCTTGAGACCCGCAGAGACGTGCGGAAGGAGGTGTCGCATACAGACGGACAGACGGTGTGGGCCGAGCGGGGCAAACGGATGCTTTTATCATGGCTGGTGTGGGCATGTAATGGATGTGCTCTGTCTGGAGCCGTGGGCAATGCTGTCTAGGTCCTGTGAGAGCCCAGGAGGCTTCTGCTGGCAGAGGTTGTGTGGTCAGTGTGGAGGTTCATTATTATTTGAGTGCCAAACATCTGTGGCCCAACGACCGCCTCACTGTCCCCCAGGGGAGACTCTAGTGGTTGCTGGTCCTTATTCTACCCGAACTCTTCAAAGAAGATACCATGACTAGAGGAACCCGAGAAGCAGGCACACAGCCCTGTTTTGCATCCCAGATTGGGAGAGATATTACACGGACTTCTAGGGGACTGAGGTCCTCCAGATCAGAAAAGGAGACTCCAAATTCCTTGCTGGATGTGCCCCCCTGAATATCCCCCATCCCCTGTCAGCCTTAAGACATTATCTATACTGATCTCAGCGGATAGAGCTATGCCCGGGCTAGGGGGGATTTTATCGTTCAGTTCGCAACTGATGTGGACCAGCCAGGGTAATCATTAACTCGCTTCTGCCAGCTCCTTTCTGAAGACGAGTCCACTCTCCCAAAGACTCATTGCCTGGCCCCGGCCCTCTCCTCCCACGCTGGACCCTTCCCCCGCCAGCTCCTCTGCACTCTGAGGGGAGAGAATGAGAAAGCAAGTCCTCCGGGAGCTGGCACGGCAGACAATGTGTGTCTTGTGTGAGTAATTTAGCGCTGTGGCCAGTCAATCTGGTTTCTGGGCCCGCTGCCCTGACCCTCTTAGAGCTGCTGGCTCTCACCAGCACAGTGTGAAGCATTTTCTTTCAAGGCTCTGACACTCCGCAGATTGAGACGTCAGCCCGGTCCAACTACAGCAAATTAGCAATTTTTCTTTTGCTAATTGGAAATAAAAACGTTTGCCGAGGGAGCTGTTTGTCGGCATGCGGTTTTCGGTTTCTGTGCACGGGGAGGCTGCGTAGAAAACACATCCCAAGGCGCTGTGCACCCTGGGGCCGGGGGCCCCTTGCTACAAATGCGAAGGGGCCCTCTGTTAGCCATGCAGAGATATCCCCTGCTCTAGCACCAGAAGCTATTGCTCAACTAGCTGAATATCCCCATGTCCCCAGGACCCTTCCTCTGGAGAACCATTCTGTACTTTGAGGAATGATTAGGGTCCAGCAGGTGGCAAAGCTTCTGGGGCAAGCTGGTGAGGAAGTTCTTTACCAGAAAAGGGGAAGTTGAAAACAGGAGGAAGACCCCCAGCAGCTTGTGCCTTCCTGAGCACAGAATTCATCTCCCAAAGAGCCAGGGGGTAAAGAGACTTTCAGAGTAGCATGCAGGATATCTGCCCCACATCCATGCTGCCCAGTGTGGGTCCAGAGTGGAAGATATCCCCAGTCTGGCTCCATCTTAGTCTCAAGGTACAGAGACCCTGGCCCATGAGTAGAGTGTGAAGACACCAGTCTAGAGAGAAGGTGAACACGGTCCTTTAAGGAGAACAAAGAGAAACAGACAGAGGAGCCAAAATCATCATCTAGAAGAGCTGCCTGGACCCAAACCTGGAGAGCTACATCTCAGAAGTCTGCCGATAAACAGGTCCATCCAAGTCCACTCATGTATGCACGTATGTGCATATGTGTGCATGTGAGTACATGGCTGAGTACACCTGGGCCTACGAGTGTGACCCACTGTCCCTATGTATAGACCCTGCCCGCCATGTCTAGGGCTGATCAGGAATTCTGGGCTGCAGGCCAGCACCCAAAGGGTTACTGAGCCTCCTCCTTCCCTCTCTCTTTCCTGATAAAGCTTTTGACAGCCGTGCCTAATAATTCTTTCTGTTAGACTCTTTCCTTGATGTCTTTATACGAATATGAAATCTGGATCAAAGGCCATGGGGGAGCCCTGGGAGAGAGGAAAAAGTATCAACCAGAGAGGAAGACTGTCCTGAGGCTCCCTGCTGGGAGCCAGTGGCTCCCCCTTCCCCCATCCAAGCTGAGGCTGCTGAGGCCCTCTGTGAGTGGCCAAGTCTTCCTCACTTGGGCGTGACAATAGTGTCTTGTCAGAAATGGCCGAGGAGAGGTGACAGCGGTGAGGTCGTCCCTCTTGTTGCTGATGACGGGTGAAGGATGCCCTCTGCCTTGTACTTGGCTACTTCCAAGACCCTAACATTGGTGACAGAGGAGAGAAGGGGTATCCAAAACCTCATTTTGGCGTCAGGGGGGAGGTGGTGGTGGGGAGCAGAAAGCAGATAGCAACCTTGATGGTTGTACGCAGCAGACAGCGGAGGTCATAAGAAACCAGGATGCCTCTTCCAGGATTTCAGGCGCTGGGGCCAGTGAGAGACTACAGAAGGGTATCTTGCCCTAGAGTCACAAGATTTGCTGCTTTGGGCTGGAGCACCCCTCTCTTGCCCTGTGAACTTAAGCTAATGCAAACTCTGCAAATCACCAGGTTCAGAGGGGCTGGGTTCCATTTCCTGGGGGTTCCTAAGCTTCATTCTGATCCAAAGTGAGAACTGAAAAGAATGTGTTTCTTCTCTGGTTCTGACCCGGCCCGGACCAGAGAGACCATAAATCCGGCATAGAGGGCTGTTCCCTTGGGGTCCTGTTTCCATTCCAGACCAAATAAGTCTGGATGGGGACGGGGCACCAGCCAAATGTCATGGTGCTGCTTTTTGGACGACAGTTACCGAACAGCCCTCCCCCCACCCCCAACCCCAGCAAGGCAGCTCTTCTCTATGCTCACCAAATCCTGAGCTCCTCACTGAAGAGCTGGCAGGGCAGCTCCAAAGGCCAGGCCATCCTGGGCCATTTCCAGCAGGAAGCAATCACCGCTGGTTAGTTGAGAACCAAGAAGCCCAGCTTCCTTGTGGAAGAGAGTTGGGGATAACTGCCCTGCAGCTTTTGAAATCCCATTTTGGAATGAGCTTCAAAAATACCACAACACTGATCAAGACTCTTGGTAAGGAAGACATCAGAGGGGTGGTGACATTACTGGCTCAGGTGCTGGTGTCTCTCCTCTGCTCTTACAACACTGTCACAGGAATAGCAATAGACTTTGAGATTAACACAGCGGGAAGCCTTGCCTGATCCCAGTTGTAGCCCTGGAAAGGCCTGGATGGGACTGGGAGACAGAGGAGAAGTAGGGTGAGGATGGAAATGTGATGGAGGGGTGACAAGCAAGAATCTGTCCACCACGGTTCTCAGTGCTGCTGACCGCTGGTGAAGTCCGACTTTTTGTACTATTTAACAGTTTAAATGTCTCTGGCTTCTGGTTCAGGGATGCCTTTCATTCTGTGAGGGATCAAAGGGCAGTGGCTCCTCCTCCAGGCTTAGGAAGGTTCAATCTTCCAGTCACCTGCTACAGGACTCAGTCTGTCTGCAGCAGCTTGCCAGCAAGAACCACTTCAGATATCTCCCATGCCTGTCAGCTCCTGAACCCTGATGGAACATGCCTGAACCATCCTTTCCAGGCAGGCTGCATGGGGCAGTCTTTGCAGCGCCTTCTTGGAGGCAGGGGTGGGGTGAGGCGGGGTGGGGCGGTGGGGGTGTATAAGGACCAGGGCTTCGTTTTGCTCCTCTCTGCTAGGGCTCTGCATCTGCCCAGCCCCAAGGCACGGATGTCACTACTGAGCCAGGGACAACGTGAGAACTACGCGGCCCTTTTTTGTTGGTGGGACACTATTTGGACATGGCTCGTCCTACATCTCGAGGGCCTGGGCAACTGCCATATCAGCACAAATTTCTCTCCCCCAACATTTCTCTGTGATATGCGGACACATTTTTTTCCCATGGAAAGAAAGTGTGGCCTTTGTAAAGGGGGCACGGCCGGCCCGAGTTACAGTAAAGATTAATCCCGAACAAGAGACAAGAGACAGAGACAAAGAGCATCACACACTTTGGCTCTCAATGGATGTTTTCATAAATGTATGAATAATTTAAATTATCATTGCCGAGTATTTATTCGAGTGTTTCAGGGGAAAATGCCTCCTCTTTTTTCTCCCTCGATTCCTTTCATTTTTGCTTCATCTCTTTTATGTGCTGCATGGGCTGTTTTTTGCCATCTGAATCGGCCTGGAACAATGGGATGTAAGAGGCTGAGGGGCCGAGGAAGAATACGGCCCTTGTTGCCGACGCCGCGCTGACATTGATTAATGAGGGTGCGGACACGGGCAGAATTTGTGAGAGCCGAGGGGGAATCGGGACCTGAGGGCATCCGAGGAGGAGGGCAGGGGCTGGCAGGGAGAAGGCCTCAGCCGCCCTCCACGCCCAGTGGGAAAGGACAGGGGGACGTGTGGCCTCAGAGATACCAGCACTGATGGACCGGTGACTCAACAGGTCCATGGAAAACAGTGCCAGGGTGGGGGTCCTTGGGCTGATGCCCACCTGCCTGTCAGGCATCTGCTCAGCTGGTAGAGGACGAGAAGCTGCCATCGTGCTAGAAGGAGCAAGCAGGGTGGCCCTGACCAAGGCCCTCGCCTACTCCAGCCCCATGGTCACCTTCTCCAATGTAATCTTTCCTGCTCTGGGGTCCGAACCCAGAATAACTACTTTCCCAAGAGGTTCCACTTTTTGGAAACCTGAAGGGTCTCGCCCTGTGGATGGGGCCTGCCAGGCTTCCTGACAAGACTGGAAAGCTACCTGCCAATGTATAAGCACTATAAACTGTACTAGTAGACTAGTTTATGGAAGGCAGGGTTCCATTCACCTTATTCTCTCTTTCCTATTCATCGACATTTTCACCGGAGATGCTGTTGGGAGTTGGTCTGCTGCTGCTACATATTCAAGTTTTAAATTCTGTACTCCAAGACAAGCAAATTCTCACATATACCATCTTTAGTTGAGCAAACCTTGCTCCCCCAAATTAAAACTATTGGTTAAATACAGGCTGCCACAGCTGGTTACTGGAGGGAAGATAGGTGCATCTTCAGTTACCTGGCTGGGAGTCGTAGGTAGGGACCAGGAGGAGGAAGGAGAAGGGACAGGAGGTCTCCACTAGGTATGATGGACCAGGATCTTGTACCTGAGCAAAATGTACCCCAAGGACAGGTCGATGGAGCAGAAATAACCCGGGAAGACACAAACGGCAAGTATTTAGGGAACACAGGTAGCAGAAGTAGCCAGACTAGCCCTTAGAGAATTAGATTAGGGGGTAATCCCCCCCCCCAGTAACTTCACAAAAGCTAAATAAATAAGTCACAGTCTGAGTCTCATTCATTTGGAAGCTAGATGGGCATAGAAATAATCATATTAATTTATAAGATGCTCACTTAGTTCTGACTCAAACCCCTTCTATAAGGTGACACTAGATCTCAGGACTGACCCTCAAGACAAAAGGTGGTGCCAGGGCCAGCAGAGGGGATTGCATGGTGACTCTTAAAGGATGGCGTTTGTCAGGCGGGTTTAGCACCCCTACACAGGCTCCAGCCATTGGAGGGAACCTTGAGATGACCAGGCACAGCATAGAGATCTCAGTGACAGAACAGGACACCCACAAAATAGTGAGGAGGGGCTTCTGGGTGCTTCTAGGCCTGTTTCTACCAGGAAAGCTCTGTGCTGCTGGGGCTAGGCTGTCAGGCTGATCTCTGCCTACAGGCGTGTCTGCTCGTCAGAAGACACCAAGCAATGAAGGAACTCTGGAGCTGCACTTATCTCTAAGAGTGATACTGATCTGGTGTGTGTGTGTGTCAGGGGCAGCATCTCATCCCTGCAGTTTTTACAGAGGTCCATTGCCAGGAGGACAGTCTTTCTGGAAACTAGCTCCCCAAATCCTCCTTCACTTCAGCTGTTCAGACCATCTAACCCAGCGCTGTTTGCTTAGCAAGAAAAAGGGAGGCTGGAAGTTCCACGCCTAATTCTGGAAGTTTCTAGATTATATCTAACAGGAAATGTTTTTCTATTTCCTATGCTTTCCATCTATAGCAGACATTTCTGCCAGGCCAGTCACATGACCTCCAGACACAGCAAGCTATGATGAGGCTGCAGGCTCCAGATCGGTCTTACACGTGATTCCATGGGACTTGGACACCTGTCTGGCGATATTCTCCTGGCCCCATCATTTGGCTCAGAGCATACCCTCTCACCTGCGTGCTTCCGAGTTAATTGTCCCAGGCAGTGTGCCCTGATAAAGATCTGTAACTGTAGGATTAATGGGGGGTGGCCAGACCTCCCTGGAGGGCGGCATTTGGCCTCCAGAGTCCTGGCCTCCAGCCTTGCTGGTGACCTTGTTTGTGGGCGACCTCAAGAGATCACAGTGTCCTGGAAATCCCACTTCCGCATAGAAAGCACAGTCCACCTTGGAATGGTGTGCCCTGGCAGTACTTAGTGCGTCTATAACAGATACCTAGTCCTGAGATAGGGGTGCTTACAATATCTGGGCCCTGTGGGGTGGGGTGGGGGGAAACACTTGGGCTCTCAGGTGAAACCAAACAAGCTTCATTAAGGACCCCAAGATGAAACCCTGCATACTACCTTGTCACTACATGAATGGCAAATTACAGTCATCATGGTGGTATTGCAATTCTGCGGCCTTGCCCTGTGTATAACATCCCTGCCCCCATTAAGACAGTTGGGATCATGTGTCAGCAAATTAAGCAAAGCACATGCCTATGACTGGATAGGGTTTTGCCATGTTTCACTCATGCAGATTTGGGGGGGGTAAGTAACCTGTTGTTTCTTTCCCTCCCATCTTTGAATAGGTGGTGCTGGCTGGCTAATTAGGCTAATCCAAAAATCTGTGTTTGTGGATATTAGGGGTAGTGGCTCCCTTCTGGAAAATGGGAGCTGCCATCATGCAGGATGTGATCCTGGGCCACTTCTCCAAGTGTAGCCCTCCACTGATAAGTGTCGGTGTGTGGGGGGGTGAGGTGGGGGACGACGACAGGTCTTTCTTTACTGAAATGAAAACCAGTCCTATTTCCAGGAAAGCCTGCAAATCCCCTACATATAATTACTAGCAGGTATCTCTAAGTATATGTGGGGAAACTCACTAAAAAGGCTAACAGGGGAGGCTCAGGCACTCCATCCAGCACAGGGCTCTGATGATTGTCTTCCAGGAAGAACACATATCAATGGAAGTTTCTGGAGGTCAACTTTGAGAGAGGGGACAAGAAGGCAGGACCAAGAAAAGGGAGAGGGCATTTCTCTTGTACAGGTAGCTGTGGAAAACTGGCATGAACCAGAAGGATCTCATCTGCTTTAATGTGCTAAAGTCCCTACACTGTGACAGATATGACAGTGGATGGCACTTAAGACAGTCCAGGAATGTCCCGCCTCTCCAGACCAGGGACAGGCTAGTTCCAGCTGAGACCTCCATGACAGAGCAGGGCTGGTACTAGTAACCCAGAAGAGCTTTGGGAGCCTCTGCATGTCCTCGGTGGGCAATGATGGGGATTCTTGGGGGGTGCCCCTCCTCCATCAAACTAGGCGGGGGGGTGTCAGGATCACCTGAAAAGGCGGCCAAGGGTGACCCAAGCCCTGATCCCCTGTGGGACAACGAGGAGCTTAACTAGCCCCAGGCTGCATGAAAGAGGAAGGGAGGCCAGAGAACAAAGCTCCGCCAATTTGCTCTTTGGGGCATTGTGCAAACTGGCCCCTTTCCCAGCGTATCACTCTCCCATTGAAGGAGGTCAAGCGCCGCCACAGTCCTTCCGCAGTCCTGATGGGTTTTCAGGAGCTGGTGAATGGCGTGCAAATTAGCCAAGTCCTCGGGAGTCTCGTTACTGTCACTCCCAAACCGAAGCTCCAGAGGCAACGTGAGGATTAATCAATCCAGAGAGCTCGCCCCATTATCAAAGCAAGGTAGGAAGCTATTCATTGTCTCTTCTTTCATGTTCCCTCCATCTTGCCATCACCAGCCCCGAGGCGTCTCCAGCAGAAGACTGCTGCCCAAGCCTGTCCTGCCCACAGCCTCTCTGGAAGCCACAGAAGCCACAGAAGCCACAGATCCTGTGGGACTCTCTGTTTGCTGAGAACTGGTACTGGCTTGGCTCTGGCAGGGAAGGGGTGGGGCAGATGGCTCTGCATAATTAGTCAGCAAGACCAAGGATTGGGACCAGGGCCTTGGTGACAGAGTCCCAGTCCCAAGGATGAAACTACCTCCAGGATTCAGGTCAACTATGATCTCAGTTCTACCAATACTGCTTCTTTCAACACAAACTGGCTTTCTCAGGAACCCAACTAGTGTCTGCATGGCACCGGGTTGAGCCCATAGCTTTTTGAGCCCAAATCCACCCTATTTTACATTTGAGGTAGAAGACACATCTACTTAGATTGACAGTTTGACCCTGACAGCCACCAATGCCTGGCAGAACACCTGGCAGGTGGCAGCCCTGAACCCACACCACTGAGTGACCAATAAGCAAGCAAACATGGTGTCTAGTGAGTGGCAAGACATATACACACCCAATGAGGAACTGAAGAAATACTGCATTAAGGAATTTGTAATAATCTCCCAAACAAACAGAGAGACAACTATCCAGCGACTCTATAAATATAAATATCTAATGAATTCATAGCTAGTGAATGAATCAGCAAATTTGTCTACCACATAAAGGTGAGCAAGTGGATAAATATTTAAAGAACGACAATAATTTGTATTATTAATCAATATGCATGGGGCGGGCCAATAAACAAATATCTATATAGTGTATATACAACTCATAACTAAATATCAAATGAATAAATAAACAAATGAAAACGTAAAGCTGAGTGGAAAAACAATGAATAAGTAAATATCTAACGATGGTGAGTGATTCGACAGATGTTATACGAGTTAATTTATAAGAACATATCTAACAAATGAATAGATAGACTACTTGGTAACGGATGAGCGAGGGAATAAATAGTAAAAAGCAATTAAGTATGAAGGTCTTCTGAATGAGCAGGGAACCAAGTGTCTACCTATCAGCTTTGGCCTCTTTCCAGCCTTCTGACCTCATGGCACAAGGTCACTTGTGAACTTTCCAGAACTCTACCTCCCTCCACACAGGTCTGCACTTCAAAGTCTGCCTTGATATGACTCATCGGCAGCCCTAGTGACACCCGGTACAGGAGCTGGTCAGAAATCAAAGTAAAGCTTCATTCCCCTAAGTTGCCTACTCATTTCAGGCCTGTCTGTCAGAGCTGCGGCCTCTGGTTGAGAGACCGAGCATGCCGTGGTCCCTTCATGAATCTCCAAGTGTCTCACGCCTTCCTGGGCCTCAGTTTCCCCGATGCCTCACTGAAAGAATCCCTTATCCCAGTGGCTCAGAGTAGATGGATCAACGGACAAGTTCTACAAACCTTGGCAAGCTACAGGGAAGCCGGCCACCGACTCATGCCATCTGACTTGCCCTCAAGCTCCCAAGAAGGAAATGGCAATTAATATAAGTCATATATTAATAAATAGAACATTCCACAGAGGGAAGATCGGCTTCCACCACCACGGCAGCCCACCAGCCTGCTATGCCTAGTTCTGGCTCTTTCTCTCTTTGTCCCGGGCACACACAAGCAAACATGACCTTCATTGATTTTTCCATGGAGTAGGGGCTGGGGGCTGACCCAAGTCTGTCCAAGGTGACCCTGAGCGGGTCTTGAGAGTCAGGACAGGCCATGAAAAAACTTCGTTCCTGCAGTGAAAGGCGGGGCATTCTCTGAACTCGGTCGTGTTTAAGCTTGCTTGATAAATCCCAATCTATGATTTACCCCTCCTTCTTATCACCTGTTCCTTTTCCATTCAGGCATGAGCGTCTACCAGATAAATGATTAATTTTTTCTTATCCTTGGAACCGATACTCGCCCATATTTTTGACTCCACATTCTAAGGCTTTCCCCCCCTCTCGTGTCACCCCTCCCCCCATATCAGCTCACGTACAGGAAAAACATAAAACTGCCCTATTTGCTCTCACTAGCCCACTAGTCTGTGGGAAACAGCTAAAACGAGTCACCACAAGCCCAAGGAATGCCACCCTTTTCTTACAGGCCTCAGAAACATTCTGCTTGCTCATGGGGCCCTTGGGGTCAGCAAACTCCCTGCAGGAGGGAAATGGAGGCCAACTCCCACTGTTGACCTGGTGCCTGAGCAGGGTGACCTACTATCTATCATAACTTAATCTGTGAAGCACGCAGGTGACCGGTACAGAGCAGAGAATCAACAGGTCCATGTGTCAGTAGGTGGGGGTGGGGGAAGGCAAAGAAGGTTCACTTCACTTTGAGGTCTCAAGGGAGGCACCCTAGTAAATTGTGGAGCCTGACCTGCTGGGTTCCAGACACACCTATGGAACTTATGGGCAGATGCTGAGTCAGTCAGTCATCTATTATGGCAGGACCACTAGACAGACAGGTAGACTGAGGCAGGGAGGTAACAGTAACACATCTTCAGGTCATTGAGTCAGCAAGTAGCAAAGCTAGCTTTCAAGCCTAGGCCTGTCCTGCCCAGTGTGGTTTGGCCACTTTATGAGGATAGGGCCAAGGCTTGCCACCCCATCCCCACCCCAAGGGCTTTCCGAGTCTCTTCCGGTTCCTGGGAACTCCAGAGACCTCAGCAGAGACAGTGAGCTTGCAGGTGGCTCCTGAGCCTGCAGGTGGCCTCACCCTTGGGAGCCACCTCTACTTGAGCTCTGTGACTAAGAATTTTTTCTGGGGTGACAGAACTGGGTCGGTGGCCTTGAGCAAAACCTGGACTCACAATTATCTAGAAAATTCTGCCCTTAGGAAGCTGGCTATAAAGAACATGGCTTGATTCCAGGGAGGGAGCTCCTGTTATCAGCCCCCAGGAAGATGGTGCATTCGAATTTTCCCATCTAATTCACACTCATGAAACAGCTTCTGTCATGTTCGGAGAGGAGCCGTTGGATTGCAAGTGGCAGTCTTTCTGCTGATCAGTGTCAGCCAGGGCAAGAAGAAGGGCAGGAGGCCAGAGCTGGTTAAAGGGCCCATGCTCTGCCGCTGTGTTGAGCGGTGGTTTCTGGGAACAGGGTCATTATTTATGATCATCAGCTGGTGCTTTTTAACTCAAGTCCCTTCTTTCCCTTTCAAAGCTGTCCACGCAGGTGCATAGGACTCGGAAAGCAAAGCAACACCATTCACAGCGGTGCCAAAGCACTGTGACTGGAAAGCTTCCTTCCCAATAACAACCCTAGTCCTGTACACTGTACCTATAGGGAAACTTGTATGGGTCAGGACAGACTAGGTGTCTTGCAACTTGCTACTTGAGCTTTACATAGGAATCTCTCTTGAAGGGCCTCGGGCAAAGCTGGTAGTCAGTCTTCCTGGAGGCTGTGGGCCAGGGAGCTGGCTAGCAGGGCTCTGTGGGTGTGTTCTCTCCTCCACTAGTCTATACTCCTGGATACCAGCTATCGTGGGAGTCGTGGGTAGTGTGACAGCCTCTGGATCCTGGTGTAGGCAACGCACAAGCCTCTCAAAGGGTCTATCAGTCCTTGTCTATGGCCCCGGTTCCTGGTTAGCACACCCTTCATTTCTATATATCCATGGTGTTTGTCTCTCCCATCTTCCTACTTCCAGCCTCCCTCCAGGCCCACTGGGGTCCATGATGTGTCAGCCTTAACCTTTGCAGACTTTTAAACCAGTGACCAGCTGTGATTTGGTATGAGTGATTGTCCTAGTCACACTTCCCTGAAATGAACAGATGTGCACCTATATCTGGATTCTTGTTTCCGTTGTGTGTGTGTGTGTGTGTGTGTGTGTACTCGTCAGGACAGGGAAGAGAATATGAAGGGGGTTGTACAATTATGTGTATGCAGGACAGTATGGCTGTGCATGAGAGAGTCCTGAGGTTGCTCAGACCCAGACTTGGAAGGATCAGAGCATGTCTGGAATTCATTCATTAAGATATAATTTCTGAGGTCTTTCCCTCTCATCTCTATCCTGCCAGTTGTCAAACCTGTCCGCACAGACTCACAAGGTTCAGGAAGCCAGTTCTGTCTCCTTCCCTCCTTTATGATGTCCTCAGGACTGGAGAAGACGGACTTGGGGTGGAATGTTGGGGACTGCACTTGGTACAGACACCCAGGTCACGGGACAAACTGAGCATTCCCAGAAAAAGCTTCCCTGACACGTACGCCTATAAATCTGTCCAGTTCCCATCTCGGCACACAGCCAAACACTGCAGGATTTCAAGGACTTTCTAGAGGTGCCTCTGGCCCCTAGGTGGGTTCTGTGTTAGCTGTTATCTTCTGTGTCAGAGATGACCCCAGAGGCCAGGGAGCTGTCGGTACATCGGCACCCAGGGATAGGATCTAAGTCTGCTGTTTGCTGAGGTCTTTCCTGGACTAGGCTGTCAATCAGATTTGCAGGGGCAGGAGCAGGCCTGGGTGGATCTTCAAGGTCACCAAGCCCTGGTTGTGTAGCTAAGGAAACAGGACAAATATAATGGGCGGGGCCTGTGTGGCAATGGTGATAGAGAAGTGGGCCTGCTAGCCCTGAATCCTTTGCAGCTCTTTGGCTTAAATGACCTGCAAGAATATCTTCAGGAAGGACCATGCTGGATCCTACTAGTGGGTGGGCAAAAGTGGTGGAATGCTCACAGATGAGACAAGACGGGGTGGGGGGTGATATGAAGGCTGGATGGCAGCAGAGTAGCATGTTGGAGAATGGGAACCTGATCCTTCTTCCTTGTGATGGAGCTCAAATCCAGTGCAAGCAGGCTTGTGCAACAGGCAATTACAGGAGGCCAGGGCTGGCCAGGAGAGTGGCCTGCCTGCCTGCCTGCCTGCCTGCCTGCCGCACCTCAGGAGGGTTGGGCCCCAAACCTCACACAGAAGCCTTTCATCTCAGCCAGGCCTCCGCAGCCCTCAGAGTCTCTCTTAATCCTCACTTTCTTTAAAAGATGGATTAGGCAAATCTCATCTGGAAAATTAATTAATATATGAATTCAACAAATATTTACTGAGCACGGGACTCTGTTAAGCTCTCTTCTTTTTAAATCCCGTGGCACCTCCCTCTCTTCACGTGTTTTTTTTTTTTTTTTTTTTTCTTTTTTGCCATTCAAGTTTTGGGCTGGTCCGCTTGCGTATTTTATAGATTCATTTATTTCTATTGTTGATTTAACACCAGGTTTCTGTCCAATGCAGTGTTAAGGACGTTTGCTTTGCCGTATACCCAGTTATGTGGAGCCTCCAACTTTTTCATGGTGGAACTTGGTGTCTGAAGTCTAAGGACAGGTCTCTAAATGGTGATAACCCAGTGAACTTGGGGACCAAAGGGAACTCAGGGGACATCTGGAGCCTCCGGGTTCCCACCACTGGCCCTGAGATTATTTTCAATTTTCCTTCTGTGCCTGTCACTGGCAGTAGGTAAGTATGTCCCGGGGCGCCCCGCCCCCCAACCAAACAAAAGTAAGCTTGCCTGTCGCTTCCCCAAGAAAGGGAGTCCTGGGCTTTTCAGGGCAGTGAATGAGGCCTCTCATTTAGTCAGCATTATACCAGAACCTTCATTTCCCCTCTTCTCTTTACCTCATTCAGGGGCTTCTGACTTCAACTAATTCGATCATAATCCCCGGCCTTCTCAGCCCCCGTTCCGGGGCACATTGTCCAGGCCTAGCAGCCCCCCACACGGGGGTCCCCATTCCAATTAGCCAACTGCTGGGCCTGTCCCTCTCTACTCCTTTCCTGTCTGCCCGCCCATTTTTTTTTTTTTTTCACCATTTCCCTTTGAATTAGACGCCACAGAGCCTTCAAGGCGAGCACCTCACGCTGTGGGTCGGGCCCTGCGTGGTCAGCAGGCATGGATGAGGTGTGCTTATGTCAAGCAGGTCGGTATCCTTTTGGAAGCTCCAGCTTTAAAGATGACAATAAACACCTACGTCTCTGCCGTTCCCCGGCCTCACCATAGGCTGTCTGACCCCGACAGATGATTCTACCTGGCCAGTAGGAATTGGGGTATTCCTTGGATGGTTTTTTCTTCTCCTTTGCTACTCACAACCAGAGGGATAACTCTGAGAGTCCTTAATACCTTTATCCTGAAAATCCATACCCCACGCTTATTCACAAAACCAATCTTCCCCCAAATGAGAAGGTTTGGAACTCTCCAGGGAGGAGATCCCCTGTGTGTCTGCAAGGGACATTTGTTGCTAGTATAACAAAGGTGAAACTGGATAAAAATCCTAACTCTGGGGCTGTCTAGATAGCTCAACAGTAAATAGTACTTGGCTGCTCTTGCCAAGGACCCAGGTTCAGTTCCCAGCACCAACATAGTGGTTTATAACCATCCATAACTCCAAGTCCGGAGGATCCAACTCTTCTTCTGATCTCCATGGGCACTAAGGCATGCAAAACACATATACACATAAAATGGAACAAAATAAAATAAATCTAAAAATAAAAATGCCAATATTAAAATAGTGTATTACTGTTATGATCAGACATGGCCTTAATAATGTCATTTGTTACCAGAAGTAAATTTCATCCATGCCTGGGACTTCTACATACATTCCCAGGCCAGGGGTGATCATTCTGTGTCCCAGGGGTCTCGGGGATCACCATGGCTGCAGGGTACTCTGGCTTAGGTGTGACTCTGTACAGCGGTCATTTCTTCCACTTGAGAATTGCTCAGCCCAGATACTTGATCCCTGAGGGATCTGTTACAGGCTGAACTGTGTGACACCCCTTGAATCTGCACACCAGAGCCCAAGCCTCCAGGAAATGTGGCCATATTTTGAGGCAGTCTCTGCCAAGGATACGAATTGCCTTAGGATAAGTATAGTGCCCTTTCATCCGGTCTGAAGGCATCCTATTTAGAAAGGGACATTGAGAACTGAAGAGGTGGCTCAGCCGTTAAGAGCACTGTCTGCTCTTCCGATGGACCCGGGCTTGGCTCCCCCACACACGGCAGCTCCCATGTATCTGCAACACCAACTCTGGGTAATCCACTGCCCTCTTCTTCCAGTCCCTGTGGGCACCTCATGAATGCAGTGCACAGACGCTCACATGCAGGAGGATCACGTAAGCATGAGGCTGAGGATTCTGGGTGACAGATCTACAAGCCATAGAAGGCCAATGATTCCAGAGAGCCTCCAGGAGTCTGGAGGGACATGGAATGGACCACCCCCATCCCATCCACACTAGAACACAGCCCAATATTTGTTAGAGCAGCCTCAGGACCCTAAAATGGGCACCTGCCTCAGCCACATGTATTAAGATCAGGCATTCAGTTAACTGACTTTCCCCCAAGAAACAATGATGATTCAGGACCCAGAGACTGGGTAGCAAGACCACAGTTTACCAGACCTGTCTCAGGTATCAGAGACACTGTCTGTCAGCAGGGTCCCACTGCAGGCTGTGGCCCGCTCCTGCAGCACAGATTCATCAAGAATAGCCTATACAGTCGAGGGACATGCTTTCAGACCATGGCTTTCCCCAAGTCTCTCAAGAGGGAGGCCATGAGAGCCCAGTCCATTTGCTAGGGACACCTCTGTAACCTCAGCAGGTGCTTCCCAGGGAAGGTAGGAGCTCAAGCAAAGCTTTGTGAGGCGCTGGAATGGAAAGTCACTACTAATATTAAAATAGTATATTTCAGATTCCACCAGGGCTCCCACATATCAAGCATCATAATTCCTATGTCAAGTGTGTCCGGGCCACACCTTTAATCCAGCACTTGGGAGGCAGAGGCAGGTGGATCTCTGAGTTCAAGGCCAGCCTGGTCTATAGAGCAAGTTCCAGGATAGCCAGGGCCACACGGAGAAACTAAGTCTTGAAAAAAATCAAATCCAAAAAATAGGCAAAGTATGGAACTTCAAGCTAAGATGCAATTGACCAAGTAGGGAAACTGAGACCCACAGACTTGTAAAGTCAGAGCTTAGCCTCTGGTCTAAGAGCCTAGGATTGGTATCTTTGGCAGTAAGCAGGCTTGACCAGATCCTGTTCCTTCATCCCCCAGTTCCACTCTCCTTCCCCCAGGCCCTGACTCAGTTGTGGTGTGAGCACTCTGCCTCCCCAGGCCCGGTCTCCGCTAAAGCAGAGTCTCTGCTGGAAATATGGGCTGATCCTTATACCTCTACAAGGAAAAACTGAAATGTGGGGTGGACCCCTTGATATCCTTCCCATCCAGATCCTGTGAACACTGCCTAGCAGGCAGCAAGAGCATAATGAAAAACATGGGCTCCTGTCTGAGAACCCTGTTTAGCTGTTCTTTCAAGGAATTGTGTGGAATGTCCTTAAAGGTTCAAACTGGAGAACATGTCAGCAGTGGTCTCTCTGAGAATACAGCACTGGACACACTGCAGAGTGGGTAGACGGCAGGACCAGCAGACAGGCATCTGTTGACCATAGCTCTGGTCCCTGGTGTTTATGCGCAGGTAAACTCTCCAGCTATGGATTTGGGGACTCCTCTGAAAGCACAGATTCTTGCGCACAAGGGGTCCATAACCTACTCTATGGGATGCTAATATCTGAAGAGGCCGGTGAACTAAGTTGCAGCAGGTGGGCTGACTGGAACATTCTAGAACTTAAACTTAGTCCTGCAGTCCAGGCAGTCCCTCTTGGATATCTGTTCATGGAAGGGTCAGGGAGGTCAGAGTTGGCTGGGGCTCTGTTAAGCACGGTGCTGGATCTAGGATCACCACACCCAGGATGGCCTGTGAGTTCTCTTTCTTATATACCTATCAGGCTAGCTTACTCTGTTGTATTTCAGAACTTAAGGAGGGTAGAGAAGGTCTAAACCACCTCTCCTGGACACCCCGACCCAGACACCCCAGCCACTTCAGCACACACTTTTGGCTAAGTCCTCCGGCCTGTGGGCCTACCTTTATTTCCTGAGGCCACTGGCAGCCAATGGCTCCAGAGACCTCTGTCGAAAACTTGGAACCAGCCAAGCATCCTAATCCCCTGATCCCGCACTCTCCCCAGCACTCCGGGCTGCTGCTGAGTGCAGAGGCTGAAGTGAAGGCTGATAAATTAGTCTAGAGGGAAACAAGACTACTTCTACTTGTAAAAGGTCATTTCGACTTTGTTCTGGGTGAGGGTTTATCTTAGCTGCCACGGCGTCAGACAATGCCTGGGGCCTAAATGGCAGAAATCTTAGCTCTGCTCGTGAAATTACTGTGCTGATAAGACAGAATGGACTTTGGAGAGATCTAAATGGGAAAGGAGTGGATGTAGGTATTTTTGAACATGATTGAACAGGGATGACACAATAGGATGTACAATTAAACTGGGCATTAGCCCAGAAGGGGAAACAGCCTGAAAGGCAGACAAAGGTGGCTCCCGTGGCCCTGCTCAGGCTGGTAATCCCTGTTCCTGCCCTGCATGGGCTGGCTGAGGGGTGCAGCTGGGACAGGGGGCAGCGGGGGACGAGGACACAGGAGTACATGTGCGTTATTGCCGTTGCTACCGCCAGAGGCTGGGACCTTCACAGAGGATGATGGCACAGCCCACCAGTCTTGGAGCAGGGTTAAAGCCACAGTGTGCAAGTGTCTCAATCCAGTGTTACAGGTAACGGGGAGTCTGTACAGGCTTCCCCCTCAGGCCTAGGCTGGCCTAGGGATGTCCTGGCACCAAAACGCACATAGATTCTTGCTTGCTTTTTGTTTATTTTAAAGAAAGTCTCTTAGGCGAGAGTCTCTTACTTTTTAATGTAGTAAAAATGACCTTGCTGAAAACCCTGCTTCTACCTCCCGTGTGCTAGAGTTATAGGCATGCGCCACCAAACTGGTCTATGTGCAGCTAGGGATGGAACCAAGATCTTGTAAATGGTAGGTGAGCCTCATCTCTGTCCCCTGCACACGTTTTAAACTACGTGGAAAGGGCATCCAGGCCATGTCAGACAGACCTATTGCACAGGAAGATGTTCAGCATTGCCATGTCCCAAGCTTCAGCCAAGAACTTGGGTCAGCCCTCTCTCTGAAGAGACAACTCTGGGGTGAACTTTCCCGGACATGCTGCTTGCCTTCATTCAGGACAGACCCAGCGACAACTCAATCCCCAGGTCTGAGAAAACCTCAGAGTCCCCGTACAGGCCCAAGCAATGCTTGCCTGCCTGTCACCGAGCAGACAGCATGGGGCACCATGAGGTGCTCTGTGGCTTGTGAGTAGCAGTGTCACCCTTGTCTTTGGCTGAAGCCAAGGTGACTATGACACAGGAAGAGCACACTCCTGTGCCAGGACACAAGCCACAGAGAAGCTCTGATAAGCAAGCAAGGCTGTCCTCTGCCTGCGGAGGGAGCCCCGGGCTCCCATCTCAACCCAGGCCCAGGGAGACCTTTTATGGCCTGGAACGTCTGGTCTCTTGTCTGACCCCCATGCACAGCAAGCAGGGAGGGTTCACAAGGGACAGATGTCAGCATGGTGGCTTGGGCTCCTTAGGGAGAAGCCCAGGGAGCGCCCTCTTCCTGGCTCATCCTGCTCCTTACGAAACTCAGCTGGGAAACAGTGTAAATGACTGATAGTACAGTTTCTGCAGCCTTGGGGTCTGGTTGCTTTCTGCCTTCAAGGGTCAGCCCAGAGCAGCCCAGAGCAGCCCAGAGCAGCCCAGGCTATACCTGTGGGGATGTACTGGGGTGAATACTGAGACACAGTGTCAGGTCTATGTCACTCCCTGCCTGGCACAAGCCTTCTGTGTCTCCTCCATTCCAGCAGCACACGGAGGCTCCATGTTGAATGTGAACACGCACCATGGGCCAGGTCTGCTTATAACAGCTATAGGAGCCATACAGGAGAGATGCAAGAGGCAAGGCAGAGGTCACTGGCAGAGAGACACTCAAGGCAGGGACCAGTGACTACTCCTTAGCTGCTGTTGACATGTAGATTCCCAGGGCCAAATGCAGGCTTCCTAGCCCTGTGGACGGAGACGCTTCTAGAAGTGGCATCCCAGAAGTGCCCTGGATATGGAGGGTATCAGGCAATTCTCAAAAGGATGCTTCAGAAACTCCAAGACTGTAGGACAGGGAGATCTACACACTGCAGTTACGGGGGCCAGAGCCCCACAAGGTCTTGCCTAAATGCATCTCTGTTTCCTGTGGTTTCCCATTTTGCCTAGGTCATCCTGGAGGCTGCAGCAGAACCTCACACTCATTTCAGGAAGGCGATGACTCTCCTGTCATCTCAAGAGTTCCATGACACAGATACCATGAACATGAAGTGGTCCTTGACGGCCCGGCTGCAGTCCCTAGAGCAGGGGGACTTATTTTACAAGAGAGGAGATCATAGCTCTGCGGAAAAAGTGACTCCCAAGGAGCCAGGACTGAGGGCTGGACTCTTCTCTAGCTCAGCCTGGGTCTCACCTCACACACCCCACACCCCTCTATTCCCCACCTCCACCCCACCCCGCAGAGTCAGACCCACCCTGTGGGCTTCCCCACAGGTCACACTCCCCCAGGCTTTCTTTTCTCCCCTTGTATCACCAGGTTACCTTCCTGCCCCAGGAGCTAGGGGAGGAGGGCAGTAACTGGGGAGGAAGGGAAGTGGCCAAGTCACCCCTGCCTGGCTTGTTGGGCTTGGCTTTCTTGGACCTCCAGCCTTGGTTTCCTCTCAGCCAAAGGAGGATGGCCATGTGTTAATCACAGCACTGCTAGGAGTGGGCACCCTAGGTAGGAGACTCTGATGTGGACCTGAGCAGGTGCCCCGTGAGTGAGTTCCATATTAGTGCTGGGCCTCTGCTCCTGCCCAGTTGCAGACCAGTGGCCCGGCTCATCCAGCCTGCCAGACACAGCCGGCCCAGGTGACTTGGTGAGCATTCATTAGTACATAGCCCTTACTTGTTTTCCTTAAGGAAATATGGAAGGTAGAGACAGGAGAGACAGAAAAGAGTCAAGAGGTCCTGTTCCACAGACAGACCAAGAGCTGAGCCCCCAAAGCCCACCTTCTCCTCCTACCCAACCTCCCCTCCTGCTGAGACTGCCCCTCCACCTCAACCCCACAAGTCAGCTCACAGGCAGCAGCATTCCAGAGTCTGGATGGGCGCTGGCTGTCACCGGGGTAGTGTGTGTGTGTGTATGTGAGGCGGATGGCAAAATACCATTTAAGAAGTTGGCATTCGTGGATGTCTCTCAAATATGAAAAGAAAACATTTATTTCCCCCTTTTTTTTTTCTCCTGTGAATCAGAGCGCTCTATTTAAAGAAAGTGCCCTCTGCGGGTTGCGGCTGAGTTATTACCCCTTAAGGAAGTGAGGGAGAGCCACCGGGGAGGTATTCTTAGTCACTCTCTCTCCTTGTCTCTAAAATTCCTTATATACCCGGATTCAGAGCTGGGCCGAAGATAGTACAGGATTCCATGGCATTCCTGGCCTGAAAATGTGTGCTCGGGAGACGCGGGGAAGGTTGCCAACTGGGTCCCACAGTGGTCCTTGAGTGATGGCCATATGTGGCTTTCTCCCTAGATTCTGAAGGGGTCCTGAGTTCAGCTCTTCCTGAGTGCGCTGTGATGTGCTGAGGCTGGGAAGGGGCCCCTAAGGCATCATGGCATAGTCTGGGTGCCCATTCTATAGCATCCACCTAGGAGGTTTCCTCAGCGGTGCCTTCAGTAGTTCTGGGTGCTCAACTGTCCTAACTGTCACTGTGAAGAAAGGCCCACAGCATGCCTTACTCTCGATAACTCTCCAGCCACTAGATGAAGAGATGCTGCCCAGTATCAAGGGCGTGTGAAGTAGTAGACAGAAAGCCAAACAGTGCAAAATTCTAGGACTGGAGAGGACAAGTATAATGAGGAGTGACTTTGGCTTTTAGACTAGACAGCAGCCACCATTAAAAACCGCCCAGAGCAGCCCTTCGCAGGGCTTACATATCAAGTGTCCTGCCTGTTAGATATTTACATCAAAATTCGTAACAGCAGCAATGTCATAGTTATGATGTAGCAGTGAAAATAACTTTATGGTTGGGGGGAGGGGTCACCACAACATGAGGAATTGCATCCAAGTCACAGCATTGGGAAGGTTGAGAACCACGGCTCTATACAGGGAGTGACCATCCCAGGGACAGCAGGCCCTTGCTGGTCTCGCCACCCAGGAGCCACTGCTCAGGATTCACATTGTACAATGCCTTCAGTGGCTCTCCCCTACCACTGGTGGAACCCTCAGAGCTCCTCATAGCCTCTATGCTGGATGCATAGAACACGCCCTGCCACAGACACCCTCATGCTGGGCCTCCTGGTGGGACGTGACCTATGAGAAGGGACTCCTCCCACCCCTTCCTTCTTGGGTCAGTTGTTCTGAACCTTGACTGAGGATTATAATCTCTGGGTGCTGTCACAAGCTCTGTCACTGGATGACTATGAGGACTCCGTCCTCTTAACCCCAGATGTCCCTGATGAACAGAGATAACCAGCTCCTGCCTGGAGTGAGTCTGGGTTCCCGTGTTGCTGGCTGTGATCAGGTGACACCAGAAAGCAGTCAGGTGAGAATCATGAGCCTATACTTCAGTTCTGAGGCCAAGATACCTAAGAGGAACTCCAAGGGACATCCCTCACCCTCAGAGGCTGATGTGTTAACTTGTGGCCTCCAAATCTTTCTTTGCAAACTCAGATGGAATTGTTATACCTTGTTCCTAAGCTGGGTAGACTCACTTCTTGTACGAGATGCATATACACTTTGTCTGTGCCCAGCTTGTGTCTTCTGACTTCCAGACCCCGGTAGGAATAAGAGGCTGAAGACCTTGAAGCTATGCACAGTTCTGAACATCAGCCTGATGACCAGTTGGCCTGGGACATCCCAGCCTTGCTTTGGAGCAGGTAGCTTGGTGATAGCTGGGAATGGCAAAGCTGTAGGGGGGTGTGTGTATCTGCTCATTCCCTGTGGAATCAGAAGAAGCCTGGTGTTCAGAAGGGAATCACGTGAGGGAATTGGACTCTCCTGGGGCTGCTTGGGAAGGAAGTGGTGACTCAGACAAGGCCAGTGAGTCTGTAAGCTGCCTTCTTCCCAAGCTGACCATCTCCACTGTCTGCCCTAAATGTTGCTGTACACATGAGTCACTACAGATCTCGTCCAAAAGCACACGGTGACTTCAGTGGATCTCTTTGTCCAGAAGGCCATGGGGCAGTACTGACTTGTGGGCTGCTCTGGGACAGTCAGGGGCTTCATGCGTGGGTCTCTAAACTCCATTTTTCCTGCACCCATTATGGACTCAGAAAGGGCGGGCGATTCCCGGTAGCTCAGATGACTCCATCATCAGAGGGGGCTCACTGCTTCCAGAGTTGTGACAGCAAGACATGCCTCCTCCTGGGACTCAGGAAGGGCACTTCTCACGTGGGCTCTTTCTCCAAGATACACCCTTAAAAGAATACAGCCCTTAGCCACATACTCCTCTGTTCAAGTCCTTCATGATGAGAGACCATCCAGTTGGGTAGTGCAGGCCAAGCAAGCGGCTGATGAAGGAGGGGTGTTGGCTGGAAAGACATTCCCTCTATCTCCAAGATTAGTGTTGATCCAAGACCTGAAGGGGTCTTTATAGGATTTGAACTCAGAATTCTGCTCAGAGCCCACAGTAAGCCTACTTCCCACAGACCCCAACTCAATATCCTGAACCTGGTCCCCCAAAGCAGCCAAGGCCAGGCAGTGCAGAATACAAAAGTGATCCCTGCTATTGGGCTAGAGATCCAATACCAGGACTTTAGTCTAACACTAAGCAGGAAGTAGCAGGTACCCCCTGAAGCACAGCCAGGCTAAGACAAAGCTCCCCCTAAGGTACAACTATGTTGTGAGGGAGATGTCCTCTGTCTGTGGGCAAGTCCAAGGAGGAAAAAGTCTTCATGTGAGGGTCTGTGAAGGCTGAAGGAGAGAGGGCAAAGGTCACTGTCTCTGGAAACCTTGAAGCTGAATCCTGGACCCCAGCTTGGGTTCTGGGGTGAGACTTCAGTCCCCCACCCCCAAAGGTAGGCAAACCTACCTATTTATCTCTCTGCTACGGGGCTGATTTTAGCCTCAGCATTTGGGCTCCTGCATCCCTGGGCTCAGTGTTTGGAGAAGTTCGTTCTTGGTACGGCCATTTAGTGCTAAGTCACAATAGCTTTAACAGTCTCTTACAAGACCTTCGTCCTGGAGGGGTCTTGGGGGACTACAGGCTAAGGCCACACTGTGTGAAATCATGCTAATCAGACTGCTCCCCAACACTGCCAAACCCACTATTTTGGCCCCCAAACTTCCACTGCTCATTCTCCACTCTCAGGAAGAGAAAGGCCAAGAGTCCCTGCAATAAGCAAGAATGCTAACACGTATTTACACAAGCACACATTACCTTCCTCCAATAGAGCTATTCCCGGTTGGTGTTTGGAGTGATAAGTTCACTTAAACTGTACAGAAGTTTCTCAGAATCTCACAGCAGGTGGCTTACACCCACAGTATCTTCCAGCCCTGACCTCTCTGGTCATTAGGGGAACCTGGGGGTTCCCTGAAAGTGATCAGTAAATCTTGACCTCCCCAATGAAGGAACTGGCAGAAGACCGTCCCATACTGTGGCACAGAGGGAGGAACGGGGTAGGCTGAGGTCTCCAGACTCTCTCCCCTGTTTCTCCAGAGTGTCCTGTTACCTCAGCCTGTTTGTTGATTGAACAAATGAAATGTATGCATTAATATTCATACCCTCACTCCAGGGACTAAGGCAGCCCACTTGAGTAAATTCTTGAGATGATTGAAACCCCATCAGTTCACATTAACACCTCTTAAACACTGGGAGACACATTCATTCAGCAGATGATGTTTATGTCAATCACAGGCTCAACACAACCTCAGAGGGAGACTTTCCGGAGTGACAACTGTGTCAACGCAATCTCAGAGAGCTGACTTTCTGGAGACATCCTCGATGAGAACCTAGTCTAACTCCGGGGATCGTACGATCAAGTCAGCGACAAGCCTGTCTCCACCTCCTCCCCAGGTACCTCTCTTAAATGCCTTACCCAAGCGGGCTCAGGCACACAGCTGCTGACTCTGCCTGGGGCAGGTGACCACCGAGCAGCCCATTCATAGCCCCATCCCTCTGGGCTGTCACGGCAGCCATCTCTTAATTAGCAAAATAAATAGCACGGTGATAAATGTCATAATTTACTCAACAAATGATCAAAATCATTGCTTCTGCAGACCCCGGGGCAATAAAATGCAATCACGGGATGATTTATTCCCACCGGAGGGTGAGTGCAAGCTTCGTGTCAGTTAGCAGGGCATGACATGGTGGGGGGGGATGGTGGCCAGATGGAGGAGCCTGGGAATTGGGATGCCCTTCTGAGAAAATACCTCCTTGACGGACAGAGTCTACAGGGATGTCCAGGTATTGAAACCACACCCACATCAAAAGACAGACCCATCAGTCAGGAAGAGGACAGCAGACGTGTTTCCTTCCAAACCAACTGTGAGCCACAGGCTAATGGTCCCAAAGCACTCAGGGAAGGGGGCTTTAGAGACAAGGGAGGTCTCCAATACCCACATGAGCAGGAAGGAGAAGGAAAGTCTCGAGGGCTAGTTCTAGACAGAGGGATGGGTGAACATCCTGAGGGCCCTAGCTCTGCTCTACTGAAGGAGAGCGCGCCTGGGGTGGGAGTGACCCCTCCCCACTAGGTCAGCAAGTTGAGCCAAAGCCCCTCATATGTCACTGTCTGGGCCATGTGTTGTGCAGTTGTCCTAGCCTGACTCGGGTACAGAGGACTTTTCCCTCCATGGTCACCTCATGCCAGCCCTGTCTCAGTACCTGCCTTTTCGTTCCATCTTCTAAAACAAGAACTTTCCTCTCAGAAAGGAAATAAAGGATGGCCACAAGTGACGCTACAAACGATAGCTCTGACCCTCCTTCTCAACTGCCCACGAGAGGACTGCAGGGTCATTCCTCCTGTTTGTAAGGCCCCTCTGAAGGACCGGAGTTCTGGAGTGCAGCCTGGCCACAGACTGGTGCACCCCACTCCTAGACCAATCCTCGGGGAAGCCAAACAGAACGGACCCTCCTTGGCTTTCATCTGTCATCTCTGCTCCAATGTCACCGCTTGCTCTCTTGTAGCAAATGAGTACCACATTAGCGATGGCAAAATTCAATTACTCTGATTCACAGAACTTAATTAAGAGGGTGAGGCTGAATTATGTATGCAATCTGTGGCCATTCTGAGGATTACACCCAGGCAAGGCTCAGACCGCCCTGGGCCTGACTGGGGCCCCCAGTCACTTTCTGGTAGCCTCTCTCTGTACTCACAGAGGTAACAGAGTGACTAGTGGGCCGGGCCACCTGGTGTAAGTGGCTGGAGTGGCTAACAGAAGGCCGCTTTTCCGGGAACTATGGAGAGATCTGGGCTCTGGGTCCTGGGTTGGTTTTTGTTTTTGTTTTTTGGGGTTTTTTTTGTTTTTGTTTTTCTGTCCTGAAAGATGATCAGGAGGTAAAGCACACAGGCTAAGTAAATTAGGAAAACCTAAGAGGGCCACCAGAACCCACTGGCTTTGCGGAGCTACCTTCATACCCAGAGGGAGACAAAGAAACAGCATAAGAGCCATGGGAAAAAAAGTATAACTCACACATGGAAAATTTTCTTAAAGCTCTAAAGAGAGAGGAGGTCTTAGCACTGTCCCGAGCCCAGGGGCCTCAGCCTGTAGAACTCAACAAAACCCACTGCTGACTTACCATCCTTGACCCTGAGAACTGAGAGCTCCCGACTGCCTCCCCAGATGGGAGCCTTCTCTTTTCTCCCTAGACAGCAGTGGCTTCCACTCCGGTTCTGTCAGAGGCTTCAATAATTCAATCCCAAGACACAACTAACTGTTCAGCCAGACGTTACGAAAGGACACAGTGCCCAGAAAGGGGGTCACAGAAACAGGTGATGAGATAGCTGAGGTGAGCCTTGAACTCTGTCTCAGGACATTGGTCTGAGGGCAGCTATCGCTGAGCACCCTCTCAAAAGGCAGAGGTCAGGTCACCACCATAGGACAAGGCTCTCTGCAGAAACAGAAATACACATGCACACACACCACACATGCACACCATACGTATGCACACATACACCATACACACCACACACATACACATACATACAAACCGCATGCACATACACACACACATGCACACGCACACAAATACACACTCTATACACACACACCACACACACCACACATACCACACACACACACACACCACACACCACACACACATACCACACACATACACCACACACACACACCTACCCCTAACCTCTCACTCTCAAGCACCTACACAGAAAGTAAACAGTACTGCAAAAGTCAACAGGCCCCGAGGAGTGATAGCAACAGCTTGTACCAGGCCTGGCATCCAGGGAACCACTATGCTATGCAGCACTTCTCTAAAAACCGAAATCAAACAGAAACCTGTATCAGCCACAGAGCAGACAAGAACAAAGTCACTTCAAGGTCATCCAAAGAACTACCTGTTACCTGTAAGGTTTGTTTATCCTCCAAGCACCTGAAAGCTAGCCTACTGATTAAATAGTGAAGATCTTTAAGTGCCTTAAACAAACATTCTCCAACCATCTCTCCAGGTGCAACAGCAGGGAGTGACCCCCACAAAGACAAATTCAACTGAGCCCAAGGTATTCAGATACCACGCTGTTTAAAAACACTCCTTGGGCCACAGAGCATACTATGGCCCCACTGGAGGGATGAGATTCTAGACCCCTCCTCTCCTGCCTTACCCAGTTCCCTGGCCCTGCCAGTCAGCTGTGATGATCTCAACCACTGTCCCTCTACCCTGAATCTGTTACTTCTGACGTCTGGAGACATAACAAGTCAACTTTGGAGCTACAGATCCCACCATGCAGATGCCCAACTCACTGTCTCTTCATCTATTTGGTGAGCCCAGCGTCTCACCTGGACCCTCCAAACCCTCTGAAGACCAAGTAAGCATGGCTCACGCTCAGATCAGGAGCCTGGTGCCCTCAACAATGAACCTGACAGACCCTGTGATACCAGAGACCTCCCTCCACCTGCTTTTGGAGATACACAGAGGTCCAGGCACTCAACCTGAGGTTTGGAGGATATGTAAACAGCATATGAATGTGATCTAGGTATCACCAGCAGACGCATCAACTCCCTTAGATCTCCTTGGATCTCCATGCTACCCCCATTCCCCAAAAGGCTTTTACTCAGGACAGGACCAAGGGAAATCCTTGGTACTTGGTGGAATATCCAGAGCTCCTGAGTGTCTGCAAGAGGACACTATGAATAGGAGAACATTTCATCAGAGCCTCTGGGCAGCTGTGGAGTCTGGGTGTGCAAGGCTCGGAGGCAGTAAAATAGCCAGGGAGAGAACCAGGCCTTAAGCCGTTCCTTGCTCTACAAAGAAAACCTAAACCTCGGTGGCTTCAAAACTTTCACAAGGTTGTCAAGAGGCTGGGAGAGGCAGAAAGACCAGAGGCGGACCCTTGTCCCACCTGACACTCATGCCAGACTCACTGTTAGGAGATGACTATAGGAGAGCAGGCTCTCTCCCTCCCCTGGGCCATTTGCCCTTCCTGGCATTGACCTCCGTGCAGGCGCTTGTGGAGGTTGTGAAACACCAAAAGGAATCTGGGTTCGCATTCCTGTTTTCCACCCAGGCAGGCTCCCTGCCAAAACTACCACTGGAAACCAGCCTTGTGGGCCGCAGGAAGGCCAGGGCCTACAGGAAAACGTGATTTTTGTGGCACTCTTAGTTCCCACGAGGCCACCTTGACAAGCCCCCTCAAAGCAGGGGTCAGTGTGCCTCATGGCTTGAGTGGACACTTCTGAAAGCTTCTGGTTCAAAGCTCACACTCTCTCACCTAAAGAGCACACACAATCCTCTTCAAACCCTCTGCATAGGTTAACACACACACACACCCACACACACACACACACACACACGAACTCCACCTCCACAAAGGTCCATGGAGATATGATAAGGACGTTTAAGTAGACTTCTGCTCACAAATCTGAGGGTGAGGTCCCCTCTATGATCCATCGGGAGCCTTGTCAAACTGGGATAAGAGTTTATGGGGGCTGCGTGACCACCGGGCCTGTTTTGCAAGCAGCCTCGGTCTGATGGAGCTAAAACGGAGCTCTCTCGGCATTAAGCTGCTTCTCTTAGGGACATCTGACTATCCCGCAGTGAGGGTGGGTTAGCACCTCCATCCAGTAGGAGGCACAAGATGTTTTAAAACATGAGCTCATAAAAGACACATTTCCGGGAAGAGGGTGCCGCAGCCGTCGGGGGCTGACGGGTATCCGAGGGGACTGCAATGTTTTTTGAGTCACGTCATGCAAGCTGCTGGATAAAATAACCCTGGGAAATGTGACATTCGAACGCTCCCTCTCTCTCTCTTTCTTCAACAGACCGAGCCTCCTGCCTGGGCAGTGGCTGCACCGGCTTTATAAATAGATTGAACACAAGATAAATGGCCACGATCAATCATGCTCAGATTGGGCACACTCACCTCCCATCCAAAGTCGGCCTCCTTCAGCGCGGCCCGGGGCGCCACCATGTAGGGGCCAAACCTCTCCCCAATTTCCATCTTCCGCTTGGCCCAGATCCCCAGGCCAGCTCCTGGTATGGAGGATTCTCGCAGCTCGAAGTCTGGTGGGATTGGAATGTCTTCAGGAATGTAGACAGGAGCCTCATAGGGCGAGCCCTCCTTGGGAGTGAAGTCCTCGCTGGTGGGGAAGGGGGACGGTGGCCCCATAGGGATGGGGGACAGGATGCCGTCCTCGGTCTCCTCCTCGGCACTCTGGCCGGCCAGCAGGTCCGGGTCGGGTTCATACATATTATTTACAACGTCACCGTCACCTAAAGAGATAAAGTAGCATCAGCTTCTGCAGCAGGGACTCCCCAGGGATGTGGCCCTTATGGAACCAACCAAAGGACAACAGAGGCCCAGCAGACTTCCGGTTGCTACCCCTTGCCTAGCAGATGCCACCTCTGCAGCATCCTAAACCTGGTAGCAGGCATACAGTGCCAGCAGCTCCCCAGGGAGGAGATCCCACCAGGTTCTTCGAGGGATCAACATGCTATCGACCACACAGCCCTCATTTGCTCGCTGTTTCCATCTATGTTAGAGGTAGAAGCTTTATCTGTAGCCACCTGAGGATGTACTGCCCACTTCTGCTATGGAGAAGCTGAGGCAAAGCTGCTGTGGCAGAGGAGTCAAGGCTGTCCTGGAGACAGTGAAATGTCTGCTGTGAGATCACTGCAGTGCTTGTCTATCGCCTCTGAGATTGGTGAATTGGGATGTTTTTGAGAAAATACAGAATCTGGGTTCGTGTGAGATTTGCTAAAAAATGGCCACTCCAGCACAAGACTACTCCAGACACTGCACTGGACTCGCCAGGTCCTGTACAGGGTTTCTGTAAATTCCTGGTGACCTCAAGGCAGGTCAGGAATAGCTGAGGTCACGGGCATGGTGCTTGCACGTCACAGGACTGAGCAAAGGAAGAGGACAGCAGCTTATCTGTGAGGGATGGGCTTTTCTCTAGGGGCCGTCGTAACCGAAGGCTGATGTCAAGTTGAACGTAACAGAGGCACCTTGGCCCAGGAAGGCTATAAAGGTATTGGACAGGAGGGGGTCTAAGAGGGTAAAGAAGAAACCAGGCAGAAAGGAAAATATGAGTTCCTGGCATCTACCCCATGGCACCTCAAACACAGTGAAGCCAGCAAGGACTCGAAGGAGCCAGAAGGGCAGAGCAGCTCAAGGCCCCGGCAATATGAGTAAGCAAATGGCCACACTGTGTTCTGTCCACACCAGGGTCTATCCACCAACGGCATGAAGCCCACCTTGTTGCAATGGGGACAGACCTCGGAAGCATACAAACTGCCCAGAACGCTTGGGGTCTTGTCCCATAGCTGTTCTGAAACACACAGCATGTTACTTCAAACCATCCTGGTGTGCTCAGACACACCTGCATTCACTTTTCTTCTCTAGCTCTGACTTTGTCCCCACTGACCAGTGTCCACCTTTCCCTGCTCCTCCCCCATGGCTATCACAGGCCAGCCACCCTGACTTGATCATTCCCTGATGCCGAGGCCACGCACACACTGTAAACGTCACACCGTAGTAGCCTGTAACTCCTGACTTATCCCCCAATGTAAAATCACACTACTCCCGTAAAGTCTCGCTCATTTTTCCAGTATGTACACAGATGGAAATACCACTGTCTTGTCACAAGATGATCCCGATTCATCCGCTAAAACCTTAAAACTATATTCTGTAAAACGGAAGGCCAACACCACGCTTCTTCAATGCATCTGGAAAGAGGAAGATCTGTAAAGATGGTGAGGGGCTGGGGAGTGGTGGCTAACAGAGGCCATTCTCCTGTGGGTGGTGAGAATGTTCCAGAATTAGACAGAGGTAGAAGTTGGTTGCAAAACGCAGGAAAGTGTGCTAAGAGCCATCAAGTTGAATGCTTTAAAATGGACACTTTCTATACTGAGAACTTGATCTCAGTGGAGAAAGCCAGAGGCGGGGAGGTGGGGCCTCACAGAATGGCTCCTTGCTCTGCCTGCTGACCCCTGATCTAGATCTCCCAGGTCAGTTCTGCTGACCTGTGGGAGTCACCCAGGAGCCATGTCCCATGCCCATCCCTGCTCCTTGACGTTGGCTGGTGAAACAGGAGCCTCCAGGGAGACAAGAACTTTTCAAGTACGAGGGGGAAAAAAAAAAAACCGATTTCAGATTCCCCACGTTGGCTGCAAACAAACTGGCTGGGGAAGTAACAAAATGTTTTCTTTCAAAAGAAACTGAAGTCTCGGGGGAAAAAAATCATGCCGATAACACTTATTTAATTTATCAGCATTCACAGAAGTAATGACTATGTTTTAAGTGGGCAACGGTTCCTTTTTAATTGGCTGGTGGGATCCTTTCAGGGACTCGGCAACATGAAGGCAGCACAGCTCCCTCCGCCCAAAGCCTGGTGTTGTTTAGGTTTGAAAGAACACCCCCGTAAACCTTCCCGTTGCCTGTGTGAGGCAGAAAGGTAAATTAGAAGGGGGGTAATTAACAAGCCACCTTATTATTCGGAACTGGTAACTACACAGAGCTCACAAACAAAGTCCTGCTGGAAGCCTACGTTCCCCATGAAGTGTTCCTTAACTCTTTCGGGGCGCCGATGCCATCTGCCCTCCGGAGTGGCTGGGAAGCAGAGGAGTCCTTCGGGAGCTCTGACAGGTCCAAGGAGAGTGCAATGTCCTCATCTGGTGTATGATCAGTCACCTCAGGGCTATTTCTTTTTTCTTTCCTTGTTTTCAGTTTGAGTTCTACTTCCTCAAACCCCTCACCTACTCAGAGAAACCATCCACTTTAAGAATGGCCCTAACTGGAGGCCCGGCAAACAGCTGGAGAGAAGGCAGTGTTTCCTGGCGATTAGAGGTAGGCCTTTGCCCTGGTGCAGCCTCCTGTGCCCAGGTGGTCATGAGTTTAAGTGACAGCTTCCTTCTTTCCATTCTGCTGTCCTCTCCCCTGCACTGGGGAGAGAGCTTTGTTCATGAGTGGGCACTGAGGGTTCAGGAGGCCAAATGAGTGTGCACAGCGTGTATTTTGAGAGAGGATGCAGGAAGGACTCCAGAGACCCCGAAGAAGCAGTCCCCTTGCTCTGAATCTTGGAGTCTTGGGGGGAGCTAGGCATGAATGACTCAGTTATGGGGGGAAGTTGGGAGTCTTACGTTCAACTTAGAGACAAGCCTTTCTTTCTCATGAGCTCCAGGTAAGACATCCTCAGAGATGAAAGCCCTTCTGCCCAGGGTGGGCAGGCATACTCTTCAGAGTGGGTCCCTTTATTCCAGCCCCAGTCTAAGCAGCTGGAACGGTGGACGCATTTTCCAGACCATGTTCTTGTCCAGGTAGAAGAGCAGTGACCAAAGTCATGGGCACTTTTTGACTGTGTCTGGGAGACTGGATATCATTGGTTGGTTGGGAGGACTATAGTCTTTTGTTTGGACCTTGTAATGGCTTCATGCTGGGGATTCTTGGCTGGGGGTGTCATTCATAAAATGTTAAACATGGAGGGGAGGGTACAGGGAGCAGTGTGTCTCAGTCATAGCTACCTCTGCACTTCATCCTAGAAACACCTGCTGGATGCCCTGGGCTCCAGCTGAGCCTGTTCCTAATGAACACCACACCAAGTCCCTCTAAGCATCATGCCAGCCAATGTTCCAGTGATCATCATAACCCTACGGTGAGGATCAGACCTCAACTCTTCCCCAGAACCAGGGAAGCATCTGTCAGCTGGGAATCCACCGTGACCTCGTCTTCCACTCGGCTTCGGATTCCACCCAACTTGGGTTTTAGTGTTGGGTCTCTTCTGACCTCACACGAGGGGGCTTTCTGTCCCCTCAGAATACAAGCCATGTCTCTTCAGAAACCCCACTGAAGAACAAACATGGATGGGAAACCAAGGCCTAGAAAAATGAGAGGGGGAGGGGGAGAGAAACAGAGAGATAGACAGAAGCAGAGACAGATGGAGACAGAAACAAAGACAGAGATACAGAAAGAGACAGAGACAGACAAAGACAGAGACAGAGGCAGATGGGAGACAGAGAGACAGCAAACTGTGTGCTCACAGGCTGAACTCTGGGACAGTTTGTTAAATAGTAGCATTAACCAGCAGCAGAGTGCCTGTCATGGTATCCCCTAGGCTGGGCCTCTGCATCAGACATGCCAGTAACATCTGTAAAGGGTGGTCACTGACTGTCCTGTCACTAACAGGCAGATTTAAACCTTAATCAGTGGCCAGGGGGAGTCTGAGGAATTTTCCTAGTCGATGGATGTCTATAGTTCCTGTTTTACTGTGAGGTCAGGTTTAAAGGAGAAGTCATCTTGCTTGAAGGCTTGGAGCAGGCAGTGTGAAAGTCACACAGGGTAGTGATGGCAACAGAAGTGCTTCTGCCCATCAGTCAGGCAATCAGGGTAGCGTGTGTGTGTGTGTGTGTGTGTGTGTGTGTGTGTGTGTGTGTGTGTATACAAATGTGTGGGCACATGAGAGCTTCGTTTGAGCGTGTGTGTATGTGAGCACAGGTAATGGTGGGTAACCCTGAAAACAGGCCCTTTGCGGCCTATGCAGTTCAATTGCTTTCTGCCTGGAGGATTCTGGAGGAAAGAGGGAACATGGGAGGACGCCAGAGGCCCCTAATCACATACTCAGCAAGCACTAGGTGGAGGCTCTGAGAGGTCCCTGGGGCCCCCTGATAGGACCTGGATGGTGCTGTGTATGATCCTCACTGCTGGGAGGTGAGACCTCTCCTAAAGGCAACTAACTTCAGGCCTTAGCTGATACCTCCCTCAGGAGGATCAGACCAGTCTCTTCAACTCACTGTTCTCTCGGGATGCTGCCGACTAGCTACAGGAATATCCTGACTTCATTCTGTACGCCCAAACTATGACATGCATAACCTCCAGGTCATAAGGCACATGCCCATACCCGCTGTGGCGAGAAAGGAAGACAGTATGCTAACACGGACAAGATTAAAGAAGTCAAGCCAAGTGTTCACTCAGCTCAGCAAACAACAAGGCAGGTATCTCCTAGAAATGGAGGAGGCAGAGAGGGGGATCAGGACCGTAGGACAGAGCCTTCTGAAGAGGACACAATCTCAGATCTGGAGTGTCCAGGACATGTCCTGAGCAGGTGCAACAATGCTTAAAAGAGGTGCAGAGTGTTTAGTTAAGGACAAGGTGGCCATTTTTGATCTGCATCTTGACTGTGGTGGAAACACAGGCCACCCCGGGGCACAGAGCAGTGTACACAGCACGTTATCAATGAGTCTCTGGGTGTTGTCGACATCAACAACCTGTGCTGATGGAATGGGATGCCCTGGAGGAGCTCTACAGTTGGCAGAACTGGGCAGCAGGCTCGCTGACCTGTGTTCTTGGTTTTAGAAAAACTCAAGGCCATACAGTAGAGGGCAGATGGAAAGCCACGGGGCTAAGCACCCTGCACCACCATACATTTCCACTAATTTCTTTATCACACACGTGCAAAGAAAAGTGCTGATGCTGGGAGGATCTACACAGCGAGAATGTTCAAAAGTGGGTATGGGTAGGCAGCAACCTGGGCTTTAGCCCATGGTTCCTGCTAGGTTCTTGAGACACCTAGCTCATCCTTAACTCTTTCAGTATTGCTTAGAGCCAGAAAATAGCAATACCAGATCAGGCCATACTCTTCCTTCTCTCTAAGGAAATCAGACCAAGCAAAGTGGGGTAGAAAGGTACCCAGGACATAATGCATAGCTCTGTGAGTAGGGGTGTGTGTGTGGTGTGTGTGTGTGTGGTGTGTTTGTCTGTGTGTGCACGTGTGTGTCTGTGTGGTGTGTGTCTGTGGTGTGTGTGTCTGTGTGTATGTGCATGTGTCTGTGTGTCTGGTGTGTGTGTGGTGTGTGTGTCTGTGTGTATGTGCATGTGTCTGTGTGTCTGGTATGTGTGTCTGTGTGTGTCTATGTATGTATGTGTGCCTGTGTGTGTGTGTGTGTGTATGTGTGTGTGGGGGTGTCTGGTGTGTATGTGTGTGGGGGGGTGTCTGGTGTATGTGTCTGCATGTGTTTGTGCATGCATGTGTGTATGTGTGTATGTGTGTGTGTGTGTGTGTGTCTGTGTGCTGGTTTGAATGAGAATAGCCCCCCATCATATACTTGAACACTTATGGAACTGTTTTGGGAAAGACTAGGGGGAGAAGTATATCACTGGGGGGGTGGCTTTGGGGCTTTAAAAGCCCAGGCCAGGCCCAGTCTCTAGATCTCTGCCTCCATCTTCCAGATCAGCAAGTAAACTCTCAGCTATTGCTCTAGCACCATGCTTCCCTGCTGCCGTGTGCTCCCTGCCACCCCGCTGCCGTGTGCTCCCTGCCACCCCGCTGCCGTGCTCCCCGCCACAAGGGCCATAGACTCTCGCCTTCTGAAACTGTAAGCAATGCCTCAATTAGATGATTCCTTTTATAAGTTGCCAGTTTATTCTGTCTCTTCACGACAATAGAGAAGTAGCTATGACAGTGCTCTTAAACTTTGCACCCACTGTACCACACTGGCTGCTTAAGTCCAACCCTAACACTACAGTAAGAACCCAGGAAGGACATTTACTCTCTCTAGAATTCTGCAGGATTTATTTGGGCCCACGATGTAGAAAGGTATCTTTCTGCGTATAGAGTTAGATGTGGGATCTCAGAAGACGGGCACCACCTCTAGACTAAGACTTCAGTGGGTCTAAAATGTGAATTTTTAGAACCTTCTTCATCTTGTGTCAATTGCATCTCATGGTGTCACTGAACATGCAAAAAAAAAAAAAAGAAGTCCAGGCCTTCCAGTGAGCTGAGGCTCTACGTCAAGAAAGGCAGTGAGTGTCTCAAAGGGGCTGAGGAAATGTTTCTCAACAATCCAGAGCTTCCTGAGTTAGAGGCCCTACTTAGGACCCTGGAGCCCTGAGGTCATGATGGCTTATTATAAGTTTCCTGAGAGACGGCTACGAATAGCTGTATCAACTGAAGTAGAATGTGGCTGAACCCCTCTGACCCAGGACAGGATTCTCCTCATCCTGAGAGCCCCAGACCTTGTCTTGATCCCATCAGTTCCCTAAGCACCTGTCCTGGAAAGAGACTGAGCAAGTGCTTCCTGCACAGATACTGCCTTCTCGATGATTCATGGGAAACAGGGCCTCTGGGAGTAACACAGCCCAGAGGGGCCCACAGCAAGGGACAGAACAAACTATGCCGAAAGCCCAAATCCCACGACCCATCTAAGCCCTGTTCTCCCACCAAAACCTGAGTGCTATTCTTTGTCTAGGTCATCGTCTTATCTTGGTGGGTATCTGCTCTGTGTCACTCACAAGCCACAGAGCAGAAAAGTCAGGGACCTGGGAAGAACTCGCATCCCAGAATCCACCTGGGTACTTTTACCACTGGTGGGTGGCTGATGGGTTCTCCTCAGGACAGACTCTAACTGGACTTCCTTGAAATTCTTCCTCTACTGGAACACACGCATGTATGATGTCCATGCAGGGGAGTGCTCTCTCTCTCTCTCTCTCTCTCTCTCTCTCTCTCTCTCTCTCTCTCCCCCACCCCGTACATACACACAAGACACAGAGAAACAGAAACACTCATATATACACACACACAAACACACATGCACACGTGCACACACAGTACACACAGGTGTGCACACACACATACACATAGACATACAGGTATGCAAACGTGTGCACACACATGCATGCACACAGGCACACACATATACACAGAAGAGCACATACACATAAGTGTGTACTCATGCACGCAAACACGTACAACACACATGCGTGTGCGCAGGCACGTGCACACGAGCACACACACACACACACACACACACACACACACACACACTCCCCTGGAGAAAAAAAGTCTCTGAGCCTATTCAGAAGCACAGACTGAACAGTGACCTTTGGTACAAACTGAAAACTCAGGGTTTTCTTTTCTGGCTCGGTCACATTCACCCCCATCCTGTAAGTTTAGAAACAGAAACAGCTAAAGAGGGACAGTGCCTTGAGGTGAGTCCACCAGGCCAGATGGAGTGAGGACTGAGGGCACACAGCTATCTGCCCTGTCCCCATTCTATGACAACCCCTCTGGCCACTGTCCTGAAGCCAGAGGGTCAATGACCCACAGTCCTCATCTGATTGGATGGTGACTCTGAATGGCCACTACTGTCTTTCCCAAAAGGGAGAGAGAAGAGAGGAGGGACAAGACCCCTGCATGCACAAACAGCTCCAGAAGGGGACTTGGATGGGTGGTGGCATAGGCCTGTCCTGCTCATGGATGTGACAAGGGACAGCTTTTCCTGGTGAGGTCATACAGGCTGGCTGTAGCCCTACTGACCACTCCACACCCATCATAACCACCCCCAGGGTCCAGGGGCCCCACAAAGAAAGAATTCCTGATATACTTCATAGAATGCAGGCCCTCGGGAGTCCTGTCCTAGACTCTGCCCACTGCTGCTGGGCATGGCCATGGAGGACACCGCCCTCATGGTCATCCTCAGAGGACTTAAGCAACTCATGTGACAGTGGCCCTTAGACTTGACCAGCTCTTTGGAGCTCTTATCTTCCTACTGTACAGCTGAGATCAGACCACATACCCTGAGTCCACAGAGGGGTGTGTGGTGGCCAGACCCAGCCTGTTGGCTTCCTAGCAGCTCCTGGCCCCTCCATCTCTCCCCAGGAGCCTATCCTTCTAAACTCAGGGCTAGCCCTGCACAAGCCGTCTGACCCAGCCCCATAAGGCACAGTCAGGGGTAATGTGCACCGCTGACCGGTGCATGCTCTTTCCTGTAGGATTCACAGCTGCACTTGTCAGAAAGCTGCAAGGCTTGTGGGTTTTTGTGGGTAGTTCATCACCCTGTTTAGCAGAAGAGCAAACCCAAGTCTGAAGGCTCTTTTCCAAGCTTCCTGGGGGTCAGGGGCCCAGTATAGAGTTGAAGGGTCAAAGGGAGTCTGCTCAGAATTACCCCAAACCGACCTGGAAGCAAAGGAAAAGCCATCCCATGCTCTGAAGAAAAGAAAGCCTGCCTGAGACAAGGTACACCCCAACTGTCTCAGAAATCACCCAAGTCTCCCCACTCATCACCCCCTCAACACTGTAGGCAGAGAGAAGATTCACACACCCTTCTACAGAATGACGAGCAATCGTTTCAGTAAAGCCCAACCCTGGCTATGCCTTGTAAGTCTCTTTTTAAAGGGAATACGGTGTTGACCAGGTACCACAAGCACCACGTCTTCCAGAGGAATGGCCACAAGGCAGCAACGATCTGAAGTTGCCATCCTGCAAGCCAGCAGCAAGGATTCCTGACATGCTTTCCCTTGAACAAAGTAGCATGACCAAGCACAGGGCACCCTACCCGAAAGGTATCTCAAGTTAACTTAAGCAGAATTACTCACTGATCAATTCAGTTCAACTTATATAATACATGGGGCCACATAAGTGAGACCATACTTCAGAATAACTAACACTAAGTCATTAGGCTTTGAAGAAACAGTTCCCACTGGCCACATGACATCAAACTCCGGAAGTTGCTGAGATGACTCGAGCAGGTCCTACAAAATCCTGTCTCTCCTTGGTTCTGTCTGCTCCTGTCAGGCCTCCTGGATACTGCTAGCATTGATTTAGGCTCACTATCTGGAGAGTCACTACCTGGAGAGCTACACACCCCAGGTGCTGTGAGCGCTGCTGAGGTGAAGGAAAAGGGCAGACCCCGCTCGATCTCCAGGTCTGCAGGAGCTGCTGAGGAACGCACAGGCAGACATTATTCTCAGGGGTCAGTGAGAGGTCCGTAAATCTAATGGAGGATTTCTGCGCAGTCACTGTGACGGTGAAATCAGACACGGACGCTTCAGCCAGAGGGTTCTGGGATGCCAGAGGAGTTTCCCCGAAAATTCCCTCCCGAAAATGGGTTGTTAGGAAAGGATGCCCAGGAGTTGATCGGTTCCCATATGCTTGTGCCCTCTGTTTTGGAAACACCCTGTACTGCATTGATTATCTGAAGTCCTAGGACTCAAACTCTCAAGAACATCCTGGAAAGAGGTTGTGCACCCCTCTCCCAACAGGGCCCTGCCTCGTCTGCAGCGAGCGAGCGGCCTGTCAGCATTCTTCCAGAGCCAGGACCGATCCCAGCAGCTGTTAACACAGCAGATTAATAGGGCCAAGGAATGATGGCTCTGCAAACATGCTAAATGTTAATAATAATCAATCGCCGTTTACATTCTCAACCCTGTCCACAGGGATGGCCCCAGCTGCAAAGCTGATGCAACCAAATTGCCATTAAGAGCTTGGGGGAGCCTGGGTAGGTTGGTGCCTAGCACTGGCTGACCTGAATCTGGCATGGGCTTCTCTGAGCCACTTCTCCAAAGACAGGGTATATGGAGACAACCTGGCAAGGAGCTTGGGCTGCCCACCTGGTTTCTCTATCCAGGCCAAAGTCACCCACACAACCTGGCCATCCACATGTCTGTCTTTGTCACAATTCTGAAGGGAACCAAGGACCCAATCCACAGAACTGCCTCCTCTTTGCAGATGATGAACGAGACAGTTCTGGCGTGTCCCTGGTGGGGGCCTACCCTAGCCTTGAGGTGGATCTCTGGACACCCTTAGTCATGGCTAGCTCACTTAGGTCTTCAAGTCCAAATATCTCAGAATGTGACTTTACTTAGAAATAAGTTCTTTGTAAATGTACAGATTTAAGATGAGACATCAGTCTGGACTGTAAACCAGAGTGAGTCTTAGGAAGAATATAACCCTGCCATACCTGAACTGAAGACTCTCAGCTTACATCACCCAGTCAATGACGGTTTATTCCACTGGTTCCAGAAACCACACTGGAAAGCCCTTCCTGCAGCCACGAGTGTTTTTTGTTCTTTCCTATTCAACCCATTTTACAGACAAAGAGGCCACAAACCGAGGATGAAGAGCTAGCCCTAGAAGCCGATGGCTGAGCCCAAGCAGCACATGCTAACCTAGGGTGTCCTGTGACCACCCCTCCTAGTGTCTGAGCCACCTGCTCAGACAAACCCCAGCCTACCTCAAAGAAATCGCATGCCTTTGGGCTCAAAGCTAACCAAATCTATCCAAAGAGGAGGCATGGTCAACAGCCAGGCCCACCCTGCCCCACCCCCCACTCCTGTGCAGCCCCGGACCAGCACACAGCCCACCGGGATCCAAAAGCCCAGGGCCAGCAACCTGAGCCCAGCCCTTACGAGGACCATGGAAGGCTCTGGCCAGCCCTGGCCACCTGGCCCCACTTAAAGCTGATGCATTATTCCAAGATGATTATTTGTCCTGCAATGCTCTGGGGACACTGGGCTCTGCGGCAAACCCCGCATCTTCCATTTCCTGGCCGCCTCCATCGCCCGGGGCAGGCACTGAATGACTGTGATGTCTCTGTAATTTTTATCAAGGCTTGTTCCTGGTAAAAAGCCTCTTTGTTTCAGAGAGATGTGATTTGGCCTTTTTCTTCCTCTCCTTTATTCCTTCGTTAATATACCACTTCCCCGAGCCCTGGGGGCAGCGAGGTAGCCCACGATCGCTCAAATCTTAGTGCTTTTTTTTTCTTCTAAATCACAGCAAGGCTCCCTGGCCCTGCTGAGCCCAGTATGAGTTGGCGGACTGAGCGGGTGCCCTCCTTAACCCTTTGCCTCTGAATGGTCAACATGCTGTCACCTCAGATTTCAGGGTGGGAGGGTTGGCTACAGACACCAGCTCTGAAACCTCCAACGCAGGCAGTGGGACAGAATCTTTATAAACAACTAGAGTAAGGAAGAAGCAGGGCTCCGGTGGCCCAGACCCAGCCTGACACGGGCAAGACCCTGATTTCTACATCCAGCAGTGAAGAAAGAAAATTTAAATTTACTGGTGGCAGAATACACATCACATAAAATCTACCATCTTAGCTGTTTGCAGCGACAGATCAGTGACATTAAGTGTCCACGTTGAAGCACAATGCATTCACTCGGGTCCTTCTCTTGCTTGAATACCTCCTAGTTGGATCTGAAACTCTGTGTCCATTAAATACGAACCCCCCACTTCCCTCTTCAGTTCTGAGAAATCACCATTTTGCTGTCTGTCTTTATGAATCAGACTCCTCTAGGAACCAGATGTAAGCAGACTCAAACAGGACTTGGCCTCTGCAGGTCAGCTTATCTCACCGAGCACCTTGTCTACAAGGCCCCTCCTGAGTTGCAGGGTGCATTGTAACTAACTTCCTTTCTGGGTCTGAGTGATGCCCTGCCATAGGAGTCGATCGTGCTTGACTCCATAGACACAGTTGCTTCCACCCTCTGACTGGTGTGAATAAGGCAAGGGTGAACACGGGTGTATCTCTGGACACTTGGTTTAACAGACTCTTCCCCTAGAGTAAAGCCTGCTTCTGGCCAACAGCTGCTGCTCTCATGAAATGAGGAGGTGAGGAGAAGATGCCCACTTCACCGCCCTACCTCTGCTGACTGTCCTCTCCCACAGTTAGCTAGGCAGTTCATTCAATTTGTCCTGTGGCCACCTAGGGTGAGTGGCCTAGATGACTGGCTTATACAATGGGCACCCCATTCTGGAGCATAGTGGCCCCAGGTCAGAAATTCAAGCTCTGCTCTCCTGGCTGAGTTGCTATTTGGAGGTTTTGTGCTTGGAAGATTCCTAGTCATTCACGGTTGAGGGAAAGAAAGCTCTACTCACTCAGCCACTCCAGAGTGGCTAGACTTGCTCAGGTAATTCAGAGTTCTCTAGGACTTTCTTAATAGAGTCAACCAGAGCCCAGGAGGAACTTGGGCCTACTCAGTCTAAAGGGGCCTACAAGAGAGAACTCGGGCATGGTGAGGCTTGGGAACCGAGTTCTTCATACACACCTGTCTACAGATCCAGAAGCCATGATGGAATACTTGGGAGATGGAATTATACCTTTCCAGAATCCACACCTGCCTGCTGCAGGGTCCCAGAGAAGGCTCCAGGCCATTGGGTACTGCACTGTGCTTGGCCAGGGCAAGCTGAATGTGTTCTCCTGTGAGCTAGCCTGCTCTCTGCTTTGTCTCCCTGCCTTTCTGCCCCCAGCAGCGCATTGGAGGAGCAAGGGATTAAATGCTGAGCAAACGCTATGACAACTGTCACCAAACTATTTATAGACACATTTATCTCTGAAGCTTCTACCAGCCAGCCTGTGGCTGCCATTCACAGGCCAGAGTAAGGTGGCAAGTAAACCCATATGCCTCAAGAAAATTGGGGTGAGGTGGCAGGGCAGGGCGGGAGGGCCTACCCTCTGCCTGGAAGGATGGCTTCTGGGTACACGGGTATTGGGACTGGCTTGCCATTTTCCCAAGCTGCTCTTAGGGGTAGGGTGAGTCCAGCAGGTTCTCTTGATCCTTGACAGCGGGAGGGTGAGTGGTCCTGAGTGATTGGCACCATGAGGCAGGGGATGAAAGGTGATGGTTTCTGAGCCTTTTCCTCTGTGGCCTAGGCTGTAGACAGGGCAAGCCTCAGGTTCTCAAATAGCTATGAATGCTTGGTGAAGCAGAAGTCAGCATCAAGGAGGGGCACGGGTCAGCACATTCACTGGCCTCCAGCCTTGATACTGGGAGGCAGCTGGAGTGGCTCTGTTGTCTGCGTTGGGCCTGGGTCCTCAGTGTTTCTCTTGTACACTCCTAGACTCCGCCTCTTCTGGGCACTATGGCCACTGGCTCTGTGCCCTGCCCTGGCTGCCCACCAAATCAGGGGGAAAGGGCTATGGATGCTGAGCCTCTCTGCCACCAGGGCTGGGCAGGGGGCCACCAAGAGGCTTTATGGGAACACAGTGCCACCTTGTGACCTGGCTCCCAGGGGCCAGACAAATAGTTTGGGGGACTGAATTTCCTGCGGGAGTGGGGTGGGGGGGGGGCACATGCTTGCTTGTTTTCCTTCCTTCCTTCCTTCCTTCCTTCCTTCCTTCCTTCCTTCCTTCCTTCCTTCCTTCCTTCTTCTTTCTTTCTTTTTCCTCCCTCCAAATGCTGTCCTCAGGCTGGGACAGAGTCTGGTGTTTGCAGGGATGAGGGATCAGCCTGAGAGCACCCCTTCCTCCACAGACCAAAGACCCCTCCCTATGGGACTAGGGGTGGTACCCTCTAGTGCCCACCCCCAAGCAGCTTCTTCTGATCCTCCACTCCCCTTCCAGAAGGCTGCAGGTGAATGGCCACCCTGGCCTTCTGGCCCATTCTGTCTAATAAAGACGTTTATAGTTTTAACCATCAAATAAAGTGCTTAACTCCTCCTGGTTCTTCTCTGCTCAGCCACTCTACAGCTTCATTTAGCAAGCCAGTGGTGAGGGGGGGCAGGGGGCGGGGGGGAGAAGGAAAGAGAAAGGAAAAAAAATTCATTAATTTTTATTAACAGGGAGAGCCATTTGTTCCCTGTGACAATATTTGACTTGTCGAAATGATTTTCACCTCTGCCACGAGGTGCGCGCTCTCCACATACATCACCTGATTACTCGGAGCGCGCCAGCCGCGGTCATTAGGCAGTGAATTAACAGCAGTCCCCACCACTATTAATCACCCTGACAAAGGCGTTAGCTCGCCGCTGACCCGAGCACGGCCCACGGACACAGCAGCCTGGGAGAAGGCCACGAGCTGGAGGAGGTGACAGTGTAGTAGTGGGTGTCTGGCTTTTCCCTGCACGACCCTTAAGATCTTGACAAAGCAAGCAGAAGAGTCCCCAAGCCCTGGTGGCAGTGGTGGGGCAGCAAGGTGGTGGTGGACCTCAAGCAGCAGGGTCCCTGATGCTTTTCCTGTTTTCTTGTGACCCTCCCTGCCCAGGTGCTATAGTGACATACTGCACAGCCTGGAGCACAGCCTGGAGCACAGCCTGGAGCACAACCATTAGCATCCCATTTTACAGTTCAGGAGACAGACACAGAGAGACCAGGACCCACCCAAGGTTGTGGCATCAAGGAGTGTCACCAGAATTCTAATCTAGGCCCAGTGACTTCCTAGTCTCCCATCTTGGCTATTACAATTCCCACTCGAGGTCTTGAAGGGAGGCACTGGGTAGCTGGAGGGTGTCCCCTGCTCTGACAGTCTGAGAGAGAAGACATGCTGGTCCTACACCAAATGATGAAGCCCAGGATCAAGGGTCTTAGGATCTGTTCTTGTGGAGTTTAGTTTCTAAGCTATGTGTGTGTGTGTGTGTGTGGTGTATGTCTATGTGTCTGTGTGTGTCTGTATGTGTGCATGTGTGCTATGTATGTGTGTGGTGTGTATGTGGTGTGTGTGTACATGTGTGTATATGTCTGTGTGTGTTTGTGTGTGTGGTGTGTGTGTGTCTATGTGTGTGTTTATGTGGTGTGTGGTGAGTGGTGTGTGTGGTGTGTGTGTTGTGTGTTTTGTGTGTGTGGTGTGTCTGTGTGTGTGTATGGTGTGTCTGTCTGTGTGTGGTATGTCTGTGTGAGTCTGTGTGTGTGTGGTGTGTCTGTGTGTCTGTGTGTATGTGATGTGTCTGTGTGTGTCTGTGTGTGTGTGGTGTGTCTGTGTGTGTCTGTGTGTGTGGTGTGTCTCTGTGTGCCTGTGTGCTGTGTATGCGTGTGTGTGTGTGTGTGTGTGTGTGTGTGTGTGTTGTGTGTGTGTGAAAGAGAGTTTTCTTCACATGTATGCTGGACATCCTACTGAGCAGCCAGGGGCACAGAGGCTCAGATGGGGAAAATCCCTGGACTGGCCCAAGACACCCCTTCTACAAGGAAGACCCTAAGGGCTGTGCATCTCTGCAATTTCTTGGGATTTTTGTCTTGCAAGACCTCATCTCTTGGGGGTCACAGATCCCCTGAGGGTCACAGATCCAGGGCTATGACTACACATCCCTTTTATTGACTCAAACATATCTCCCAGGACCCACCAGCTCTGGGAATTGTCTGGATGCCCCATGGCTGCTTACCCTCAAAAGGGAGGGATGGCACCCACATGCTGAGACCTTCCAGGACTCTTGAGCACCCCTCACTCTCAGGTCGGATGACAGTACCCCCAGCCCCTTCCTTCCCTCGATCCTTGACATTCGCCATATTTTCCAAGTTAACCCAATTAATCAGCTCGACGTTTTAAACCAATTTCTTCGAATTAACCCAGGCATCAGATCAGTATCTTAGTCTGGGCTGAATCAGAGTTTGAAAGAGCTGGGGAAGTGGGAAGGGCCCCTCCTCACACACTTGTCTTCTTTCTCTGGACTTCTCATTTTTTATGCCTCAGCAAATTTTCTAATTTTCCTCATTAGTGGCTAATTTACAAGTCTCAACACTCTTCCCACCTGTCCCTTTCATCGAGAACTTTGCAAAACTGGAAATAGCCGCTTGCTCACTTGTACGATGTTGCTGGTTTCTCAGCTTCCAGAAAACAGGGCCGATGCTGGGTGAGATCAGAGACAATTCCAAAGCCCTATGAAGTGGCAAGAGGGGGCCCTTCTCTGCCTGTGGGGGGTTCGCGACGGGAGACGGTTCATAGCGACCATACCTCAGTATGAATGTGATTCCCATGGCCAGCATCCTGACCCCCTCCTCTGCCGCCTATGTCCCCCCCTAGTCATGTGGCCTGAATTCGAGTCTGGAGCCTAGATTCCCAGGGAACTGAGGCAGCCTTGCACGTGAACACTTGCTGGTTATGAGAATGCCCTTGGATGCGATCTTCTTCAGAAGTTCTCGAATAAATGGGTATCTGTGGTGGGTGTACGCCTCAGGTGACCCTTTGGCTTTGGATATGACACTTTCTCAAGCTCAGTGGTGATGGCATTAGTATGGACCAGCATCCGCTAAGCCCTTGCTACTTCCAAGGAACAATCTGAATTGGCTCATGCTATCTCCAAAGGAGTCCCTCCAGGGTGAAGCAGGAGAGGAAGAACGGAAGTTGGACTAAGGCCCAAGTACCCTTTCTCCAGGATCTAGCTATAGGTACTTGTCCAAGAGTCTTGAGGTGTCTGAACTTCCTGATATCTCTGCAGCAAGACCACCTAGAGAATGAGCAGATTCCACTTAAGTCCCTGATCGAGCCACCGCCCAGGGTGCGCTGGTGTGGGGAAGCTTCACTTTACAGGGGAGAACCTTGGGCTTGCTCAAAGAGGCAGAGACACGGTCTCAGGCTTAGTTCCGGCTTCTGCCCACCTGCCTCTCCAACCACCAGAATGTGCTGATGATTGGAGGGGGCCCGTGAGGTTCGCACCTCCTGGTTCAGGAGAATGAGCTCACGGGAGAGAGGCAGGCCATGGATACTGGTGTTGTCATATCCCCTTAATTCTTTCTTTTAAAAAAAAATTACATTTCTTTATCTTAATTACTTCAAAAAGTAATTACTCATCTTTATTTTTCCATACATTTATATACGTGTGCGGAGGTCAGGGGACATCATTGAGGAGTTGGTTCTCTCCTTCCACCATGTGTGTCCCAGAGACTGAACTCATCATGGGGCTTGGCAGTAAGTGCCTTTACCCATTGACCTATCTTGTGAGCCCTCAGTTCTTTCTTTTAAGGCCTCTAAAGGAGTCTCACCCCTGAGGCAATGGCAGTGGCCAAGAAGGCTCCATTTAATGGGGCCTGAAGCAGCCATGCACGGCAGAAGCCATGTTCCCCCAACGTCTGAGCTCCTCCCTGAGCTGCCAGATATCTAGAATTTTGTATTCATAGAATTTTCTATTTTGTTTTGTATCTAGAATTTTCTATTCATAGACCCTTGGAGTTCTGCTCCTCAGCCTAACATACCTGTTCACTGTACCTGGCTGGGCCTCCTGGGCACCTGAGATGTATCTCTGGGTGCCACTGTCCCCAGCCCACAACCTCTGAGATTCTCATTACCCACCTGCACCAGTTTGATTTTCTCTGCTAAGTAAGGGGCGATGAGCAAAGCTAGCCCCACAAATCCACGATTTCTCAGCAGCTAAGTAATGTCACCCAAACAGAAGGCAAGGTGACTGACCCATGTGTCAGCCCAACCACACTTCACAACGACTCCTTCCTGAGCCCCCATTCAACCTGCCCTTTTATTAAGCATTTGGCCACATGGTTAGTCACGTCAGAAGGCTTCTAATCTCAGTCTCTTCGGGAGGACCAGAGAGAGAGGGCACCCAGAGCTTTTATTATGGATTCAAGTGGTTTGTGTCTGGGTAAGCTGTCAAGTATAAACCAACCAATGGCAGAGGAAAGGTGACTACAGTGGGGAAGAACATCACGGGGAGATGGCACATGGCGCTAGCACTCCAGAACGCCGGGGCCGGGGCTAGCCTACTCATAGTAAGAGTTAGAGTCTGTTCCTGCTTGTTGCAACATACGCAGTAGGAGTCGGGTGCCTGTCTGAAGGCTGAGGCGTACTGGGACTTAGAAAGCAGAGCCCTATACCCCCTTTTCACAGTCTCCTCCCATGATGCACAGCACCGTCTCCTCCCATGATGCACAGCACCATCTCCTCCCATGATGCACAGCACCGTCTCCTCCCGTGACGTAAGCCTTGTCCCATGATCACAGCAAGGCTGTGACCTCATTCCCTCTCGGGTCAGCCCACTTGCAAGCCACTCTCCTGTTTCAGGTTCTTAGAGAGCAATCTCTCACGGGCCACGCCACCTTCCAGGCACTCCTTCGCTGAGGCTTGCTCTGTGGTAAGCGGCGCCTTTGGGCCTTTGGATCGCTAGGACGGAGCCCAGCCGAAGGACCGATCCGGGTGCAGCTCTGATCTATTGAGTTCAGCCTTTCTCACTCAGTGAGGCCCATGACTCAGAATGCAAGAAAAGCATTCCTGTAAGCTGTCAGTCCCCTCCTGCCCCCGGAAGACTGACATCGATCACGCTTCCAAAAATTAGGAGCAAGGAAGGCAAAACCTTTTCGTCGACAAAACTTTTGTCTTCTCAGGTTGCCCATTTACATTGTTTGCCAACCTCAGACAACCTAAATTATTTTAAATCTGTGGGTTTTTTTTTTTTTTTTTTTTAATCTTAGAAAACCACGAAAACAGAATAGGTATCTTTAGCACATACTTCACTTTAGCACTTGTCTAGAAGTCTGACCGGTGCACAAACCACAGAGTGGAGGTCCAGAGGAGACATGGGTCTTGGGGCCTTTGGACAAGCTTGATGTCTCTGAAGCAGCAGTTGTAGAGAGGAGTGGTCAAAGAGTTTCTTAGCCTGGGAGGAATACACTAACCCCAGGGGCTCCCTTGGAGACTCAAGGAATAGGACATTAATAGATATTTATGCCCTGTGCCCTGGTGTTCCCCAAGTTCACATGTGCCTCTCTATCCCCAGCTTAATCTGCCACCAGGACGCTTGCAGGATTGAGTACTTGGGTGAAGGTGGAATCCTAGGGTGAGCCCTTACCTGTGTGACAGTGCCATCATAAACAGAGAAATACAGACACACACCAGTTACCTCTCGTGGACACAAAGGGAGCCTTTAGAACCTTCAGGGCCCCATGGGAAACCTGTACTTCAGACTCTAGAATTTCCAAAGGATAAACTCCTGCTATTGGAGGTATCCAGTCTGGGCTCTTTGCTTAGCCAGCCCTGGAAAACCAGTATCACTGGGGGCAATCTTAGATAGGGTTTGTGCTGGGGGCAATCTTAGATAGGGTTTGTGCTGGGGGCAATCTTAGATAGGGTTTGTGTAATAGCTTTTTAACAAACCCCGATGTGCTAGTTGCTTAGGGGTTTGGGGGTCTGGTGGTTACACAAAGCTTGCAGGTCTATATGCTCCACCTGGAGATTCCCAGGTAGAAACAGTGATGCTGACTTGTTAGAGAGACGACCCTGCAAGGGGTTTTTTTTTTTTTTTTTTTTTTTGGTTTTTCGAGACAGGGTTTCTCTGTATAGCCCTGGCTGTCCTGGAACTCACTCTGTAGACCAGGCTGGCCTCAAACACAGAAATCTGCCTGCCTCTACCTCCTAAGTGCTGGGATTAAAGGAGTACGCCACCACCACCTGGCCAAGGATTTTCTACAGATACCTTCTTTCAAGATCTCTGAGGATCCCAGGGCTCCTGAAAGCATGGCTGAAATGCCCTTTCACCTTTGAACTTTGCTCTCTGACTGCTAACATTCCTCCTCTACAAAGCAGGGCTTGCAGAAGCAAACGAGAAGAGGACACAGCAGTATTTACCAGACAGCAAACCTCTTTCTAATTGCTTTCCATCCAGTTGCCTGGTTGCTGTTGAGCCTCAAATGACTTGCTTCCTGGAAACAGTGTCATCTTCCTAACCAGGTACTCACGAAGCTGAGGAAGGGGTGATTTAATAAACGCCAATGCCTGGCAGTGTTTCAGGTCAGCCTATGACCTGAACCGGCACAGAAAGGCAAAAGGGAGCCTGACACGGAGCAGGCTGCTAATCACACGAGAATCCTGAGGAGGTCAGAAGCTGTCTGCTGTCTAGGTATAAGTGATCCTCCTAAACACACGGGTCGGGTCGGCAGATCCACAAAGACAGAAGGCTAAAGGGGGCGACCTTGTGTGATAAGAAGGCTGGAGTATACAGAGAAGTAACCACCACACAACCCACAGGACAGACGGTGCCACCAAAGGGCACGCTGATGGGAAACTGGCTGGACATCTATTACGTCTTACAGTCTTCCAAAATTCAAAACACAAAGCCATTTCTCAGGCCTGGTCCCCACAACACAGACAACCTTTCCCGTGGTCTTCAGAAATAAGCCTTCTTCTTGGCCGGGATCAGGCCTCCTGACAGCAACAGTCACGCTTGGTTTTTGGATGACACGGCTAGCACAAAGTGACTTTGCACAAGAAATGAAGAAGGTCCAGGGTAGGCTGGATCCTTGGGGCCTTGGGGGCACAGAAAGGAAGCAGCTGGCAGAGACCCTTCGTGTTCCAGGGGCTCGTGACAAAGTGCCTCCTGAGCCGGCCTGGCCGTGTCACTGGGAACACAAAGGACACTGCCAAGAAAGTGATTTTAAACCTAATTGTTCCCGTTCCTTTTGTTAAATGTCTTTAGGGGTGCCTGGAGATCTGCTCACAGAGAGTGCAGCGAAGGCGCACACAGCGGAACTTGTAAACAAGACTGAGAAGCAGCCACTTTTGCCTAAAAACAAGTGGTGCCGCCTCGTGCAAATTTTTACATGCTGGGAACAATCCCTGCACAAATATTCAAGGAAAACCATCCTAGCTCCCTCCTGGCCTCGGGTGGGTTTGCGGCTGGGGGCCATCTTTGGTGACCAGCTTCTCCTGCAGCCGAGCGGGCAGGGGACACTTAATTGTGGAGCCGGTTTGCTGGCAGGAAGCCCTGCCTCGTCCAGCGGGCAGCCAGCATGATAATGAGACAGTTTCTATGGAAATGAGCTTATAACTATTCATTTTCTCCCCATTCCCGACCCATCCACAAAGAGGGTTTCCAAAATGACCCCCATTTTCCTACCCCCAACATCTCCTCACACCATCGCCCGACCCGCTAATCAGCTCGGGGAGAAAGGAAAAAGGAAATGCCGTCCTTTGACAAGATGTGGGAAACCACCTCGATTTCTGCTCCGTGTGGCTGTGACCAGAAAACAAAGAACCCTCGCCGGATCCGGGGGCCAAGTTTCAAGTAAACTTTTCCGGACGCACCAAGCAAGTGTGTTTTTGTGTGTACTTGCTGGTAAGATCTGAACGCTCCCTTGCCACTTCTTAAGAACCTCTGAACGGCCGCTCTGTCCTGCCAGAACAATCTGTCTGTCTCCTTTCTCACTGCGTGCTCTCACCTGTAAGCTGCTCTTTTTAACCCTGGGTGTTTTAGAACCATAAAGAACTGAGGAGGGGCCTCGGTTTAAATGATAGGAAACCCAATCCCAGCCCACTTCTCCAGGATAAAGAACGGCAAGGATGGATGGACATCACGGACCTACATTTTTGCTGTGTTTTCCTGAGCCTTTTAAGAACTCTAGATTGCCAGGAGACACGGTGATGGACTAGGGGGAAAGCTCAGACCCATGGAGGCATTGTGACTGACAAACAGCACCATGGGTCTCAGGCCCTGCTCAGCCCTTTACCAGCTGTGTGGCTCTGGATCTGACAAGGCAGCTGACATCTAGGAGCCTTGGCTGTTCTTCCTAGAAGTCCAGGGAGGACGGGGACTCACCTGCACAGAGGGGGAAAAGTGGGGGATTTTTTTTTTTTTTTTTTTTTTTTTTTTGAGACAGGGTTTCTCTGTGTAGCACTGGCTGTCCTGGAACTCACTCTGTAGACCAGGCTGGCCTCGAACTCAGAAATCCGCCTGCCTCTGCCTCCCAAGTGCTGGGATTAAAGGCGTGCGCCACCACCGCCCGGCAGAGGGGGAAAAGTGACAGGTGGTAACTGTGGCCTGTGGCTTGCTATGTCAAGGCAGAGTTTGCGATCATGGTGAGCTGCTGCTTCCACTAAATGTGGATCTAGGACACGCACACGCGCACGCGCACGCGCACGCGCACGCGCACACGCACACACACAGAGAGAGAGAGAGAGAGAGAGAGAGAGAGAGAGAGACAGAGGCCCTAGATTTAGGACCTGTCCTCCCAGGGAAGGAGGAGGATTTGGGAGGAGCATCTCTGAAGGTCACAGAGTTACTGTGACCCTTCACAATGTCAGCAGCTTCTGTGCACACAGTAGGTATAACAGGAATGGGGGAATGGATGGTGAGTTCATAAGTGAGAGACGGGGTGGGGCAGGACATACAGCATTCTGACCATGCTACCAGAATTGGTGTGCACTGGGCACCCAGGACACTGTGAGTGTGGGGGATCTGAGGTGGCTATAGTGCCCAAGAAAAGGTCCTGCCCTCCACTGGTCATACGTCCTCTTTCTGTCCTGTCCAAACAACCTAATGTTCACTGCTAGAGTCTGGGTGCCAGTCCCTGCAGGGCCCACTCATTTATTGGCCACAGTCTAGCCATGAAGCTCTGCCTATGGCCCAGAATTCCCCAGAGATGATCCCAGTAGATTCTGTTAAGCGCCCAGTCTAGATGGCTGGCCAGAAAACAAAAAGACAGACAGACAGACAGACATGCATTCACACACACACACACACACACACGTACGTAGGTGATTGTGACATTGTAATAGAGAACTGCTGGGCAAGTGTATCCACGCAGGAGTGGGGTATTCTGACACTCAAGAAGCAGCCATGCCTTATTCTGCCCGTGTCTCCATGTGTCCTACGTTTTAACAACCTGACTTTCAGTGAGCACACCTTTCCCCAGCTGCTTCCTCAGGCAGTGCCTCTCTCTGGTCCTCTGCTGTCCGTGACAGAGACGCTGACTCCAGGTTCCTGTGGGAAATCCCGACTCCAGCACCTCAGAATGTGGCTGTTTGAAAATGGGGGTGTTTATCATTTGAATGAGGCCGGTAGGGTGGGACTCAGCCAGCATAAGGTGTGCATTTGTAAGGAGAGACCAACGAACACACACACACACACACACCACACACACACACACACACACACACACACACAACAGTCCTGTGGAGAAGGACCATGTTCCAGCCAAGGAGAGAAGCCTCTGAAAGAGCCAGAAAAGAGACCTTGGGCTTTTGACCTCCAGTCCTGTGTTCAGGTCAGTTCCTTAAGGCTGTTGAAAGAGACAGTGTGTTCTTACTTTCCCATGTCTTGTCTACCTGTCTGCCTACAGGGTCCCAAGTCCATACTCCTGTCAGAGCCTGCTGGCTTCCCTATGGGCTGCAGGTGGACTAACTTCTTAATCTTTTTTTTTTTTTTTTAAAGAAAAATACTCAGCAAACCCTCAGCTCAGCCCCTTCCTCCTCCTCCTCCTCCTCCTCCTCCTCCTCCTCCTCCTCCTCCTCCTCTCTTCTTCTTCTTCTTCTTCAATGCTGGAGCCTCCCCTTAGAATCAGAATATAAAACCATAGCTTTCTCCAGGTCCTGTGAGATTAATTTAAAAATACTGATTTTACAATTCGAGGTGGGAAACGAATACGTTAAAAAAAATAATAATTAAGTGGCTCTGATTTAAATTATCACCCACGCGTTCAACACAAGGTAAGTTCTAAGGTCCAAGTTAGTGCTGATTCCTGCTTCTGGAAAATGGACTCCTTGGGGGAATCTGCAAGCTCTTTCTGGCCAGGGCCTACTCTTCTGAATAGGGGGGTACACCGAGTCAGTTCACAATGACTAGGGGTCAACTCTCTCTCCTCTCAAAGGGGTTGAAGACGTGCCTGAAACTTGGGGGGAACCCCTGCCAGACACAATACTACAAACAGAATTAACAAACTACGTAAGTGCCATAAATAAATGCAACACACAGGCTAGCTTGGGGACATATGTGTACCGAACAATTATGGGCTGTTTACTGAAATTCAGCTTTGGCTGAGTGTCCTACAATAGTGTCTGCTTAGTTTGAGTTTGACCGTTTGGAGCTGATTTCAGTCTTAGTACTATGTCATGTTCCACCCAGGACAAGGAAGTTTGTTTACAAGGAACAGAAGCCCTTCAACTATACAAACGCTTGATGTCCCAATCAGGGAGCTTGCTGTGCGTGCTTCTTGTAAAACAGAAGAGCTGAGGTGTGACAGCCGCCAAGCTGTCTCAAAAGAAACTATCCTTGTGAGTGTGTAAGAGACGGGAGACCCAGCTTTCATTTTCGGAATCATGTGCTGCGTTCTCTACGGTCAGAATTTATTCCTTATTTCTATAGTGTGTGTTTCTGTAACGTGTAACTTTCATTTATGTCAAAGGAAAGGTGAGAATGGAAGGAAATGAAGGTTTGAAGCTGGAGCAGACACGCCTACCTCTGGAGCAGTGACACGGGGCTGATGCTACTGCCAGGATCCAGGGTGGGTCCTGGGATAACCTAAGAGTTTGGGGCAGCATTAGCCAGCTCACAACCAGCCCAGAGACTCAGCTCATCTTGTATGTGGCCATCTCGGTGGGCAACGAACTCAGGACCACTCGGCATGGCATCCTGGACACAGTGTGTGCTGGCAGATGACTGGGTTCTGCAGGACTGAGTGTAGGACTCTTTCAGAAGTCAGTTCGGGCTCACCATTCCCAGGAGCAGAGAGTCTAGAACTCCCACGTCATTTACCCGACCCCCTGACTTTATAATCTGTGACCTGGTCCCTCTCATCTACAATCTCCCTCTTTATGGTCCAGGCCTTCTTCCCAGGAGCTAGCTTTTGCATCAGGAAGGAAAATCAGAAGAGCCATGCCCCTGCCTCTGAGGGGTAAGAGAAAGGCTGGAGCCTGGGAGAAGGACATCAGACAAAACACCACAAGCACAATAGAATTCAGCAAGATCCTGTGTATACAGTAACAGGCAGGCTGCATTTGGGACATACGTGTACCAAAAGATCATGAGCCGTTTATTGGAATTCAGATTTGACTGGGTATCCTGCACTTGTCTGCTTAGTCTGGCCACCCTAGTGGGGGAAGCTTTCGCTGCAGCTCAGCCATAGTCCAATGACCCTCCCATCTAACTGTGAGCAAGGTGGATCAGCTAGGCAGGTGCTGAAGCCTCTGTATGGGAGACTGGGCAGTGATGTCCAGCTCTGATCCTCCTATTTAGTTCTAGCCGCAGCCCTGCCCAGAGGCTTACTGACCCCAGATAGTAAGTACTGTGTGCAAGTACAGCAGTAATCAGGCCTTAAATCCATTCGGCTCCCTGTTGCTGACACTTACGAAACAACAGTGTGCTAAACGAAGGGATCTGGTGGCTCCCTGAGAGCTAACACCCACCCTTGAGTCCTGGAAGCCACATGGTTGAGGTGGAGTCACAGATAAAACTGATCCTTGCTTTCTTCCCAGCACAGAAACCAAGCCCGCTGTCAGGCTCAGGATCCAGGGTCTGACGCCGAGGTCCTATCATAACCAGTGCTGCATGCTGAGTCTTTCCCTGGAGCCCGTGGTGCGGGGCCTCTCTAAACACGTCTAAGGAAAAAACAACCCCTCAGAGCAGAATTATGTTTCCTCTTCCCAGTTCCTGTCAGTTGGGAGAGACAGAGAGGGAGAGCGGCACAGTTCAGCTATTACCAGTTAACAAAAGCTTTCCAAAGTAGAAAAAACATTTTGCCCATCCTTGGGAGGTATAGATTTGGGTTTGAACTAAGGCATTTTTCAAATGACAGCCACTTAGACAAACCTAACCTTGAAAACAGAATCTATAGGCACTTGGCAGAATCACCTCCCCCAAAGTCACCTAAAATCAGACTGATAGGAAACAAAATCCAAAGGGCCAAAGGGCCGCAGCAAAGACCTGCCTGCCTACTGGGACTGCAACCAGCCCCATCTGTTGCTCAGGGCAGCCAAACCCTCCCTCGTTCTATCACAGCTCAAAGTAGGTTATCTAAATAAATGGGAGAAGAAATCAAGGAGATATATTAGCGCAGTGGGGTATTCGTCATCGCCTCTGTCCTTCCTTCCCCAAGAATATCGGTGATGAATTTGCAAATGGTTCTGGATTGTGACAGACCTCTTTTCTCTCTTCATTATTTATCCCTTCTCTGTGCACCTCGATTAGAGGCCACAGTGACAAATGCATGAATAAAAGGCAAAGACAATATTTGAGCAATGTGTTGTAAATCTCCCTCTACGCATTATTAATTTAAAGGAGTCCATTACACCCAACAGCTCTGAAGAGGAGAACAGGGTAATGGGAGAATATGGCTTCTGCCCGTGGGGGTCAGAGAAAGAAAAGGCAAGATCAACCCCTTGAGGAGGGGGTGCGGGCTGTTCTTTCACCAAATCCCGAAGCCTCTCGACCACCTCACTTTCAGTTAATAAAAGAAAACATTTGCTCCCTCAGACACAATCTCATTTTGCAAAGTGGAGGACGGGCATGATCTGAAAGGAGCCCATTTCTCAGTACCAGGTTCTGACAGCGATGGAGACGGGAGTAGGTGTCTCCCCCTCGCCTCCCTTGAAACAGAAACACTGCTCACACCCAGAGAAAGAAAAAAGGAAGCCGGCGGCGGAAGGTGCCATGCAGGAGCAGAGGTGTTGTAACAATGGAGGGTCCCTTTCTTCTCCTAAAGAGAATTCACCACAAGTCTGCTTGCTGCAAAGACCAGAACAGCACAGCTAACAGCACGAACACAGGCATCCCCAGGCCCAGAGACCACACGCTAATCAGGACAACCGTGGCAGCCATCACCAAACCCTGAAGCCTAGATTTTCTTTTCCCTTGCTTTCTTTCAAAAACCTCCAAGAAAGAAGCATGTGCCTCAAATCTCAACACCTGCCTCTGGCAGACAAGATATGTCTGCAGAGATCATGCCAGCTTCTGCCTGGAAATACAAAGTCCAGAGACTTCCTTGGGAGCCATAGGGGGATAGCAGCATCTCACAGATTTGGGAGGTACAGGGGAAGATCTAGAACCCCTGAGAGGTCAAGATCTGCCAGGAGCCCATAACTCATAGAGTCTGAAACAAGACCATAGGGAGGGCTGGGAAGCTGATCGATGGAAAACTTCCATCTACCCACGTGTACCGAAGACCTAGTTTGGGTATTCTACTTGTTTTGTTTATAACCAGAGCCTCCCTTTTCTTTCTTTTTTTGCCCAGACTTGTTTCCCTCTGTGAATTAGAAAGATTTTTTTCCCATCAGTCTCCATGGGGCTGGCTCTGAACTGCTTGCCAGGGCTCTGGGCTGGCTGCATCTGCAGGAATCCTAACCTGTGCTCTGCTCCTCTTCCTCTTCAGGCTAGCAAGGCTCTTCGTCTGCTAGAAGCTGTAATAAGGCTCATCTTGAAGGGATCAAGAGAACTGAGGATCCAGTTGGACCCAGGGGGCACAGGGAAGCAGGAAACACGTCCTCCCGAGCCTCTTAAGGGCAAAGCCCATGGTCAGAAGGATGAGGGACGGAGAGGGCGCACCGTAGAGTCAGCGTACCCCACATTCCAGCATCTTCCTCTCTGAAGTTTAAAGCCATTCCTCAGAAACATGTCAAAGTCCACCAGGAAGTGCATAGCTCTGTCCCCAAAGCCACCCACTCATCAGATTGATGGGTTGGTATGAGCTCCCCCTGCCCAAAGTGTTCATCAGCCCCCACTCCGTGGGAGAGTGCCCCAGCCCACAGTGACAGCCCGACAGTCCATTTAGGGACTCAGTGGTGGATTGTCAAGACAGGTCCTAATGATTCATCACCGACCCAGCCCGGTGACAGCTCAGCGGCACACACAGGCAAACAGTGGTAGGGCCCAGTGGGACCTACAACTCTAAAATCAGAAACTCACAGACAAAAGGGCTCGGGATGCCGAGGCCGGTGGGAACGGGAGGAATCCCTAGGCTGGTTTCATTTTGTATTTCCCTCATCAGCCTAATTGCTTGGGAGGCTGTGGCTTTCTTTGACACGGAGCAAGCAAGGGAAGACTCCCTGGTAACACACTAAATCAGAAGTTGTGGATGGCGGATGGCAATGCAGATATGCACACATTAATTTGAATTTTTAAGACAAGTGCCGCGTGTTATTAATATAATTGCCAGTTGTGGAAATGGTGTGTTTATTGCGTCTGCTCTATCGCTTTGCGCTCTGTGCTTCTCAATGGTACAAGGGTTACGTTCAGCTGGTGTTTACTGAGCATGTGACTGTTAATCAACGTAAATTAAATGTGTACTTGAAACCCTCACTTAAAGCCTGCCTAATTATTTTTTGATCCAAACAGGACTGCCTTTTCCGGAAGGGTGAATCGGGGGCTCTCCGGGGACCAAACGGTAGCAAGAAAAACCACTGCCAGCGTCGGAGATTGGCCTCCAAAATGACATCCAGTAACTTCCCCCAATCCAGTTTCCTTTTGTCGAAAGATGGGTTGTTTCTACTGAGCCTGCTGCGGTCCAGTCTTGTGGTCAGCCCTGAGCAATAAAGCCTCAGGAGTCTGTGAGTACAGTTTCTGCCTCTGGACAGCCCACTGCTCACTGGCTGTGTGTCAGCTGCGTGTCTGCTTCAGCTGTACACAGACCACATTCCCAGTACCTGTAGCTGGACAAAATAGGTCTCAAATCACATGACACAGACTCAGCACACAGGCTTGCATGCGCTTGCACGCTTATGCAGATAAAGCTACAACTGCACATGTGTATCCACCTAGCCCAGGACTCTAAGTCCACCCTGTCCCTTTTCCAACTTAAGGCCCTCAACCCTCTCAGATCTCTCCTGGTACCAACCTACTCACCATGTCCACGCCTCTCCAGCAGTGGTTCTAGAGACAAGTTCCACTGAGAAGCTGGTTCAGGCCACCTTAACTCCCTATGACTTGCCAACACAGAGGCCCTTGAAGGGTGGCTTCTATGGATCTGTTTTCTTCCCCCTTTGAAGACTCTTTAGTTAGTACGTGAGAAAAAAAAGAATATCCCAGTACCCTAGCACAGGCGTGCTTTAAACGAGAGTTTGATTGATTGATTGATTGATTGATTGATTGATTGATTGATGATTGACTGACTGACCCAGGCTGGTCTTGAACTTGCTATGTATCCAAGCATGACCTTGAACTCTCTATTTTCATGCCTTCACCTCACCAAGTGCTGGGATTAAAGACGTGTATCACCACACCTACTTTATGCAGATGCTGGGGATTGGATGGAGGGCCTTACTCATTCTAGACTCATACTCTGCCAACCTAGCTACCTTCCCAGAACACCAGACACATGATCTTGTAAAAGGAAGTTCTCTTAATTTTAACTTTTGTATTTTAAATTTTTTATTTTAATATTTTGTATATGAGTGTTTTTCTGCTCTATTCCTATGTACTACATGTGTGCACTACCCACATTAGTCAGAAGTGGGCATCAGATCCCCTGGAGCCGGCGTTAAAGATGGCTGTGAGCTGCTATGTGGGTTCTAGGAAGTGAACCTGGATCCTCTATAAAAGCAACACATGCTCTGAACCGCTGAGTCACCTTTCCAGCCTTACTCTTTGGACAGCTAGGAGCCATGTCCAATTCCGCCATCTTTGTCCAACAGGAAGTAAACACCTTTTGGAACCTGGCTTGCTCTCTTCAAGCACTCTCCAGGGAATGCATGCTTCATGATTAGTGGAGCTTCTTGCAGGTGCTGGCTTCTCATAGATTCTGTGGACATCTGCAGCCCATCTTGGCTGTGTGAGAGTACTATCTCCTCTCTTCCTGACAGGGCCACGGTGGGTAAAATCCATGCACCATGCACTGCCTCAAGACTGGACGTATTCCAGTTCAGATCTTAGTCTCTTGGTCTCTTGGATGGCAAAGTACAGAAAAACACCTGGGATCCTGGCCTCCCAGAGCTCTGAATGCTATTTATAAGAGAATGTAGACCTACTCCAGGTTTCAGGGTGTGCTGGCTTGTTTGACATCAACTTGACACAAGCTAGCGTCATTGGAGAGGAGGGAACCTCAAATGAGAAAATGCCACAGTAAGATCAGGCAGGAAGCAGGCCCGTAGGGCTTTCTCTTAACGAGTGACTGATGCAGGGGGGGCCCTGGGCTGGTGGTCTTGGTTTTATAAACAAAGTAAGCTGAGCAAGCCATGGGGAGCAAACCAGTAAGCAGCACCCCTCCATGGCCTCTGCATCAGCTCCTGCCTCCAGCCAGGTTCCTGCCCTGTGTGTGTTCCTGCCCTGACTTCCTTAAATGATGAACAGTGATATGGAAGTGTAAGCTGAATAAACCCTTTCCTCCCTAACTTGGTCTTTGGTTATGGCATTTCATCGCAGCCATAGAAATCCTAACTGAGACACAAGGGCCGTTTCCAAGCCACACTGAGTGTGAGTCCATTTCAGAAAAGCCACGGCCCCTCTTAGACGTGTGCTTCCCCAAATCAACTGTGTCCTGTGTGGGCCTGGGCCTCTCTCTCTGTTTTAATCCACAAAGCAAACAAAAGTGAAGTTCATGACTTTGTGGGCTTTCTTTAGTGAAACGATGCCCAGCAAAATCTCAGCATAAAACCATGCTCTCTGCCAGAGGCTCAGTATGCACCTGAAGCTCACGCACACCAGCCTAGCCAAATGAGGCAAGCCCCGGAGGACAGTGTGGGATCAACTGATAAGCACCCTCCTGCCAGCCAGGCCACTTCCTCAGCCTCCCCCTATCAGGCTGGTACTCAGCAGCTGCCTGGTCAGCTTCAGAGACAACGGGGACCACCTGCTCCCTGCTCTCCTCGCTCTCTGCCCAGGTTCTGGCTCTGTCTCCATCTTTCCAGATTCCTGAGGAGCAACCCTTTCTGGCAAGTAGACTTAGCTGGCTTTCTCTATCCTGAGGAAAGAACTAAGGATCTGGCTTTCCCTCTCCCCAAGACAGGCCTCCTCTGTGTGTCTGGACCATGGTCAAGGTTGGCAGCATCTCCATCTTAATTCACCCTACAAGCCCACTACCAGGGTAGCCCCGCTACCGCACGTCCCCAGCCTCCAACCACACACCTCAGCTTCCCAACATCCTTAAAATGGAGAGTTCATAAGCTGAAGAACTGGGCTGAGCCACAAATGCCAACAGAGCTCTGACTAACGTCTTGACCCATCACCTACCGCCTTTCCGTATGAGAGAGGTGCTTAGTCAGAACTGTGTGACCTCGCGGACTAGAGAAACGTATTAACAATAGTTGGCCTTCTGAAATGGCTTCCAACACGAATCAGGTCAAGGACGGTTCAGGGAAATCTAAGCAAGCTCTTAGGAACCCTGACTTCCTCAGAGACACAAGTGGGAGACGAAGCTTTTTAGGGGTTCATGAGCAGCTGCTGCTGTGACTGAATTAGTCCAGTGGGACTCCAGAATCTGCTATGTGGCAAATCAGGACATGGAGCCGGATGACTTAGAGTGGCGGGTCTTCCCAAGGTACCAAGATTCCTCTGCATGTGTCATGTTCTATTATCTAGTTCTCATATCTGTCTCGGTGAGAAAACACTAACCAAAAGCAACTTGGACAGTGTGCTGGACAGTGTCAACCTGACACACAAACTAGAGTTATCTGGAAGGAGGGAACCTTAATTGAGAAAAATGCCTCCGTAAGACCCAGCTGTAAGTCGTTTTCTTGATTACTGATTGATGAGGGAGGAAGGGCCCAGTCCGTTGTGGGTGGTTCCATCTCTGGGCTTGTAGACCTGGGTTCTATAAGAAAGCAGGCCAAGAAAGCCATGGGAAGCAAGTCAGTAGGCAGCGCCCCTCCATGGCCTCACATCGGCTCCTGCCTGTTGAGTCCTTGTCCTGACATCCTTTGACAGTGAAGAGCAATATGGAAATATAAGCCAACTAAGCTCTTTCCTCCTCCACTTGCTTCTGCTTTTTGTTTTGTCTCAGCACAGAAGCCATACCTAAGACAGACAGGGAAAGGTTCATGTGGCTTACACACATTTCAGTCCATCTCCGAGGGAAGTCGAGGCAGGAACTGAAGCAGAGACCATGGAGGAATGGAAAGGCTGCCACTGACTCGCTTCCTCTGCCTTGTTCAGCTACCTCTCTCGTACATTTCACCTGCCTAGGGATGGCACAGGCACGGTGATCTGGTCCCTCCTGTGTCCTTCATCAATTAAGAAAATGACTCACAGACATGGCCACAGCCAATCTGATAAAGGCAATTCATCAATAGGGGGCCCCTCTTCCTAGGTGACTCTAGGCTTGTGTCCCGTTGGCAAAAACCACTATGACAACTAATGTACAGGGTGCCAACCAAGCTAAAAGCTCAGCCTGCAGGAGGTTACCAGTCAAGTGAAATACCTTGGCCCAGGCTGGCCCACTTGGTTTGAGGGAGATTAGTCCCCCAGGTGAATCATCAGACATTTGGCTATAAATACCAAGTCCTCTGATGGTCCAACTCTAATGAGTATCTATGTCTCATCTCTGTGACCCCAGATTCAGAGAAATGGGGTGGAGCACTCCCTTTTTACCCTGATCCCTTTTACAGGTTATCTCATGTAGTCACAAGGGCTAGAATCAGAGCAGGTTACAAGCCACCCTCATGTTGGACCACAGTGGCAGAGAGAGAGTGTTTGTTCTCCATTCTTACCTCTACAGATGAAAAGGAAGCACCAGACTCTTTAACACTCACTAGGGTTGGAGATATGGCTCGGTAGGCACAACCATGGGCATCAGATCCTCAGAGCCAGGCATGGCAGCATGCATCTATAACTCCAGCATTAGGACACAGAGCTAGGCAGGTCCCCTGAGCTCCACAGCCAGCCAGCCAGTCTAACCCAAATTGCAAGCTCCATGCACAGTGAGAGACCAGGTCTTAAAAAATTAGGTAGGAAGGGCTGGAGCAATGGCTCAGCAGTTAACAGCACTGGCTACTCCTGCAGAGCACCTAAGTTCAAGTCCTGGCAACCCACATGACACCTCATACCTGCCTGTTGTAACTCCAGCACCAGACAACCACACAGTGCTCAGACATGCATGCAACCAAAACCATCTCGCACATGCAGAAACTAATGTACAATATTTAAGTGCCTTAAAGATAGAACTCATTTGTTTTTTTTTTTTTTTTTAAAAAGAGAGTAACTGAAAAACACACCTACCACTGACCTCTGACCTCCATACACATGTGCACATATATGTACACTCACCTGTACACACATACACAGAACAAACAAACACTAAGGTGTTTCAGTTGCTCCCGACAAAGCTACCGTTGTTCCTGTCAGAGAGAAATGTAGAGAAACCCAGCGAGGGGACTGTAAGAAGCCGTGTGGTGCCCTTGTGTGTATCTGCGTGTTCCAACCCTCTCCTTTCTCTCCTTGCCAAAGCCCTCGAGGCTACCCTAAGTGAACACACCCAGAAAACTCATCTGCTCAGGTTGGAAAGACACACAGGCCCGATGGGCCTTTCGAGGAGAAGATGGCGGTGCGTTCAAAGGTGGCTGGGCTTTCCTGACTACTCTGTTCACTACGGCAGCTCTCAGATGGCTTACTAGCTCTACTGCTGCTACACTGACCTCAACTATTTCCTGTAAGAGAAGCAAGGTCTTGTTCACGAGAAGGTCTCTGAATTAAACAGTGGAAGGAACCTCTCCGACACCCCTGTGTTGTTCTTGAGGATGCTAGGGACACAGCTTAATCGTTTGCTAAACTGGAAAATGCTCTGTAGCAGACGTTAAATCTGAGGAAATGAAGTCCAGAGTCAGGGAGAGACTATAGGGCACAGACCGACCGGGAAACTGGTACCATCTGAGGCTGCCATAAGCAATCCGCTATTAAGCACACAGCATGTGTGCTGTCCTATGTGACCAGTGCTGCACCGCTCCTGAACACACCTAGCAAAGACATGGAGGCCGAGGGCTACCTCGAGCCCAGCCCTACTGCACCTCTGCCTTTTGATGATGACACACTTGCCATAATTGCCTTTGAGCGGAGTCCTGATCCTTTCCTCTGTCCCTGTGTGTGTGTATGTGCGTTTGTGTGTGTGTGTGTATGTGTGTGTGTATGTATGTGCGTGTTACATGCCAACTACATTATGGTCAGCTTATTGCCAAGCTTCTCGTATGGGGTGCTTGAGGCTATAGATACCCCTGGTGTCACCTAGGCAGAGGTAGAGATGGGGAGTGGTAACTGGGGTGAGCAGTCCCTTCCTCCCCTCCCCCTCACTGCCTGCCAATCAGTACTTTCCTATACACCCTCCCAACAATGGAGAAGACTTGGTCCTGAACAATACTCATACCAAAGCCAAGGTCTCCCCACAACCCAAGAGCTGGTTCCACAGAACCAAGAGTCTCTACATCTACAGGCCCCCCCCAACCTCAAAATAGCTGTGAGGCTGCCAAAGGCCATACCCCAGATTTGCCTGCTCACCCCACCTTGCCTCTGTCACATACTGTTCTGGCCTGTTCCTGAGAGGCGGCTGCCCATCCCCCACCCTTGCTCCAGCCTTGTCTTTCCTAGATCTTTGGCAGACATTAAGCCTGGTCCACATGGCTCACTGGGCAGTGTTGACTGTAGCGTATCTGAAATGGCCCTGGAAACGTGGAGTTGGTCTTTCTGGGGCCTCTGAACCCTGCTTGCCAACTCGGGGCAACCTCCTGCATCAATGCTCTTGGCTCCGTGTCAGCTGCTAGGACACAAATAGAACTACAGAGAGAACAAGAGGCGAGCTGACAACATCATCCCAACCAGGACACAGGACAGCCCATCTAACACCTAAGGACCTGGGTCTGTGAGTAGACTGGAGGTGCAGAAGGACCCCACTGTTTCAGTTGGACCAGGTTGGTCAATATCTGTCCCTTGACCTCCCCAACACCATGGGGAACCTCTAACTTGCCTTTGTGAAAACAGACCTTCCCATTGGTCTACACCTTGGGTGTGCAGCTGCACACCAGGGAGCTTCAGGGGAGAGAGATGGCTTGCTTCAGGTTCCACAGAGGAGGATCATGGGACTGGAATGGCAGCTTCCAAGCACCCTGAATTGTATTTGTAAACAATGCTCTATGCTTGGGGATATCCTCCTACACAAGACAGTGCCAAGCACCGAGCACCGAGCACCAAGCACCGAGCACCAAGGTCCTGCTTCTCACAGGAGCAAAGTGGCTAGAAAGTCAAGCAAAGGCACAGACACACAACCTTCAAACCTGAGCTCCTGGGTCCAGACTCAGCATCAGTGCACCTGATGAGCAGAGTCAATGGACTCTGGCCCCAGGTCCCCTAGACACACATGGTCCTATCTGAGAATGATTTGCTGGAGGAATGGACATCAGGAACATGAGTGGGGGCCAGTGTTCACGGACTACACACACTGGTACACAAGGTTTCCTCTTCCAATCAGGATGCCAACGGGCCAGCATTTACAAGGCACCTTCAAACCACTGCTACTTAAAGTAAACATACACATTCTCCTCTCTCTCTCTCTCTCTCACACACACACACACACACACACACACACACATATACACACTTATATGTGTGTTTGTGTATGTGTGTAGCATGCTTGACAACAAAGTACAGCATGGTATGATTAATGATTTTGTGAATCACTTTTATTTGGTAGTGATTTACACATCCATCTCCCAGACAGCCATCTTTCAGAGTGGGGGGTGTTTGGTGAGAGGCTCTAAATTCCATGTGACGTTAATAACTATCCATAGGTGTGAACAGGATGGACTATAAGCAGGGTGAGGTACGCGGGAGACGGGAAACCCCAAAATGCACGGGGAGTAAAGCATTTGCCATTTAGAAACCTGACACACCCCAGGGGAGCCCATGGGAGATCAGCTCACGGTGATGCAGGAAGCCGTGTCCTGTCCGCCCTTAGCACAGCTCAGCAGTCTCAAGCACATGTCTTCTAAAGTGATGCTCATACCTTGATGATTTGTGTGACCCAGGGGGCTGTCTGGGGGACCTTCAAGATGGTGGCTGACCCCTAGGTGACAGAGCTGTTTGCGTGCTGGGGTGCTAGGGAGCTAGGACTCACTCAGACAAATTAGATAATTAAATGGAACCCAACTAGATAAATTGCACTTTGTAAATGAGATTATCCAGAACCTTTGTGGGCAGCGATGACCTCAGTGTCTCCGCAGCTGAAGCCGCGCTCAACCGGGACAAGTTTTCATCTGGGCCAGGTCCGCTGTTGGCCTGAAAACCCGGGGACACATTATGCCATCCTTTTGATTATGCCTGCCTGGTGGACACAGGAGGCAGAGAGTAGAGAAAGGCGCAGTGGACTCTGCTGATCCTGGATAAACACATTTGCCTCAGAGATACCAGAGGTCCCATTCCCCTCGAGGACAGCTGGGAAACTTCTGTATAGATTCCAGTCCAGGCTACTGCACGGAGTCCCATCTCATCTGCTAGGGTCATGGGACCCAGGCTGGGAGAGACACCCACAACACACAGCATGGCCACTCTACTTACCCCTGGAGTATTGGAGGCCCCTAGTTGGTGGGAATATGCCCACAAGCCATGCTTCCAGCCCCTGAATTGCCACTCCTGAAGTGGGCATAGTGGCATATGTAAATCAGTGGCAAATCAGGAGGCAAAGGTAAGAGGTTCAAGTATAACATGAGGCACACGGTGAGAGCGTCCCCAAAAGAAAACCAAAGCCACCTGTCACTCATGGTAAACCCAAGTCTGGGAGGGGCCAGCAGTGCCTGGCCCAATGTCTCTGCTGTGCAGAGGTGACCCGTCAGTTCACTGAGTCTACCAGAGCATGCCCACTGTGGCACTCCAGGAGATTCTTCCTGTGTGGCATCTTGGGATGTCAGTTTCTGTGGGTAGAGAGAGCAGGTGTTCTCACAGCCTGGGCTACTCCCCAAGTAGCCGGTGATGGCTTTCAGGGAGTCACTTGCCAGATGCCTGGACCTCACTCAGACAAGGCTTTCCGGGTTGATCCTGCCAAGGCAAATGAAGGGACCTCTCTCCACCCGTGTGACTTCTGCTGTTACACACGGTTCTTTGTGTGTGTGTATGTGTATCTCTTTGTGTGCGTTTGTATGTTTGAAAGTACACACGCATGTGTATGCACATGTGTTTAGTACCCAGGAGACAACTTCGGGTGCCGGGTGCCATTCCCCTGGCTCCAACCTTTCCTCTCTTTTCCTTTTCCTTTAAGACAAGGAATCTCACTGGCCCAAATACGCCAATTAGAGTAGACTGTGGACCTCAGGGATCTTCCTGTCTCCACTTCCTCAGACCTGGGCTTACAAGCATGTACCACCAGGCCTGGCATTTTTTGGCACTGGATCTAGGGATCAAACAGCGGGTCCTTTACCCACTGAGCCTTCTCCCCAGCTCTGTCCATGGCTTTTTTTTTTTTCCAGCTGAGACCTTGGTGTAGCTCTTGGGGAGGAACAAGAAGGAAGAACAGGCTTCTAGCCTTACTTGTGCATTTCCTGCCTTTGCCATATAGACAGCAGAAGGGACCCTGGGGTTGAGGTGACATGGACATCTGGGTCCCAAATTTCTGTTCCTGAGTAGTTCTTGAGCTCATGAGATTGAGGAACAGAAAACAGTCTTTGAAGGGCTAGCTCCAGTCCATCTATTTTGTGGCTAGCTCTAGCTCATCCATATATAGATGAGGGTCCAGCCAGGGTACTGACTGCTCATGGCAGATGCACAGAGAATTGGTAGTTTTTACTTCCCACCTACACACACTCTAGGTGGCCTCCTCTTCCTCATCCTCTCAACCACCATCATCCTGGATGGGATCGGGGTCTGCACTGGCAAAGGGCATGCCTGTGGCCTGAACAAGCACTAACAGATCTTCCTATTTCACACAAACATGTTTTATCTGTGAGATGGGGCTGCTGGCCCTACTCTGGGAGTTGTGTGTTCAAGTCCAGGCGTAGACAGGTTCACCCTGCATGTGGCTAGGGCCTGTTTCCCCTGGGAACTCAGGTATCCCACCTTCCAGAGCTGCTAAGTTCTTGTGAAGCTGAGTCCTGGGTATGGTGCTCACAGTGTCTATGGGTGCTGGTGGCCAGGCATGTGCTGTCCCAGGAAGGTGGGACACAGCAATGGTGCTTCTGGATCTCCCTCACTGTGCCAGAGTCTAGAAGGCAGGAGTACCTGTTCCCCTGGGTTGTATCCACAGAAGCCAGCAGAGACATTCGAGGGCCCAGAGTAAGGAGGAAGAAATAAAATGAGACTCAGTCAGGCAGGCAGAGGAAAGTCTAACATTGATGAGTGAGTCTGTGTCTTCAAATGCAGCCCGGGGATGGGGGGGGGGGGAGACCAAGCTCTCTTCCCATATAAACATTCTTACAGATTGTTTTTTGTTACTTTAGGACCCTGGGGAGATACTCCCAAGATGTATAAACCAAACAATCTCCCATTGTTCCCTCTTAAAGCCAGGGTCTTGGATCCCTTTCCCTGGCAGCCCAGACACCCTTTTGCAAGTTGAGGGCAAACACAGATGAAGCCTTTCTATGAACCTGACTACTCAGGTTGAGGGTTGGGGGCACAGAGGATGACATCGTGTAAGCATAGCTATCCTTTCCTTTTGTAAGGAGAGAGGGACGGAGAGTTGAAGAGCCAGCCATGTAAGCCAAGCAGAGGCTGCAGCCCTGCACCCAAGGTATTCCTTGGGGCCTCTGAGCACCCAATTCCCTGAGTCCTGATTTCCTGACAGGTAAGGAGACTCCTCTGTCTCAACCCGCAGCCTTGTCATTTGCCCATGTGGCCAGGACACCAACCGGAGAGGCCAAGCAGCTGATGAATCAAGAACCTAAACACTCAGGTCGCTTTGCAACAACGATGATTCTTCCTTAGCAAGGCACAGACCTCAGTGCCACTGCCTGCAGCTGCTAAGCCACCAACTCACTCTTCCTATTTTTATTTAAAATGACAGGCCACCAGAAAGACAGACTTCAAGCTTCTGTGTGCATGCAGGAGCCCACCAGCCCCCTGCGTGATCTAATGAGAAACAGCCTGTATCCAAGAAAACATTTAGGATTCCCTAACAGAAAAGCTGCTGCCGAGAGACTTTCATCCCGCCTCGGGTGCCCTGCTTGGGGAGCATGAGATGGCAGGCGGGGCTATTCCAGCCACCCAGTGCCCTGGGCTAACCCTCTCTCTTCAACACATAATACAATACGCAGGGCCTCAGCCAAGCTGTTAAAGTAATTTCCTCTGTTCAGAACCCTTTGCCCCTTCCGGTGGTGCTTGCTCTCAGCTGCATGGGTGGCAGGTAATTATATGAATTTCCTGGACTTCCCGGTTGGTAAGGTATATATTCAGGTAAATACCCGTTCTCCCTGGAGCAGGAGACATGGGAATCCAGATGTTACTGGGCCATGTGTATTCACACCAGATTGCATTCCAGAAAGTCACAGATAGACTGGGGCCATTTGTCCCGATGCCCCAGGCCTCCTCGAGACCTTGTATGTTCCACACCGTGGGCATCAGCCTTGGCTACCTGCCTCGGGTGAGAGCTGTCCCCCAATTTCCTTGTGTTCCATCTACTAGCATCATACGGAGACCCAGAAGAAGTTTTGCTGGAGAGGAAAAGACTTCCAAGGGACAGCATAAGATAGACCAGGAGGTCTCGCGTCAGATATGGTTCAACAGATCAAGGGGGCCCAATGCTCACCCTAACTCCAGCGACTCTGCTCCCCATGTCCAGGAGGATGCTCACTGTTAGAGCAACCAGATGTTTCCACTCGGTTTTGCAAATCTGCTCCAGGCCTAATCGTGGTTGTTTGTTCTAGAAATCAAAAGGTCTTGCCTGGCTGTGAAAGATTCTTGACCGCCACCCGCCCCGAGTCCCTTCCCCCTTCCTGGAGGCCCAGACCCATGAGCACCCCCAGACAGGAGGAGGGGTGGATGCTACCAAGGTGGCTCAGCTTTGCAAGCCGATGGCAGCTCCCATAGACTGGGTGCTAGAGACCTGTGCTTGTCTTGGATCACTCTGTGCCCCCGGGTGCTGTGACCCTGGGTGGTGACATGCAGTGTGACCAACAGTCTTTAAGAAAATGGCAAGCATAGTGTACATTTTCTTCCTTGGTGGGCCTGAGGGCTTGGCTCTCGAGGGTCGGGAGATAAAGTGTAGAACTGCCACACAGGGCAGTTTGAGTCAGGCTAGGTCCTTTCTTCCCTTGGCATCCATGTGAGTCACTAAGGAAGGACCGCCACTGTCCCCATGCTAAGAGGGGTGGGATTGGAAAAAGTTCTGAGATCAGCTCACATACCCTATCCTGCCATTTCTCTCTACTCCCCTCTCTCAAAAGCCAAGCTTGGCAAAGCACAAGGGAATAAGGCCATTCATTTCCACAGAATTTATCATCTCCTTAACAGGCAGAGCCTCTGTGGCCAGGGTGTTATTTACATCTCGTCGGGATGGACGGACACAGCAACTCCTAGCTCCCAACTCCACAGCCGGGCAGCCGAGGAGGGACTAGACGGAGGCCAGGCCGCCTTTGATATCTCACTGATAACGTATTGTACAATTAGATCAATTTGACAATTCCCATTATGGCTGATAAAATATTTATCGAGCCTTGGAGATGATGTCTGATCTCCGTGCCATTTGTTCTGCTAATGGGGGGGAGGCTGACGAGGCTGCAGACAGCGCTCCGAGCTGGCTCCTCGTACCCTCCTCCCCATTAGCTTTGCAAATTGCCAGCGCCACTCATAAATTACCGTCCAGCCCGGAGAGATTGATGCCGAGCTGACAGGGCAGGTGGGTGACTTGTGATGACATTGTTTCATGAAGGCATTAATCACGGGGGAAAGAGAAAATACCCTCAAATTGGCCCATAAGTCTAAATATTAAGGAATGCGAAACAGGCAGCCAGAGGATGGGTTTTAGCAAGAGCAGGGGATTGGAAAATGAAAAGCATTTTCTATTATTTAACAAATCATCTTAATAATTTCCAGTGTTTTTCCCTCGGAGTTCCGTGGTGACCCAACAGGCTGGACCGCTCCAGCTGCACATCAGTCCAAGATGCAGACTGCACCTTGCCAGTAGAAGCCTCCGAGGTTTCCCTGGCCGTGGGACGCTGAATTGAGGGAAAGGGAAACGTGCATGCCCGTGTTTCTGCTCAGCCGCCTGAACAGCCAGGACCATCTGCAGACAGACTAGATTTTCTCCAGAAGGGATGGGCTACTTAGACATGACTGAGGGAGATGAAGGCCCTCAGATGCACACTCCAGAACCCAGATGAGGACCAGACACACCATGGGGTCGGTGAAGGGTTCACTCCCACACCTACCCTCACACCTGGGTTGAAGTAGCTCTACACTGGTGTCCCTACACATTAATGCGGAGCCTCTATACTGTCTCCTCCTTTACAGCCCTGTGCTGGGCCTCTGTGGGTAAAATATCAGTAGGGAAAAAAAAGTAAATGGCCCTTAATGAATTGCCTCTGAGTTAGAGAGCTGATGCGGTTTTAATGGCAAATGAAAAAATAAACTTGTCAATAAGAGAAACTGTGGCAGAGGGTCTGGTCTTCCACAGAGGACTGTGGGGAGGGCCGGAGATTGAGACGTTACCCCTTCCTCGAGGGCCCGTACATCTCCCTATCTTCCCAAGGCCTCTAGGCTCGTCCTGAATTTGGGGCCCCGTGTGAGACTCCAGTAGCCACATTTGGCTCTGAAGGCTGCAGCACAGAGTAATTAAATTAAATTGATGCTGTCCCTGTTTTCGAGGCCACCCTTGATTTAAGGCCAGAAAAGGAAGCAATTAAATTTAATAAAAACCAGGTTCCCGAACAAAGATATATAGCAAGTGTGGCCATCCGGAGACTACACCCGCTGGGGAGAGGCCACTGTGGGTGCTGCCAGCCCATAACGAGATTGAAATAAAATAATAATAGCAATGGCAATAATAGTAATACTAATAAATAATCCCCTCTTCGGGCCTCTGAGTCCCTAACTCATTGATTTAAAATGTCTATGTGGATGACAATTTTGTTTAAGCCAGACTCCAACAGACCATTCTTGGAGAGAGATTTGTAGCTGGCCAGTGACAGCAACTCAGAGCTGACCTGTGTGACCAACAGCCATGATTAACAGTGGTCTGTCAAGGCTCAGGGTCAGGGTGCACAATCCTCAGGCCAGAGAAGGATCAGGGCCAAGACAGGAAACGAGAGAGACTGTGTGCTACCCCACTTACAATCACATTCACCCAGGAACTTTCCTTGAAGCAGGCTGGGGCACACTCAATTCTAATTGGCTATGCTTGTGGCCCCCAGCTCTGAAAAAGTTATCCTGAACAGGAAAGGATTAATCGCCAGCCCAGAAGAGGAGGGCCCTGGGTAAAAACGCAGTGTTGTACAGCAGTAGTGAGCGGGCCATACTGACTGTCCCCAGGACAAATCAGATGCAGTGGGGAGAGCTCTCCAACCCTAACCAGTTACACTCCTGCTGGCTGCTCCATCCAGCTGGCTCTGCCAGCAAGGAGATCAGCATATACAAAAGCAAGAAGCTGCCATCAGTTTGCTGACTGCTTTGGGTAAAGGGGCACGTGATTCATTATTTAAACATGGGTCTCTGCACTCCAGGGTCAAGGAGAGCAGTCTGGAGCCCTGCTCCTTGCACACACAGATCTTCGTGCAAACCATGGGTCTCCTGGGAGGGGTGGGTTCTTCCACAGGCTGGGAGAGATGCTAATACCACATTTCTGACAAGTTTAGCTCCTGGGCAGGATAGCACTCCATAGCAGAACAATGGCCACTGGCTGAGGCATCTGCCCCATGACTGTGCAGCCCACCATGACACACCTCACCTCAAAACAAAATCAAAACACTGTAAAGTTGCTGGTGCATGTTAGCCAATCTACATGGATAAATCAGAATCCAGGCTCCAAAGCCTCCTTCAACGGCTGCCTAGTTTTTCAATCCCAAAGGGCAAAGCTGAATGCCCATAACACACAGGAAAACTGGCTGATGGAAAATAAGGACCGTACAGGAGACAGCTCTCATCTTTCCCTCCTTACAGAAGTTTGCAGAAATGGCGACACAGTCAATGAGTTACAAATCTGCCAACCAACCTGTGGCAGGCGTGTCCTGCTCAACCTTCAAAACCTCAACACGAAACAAACTGAGTGACCACCAAGGCAGGCACCCCCACCCAAACGCAGTCAAAATGCTACCCACTAGGCCAGGGTGAGATGGCCTTCGAGAACTATCTAGAACCTTCCAGAAACTTGTCTCTCACTCCTCGCAGGGCACAGGTCTGGGTCTTTCCAGGCTCCACACTCACCATCTCCTTCACAGCCAAACTTTGGCCACATCTTACAAGCATCTCCCATTGCCCAACACAAGAGTGGGGTTTTCACCCTGTGCTGGGAGGGAAGTAATGTGAATGTGAAGTTGAATGTAGGTCTGGGCACCCCCAACTAGTTCTGGGCCAGTCATAGAGACCCATCCCTTTAAGGCCCAGGATCTCAGCTTTATATATAATTGGTGGGGTTTGCGCTGGTCCAACAGACATGAGCATTGAGCTTTTCTTTCTCTCTCTCTCTTTCTTTCTTTTAACGCAAACCACTAAGTGACGCAAACCACTTCATTGGGTTAGATATGGACTCACTGTTTGTGACAGCACACGCTGAGACTGTCGAGGACAGAGTTGGGGTGGCAGTAAGAAATAGCAAGAGACATAAAAGATTATTTGAAAAGAAGAGTTGGGTCCTGTCCATTGCCAACCAACAAAGGCAAACCCACGGTCACGAACAGTGTGAGGGGAGCTGAGCCCGCCAGGCAGAATCCTTCTGTAAGAGTCACTGGGATACAGAATCTCGGCAGGATCTCAGCTCTCTGGTCCGCTCTGCAAACATAGGTCACTCACATGGCCCAAGGATGGATGGTCACTTTAGAAGTGGCATCTAAGGGATTCTGGGGCACCTCGGCACAGGAGTGTCTGGCACATTCCGGGGCTGCTGGATGGCCAGCTCAGAGCTGAGGCCTTCTGGGATGGCTGAGAAGGAACTAAGAAACATTCTAGTCAGGAATATTTCCATTAGCTCCCATACTAAGCCATACACCTGGGCGGAAGGTGAGTCTTTCCTGGGGTGGGTGAGCCATGCCTGGGGTGGGTGAGCCATGCCTGGGGTGGGGGTAGGGGTGAGAAAAGCAGCCTATTACACACATGGCCCCCACCCACGCACACCAGGCTGCCTCTCCAAAGTGACTCTCTAATAACTCTTCTTGATTCAATTGACTCCAGCCCCTGGCTGCCAGCAGGCCCTGGATCCAGGTAGGTGGGCATATGCCATTGGCCTCACCGGCAGCCACCCCTGTCCCTAGAACTTCCCTCATACACAGTGAGGCTCTGCAGGACAAAGCAGACTAACCTACATTCCTGGCTCAGAATGACAAGCTTAAGTCAAAATCTATACCTTGTGATCACACAAGCCATGTGGTGGCCAGGTCAGAGAGGGAAGAGCCAGACCTCTGCTCAGGGTCCTGTGGATACTTAGGATAGAAAGGACATCTCGGGGATAGTCAGAGTCACCCATGCCTTGAACCTAGACTGGAGCAGGATCCCTGCTCCCCACACTGTCTTTCTCTGACTCCATTTCTCCGTCTGTAAAATGGGATGAGATTCCTCCTGCCAGCGTTCTCTGTCACCACGTCTGTCTGACCACTATCTTGCATGGGGCAGTAAGCCCCTTGAGGCTGTGGCTGCCTCTGTACTAGCTCCTCTCAGACAGGAGCAGTGGAAGAAATGGCTACCATTCACAGCTTGGCATTTGAGCCAGCAGGGGTCCACAGCCAGGTCAGCTCCCAGCATCCCTGAGTCTAGGGGTTGACCAATCACCCAGCATGAGACATGTGAGAGAGGCCTGATTGCAGTACAGGGAGGGGGCGGGGCTTGTGTGCTCACAGTGGAAGCTTCAGTCATCTCTATAGCAGAGATAAGCCTGCCAGAAGCCAAAAGGTGGGGTGTCCTTTGGGAAATAGCTCCTGAACCCCCTTCTCTGTCCACAGCAGCCGGCCAGAGTGAAGGGACATTATAGGCTGACCTTCTTTAGTCCTGGAAACTACATGCCCTTAGGAAGCTTTAACAGCTGTCCACTAGCACCTGTGGGCACAGAGACCAGGGGGAATTTACCGTGCAGTCAAACAAAGACCAGTTCTTCTCTGTTTTCCAACTCAAAGTGACCATATAGAGGTTACTGTGACCACTGAGGGTCCTAGATGTGGCTGGTCCTGGGTTCAGATGCCAGCTTAGCTGCATCCAAGACTGTCTACCTGTCTCCCTGGACTACAACTTCCTCCTGTGCCCTCCTGACTCTGTGTATGAGATACTTCACTGTCCCATGCCTATACCACCTCTCTCTTACTGGGTGTCCTACCCTGGGGTCAGGACAGGCAGTGCGGGAACCACGGGGCTCTTATACTCATAGGCAACAGCACTGCTGCTCGGTTCGGTACGACAGGACGAAGATTTGAGGTTGGCAGTCCCATAGTAAGCCATTCAAGGACCCCTTTCCTCCCAGGGGGCAGGTCCTGAGTCTCAGCCCCACCCACCTGGTATCCTGTGCCTCCTGGACAATGTGGGCACACAATGAGATCCTGCTCTCCTGCACCTGGACTCTCTGACTCAGCTGCTGGGGAAACAGAAGGAAATCCTTGGGCTGTGGTGCCCACATAGAGCTACCCAGCATGGCACTACACAGTTCCCATAACCCCATTCTAGGTCTGGGTCTAGGTCTGGGTCTGGGGGATACCAATGAGTAATCTCAAAGAGGGTACAAGAAGACTCAGCCCAGGGACAAAAGGGCAAATTATGGAGGGCCAAGGATGGCTGTGTCCAGCTCGGTGGAAGTTTGAACTGAATGGCACAAATACCTGTTTCCCGGGTAACCCGACCCTGTAATTATGGCTAAGCCCTGGCAGGGCCCACAATGCCTACACTCGGAGGTTGGGTGAAGAGACCCCTAATTGCCCTTGCCATCGCAGGGTGCATTGAGTCAGGTGGGCTCAGGTTACCCGGGCCTACAGCTGCTGTGTCACCTGCCTCAGCAGAGAAGGAGGCTCTGCCGAAGCCGCGGGCACTACAGTCACTCTGAGGGGCAGAGTCAGTTCCTGACCTTGGCAGTGCATTGCTGAAGCTCTGGGTGCATTGAATTTGCTACGAGCCCACACTCCCAGGACGGCGAGATCTCATTGTTTGCCCTCAGATAAGAAATGTAGGCTCATGTGTTTTCTTTCCTTGAGAAAATGTCAGGTCCCTGGACGGTGTCTGCCAGACAGGAAGTGCTGGGTGCGGAGGGAAAAAAGCAACCCCCAGTACACCCTTCCCACCTCCCCAGGACCTGCTGGGCCCTCTCCCTCGTACCCAGTTGGAGACTCAACTCTGGTTGGGGCCTCTCCTTGGGGCTCCCTTGCTGGTCTGGAAACAGTTTCTGCTACCCTCCAACAGGAGAATGACCCAGTCACGTAGGGACGGTGTCCTTTCTCCCAGCCACCCCTGACCCAGCTGGTAACTGACATGTGGACACTGAACTCCCAGGCCCTGGCCTGTGGGTGGTCGGTGGCTCTGGGCCACACTAGCAGCTTGGCCGTCTAATCCTTGACTAATTTGAGTCGATCCTCTCTGCTGGCTCTGAGAGAGGTGGGTCCCCGGTACCCCCACGCAGGCTCAGTGGTCAGGCCTTAGTAGAACAAAAGATGGCCTGTTTCCGCCTCTGCCTCAGCTCAGCTTAAGGACATTTTTCTCATTTTTGACCAGCTAATGTCTTGAAAAAGAAAAAATAAGTTGTCTGATCGCTTTAAGTTTAATCCTGACCTCATCCGTCCAACCAGTCGGTGACCGGGCCGATTTCACCTAGTTGATGGGGTCAAGGTCCTTCGAGTTCTCTAGGCTTCTCATAGTCATATTACTCCCATTTCCCCACTCTAGGGAGGCAGGTCCCACAGACCTCAGACATCCTCACAGAGGATGCAATGAACCTGGTTTCTCTAGGGCAGGAAGATAGATTCTACAGTGTGTGTGCTTTGTCCCCTCTCCCTCCCTGGTACTACCCAAGGATAGCCATCTCCCAAGCCTGACCCAGTGTCTAGCATGTCATGCCTGCTGCTTTGTATACTCTACTCATTGGCTCCTCTTTTGAAACCAAGATGGCTGCCTTAGCCATGGATCTTTCTAGAATACCATTGCTCTACACCAGGCTAGTTCCACTCTAACCTTTAATATGCCAGGGACTTGAGAGCAGCTTCTTTCCCAACTCCACATCTACTCTCAAGTGGCAGCCAGAAGGACACCTTGGCCCCAGAACCCAGGTTCTAATTGTAGTTGGAACCAAGATGTCGGCTGCCCTCCTGATATGCCTGGCCTTCAGGGCTGCTCTCAGAGAGGTTGACCATTTTCCTACCAAGCTGATGTTCAGCTTCCTGGGGAAGGAGGAGCTCCCATAAAAATGCCACTGGCCCCATGTCTTCTGCCCCCCATCCTCCATCTTTTGCCCATGTAGGCAGCACAGCCTCTCCTTGAGAGCCTGGCTCCTACTGTCCTCAAAGACTGCCGGAAGTTCATATACTGGGACCAGTTGGCTTTGTTGCCCCTAGCTGAGCGGTCCCCATGAGCTGTCAGCCTCTCTGGGAAATGGAGGGAAATCAGATAGAGCTTACCACAATTGCTTAGGCCTTACAGAGGGCCTCAGTGAGGACCGGGGAATCATCCCCATTAGTGGTGGATAGTGAGAAGCAATTCCTAAGAGCCTCTAGTGACCACAGAGTTATCATGGGAGGCCCTGCATCTACAAGAACAGCAAGGACAGATGAGAGTCTAAGTTTTATTAACTTGGGGGTTCGTGAAGAGAAGCTTCAGGAAGCCAAGGCCTGCTGCTCTGTCCACTCCCAATCCCCCTCCTGAATACGACCTGTCTGAAGACTTTGTTGAAAGAACTCCTCAGGCCTGAAAACACCTCACCCTACTTTGGCAGTGGCAGAAGCCGACTTAAGATACTTGAAGTCAAAACCTGGGACGGCCTCCCTCTGTTACACAAAGCTCTTTCCACTAGAGCCCTGACACAGGTATCTTCTCCAGAGGCAGATATATCCTGTTAGCTGACTAGACAGCCTCAGTATACTCTAGGCTCAAGACCACTCATCTACCCAGGGCTCTAGTCAGACACAGGAGGCCCCACACCGACACCCTCAGACACACAGGCTAACCGTCCTTGAACCCCACTGAGGTGTTTCCTGTCAATACACAGGGTCCTGTACAGTAAGCATAGTGAAGTGCCAGCTGTAAGCCCATTTCCTGCACCATAGGAAATGGGTTGCCAGCAGCTAGGACCCTGGATGTGGGCTCGGCTGGGTTGCCCTGTTCTGTTTCTCGGGCTTTCTGTCTTCATCTCTGCTTCCCCTGAACCCACTCTCAGATCCCCAAGGATATGCTCAAAGGAGGCTGGACCAAAGAGGTGAAAAACGATTCTACTTTAAATGAACCATCCACTCTCTGTCAGGAAGTAGAGGTGTTGATGCCTCCAGACAACATTGTGAATCGTACAGCTCTAGAATCCTCCAGATATCATGGGTTCCGGGTATATGGAGCAACATCACAGGAGGAAAGACAGCAAGACAGGAAAGACGGCAAGACAGAAAGGACGGGAGAGGAATCTGGAGCAGATTAAAGATACGCCCACCACCTTCACCTAGCCTCCAGGATCTGCAGTGGCGAGAATCTCTCTCTAAAGCTCAACCACTTGGTAGAATATGTGTAGCACTCTAGAAGGTTCTAGAAAGTTCTACAGGCTTCTGGAATGTTCTATAAAAATCTCTGTGTTCTAGAACTGCCCTCAAGGGCCTAAGGTCCAGCTCTGGCCAGTCCCACATCTCCTTTTGGTTATTTAGCAGCTTTCCTTCCTCTACACAGAACGCATCCTCCGTGTCTGTCTACTGGGCATCCACGTTGCCCTTCGTTCTGGTTCCATACTTTACCGTTTGCATCCCAACATCCTGTCTGTCCACACTACAGAGACCAGAACACAGACTCTAAACCCTAAACTCAGATAAGTAAGTTTAAACCTTTAAAAAGTGCCCTTAACACCCCATTGTGCTGTTGATTGCTCTTTTCCGACTATATAATTAGCAAGTAAAGAACTCTCTCCTCTGAATTAAATGGCAGTAATTGGGTTTTTAAAAAACTAATTTAAATCCTAAACCCTTTGGAGGAAAAAAAAATTGTCATTGTTTACATATTAAATGGACTAGCATTTTAAGTATTATGGACTAATTTAACAGCTTATCTGGAACATAGGTCTGGAGGGGAGAGAAGCAAGGGTGAGTCCATTGAAAGCTGGGACTGGGAGGGCTCCAGGAAGCCATCAGTCACAGAGCGTGGGGGAGTGGCTTCCAAAGCTCTGAGGTTTGCTGAGTTAGGAGCCCTAGGCTGCCTGTGCTGCACAGGTCCCACTGAGGTACTTGCTTATAGGGTAGCAGGTATGGCTGTCGCCATACCTACGATGGGGGCATCTCTTATTACCAGGACGTACCGGATTCATGTGGGAGCCTCTCCTCCAGTGGTATGAGAGTGTTTGCCTATTGTTGTAGAATTGTCTCATTAGATTAATCCTAATATTACAAGGACTCATGTTGAAGGAGAGAACTTAAACATCGACTTTAAAAGAGAGAAATGTCTCATTCCTCCGTGGAAGGATAAAAAGTAATTAACACTTCCAGCCTCCCTCCCTTTAATCTAGTGATAATATTGCATTTAAAAAAAAAAAACTTTCTGTTTTCCCTTTAAACTTGAAAATAAAATGACTTTCAAGTTTCCCCTCAAATGGGGAAAAAGTCAAGTGGATAGTAAAAGGAGTGTTTAAAAGTGAAAAGGAACCCTGCCTTTCCGCGTGTTTTGGGGTGTCTGATGGGGATAGCAAGGTTCATACAGGCAAAAATAATTGCAAATGCTCTGCTGTGACAGGTAAGAGCAGCAGAGCGAGCCACACCAGCGAGCGACCTGCTCTGGAAGACGGTGAACCTGTTCAGCAGACTCCTGCAAGGTACCAAAAAGGCTGCCCCGTGTCTCTGCAGCCCAGAAAGGACAGGAGAGACAGCATGAAGACATAGAGGAACTCATCTCCACCTCATCTCCTCAGGCACAGCACTGCCGCCAAGGGTGAAGAGGAAAGCCGAGAGATCTCCATCCTCCACACCAGAAACCAGACACCTTAGCTGGGAAATCAAGACTGTCCGATAAGATAGAAAGGTGAACAGGAGGCACTACCTCATTCAAGCAAACAGCAGTGAAATCAACAGCGGGCTCCTGAGACTTAGGAAAACAGATACAAAGGTTCCTCTTGAGGTGGAAAGGAGGTGAGTGAAGGGGATACTTCACTCTCCCCAAAAATCTCCAGGATATTACACAGTGAGGAGGGGAGGCACTGAGTTTAGAAGCCAGCTCCATACTCCCTAGTATGTACACGACTGTACCAGGAGCCAGCCACTGCCTAGAGGCCTTGTATTGATGTGGTATTAGAGTGTTCTTGCAAAGGCCACCCCAGGGATGAGAGACATAGGGAATGTACAGTGGCCCCTGTGGCCTCTGCTGCCCCTCTTCTTCGGGACCCTAACTGATAAGGCCTCATGCAGGTTGAGACCTCAAAGCTCAAATACCTTCATGCTGAAGACACAAGGAACCTTGGGAAATGGCCAGGGCAGAGTCAAGGCAAGGACAGAGGAGCCTGTCAACTTTTTGCTGAGATTAGCTACCTCATCAGTACCTGCCCCCAAGACCCCAGGACCCCCCAAACCCTGGGTTATTGGGCATGCAGCCAGGGGCCTACAAGGTCCATCTGGTATGTCACTGGGGCTTAAGGTCTTAGCTCTTTTTTCAAATGGTGGTACAGAAATTCCTGGGCCATAGAAGGTATCCCTAATTCTTCCTGGATTCTTGTGAAGTCCATTCCATAGCTAGCAGGTAAGGCCATGTCCTCTGAGCCCTGCTGCTAGAAAGGCTAGTGGCCCCTTAAGGCCCCCAAAGTCACTGGTGGAACAGGGATGTAACCCTCCCTTGGCACTAATCCTACACGGGGTAGGGTGGGACCTCCAGTCCTTTCTCTTGTGTGTTTATGTATTTCTACGTATAATAAGAATCTGTTATCTCACCGAGAAAAAACATATTCAGGGACTCATGCAGGGACAGCCGATGCTGCAATTGCTTAGAAATAGCAACTCAACAATGACACTGCCTGCCACTGCAAGACGGGGACACAAAATTGTCCTCTAGGGGCTAGTAAAACAACAAAGGACTCTCCACCCAGGTACTTCCCAGGCTCTACAAGGCAGCTTGCCAGCCAGGCATCCCAACAGACTCAGCCTCCATCCCTTCTGTCCTTATCCACTCATACCCCAGCAGCAGTGGAGACTGCTTTGAAACCTTCTGAGCATGGAGTTGGGGGGAGGGGCGGGGAGGGAGGGTGACTCAGAGTAAGAGCGTCTGAGCCAGGCCCCTAGGTGTAAGAGAGGCACCTACTGTGCAGTCTTGTATAAATGGGCCTCATGAACACCACAGGGACAACCATGCTGCCAGCCTGGCCAATCAGGAGTAAAATTTCACCATCACTGCCACATAGAGTACTGGGCCCCTGGGCTATTTGAATGTCTTTACTTTTTCACTCACTCAAGCTGCAAGGTGAATAGAGAACGGCATAGAAGTGACCTGGAAATAGTTTAGATTCTGCTTCACATGGACAGAAACAGGAAGTGAAGGTATACAAAGAAGGCCACAGAGACATGGTCTCATGGTTTGTATATGCTCAGCCCAGGGAGTGGCACTATTAGAAGGTATGGTCCTGCTGAAGTAGGTGTGGTCTCATTGTAGTGGGCGTGGCCTTGTTGGAGTAGGTGCAGCCTTGTTGGAGTAGGTATGGCCTTGTTGTAGTGGGTGTGACCTTGTTGGAGTGGGCGTGACCTTGTTGGAGTAGGTGTGGCCTTGTTGGAGTAGGTGTGTCACTGTGGGCGTGGGCTTTAAGACCCTCATCCTAGCTTCCTGGAAGCCAGTCTTCTAGCAGCCTTCAGATGAAGATGTAGAACTCTCAACTCCTCCTGCACCATGCCTGCCTGGGTGCTGCCATGCTCCCACCTTGATGATAATGGATTGAGCCTCTGAACCTATAAGTCAGCCCCAATTAAATGTTGTCCTTATAAGAGTTGCCTTGGTCATGGTGTCTGTTCACAGCAGTAAAACCTTAATTAGGATACATGGGGACATACATCAGGCCCCTTGCTGCCCTCCGACTTTCTGTTCTTTTGTTTTCTTTTAGTCACAGTACATTGGTCCCTGCGATGTAAACTGTGTCAGCAGACAGGCCTCAGTTTCCCTTTTCACTCTAAACCACTCAGAACTGAAATTTGGTGGCAAATCCTAAAGCTTCGTCTTTTCCATGGAAAGAAGTGTGGTGACCCTCTTCTCAGGAATTGGCTACTTAGATAGAGGTTCCAGAAAGGTTCCCTAGACACAAGGAGTCTCCTGATAACTGCTAAACCCAGAACCTGACCTTTGGCTCAGAACTCTCCCCAGGGGGCCTCACACCAAACCTCTCTGCTCTGGGTACCCAAGTCCTTCAACAGGAGCCCACACGTATCCATGTACCATGATCCCATGCTAGCCTCTGTCCCAATGTTCTGTGGCATCCCAGAATGCTCTCCATCCACAGGGACCCTCTGACCTTCCCACTCTCACGGGGAAACGAATGTAATATCTTCACGGGCTGTGGGTACAGCCAAGAGTGGCCTGCTGACCCCCGGCCTACTGTCCCAGCTCAGGGGCTCAAAGCATCTGGATTCTTTTATAGGCCGAAGGGATCTGCACAGCAGCTTGTCTTCCAAAATGAAACCAGAAACCAGGTCTAATCATTTGAGCTTGATAAAGACTCCCCAAGTGCCGGGGAAAGCCAGGGTTGGGTCACACAGGCAACCGGTTTCCTTTCTCCCCAGACACATGGATCGTGCAAGCAAAAAAAGTGAAATACATTGGCTGTACCCACCGAGCTGAGGGGTGGGGGGTCTATCTCGCTGGGGCATCGTCTGGGTAGGACGATATCAGATGTAGCAAACAAGAAAAGCAAAGTTCAAGAAACCAACATATATCAACTTTTGGCAGAGTGTGTGCACCCGTTATGCATTTGAAATGACTTGGTGCCAAATCGTAGCAGGCTCTCCCTGCCAAGGAATCAGGAGAGGTCAAGCGAGGACCGCAAAAGAGTGCAAAGATTTGTCTTTAAAAAGCACAGTGCTGAAATCTATTTTGGTTTTGCAAAACAAGAGACCGTCTGGGTCTCTCTCGTGTTCTCCCCCCTCCCTCCCTCCCTCCCTCCCTCCCTCCTTCCCCCTCCCTCTCCTTCTCTCTCTCTCTCTCTCTCTCTCTCTCTCTCTCTCTCTCTCTCTCTCTCTCTCTCTCTCTCTCTGTCTCTCTCTGCATTTCCCCCTTTCAGTTTAAAACTAACATATACACTGAGTTCCCACTGCCAGACTCCAAACCCTATCTCAGGCCTGACTGAGCCTGGTATGAGAAGGGAACTCAGCAAATGTGTACAAGACAGGCAGGCAGTCCTGCTAGGCTCCTAGATACCACAAGGGGCTTCATGGTCAGGCGTAGGGCCTTCTGACTGAATCTGGGGAAGTGTGCCCTGACCCTGAATTTGCAGAATGTACCACATCTGTGTATACAGTCTGCAGGACATATCTATCGAGAGCTGAGTCTAGCATCTTAGTCTCCTGTCTATCTCAACCCTTACACCCGAATTCAAACCCTTTCCGAATTCGGAAAAAAATTCCCCGGTGTCTATTCCTATACCCTTGCATGGTGCTATTCCTTCAACAACCCCACTCCCACCCTGCTTTACCTGTAGGCTTATCTATGTTATCCTAAGTGTCTCTGTCTCCTGTGCATGAGGGACTTTGCAGCTTAGTACTAGGCATACACCCCTGGGTTCTCACTGCACCCTGCGGTGTGGGGAAGAATGGCCGGGTGATCTATACTGTTTCCTGGAAGCTCCATGGACATATCAGCTGAGTCAGACACACCCAGATGCAGTCAACAGGTAACCTGGGTGACTGCTAGCTCTGTGATCCTCATCAAAACCTCAGGTCTCATTGTATCCATCTGTACATTGGGTCCGTCCCTGCTCATCGAATCCCAAACACAGGGAGGAAGAAACTGGCTAAGCAGGAATGAAGCTTGGGTGTCAGGACCCCATCAGACAAGCGGATATTTTCCCAGGCTGGATGAACTGTGTAGGCAGTGGGAGCCCATGGGGACCTGCTAGGCCGGGAAGAGAGGCCAGTGGCGCCCAAGCCCACAATGGCCCCTTTCTCCCTTCGTTGATTGAGACAGTTGAGTGTAGAATATTTAAACAGTTGTATATTCACAGATTTCAAGACAAGAGACGATTACCTAAGGACGAGGTTCGCCGGGCGATCAATGCATAATCAGATAACTGCCCCCGCTCGGCAAGGCTTTACGGGAACATCAGCCGCTCACATTCTAATTCCTCCTGCTAATTAAGCAGCCTGTTAATTGCTCCCGGGCCTCTAATGCCCCTGTCATTGTGCCCATAACAGCTTGCCTGACAGCAATGGGCCCTGAGCTCAGGGCCCACAAAGGACTAGAGCCCTTAATGAATCGGGGCAGCGCGGGGACCTGGTTCCATTGGCCCTGCGCCTTGCCTGTCCTGTATCGCTCTGAGAGGCCTGGCATAGTAGGGTCAGCACCCCTCAAGTGGACCAAGCAGGTTACAAATGACATGGCCCGATTTGGTAGCAGCCAGTAGCCAAGCTCCAAGGGAAAGGACTCTCTCTTTACTCCTTCAAAAACAACCCGGTCTGGTGGAGCTGTGCACTGTTCCTAGACTCACAACACCTCTGGGACCCTGGACTAACACCAGCCACACAAACCCTAGATGTTCAAAGTTCACTAGCCTAGTGGCTACTCTGCCTTTTAAGGACTCAGCAGCCAATCGAGTCTCAGCAGCCCTGAGAAAAATTGCCATGCCTCAGTTTATCCTACATGATCAATGAGTGACAGCCAGTACGAGTTGGGGTGGCAGCGAGGGGAAAAGAAGGTTGCTCCTTCCTGGAACTCTCCTCCCATCCACAACAATGTGGACAAGCCCAGGCTGCACCAATCAGCTCTGACTCTCTGGCCCAGACTCAGTCATGTATGGTGCAGTGGTCTTGGAAACACTACAGCCAGAGGATGCCCAGGCCTTCACCACGAGGTATAGCTGCCAACCCTTGGCAGTGCTTTGCCTTAGCAAATCAAAAGCATCAGGCAAAGAGAAACTCAGGAGAGGTGTGTTTGTCTTGGTCTGATGGGCAGGTTTTTCCAGAGGAATAGAAGCCCAGAGAACAGACAGGCCAGAAGACTTGGGTGAGTCAGGCCAGCAGGAGCCTGAGTGCTGGGAGCCGCACCACCCACAGACAGGCCATCACGCCTACATAAGCACTACCTCTTGGCTTCTCCCCTACTCCCTCTTCTTCACAGAGCCTGTTCAGTTAGAGAGGAAGGAAGCTCAGGTAGAGCACATTCTCAATGTGTTGATATCGCCTCCCACCCCATGTTAGCACACAGCATGGCTAACAAACAGGACAGAGACATAGGCTCAGACTTGTCTGTCCATGGAGCCCTCTTGGCTCCTGCCCTGGAGGGCCCTGGCAGAGTGACTGGAGGTACCTCAGTGACCAAACCTGGATACTACAGTAAGGAGTTAACGGATTCTGTTATTTACTGGATAATAACAGTATTTAAAGGCTACAATGCAATAGACCCTGATGGAAATCGCTGACTAACCTAGCCTGGCCATGGGTGATGTAAAAAGGTCACTTGGGACTTGGAAGGAATTAGAAATTAGGCTCAGGGTGCGTCTCCATCTAGCCTGGCTCTTCCACTTCCAGTGCTTCTTACAGATGGAGGAGGTGGCAGGAAGACCTAATGCTGGGAGACTCAGGTCAGGTCACTGTCTGCACAGAGGAGGGTCACTTCAACCCCCACTACAGGGAAACTAGGGAGACTTGGTAAGTATCCTAGAGACCTGGCCTCATTCTTGCCTCCACCCCCAAAATCAACAGGTCACATGACTTGACTGAAGTACCTTCAAAAGATGTTTAAAAGTCAGTGGTCCAACTGCTTCTGCAAGGTTTGAGGCCCTTTTCAGCAACCTCCCAGGAAGCAAACAGAAAGCCCTCAAGACGTGTTTGGCTCCCATCTCCGAGAAGTCAGCAGCTGTAGAGCCCTGACCTTTTGACCTTCCCGGGATCCTAGAATGGGCTGCCACACCCTCCATGTCTAGCCATGTCCACCTGAGAAACTTCTGGGCCTCTAAACTTGGGAGTGTGGACTGAACAGGGGAAGGGCTTATGGGACAGTGGCAGTGCCTGTGTTACAACCTAACCCAGAAGGGTTCCAGGTGGCAGGAGGTAGCCCTCTCCACTCTGTCGGAAAGCATCTCCCTCTCCCGCCATGGCCCCTATATTCTTGAGTGTGCCTGAGTATGACACTTGGGGTTATAATCTCGGCAGATGCTCAGGGTTATAACTGCCTCAGCTGCTGTCTCTCCACTGGAGACTGGCTATGGAGATCAGGCAGCTCTCTGGGTGCCCTGGCAGGGGACAGGACCCCACTGTGAACCTATCCATGAACACTAGCCATGCAGTGGTGCCGGGTTCCACGGAACAGACAAGAACTGCTCTAAAGACTTGGGAGCCTCCGGTCAGTCCACTAAACTCCTGTACGGCCCACCACATACAATCTCAACTTCCTCCCCAAGCTGGGCCTTAGCCTCAGCCCTCTGTAGGAGAGGGTTGGTTTCTCTGCCAGGACATAATAGATACAAGAGGTCCTGCCCCTCTGTGCCCTGTTGCCCATGGCACCAAGCTCCCGACGCTTCTCAGGTCCGTGAGCTCCACACGTGGGTGCTCCTGCCTCCCGTCTCCTTGTACTTGAGACCTGGTTTGAATTTACAAGGCTGGGGCTGGTTTTCATTCCCTGGCAGCCGCCTTCCTAGAGCCTACAGGAAGATTCAACCTGTTCAAAGAAGGAATAAAATAAATAGAATAGCATCTCCCTCCCCCCCCTGTTATTAAATTAAAAATTCTAGCCAGTAAGGGAAACTCTAAATTTGATTTCCTTTCCTGAGCTGTTTTTAGCACGGGGGACTGAGCCTGAAGGAAGGGCAACGTCCTGGTATTTGTTGAATCAAACGCTTTACTTCTTTCACTCACAGAATGATCCTTTCTTTCTCCTGCAGGTACTTGAGCTTTGTTTACTCTGCCTAAACCCTGCACTCTTCCCCAGTTGCTGCTCAGAGCTGCCAAAGGGGCCCAGGGTGAGCCGGTCACCTTCAAGTGGCCGGTGGGCCTCTCGGATAGAGCTTTTTAAAGACATTGTGTCAGGCTTACGACTTGAAGGCACGAGAGAGGGGATGCCACTCACAGCCCTCACTGAGAACATGGTTTTCCTGCAATGGTACACTCTGGGGTTCTCCTAAGCATGGTGGCTTCCCTGGACTGTTTAGGAGGACATGTAGTTGCAGCAACTTGGCAGAAGGAGTTTTCCTGCTATGAAAGGATGGGACCCAGGGTGTCTCAGGAAAGGCCTAGAAACCATTAGACCTCTTTTGTTTTTCCCAACACCAAATGAGGCTGGAAGAGGAGAGGCAGGTGGGAAGGCAGAAACTTCAAACAGGCTGTCCCAATGGTGCCACCCTGAGGGTTTCTTATGCCTGAACCAGGATACAGCCCTCACACGCCTGACCTCCCCAGTCACCGTGGGCAGGAAAGAGGCTTGTGGTGCAGTGTGGTTCCCTAATAAGATCCATACCCTGCCGGGTGCACATTCAATATAAAAAGATCTGGCGATAGCCCTGGCCAAGGCCCGTGCACTGGCCCAACTGAAGGGCCTTTGTTCAGGGAGATTACAGCGGGGCTCGTTTTCACACCACGTGACGATTCACTCACTACATCACGGGGTTACTGATGTGGACGTGGCCTCTCCTCCCTCCCAGCTCCACCCAGGGTCACACATCCCAGGGTCTCGGTTATTCCAGAGAGGAGAGGGTGCTGGGTGAAGAGAATCCTGCATTGGCGGATAGCTGACAGAGCCAGGGTAGGAAACAAGCAACTAAGGTTCACCAACCTCAGGCGTTTCCCAGCTCCTGCTCAGAACTCCCTGACCTGGCTACCTGACTGCCATTCACGAGCACAGGGTCCACATCTGCTTCTCTGCGTTTGGAAGCACGTTCACTTTTTACTACCACCCTTTGCCCCACGCTTGCTAGTTCTAGAAAGGAACTTGGATCAGCCACCGTATGGCCTCTGAAGACTTCCACCCCTCACAGGCGTCCCCAACCTAGCTGATCCAGTCAGGGTCTGCTGGCTCCTTACCACTCTTGTTACTCATCATCTTAATCAAGGCTGATCTTGCCTGAGGCCAGTGCTTTGCTTCAGGGAAGACGGCTTTCAAAGTAAAGATTGTCTTTAAAAAGAAATGCCATCCTCTCCAGCCAGTATACAGCAGCGTTTTTTTTTTTTATAGGTAGGTATGAGCTAAGTAGCCACCCTGAGCCTTGCTGAAGTGTGGAGTTTTGGGGGTCCCAGTCCTGTTCAGGCGGGCTTTCCCGGACCTGCTGATCTCATCCTGTCGCTGGGTCCAGTTGCCCTTGGGCAGACATGCTTCTTGCAGGGCAGGCTGATTTCGGCCTCCTGTCTCCCCTGCTTCCCCAGCCCTGCCTAAGAGCTCAGCACTAATTGCAGTGTTTTCCTGTACGACAGAAAGAAAAGAGGAGAAAACACCCACTTATGTTGTCCCAACACGAGATTCTGACATGTTAACAAGTTTATTATATCCTGTTTCAAATCTAAACACAGAAGGAGCTCTGGGCAGAAGTAGGAAGCCGGCCTCCAACGGTTCTCTCTAGGCTGGCAGCTTCCCTCCTCTTGGTCACTACGGACAGAACCCTGCATGGCTAGGATGGCTTCCCCAGAACCACTGCCCAGGTGACCCTTTATCCCAAGTCCATTGGCATTTTGCAACAAAATCTTCAGAAGATGCTCTCCCTGCCCTTACGTCTGCAGGGCCATGGGAGAGGACTCCTGGCTTCTCTTTGGCTGTCTTTACCTCTCTTTGGGGGGTGTCGTGGCAGACCCTTGGGAGTCTCAAATGACAGAGGGCTAAATTCACATTTGGGATGGTTGTTCGGCATTCAGCAATCCCTCAGATTCATGAGCAAAGCCCCCTCCTCTCCCCAGGAGCTCCCTGTCTTTGTGCCAAGCTCCTGGGCCATGTAGGTGTCCTTTAAGGAGGGAAACTTATACTACTCTCTGCTATTCTTGGTCTATCAGCCATGTTGTGGCAACTAGAGGTATCCTGAGCAAAGCAGTGACCCTGACCAGGCTGAAGAGGGCCAGCCCCAATCCCAGAATGTCATCCCAGGACATGAGGAGGGGTGGCTGGGACACAGGGAGAGAGACACGTGGTCTTTGTGTGACAGTGTGATACAGGGTCAGCATGGAGACATCTACAAACTTAGACTTCTTAATTGTTTGGATTTCCAGCTGGAGCTGATAACAGCCAGTAACTGGGTTAGGCCCTCAACTTCCTAGCATGCCCACTGAAGCACTGTGGCCGCTGTGGAGCCAGGGCCAAGAGAGGGCAGTGACCACTTCAACCTGTCTTGAGCAGGGAGGTCCAGTATCCTTACCTCAGTTTCTCTGCTCTGGGCCTGTTAGCACCTGCAATCCCTAGAACTCAAATTCCCTAGGATGAAAGACGGCCCTCCCCTGTCTTAATAATAAATGGCTTTTGCTGAGTGTATGGGGGGAACCTCTGGGGGCTGCAGAGACCTAAGAGCCTCTCTCTAGAGTTGCACAGATGAGCCGTGTCAGCTGTGAGTAGGGTCAGGGTAGCATGACCAGGGACAGGCCTGTCTCAGTTTGGGGTGAGATTTCCAAACACTCATCTCCTGGGTTCTTTAAAGAGAAAGTCTATCACCAGAATCTCACTGTGTAAAAATGTAGCACAGGCAAAAAGTCCTGGGCTCTCTGGCCTCAGGCTTCCACTTTCCTGTGGCCTGCAGACAGGCATCTAGAATCCTCTACAGTGTGTTTGCTCAGTCCAGTCAGAAAACACATGCACATGGCATGCACACACGCGCGCACGCACGCACGCGCACGCACGAAGCAGCATTACTCCCTATCCAGAAACAACCCACCAGAAGAGCAACCCAAGTCTCTCAAGGAGATGCTTCCCTCAAAAAACTACTGTGAGAACACTCCTCCTTACTTTCATCAGGATGCTTGGGGGTGGGGGCAAGGTTGTGAGATATCCCCCCCCCCCCGTCCCCATATACCACATCCTTTCAGGAAAATGTCTTTCCAAGCTGAGGTCTGGAGAGAGGTAATTAACCTGACCCCAGAGGGCCAGGCCTGCAGTAGGTCACCTGTGTGGCCACACAAAGAGCCACCACTGTGCAGGGCCAGGCTGTACCACTCTGCTCACACTGCACAAAGCAGGCAACATGCTCTCTACCAGCTCCTGGGAAGGGAGCCCCACTGTGGTCCAGAGGCAGCAAGGGGTTGGCTGCTCCTGAAGGGAAACAGTGAGATTTGTCAAGCAGGGAACGGTCCACCCCAGACCTAGGGTCGATGGACAACTAACTGGAAGTCACAAGACCATTGAGTTGCCCTGGTTGAGTGAGTTCACACCCCTGTGTGTGAAGGCAGCACGGGTGTCCAGGCCACACCATCCCCAGCACCCTCAAACAGCAGCATGGCCCCTCACTATCCACCCTGAGGCCCGGCAGCCCTGTAGGCTTCACAGTGTACCCTGCCAGGATCCTCTCTTGGGTGAAAGGCTTCAGAAAGTTATGAAGGAATCGTTGCTGTCCTCTCTGTTAAGATACTCTTCAATAGCTCATGCTGCCTGCCCTGCCTGTATATCTACATGGGCACACGTGTGCGCACACATGCAAAGCATGCTAGCATATTAGTTCTCCGGTCTTAGCCTAGATGACTTTCCTCCATTAGGCCCTGGGCACAGTCACCTAGAGGAGCATCTAAGTTTATATCCCTGCAGCAGAAGCCATGTCCTCTGCACTGTGGTGGCTATTCCACCATAGCAGATACCCGAACCTCATAACTTGGGGTGCGGATTCTGTGGTGCTGTGGAATCTAACCTGATCTATCTCTCCAGTGTGTACTCTCATCAACTCAGCTTGATTAGGGGCTCTAGCACCCAGGGAAGCACAAGGGGCTAGTGCTTCCCTACATAATGGACAGGGGACTTGCCGCTGGGTCCCCAGTTCCTTTCTGGACAGCTGTTTTTCTGCACTCCGCGCAGATCTGAACGAAACTCATTCTGTCTATTTTCACGGGAAGATGGATTTGTATGTGTCACCCCTATGTGTAAGTGTATTTGTGTTGTTGTGTAGTACATGTGTGTGTTTATCTGTGTGTATACATGTCTGTGCATGTCCCTGTGTCTGTGTGTGAATGTGTATCTGTTGTATGTCTTTGTGTTTGTGTATGTGGTATTATATATGTGTGTCTTGTGTATTTATCTTTGTATGTGTGTGTATGTATCTATCTCTGTATGCGTGTATATATGTGTATGTATGTGTGTGCATGTATGTGTATGTATGTGTCCATATGCCTATGTTATGGGTTTGTATGTGTATCTGTGTGTCTCTGTTTGAATGTTTGTCTATGTGTATGTGCCTGTTTGTATTTATTTACATGAGTATATGTGTCTGTGTATGTGTTTATATGCGTGTATCTATGTAGAAGTGTTTATATAAATCATCTATTTATGTGTGTATCTATCTGCCTGTGTCCATGTGTCTGTGTGTCTGTATGTACGGTATTCTTAATTCACAATCTTTCTGAATGGGAGCTAGGAGAAGGGTCCACAGGTCTGTGTGGTACTTGTGTATATGTCTGTTGTACGTGTGTGTATAAGGACCCACAGAGGCTCTTTCCACATGCTAAGGAAGAGTATGAAAGTGCTTAAAATTACAATCTGCAATCCACATGGACAGACAGCCTGGAAATTAGATACAGGACAGGGTAGCCTGCAGCTCTAGCTCAACCATTGCTGGTCACTTCCAAGTTAGCTATGAGCTCCGAGATGTCCTCAGACTTATCATCAAGAGTACTGGAACATGCGGAGTCCTGGGAAGGCCTAGGTAGCTTCCTGGCACTGGGGATGAACTCTGGGAGTCACTGGCCATTCAGTCATTCTCTGGTCTGATTCATTCAAGGACTCATTTGAAAGAGAACAGGAAACAAAGACCATCGTGGGAGGCATGGGCCACCTAGGCTCCAGACCCCTCCCAGCCCTGTACCTCACTGGCTTTCCTGGGATGAGGCAGATGCCAAAGCAGAAAAAAGGTTTATTACACACACACACACACACACACACACACACACCAGCCACCTCTCAACCACCTCTGCCTAGACCCTCAAATCCCTGGTTTCAATTGGCCTGGTTCACGCACGGTCTAATCCGATTTCCTACTCTAAAGAAGCCGCGGCCATGACCACCGGAATGTGGGGCCGATACCCCTGGCCCCTGCTTGCACATTTGTATTTAAAATGCCCTTGAACCCGGGCCAGCCTAGGGCAGCTCACAGAGGCAGGGGTGGAGGTGAAAAACCAGGAATGAATTATGCCAAAGGATGTCAACCTAAAAACCGTGGCCAAAAAAAATTAAAGTATAGATGCAGAAAGGTGGGGGTGGGGGAGCCCTCTGAGGAGGACACATTGCTCTCAATAGGAGGACTCAGTCTTACTGTGTTTCAATGGGTGCTCCTTGGGGATCCACTCTTGTCTGTCACCCACAGTTATAACCCCTTTCCCCACAACGGCTTGCTGGAGGCCAACTCTCCTCATCCGACATTCAAACTCCCTCTCTGAACTTTGAGAACGGCCTCACCTATGATTCCTGGTGGACCAAAGGACACACACGCCAGAAAGACAAAGTTTGAACTATGCCTTGCTGCGGTAGGAAACAGGCTGGTTCCTGGGCTGGTTGGAGCAGGATAAAGGTGTCCGGGTCAGCGGTGAGAGTCATAGTCAACAGCCAGGGCAGATCCACACAACCTGGATGGATGCAGGGTAACATGGAGTGACTGCTATCTCCCCTCCCTACTCCACAGACCCCATTAAGACCCTGGTTGACATATAGCCAGGGCCTGGGTACATAGCTAAGGTAGATTAAAGACGGGCAGCACAGTGTCTATGGCCAGCACTGGGGTCAGACACACAGGAGAAGCAGAGTCCATGACCCACGTGACCATGCCCAGACCAGGGGGTAAGGGTCTTCTGAAGACCAAGGAAAAGAATGGAGGTCTGCATCCTAGATACCTGGGTTGTTACTGTTGGTTTTCAGTTTTAGCAAGAAGGGAAGCTAGGAGGAGGAGCCAAGGGTCTATGTGGTACAACTGGGCATAAATTCAGGACAGTGTCAGAAAGCTAAGGCACCCTCTTGCATTATAAGCCAGCCACCTACCCTTGCTGCCTGCTGTTAGTAAGAAATAAAAGATGCTCCCATAGATGACCAGCAGGACCGGCAGTTGGCTACCAGTACTCTCCTCAGCTAGGCCTGCCTTGACCTCCCTCCCTACATTAAAGGCTTCTTTAGATTTTTGTGTGAGAAGCCCTGGCCATATATACCTCTCTGGACCTGACTCTGCCTCTTCTGTGCACATCCTACAAATGCATACCACACAATGGCCGTGATTGGGCTGCCTGGGATCCTGCCAGGGAGTCTCAAGTCTGGATAGCCCACATGGCCACTCCAGGTGCTGAGCTATCCCACCACAGGGCAGGAGACCATAGTGTTTTATATAGTTCACACCTCTGGAAAAGCCAGCGACGGGGGTGGGGTGGGGTGGTGGTGGTGAGTCAGTTGAACAGCTAGAGCTAAGACAACTTTGAGAGCTGTAACCTGGAACCTATTGCCAGGCACCTAAACACCATTTCAGCAACCTGTCAGCCTGAGAGGTACCAGGACAACACCGAATGGCAGGGGGAAGCTGCTAACCCAACCTTCCACCTCCTGGGGCCCCTGCAGGATGCGGCTTCAGTTGGCTTATAGGAGAATCTGGTGCCACAGGCAGTGTGTGCACAGGCTATCACTGGCTTCCCTTTTGTCTACATAAATGCTTTCATGGGCCTGGAGCTCTCCCGTCTGATGGAGTATCGATTCTCCGAGTGCAAAGTCCAGCGTGCCGCTAGTGGGACCTGCGCGGAGCTGACACAATCCCACCATTTGTCATGTCTCCTGTCCTGCAGGGTTTGCTCAGGAGCCAGGTGTTTGTTTTGCCGGCCACTTCCCAAGCTTTCCTGCGGTCCTCTCTGGTGGACGCTAATGGGCTACCACATTCTCACACCCTCTCCCTGCCCCCCACTTCCCTTCCTCTTAGTTACGAGGCCTTCATTAGAGGGTCTTGAACTAACAAGGATTGAATGGATTAGCAAGCGTCCCTTGGACCACTCATCAGAGTAAGTCTGGTGATGGGGTGAATGGAAGGGCACAGAGAGAGGCAGCACCTCCCTTAGGACACACCCAAGCTAGGGCTGAAAACTATCCAACTCCATGATGTCCCCATACCAGGGCCCAAGGTGAGTGAGCACAGGAGCGGAAGAAGAAAGGGGTCAGCCCCTCTTGCACCTGGGGTCCCTGCCCCAGTCCTGTGTGTGCAATGCCCCTCACCAGGGCATCTGCAGCTCATCCTCCCAGGTGACCTGGGGACTTTTTCTGGTGAGGCTGATTGTAAGCGATTGGTGTGGCTCAGAGAACTTGAGAACATCTGGGATCAGGCCACCCACCCTATACTACAGGTGTGTCTGTATTGTCGAGTTCCTAAAAATCACTATCTTAATATGATGCAGTCCTTATGAATGAGCATCTGGGCACAGATGTGTATTTAAACCTGGGTAGCATTGCCCCCGACCCCCGAAACTTCTCTGTATGTTACCAGTAAGATTAAAAACCACAGAACACAAGCCTGGCATCGAGGAGACAAAGCACGTTAATGACATCTGGTGGGCAAGCCTTGGACACCGCCCACCCCTGTGGGCTCAGTACCTGCCTTGGTCTGAGGATCTGTTCTCCTGATTGTCCTAACCTCTTCCCCATCTGCTCCTTCCTCCTCGACATACTGACTGAACACCAGTGGGCTATCCCTGGTCACCTTCATGCTTGACCCTTGGGTTGGAAGGTCATGAAGCTATCATGCATTCCTTTCTGAGCCTCTTCTCCTCTACCCTCTTCCTCCTGGCTATGACCGAACCAGGAAGCCAGGCTGCCTGTGCTCACAGAACACAGGCCTAGTGACTCTAATTACAGACCCTGACAATATCATATGGGTTTGTCAATAAAGTGTGACCCCACCATTACCTAGCAGCTGCCCAGCTGCAGGGGGTCCTCAAAAGCCCTCCTCCCGCCTGAAGGCCTGAGTGTGGTTATAGAGAATGGAGTGGCAAGTGTGGCCAGTGGTCTCCGCAGAGACCACCTACAGAAGCACTCCCTTCTCCATGCACAGCCTCAGTCTGAATAGTAGGTTGCCAAAGCTGCCAGTAGCAAAAACAGATACCCAAGTGAAATCTACCAGGGCCAGGCCTGTGACAGAAGGTTGTCACTTTACACCCCCAGAGCAAGTCTCACCTCCTCCTGCACTTCTAAGTGAACAGCACACAGCCTTCAGAACCTGTGTACACATGGGCTGGAGGCAGGGGGCTTAGCGACACAGTGCTCTGAAGAAACTTTGAAGCACTAAATCACATACAGGGCAGGGAAGCAAACACCAGGGTGGGAGGCTAGTCCCTGAGACACACGGGAGCCCCGTGCATGATTTTAAACATTTCTTACAAGCAGGAACTTGGAGACAAAGACTGACTTGCTTTCTTCTATGTCTCTCCGCCCTTTGTCACCAGGGGAGAAACCCAGCCTTCCCCAAGGTTCCCGTCCAACTTCTCTTTCTCTAAGACTTTGTGATGTTGTCATTCAAATCCACCCCAAAAAACACAGGGAAGGTCAGTCGGTAAGCGTGGATGTGGGCAGGAGTCTGGTGCCAGTCTTTTCCACCACTTCCTACCTAGATAAGATCTTAATCGCAGCCCCCAAATTATCTGGGCTGACATTTATCAACGCCCGTCCTCCAGGCCGCCCGCGCTGGGCCATCGGCCTTTCTTCCCGGTCTCCCTCTCAATGGAAGTTAATTCCGAGTACATGATTTATCTTGCTGGGGAGCAGCTCCGAGGCGGCCCACCTTTTCAAAGGGCGGGCCGGGAGTGAATTATAGCCGCGCTGTCCAGTGATTGGGTTCCGCAGGGACGCAGAATAGGCAGCAGTGTGTCGCCTGATGGGATGCTGGGCCTTTTCAGCCCGTGAAGAAAAAAGATTAGGCCTCTGACGGCGGGGCTGACAGGCGAGCTTGGGGCAGCAGACAAAAGGCCGTACCTGAAAGCTGGCCGAGCCCCTGCCCTGAGGGGGTGTGCACACTGCCCTGACAGGCTGTGGCTGCATGTGCCCCGTGCCCCCACCTTGCTTAGGCCCCCCACCTCCTGCCCCCTCCTCTCTCTTCTCTCTTCCGCTCCTCTCCTTCTTGTCCTCTCCTCTCCACTCTGTCCTCCTCCCCTCTTCCCCTTCCTCTCTCCTCCTCTTACTCTCCCAGTCTCTCACCCTCCCCTATCTTTCCCTCCTCTCTCCTCCCTCCTCCCATGCTCTCCTCCCTCCTCCCTTCCTTCCTTCCCACAGCAGGCCTTGCACACCAGGGTCCCTCCACAGTGCCCTGCCTGGCTCTCAGCCCCTTCCACAAGAATCCTGCCTCTGTGTGGATTCCTCCCCTCCTCAGCCTCGCCCTCGGAAAGAGGGAGAATCCTGCCCATCATGCCATGCCGCCCCTCCCTCCCTAGCACAGAGAACACACAGAGGCCTGTGAGGACCTGCCCCCACCCAGGGGTGGCAAAGGGCAAAGTTGTTCCCTCCTTTCTGCTGTTCCCAGGGGACTTGGCAGGCAGGCTGAGAGTGTGGGCACAGGGACCAGCCTGGGCCACTGGGGGCCCATAGCTGAGGGTAGAAATGGACATGGGCTCCCCAAGGCTGTCCAGAGCCCTGTAAACTGAGCCAAGGTAAAACCCCCTCCATGTTCATCGTCTCCTGTATGTGCTCGCTGTGCTCCCTGTTTCCCGGCCCTTCCTTGCATCCCGGCCTGACACTCTAGTTCACCATCTTTCTCAGATTTGGTCAGTTTCGGGCCTTCTGCTCCTGGCATGCGGAGCCTCGCCAAAGACAAGAAACGGTTCCCATCAACACAGCTCATATCTCCAGGTATGTGTTCCTGCCTCCCACACAGATCATCCAACAATCCTCTGGCTCTTATGGCTGCCTTACCTAGTACTACAGGGACCCCACAGATCAGAGATGATAACCAGGAGGAGACTGTCATATCAAGCTACTCTGGACTCTCCCAGAAAGAAGCCACTGCCTTTGTACTGATATACATGGCCATTTGAGAAACAGTAAAACAAAACAAAATAGAATGTTCCTTTCAGGATTAGGAGTCAAAGACAGATGAGTGAGGCCTGACAGACAGCTGGAGGCAGTGTGGGGTGAGTGGCTTTTGAGGTCTCCTGGACCTAGCCCCAATACTAACATGGACTAGAAGAACAGGGCGCTGGTGTCCACTGGATCCAAGGCCCATGTGGGACCTCACCTCTGCTGATCCCAGGGATTCAGTAGTCTAGAGGGTCAGCATCCAGGAAGATTGCTGTCCGCCCAACCTTCATGAAATTAACCCCTCTTATCCAAGGCTGCCCAAGCTTTGTGAAGCATTTTGGTTACAAAAGTGGGACAGAATTGTCTACACCCCAGAGGATAAATTTCCTCATTTCACCTTTTGCCCGGACTACATGTCCCTTAGGACAGACTTCCTTCCTTCTCAGCCATGGCAATGGGGAGAGAAAAGACTGATAAATGGGGGACCGGGTATCTTAATACCCCTGAGAATATCTAAAGACCCCAGCTGGAGTTTCCTCTATGTGCAGAGAACAGGCCACAGCCTAGGAAGCCCTTGACCTGTAGGCAACACATTCTAAAGCTCCTTGAAGGGCACAAGATGAGCACTGTTGTACAAAGGATTCCGGCCCAGCGGAACAAAAAACACAAAATGACCCGAGATCCTACTGGCCCCAACTCTAGGATGATGGGTTTCTTCTTCATTAACAGGTAAGAGGGAACACCCTTATCTCGACACTGCTTTCATCAAGGTGGAGGCTGCTCACGGAGGACCACGTCATCGGAGTGTACACACACACACACACACACACAACACACACACACACACATACAACACACACACACACACACACACACAGCCTTCCAAGCCACGCCTCCCTTTCCCTGATGTTTGGGATGTCTCACTAGGGCCTCTGTGAGCTTTCAGTACCAGACCAGATCATTATTAAAAGCCACTTGATCTCTGGGCACTCTGAATTCATTCTGTATCTGCTCTGAGCCACACATGAGGAAGAAGGCAGAGCCAGTGTCCTTGGTGGCATGGGATGGCCTGCCTCCCTTCACCAATGGCAAAATCACACTGACAATGAGCAGACATTGGAGTTCAGCTGAAGATGCTGGCAGCCTATTCATCTGCAAAAAAAAAAAAAAAAAAAAAAAAAAAAAAAAGCCAGGGAAAGAAACATTCCCAGGATCAAGAAAATCCTCAACCCCCAAGGCTCCCAAGGCTCACTACACCCCTGGCCTAATGTCGGGTCGCACAGACACACCTGTTTTTGACTTGCCTTTGTTTTGTCTTTTTCTGTTTCCAATTCTGTCTGGAAGAAGCCATGCAGGAACAACAAAGGGGTCACTGTCTCCATCCATGGGGTTTAAGCACAGGGCTGGCATCTTGTACTCTGTCCTTAGGTTTATAACGGCGTCAAACTGCTCTGGAGCCTAGGTTCAAGCTAGCTACACTGTGGCTTCCAGATGAGTGAGTCCAGAGCCAGTCTATGTGTGTGTTACTCTGAGTTCAAGCCTCCAGCAACAGCAAATACCATGGTCTCTCGGGACCTCTGTCCACTCCCAGGGCAGATATCACTGACACAGTATACATACCCATCAGCCTGTTATTAGTACGTGGTGATCACACTCCAACAGCTGGGCTAGATCCCGACACCACACACAAGTCCACAGACAACTAGATCTCCCGTTCACAGTAGACAGAGTAAGAACTCTGACTGCAGAAAAATCAAGACTTGGGCTGAGAATACAGCTCAGAGCTGGTGTGTCTGGCCTGGTATGACTCAGTGTAAAATCAGGCCATAAAATCAGGATGCTAAGAGCCCCCAACCAGAGATGATGTGGCTCATTCTCTGCATCCTGTCACCAGCCACACTGAAGCTGCTCCTCAACCATCTGATCCCCTCTCAGACAGGAGCCTCAGACTTTAAGTTGACCTGCACTCTGTGAAGGTCACCCAGGAGAGCCCAGCGCCAGGCTGAGCCTGCAGTGGCCACAGCACGAGGAGCTTGGTAGATGACAAACGTTGGCTGAACCGAAGAAGGAACCGAGACCTAGGAACAGGGGCAGGCACCCTGGGGAGGTGGCCCACACTTGGCCAGCAGAGTTCTCAGGGATCATGTGTCTCCCTAACAAGAGAAGGTGGTGCCAAGGTGTTAGTCCGGCAGGAAGGGACAATAGGAGACGAGAATCTATCCAGGGCGCTTTCCATAATTACTGTGTTACCCTCACAAGCTCACCACAAACACTGCCACAGGGAAATAGGCTGAGACCAGAGAAGTTAACCAGCAGGTGTGAAGAGAAGAGACCGCTGTCAGGGAGATCTGTGGGCTCCCTGCCGAGCATTAAATGATATATACTTAAGAGATTGCTCTATTTACAGTAGAATTAGCCTTTCAGACTGACACCAAGGATCTGCTGGCTTCCAGATCCTGAGCCTGCTAATCCTTCCTTAAGCCCCATACGCTAAACCACCTGGGTGCAGAATCACGAGTCAGGGCTCCCTGGGGCCTGGCTACTTGAGGTAGGAGCCACAGCCCCCCAATTGCTGCATGTAGGCCAAGAGCCATCTGCAACCTACTCGAATGGTCCCAAGATCAGCAGTCCAAAACGCCAGCAAGGGCAAAGCTGGAAGGGACCAGTGCGGCTCTTGTATACACAGCGCAGGTAGAGGCCATCCCTCTACAGCTCTGAGCAATAGAAACCACAGCCTGGGTACTCCTCTGAGGTCAGGGTAACAGAAGACGCCAACACTCAGTGATACCCACTGTCCTCACCCTGAGGGACAGCGAGAACGGTTATACTGGACAGAATAAGCTTTCATGGGGTTATACCTGTCCAGCAGGAAACAGCACCTGTTGGGTCACAGCTGGCCTATTATAGGCCCACTGTCCACCTGTGGAGGCCCAGCAATGGGCAGTGCCACCACCCTGATCTCCACTTAGGCCCCGCAGTTCAGCAAACATGTCCCCTTCCTGTGTCAATTCTGGCTATGGGCTGGTATTCAGGAATAAGAGGCAGATCTCTCTGTACTCCCCACCAGCACGTCCTTTCATTCAATGTCCTGCCTCGATGTCACTCGACGGAGTTCGGGCTTAATGCTAACACTCTCAATAGTATCCCAGCCTCTGCCCCTTCCTGGCACCCCAAGTCCTGACAGGAGGCCCACCTGTTTCACTCTACAAATGGAATTTGACTCACTCTCCTCCTCTGCTGAAGGAGTCTTCTCTAACACCTGGAGCACTCTCCACACGCCTTCGGTTCTGACCCCCACCCTCCAGCCTCTCCTGCCCTCACTTACCGCCAGCATATGGTTCTGGAGGTGCCAGGTTCTCAGTGACCCCAGGCTGTATCTCCTACTCTCAGCCACACCAACTCCCGACTTCTATATCCTGTGTCCTTTCTTCAGACAAAATGCCCCCCTACCCCAACTTATCTGAACAGCCAATCTCTTATCTACAAATACTGCCAGCCCCTCACAAGCAGCTGCCACCTTGGCTTCCTGTCAGCTGGGTCTGCTCTCCCTAAAGGATGAGTTCTCTGCTCCCCTGGTTCAGCCAACATGGCTAAATCAATGTCCTAAGAGACTCATTGGGCCAAGAGGGGTCTTACTCCAGTCCCTTCTTGGCCCTGGGTCCCGCATTCAGGGGTCTATCATCAGAAAACCAGCAGACAGTAACTCCCTGGGGTTAGAGGCTGGGTAGACCTTGTGCAGACCTTTACACCCTAAGGGCATAGTCAAGGTGATTTCGGGGTCACTAAGAATGTGTGGGAGGCTTTGGTGCTTTGCAGCCCTGTAGACTGACCCTGCTGCCCTGGGCATCTCCCAGGGTCCTGTCTTATATGAGGAAGAGAAGGAGAAGGATCTTGTAAACAGAAGTGGCCTCTCCTCTGGCCCCTTTCTCAGGGACCTGAAGCCAGGCTCTGGAGCAGCTAATTAGCATGCTGTTTGGGCCTGAGTAAGGAATGTAATTACTGTTGGAGGCAGAGCCCGCCCAAGGAATGCATTCTGAAGGTTACCATAGGAATCCGAGGGCCTATTCATCCCCGCAACACTAATCACAGTCATAAGGAAGGGATTGGGGACAGGCTGTAGGTTAACATCTGATGAGATGCCCCTGAACAAAGCCCCCGGCACTTGCTCCTTAACCCTTTGGGGTCCAGAGTGATGACTGTCTAAACGGTCCCTTCGGTCAGGTCCAAGAACCTCACTACCGTGCTTTCTCTGCCACGCCCTGGTGTGAGAGAGAGGGTCCTGACCTTTGAGACCCATCACCAAAAGGAAAGCCAGAACAGGCTGGCTGGCTCTTGACCTCAAGGTCCAGCCCATTCCTTCACGAGATTGATGTGCAGCAGAGGCCCCTCCCCCTAGGGAAGACTCACTTCCTTTGCGCGTGAGAGGGCTGGCTCTCTGGGAACTGGCCCTAAATTTCTTACCTCCCAGGCGTTCTTAACTGGACCCCCCTCGGGTAAGACTGTCCTGACCTGTTCCCTGATTGCAAGGGCCCTGCCTGCCGATATGTGTCCTCTCATCTTGGTGAGCGAGCACCCTTCATCCATATGTTGAGTACCAACAAACTAGAAGCTACTAGTTAGTAGCTGGGAGGAAGATGGAACTCATCTTTACCCTCAGTGGGCACAGTCCTTCGGTGAGAATGACCACAGCACAGAAATGCCCAGCTAGAAACAGGACACGTGGGAGACGGATTGTGGGTCCTGACTGAAGACAGCTTCACTGGGTTGTCAAAGTTAGGATGTTTGAGGAGAGAGAGGGACTGGGGCTCCGAATCACAGAGCCCTCCCTTAGACTGAGCCCCCAGGAACTTTGAGAGGTGCATCTCAGACCCCTCACTTGTCTGGTCTTCCTGGTTTCTTGACCTCACTGTGCTCAGGGCTGCTTAAGGGCCAGCTTGAGCACGAATCTTAAGTCTCTAGACGCACTGCCTGCTGGAGAGGTCTGTCTTGTCCTGAAACCCTGTCTCCCCCGGGCTGTGTGCACAAGGAACACCCACAATGTCTACCCATGATGCACCTTTCTTCTGGTCTCTTCTAGGACCTTTCAACAAGGACAGTAGCTCCTGGCTGTCTCTGCCCAGTCTCCTTCCCTGTTTCCCACAATGCCACTTGTTAGCTGGAGTCTTGAAAAGAGTGCATACTTACATCCCAAGCCATGCTGTTCTGTGCAGACCTTGGGGAACCTGCCTCTGTGGGGATCGCCATTCAGTGGTGGCCTAACTGTGTTATCAACACCAGGCCAGGAGCAGAGAGGAAGGAATTTGTTTGTGAATTTTGCCCTTTGTTATGGAAAGCTGTTGGGTTTTAAGAAATTGTAAAGGTTTGAACTGTTAACTCCCAGGGTTGTCCCGCCCAATGGATCTGGGAGTTGTGGATTTGTTTATTTCTTTAAAAAAAAAAAAAAAAAAAAAAAAAGCAGAATTGCTGTTAAGTAGCCGTATGCAAATTTCCTGGGGCCTGTTGATTTCACCGCCTTGAAATCTTATTGAAAAGGATCAACCCCACAAAATGGGAAAAATTGTGCACTCCAGAGCAGCCCTGATTTCCTCAGACGATGCTTCCAGGCTGCAGGCCTCTCTTTGAAGTCGGTTGGATCCTTTCAGGAAATTTGTGGGGTTGACTACAGCTTTCTCATTCTTCTTAGTACCTCCATTCCTGGGATGCTCAGATGACCAGGTCCCACCCACAGGTATTCTATACTGCCCTACAGGCCCTTTGCCAGTGATTTTGGGGCGGAGGTTGTATTAAGACAGTTATAGACAAAGGCGGCTATCGATGGAATGGAGGCCGGAGCGGTGGGGTTGTGTTCCCCCAAACTCCTGTGTTAAAGCCTTAACCCTCAGTCTCCAAGAATACGACTGTTTGGAGAGAGGGTATTTACATGAGTGATCACACGATCTTTAGGTAAGAACTAGTGTTTTTGTAAGAATGCTCAGGACGCAGTTGAGAAAAAGCAACCACCATAGGACACAGGGCACCATCTATTAGCCAAGCGGAGTGGTCTCAGGAGACACAGCCAGCCATATCTTCATCATAGGCTTCAACCTCCAGGACTTAAGACAATATATCTCTAAGGTGATAAATTCACAGCTATGAGCATGAAGGTGAAAGACAGGATCTCCCCTGATCCCACCGCAAGCTCAAGGCAGGCTATGGAAGAGAAGGACACGCTCAACCAATTCCCACCAAGGCCTAGGACGCTCAGAATGTATGTCCACACCTCTGTCCCATCTGAAGATGTCTGAAACTGATATCTTCAGTCAGTGTGCTTAGACATTCTCAATCCCTGCTGACTGTGGAGAGGCCGGGTGATGTGCAAACTGCAGAATGTGCCTCTGCCTCTGCACCTCCTCAGAGAGGCTAGCAGCCAGCTGGACAGGAGCCCAGCATTCCCGACTCTCTGGAGCAGTGGTTCTCAACCTTCCTAACGCCAGTGACCCTTTAACACTGCTCCTCATGTGTGGTGACCCCAGCCATAAAATTATTTTCGTTGCTACTTCATAACTATAACTTTGCTACTGTTATGAACCATAATGCTAGTATCTGTGCCTTCTGACGGTCTTAGGCAACATTTGTGAAAGAGCTGCTCAACCCAAAGGGGTCCAACCCACAGGTGAAAAACCACTGTTATAATATTCAGAGGCAGATGCTCACAGCTAACCATTAAACTGATCATGGGGTTCCCAAGGAGAAGATAGAGTGAAGGACTGAAGGAGTTGAGAGGATTCGTGACACCATGAGGAAAGCAACAATATCAACCAACCAGAGCCCCCAGGGTCTAAACCACCAGCCTGGAGCGCTTAGGGAGGGACCCATGGCTCCAGCTATATATGCAAGGGAACTATTTATAAGTGGGAGAAGAGATCCTTGGTCCCATGAAGCTGGACGTCGGTGGGGGTCGGTAATCTGAGGGTGGGGAGGTGAGGTATGGGGAGGGTAGGGTGGGGGTACACCAACATAGAGGCAGAGGAGGGGGGAAGGGATAGTGAGTTCCTGGGAGGGAGGGGGAAAAGGGGGTAAGGGGAAAACATCTGAAATGTAAATAAAATTTCCAATAAAAAAAAAAAAAAAAAGAAAACCACTGTTCTAGAGTCTTGCAGGGTCCCGGGCTGGGCTCCTATGATCAATAAACTCTGGTTCCACCTTGGATATGCCACAAGACCAGTAACAACCCAAATCTGAAGACATTTCAAATCCTTCCAAAGGACAATTAGCATCTCCTTAGCTAGAAGTTTTTACTCATGTGTGTTAAACCCCAGGTCAGAGGAAAGTTCCACAACAGAACAGAGAAGGTCAAAATCTGCTTTGTATCCAAACCCAGTGTGGTCAGAGGGGTCCTGAATGCCAGCCACTCAGGGCTCAGGATGGTCTTGAATAGCTAATAAGAAGGTCCTGGACTGCTGCACATCTTAGAGCATCTTCCGGGACAACCTCTGCTCCCTCAGCTTCCCTTTTTGGGCATCTGTCCATCCTGGTGATTCTGTGTATACATGGGCTGGGCTACACCTCCCCCAAGAACACAGAGGAAACAGCGAAAGGCAGCTAAGACTCACTCCATTCCTTCCCTATTGGCCTTGCCTCGTTACACCTGACTACATCTGTCTTGGACTCACTGTCTACCTGCTCTGAGCTGTGTGTTCTCTGACTATAACCATGGGTCCTGGAAGTATTGGAAAAGACTCCTGAGCCTCTGGTCTAGCTGAAGGTCCTCCCCAACTCTTCCTCTGACTCCTCTGCCAGTTGAGTTTCTACTTAAACGATGTCCCATTGCGCCAAGTTCTGGGAAACCGCTGGGCACTCCTCCTTCCTCCCATGAAGCACAGACAAGGGCTGCATTGCCTGGTCAGCAGAGATGGTGCCCAGCCTACTGCTCCACTGCTGTTCTGTAGGCGGAGCATTTTATTCCACGCGCCTACAGCAGATATCCCCACTGGCTCTAGACTCCTCTGCGTGAGTTACATGTGTGTGGGGGGCAGATGATGGATAGACTGAAACTGAGTCCACTTTTTTCTACCAGGATCACTGAGGCCTCACCAGCTGCCGGCCTTGGCTTCCCTGACGGCCGCTGCTCCCCCAGCCGTTTGGAAGGTGCCTGGACGTCCACTCGGTCTTGTGGTGCGGCTGCCCATTCAGCACAGATAAGCCCTTTAGAATCAAGGGGGAATTTAATTCAGTGCCTGACTGACAGCACGAAGATTTATCCCCTGGCCAGACAATACAGCCCTGGGGCTTTAATCTCACCCAGACAATGCACTGCTTCTCGGCCCTCCTCGCAGCTTTCCCACGATGGCTGCTGATTAGCTGAGGTGCGCGTTGGATGGAAGCCACTATCTCTCAAGGAAGTGTTTGCTCCTCTGCCCAGGGCGTGGGGAGGAAGAGCCAAGCTATCTCATCTCAGCGTATCAAGGGGCACAGCAAGGAGGTCCCCTGTGCCTTACAAGGTGACAGCCATGAGAGAAAGAGCCATATTCCTCAATACCAACTGCATCTCTCAAGAGAGAGCAGCAGCTCCTGCTGCTTAAGACATCACCTGTCCTGTGCCCCCCCGCCATGAAGTGAGGTCAGAATGTCAGGCAGGTAACTAGGTATCTTGAAGCTAACCCTCCCCTTGGCCCTCAAGTCTTGGTCTTCACCTCCTGGAGGGTGTCAGCAGAGTCTCTTGTGACTCTGTCACCACAGTGATTTTTTTTCCCCTCTCCACCTTCTACAACTCAGGGAGTACTTCAACCAAGGCCTCAGATGCTCAGAGTCTACCATGGATGCCTGAAGAAAACCAACTGACACTCCACAGAAAGATGCTCACCCATCTTTCCAGCCCAGAAATATCACAAGAGTCATCTTATTCCTTGCAGCGAAAGGGGATCCAGGAACATGGAAGGAGGTGGGGAGACAGTTCTGAGGGTCTCACAGGAAAACATGTCTGGTTCTCCGTGCCCACGTGATACTTCAAGACCCCTGCGGAGGACTTGTCCGTGGAAGGAGAGCGGTAACCTGCCTACAGAATCCATTGTCAAGGCTACGCTGTCTGCTAGTTTTCACAGAATTGTGGAGAGCATGTGGGAACTCTGTAACATTGTGGTGTGACTCAGTTTCCACTTGGAGTTTGGAGTCTCTGTTCTATCTTCCTTGCCAGAAGCTCCTCAATAGGGTCCTGAAAACCAGCTCTTCTTCACCATACGGTCGCAGCCCACAGGGGTTCAAACCATTGTATCTGGCCTCTATAGACTGCTCCCCTCCCACTCATTCGCCTGCAAGGCCTCCACACACAGCCCCAACATGGGCCCCAGAAACATGCTCTGCAGGACCCCATAGTCACTTCTGCTCCCAGCAGGCTCCGCTCAGGGAGTACTGTATCCAAGCCCTGAAAATCTCACCTCCTGGATTGAGCTCTGATCGGTGATGTAGGAACAGCCAATCCCTGGGGCCAGAGGGACGAAGTAAGGAACCTGACTACAGGAACCAAAAGCAGCTGACGCGCAAGAGTCTGTTCATATTATCACATGGAAAGGCAACTCCAAAAGATGACTCTAAATCAAACACGGATCCCTCCCCCAAAGACAGATGCACCTGCCTAGCTGTCCCTACGCTCCTCCCTCCCCTTCACAACCTTGTCCCTGAGCAGAAGTCAGCTCTGAAGCTGGCTGGGAGGACCTCACTGCACCCCCAGATACACCAGGATTTGACTTGGCAGCTACCTTTCAGAGGCAAATTGGAGGGCCAGACTCAGTCCTGTTCGTGTCAAAAACAGAACCCTCACTGTTCACACCACTGGAAAGACCCGAGTCTATCCCTGTAGGATTGGAGAGGCCAAGTTAAGACCTCCTCACTTAGCTGTCATAAAGGAAAGCTTTCTACTCTAAAATCTAAAACCATGAAAGAGGGTCAGGTGGGAGTTTTGTTTGATGAGTACATATTTGGGAGGAAACAGGATTCCCTCTTTAAAAATATCTTCCTGTGGAGCTGGAGAGCTGGCTCAGTGGTTAAGATCACTGACTGGTCTTCCAAAGGTCCCAAGTTTAATTCCCAGCAACCACATAGTAGCTCACAACTATCTGTAATGGGATCTGGTGCCCTCTTCTGGTGTGTCTGGAGACAGTGACAGTGTCTTTAAAACAAACAAATAAACCTTATTTTTAAAAAATCTTCCTGTGTGCTTCATGTGTGCCTGTATGCTGTGAGCAGGTCAGAGGTCAGAGGTCATCCTCGGGTGCTGAGCCTCAATTTCCAACTTGTTTGAAACAGGGTTTCTCATCCAATACTGCATACTCCGTTGGCTCTACTGCCTCCTGTCTCTCCTGAGAGTATTATGATTCCAGACACGTGCTTCAGCACCTGGCTTGCCCGTGGGTTCTCGGGATCTGAACTCAGAACCTCAGGCTTGTGCAGTCAGTGCTTTACTCACTGAGCTAATTCTTCATCCCAGAATTTCCTCTCTGAAAGGTTGTTTACAAACTAAAGAAACTTGTCCAGACAACAGTTGGTGCTGTTTAGGACCCTGGCAAGCACTAACCCTGGTTTGGGCACATGGAGAAGAAGTGTGTCAGACACATAGTCACGGTACTAGCTCCATGCCACTGTCTGCCAACCCTAAAGTTCTGTCTTGCTATTGTTCTTCCAAAGTTCTTCAGCCCAGTTCAGGTTCCTGTGGGATATCTGCTCTCACCAGAGATGACAGTCTTCCCTCTACTGGGACAGCTGGGCTTCCTCCATGCTGGCCACTCCTGAGGTATTTGACTCAGATTTCAGGTCTACACAGCTTAACTCATAGTATGTGTTCGAAACAGTGGCCCAAAGCCTTACTTTCAGCCTGTCCCATGAAAGGGTACAAATAAGGTCTGGTGGTCGAGTAGGGGTATAGCTTCTGTCCACAGCCTTGCCCAGGCCTACTGAGCTGCTGAGCTGACCTGAGCCCACACCTTGATTCTCCAAGAAGCAAGAAGAGCTCTCTACACAGCTAGCCCCAGAAACTTAACTCCAGACATGCCTGAAGTGCCCCTGCCAAGATGCTCAAAAGGCCAATCACACATGTCTACCCCAGTTACACATGTCTACCCATCCCGCTTCCAGAGAATGGATGCAGAGGTCAAGTCACAGATTGGGCAGGGGTGTCCTGTTCTGGTCTCCACTCTCCAGCCAGAGAGTAAGACCAAAGGCCCCTCTTCCCAAACACCCTAAATGATATGACAGTCTGTGGACCAGCTTAAGGAACAGAACAACTTCTGATTATACCCCTGAGAAAGCAACTGGAGACAGAAGCTGACAGGAACCGGGGGAAAGACCAAGACTGCCTAGGCCTCTGATCCAAAGAGAAATGGGAGATGACTTTAGGGGAAGCTCCTCTGTCAGGGTTGAGGTTCTATCTAGGCCTCCCAGAATTAATTCTCAATTAGAATGGGGCAGAACAACAGAGAAGGAAGCAAAACTAATTCCACGACTTTCCTTCCTATTGGGGCCAAGGGTGACTGTGTCTACTTCTTTGGAGACCCAAAGGGCAACACTAGGCAGCTGTCAGGCCAAGGGTCCCTCAGAGGGCAGAGTTCAGGAGAGCAAGCACCCTGGTGTCTGAGAACCCAGGAGAACCCCCTCCCAAGAGCCACATAACTGGACTAGCAGGCTGTAATTTCTAGGATCCCCCAAGCAAACCGCCTTCTGCCTGTCCCTGGCTTCCTTTGTATTCTGCAGGGTTAGGGTTACTAACCTGATGATAAGGTAAAGACTTGGTTAGAGAAGAGAGGCCCCTATCTGGCTTGCCTCCCCCGTCATTCATGTGTAGGAAATACCTGCTTCCTCTTGTTTGGAGGGTAGTGGGAAGCTTTTCTTTGTTAAGATTATTTTTTTATGGCTGGTGAGATGGCTCAGTGGTTAAGAGCACACTGACTGCTCTTCTGGAGGTCAGGAGTTCAGATCCCAGCAACCGCATGGTGGCTCACAACCATCTGTAATGGTATCTGATGCCCTCACAATGGTGTCAGAGATAGCTACAATGTACTTACATATAATAAATAAATAAATAAATAAATAAATAGTAAATAAATAAATAAAACTTTACAAAAAAGATTATTTTTTTAAGTGTTTCATGTGTTTATGTGTTTGCCTGCAGGTATGTTATGTGTGACATGTGTGTAGTACCCAAGAAGACCAGGAGAGGGCATCAGATCCTCTGGAACTTAAGTTATGGATAGTTATGCGCTGTCATCTAGGACCCAAATCTCAGTCCTCTGAGAGAGCAGCAAATGTTCCTAACTGCTGATCTATCTCTCCCCCATCACTCCCTTTTTAAAACAATCACTAAGCTGGCTCTGGTGGTACATGTCTTTAATCCCAGCACTCAAGAGGCAGAGGCAGGTGAATCACTGTAAATCTGAACCTATGCTGTTCTACATTGGAGTTCTGGGTCAGCCAGGGCTACGTGTATACTCTTAAAACAAACAGACATCAACTGAAGCCCACTTCCTACAACTCCATCTGGGGTGCAGGAATGAACATACTCCTGGGTTCTCTCTGAACTTGGTAGGTTTCTGTGTCCTAGGTCCATGGGGCTTCAGAGGTCTGAGGTTGGAGGTAAGCCGCCCAGGATACACTTAGGACATTTCGGGGCACCACGACTAACCAAGGAACAGAGCCATAGCAGACTCAGTACTGAAGATCACCATCCTCTAGCCCCCTTTGACTAGGACCCAGTGTCAAGTGAATAACTGACTCTACAGTGCATAGGGCCACCCCCAACCCCCACTGCCCATAAAGCTGAAGTTACTGAAGAAATTGAACCAAGAAACATCTAGATCTATCTCCTTGGATCCCCTGAGAAGCCCCCAGGTGGAATCGGGTTGTGGGAGCACCACCTACATTTTCAAGGTAATTTGTGAGATCTGGGAACCCAGGGGTAGAGTGGGAAGACCAGGTTAGATTCAGCTGTCTGAGTCTATACAGTGAAGGTCTCATGAAGTTGCCTTCTTCTGGGTCCATCACCCTATGGGATAAAGAGAAAACTCAAAGAAATCCCACTTTGGAATCCCCACTGCATGAAGCCCTGACTCTCAAGCAGCTATGTTGATGATGTCTCCTAATATGCTGGGTATGCCAACAAGGGGAGGCTCACAGCAGGGTGCTGACCCTCCGTGCTCATCAAGGAAAGGCCAGTTCTTTCTCTACCCCTTTGCTTTCCAACATGCACTCGATACACACCCTCTGTCCAATTTTACGTGAGATGATGACAATGTCACCATTGAAGGAATACAGTTCCTCCATCCAGTTCACCCAGATGGTAGTGTTAAGACACAGGTCATCTGCCATTCCTAGCAGAGACCTGAAGTATGAGTGATGGAGTGGTCTGCTCCGGTGGGTAAGCAGGAGGGGGGGGGCTCTGAGACAAGCTGAGTAGCCCCTTGGTATCTTTAGGATTCAGGGTATCAGGGTTTTAGAAACATGTTTACTCTCTTTAGAAAATCAGGTGCCTTTTACAAGGCCAGTGTGGGCACCCACTCCCAGCAGATAACCTCCCTTCTGTGGTTCTGCCATGAGAACCAACGGAGAAGCCAGGCATCTTTCTAGCCACCTGGAAGGCCATTTGTGCCCAACGATGCAACAACTCTACCCTCTGAGGTCTGGTTCCTCTCCCGTTCTTGTCAAGTCCGGGCTTTCCAGAAGGGAGTCTGAGGGGAAGGTACATGCAAAAGGATTGGAGTGAGGGTGATAAATAAGCCCCTGGCCCAGACACATCAAGTATTCCTGGGACCCCAGGGTGGGCAGTAAGAGTAGCCTTGCCCGATAGACGAAGGTCCTGAGGACCTGTGCAGCAAGCCCTGAGCCATTTCAGGGGGACAACAGTCCTGAAGAGAACCACTAAGCTGAAGCTGGGCAGGGCAGGCCTGCAAAGGTCTTTCTGTCCCCAAGGCTATGCATCTGTTATGGACCTGAATCCAGCCGAATGGCACCAAAGCCACTCATGGGGTGCTCACCAGCAGCAGCAAAGACCAGCCTGACTCAGGGCACAGTCATCTTTCAACACGGTCACATCTAGGTCTGGAGAGCCCTCTCTGCACACTGGAAAGGCCCTGAGCTTCAACTTAGCACTGTGCACATTGGGTGAGAAGCAGGCAGGGGTGACAGACTTAAAAGTCAATAACAAATACACATAACAGGTACAGCTGGCTCTGCCTAAGGCGGAACACAGGCCAGGACATAGACACGACTGCCTGTCTTCTACTGATGCTATCATCAGGAAAGACTCACTGACAGTAGCCCGGGGAATGCTGGGTTATCTCCAGTCCTTTTGTCCATGTGGCCTCTTAGTCCCACCAGGTGGACATCATCCACTGAGAGAGGTCAGAGACTATGTTCAAGGTCACATAACCATCGAAGAGCTCAAAGTACCCCAAGCCCTTCCTATATGGAGCCTTGATGTCTTCCTCAACTCATGGGAAGGGTCTCCAGTCCTGCTCCTGGCCCTCTGTAACCTCAGCAACTCGAGCAGGAGTTCTCTGAATGACTCTTCTTTACCTGAGAAATGGGTCTGCTTTTGACCTCAGTTCCAATTTACTATCCTCAAAAGGCACACATATCCTAAGCACATATCCCAAATGCTGATAATGTACCTAGCACACAAAAGTAACTTCTTGGGAGGAAGACCTCAAGGGAACAAAGATAATAAACACACCCACACATAAACACACTACACACATACATATACATACATACACACACATACATATATATATACATACACACATACACATATATACACATAAATGTACACACATACACAGATACATACATACATATGCACATGCATCTATATACACACATACAAACACACATATATACACATATACTCACGTACACACAAATACATACACATATATACACACATACATACATACATGCACACATATACATAAACACACATATACGTGCACACATATATACATGCATACATACACACATACATTCATATACATACACACTCATACATACACATATATACATGCATGCATATACATATACATACATATGCACACATAAATACATACATACACATATGTATACTTATACATACAAACATATACATATATGTATACATGTACATACACACATGCATATATACAAACACATATATACATTCATATACATACACACTTATACACTCATACATATACACACACATCCATACATACATATACACCCATACACACACATACCTATACATGTACATACACATATGTATACATATACATACACACATACACACACATATATACACACACATACACACACACACACACACCATGCACACATAGGAAAATGTGTAAAGCAGGACAGGGATTAGACAATATTTAAAGGCCAAGGGGTTTTACTACAGGTATTCCCACAGCTATGACGGACACACCTCAGTGAGGGTACTGGGCAAGGGACACAGCATGAAAACGCAAGAGGCTCCTCTGGGCGAGAGAACTGAAGCAAAAGCACACCCACCTTGATCTCCTGGCACACACAGCCCATTCACCATCTGCACCACTCTGGAAGTTCCAGAGAGCTGCCAGCCCCAGGACCAAGGTCCAGGATGGGGAGAGTTCCTGTTCCTCGGCCTGTGGGCTTTCCATGTGACGGCTCCAAGGGGCCTAAGGGAACTCACGTCGAGCCCCTGAACCTGGGGTTTGGTAAGGCAGGTGCCCATGTGGCAAAAGAGGAACAGGACTGTGCAGAGGGGAAGCTCTGGCTTTGTGAGTTTTTTCTAGCTTCAGCCAAGAGGTACAGGTTCTAAAAACAGACCCTCTGGCCTGCACGCACGACCAGCCGCCCCTCCCATGACCTCATTCTTTCCCAGTGGTTCCAATTTGGCCAGAGCTCTGCAGAGGCAAGGCAGACAGGGGCTCCAGGGACTGCAAGAAAGCTGAGTGGGAGATGAGGAGGAAGCTGGGGGTCTGGGCTAGGGAGGTCAGACAGGGAGGAGGCCACAGCATGGGAACCTCCAAACAGGGACTGTGGTGGGAAGCCAAGTAGAGGCACCAGAGAGGTGGCAGGGAGCTGCTGTCCCTTCCTGTCAGAATTCTGAAGGAGCTGGAAGTTTCTGGGGCCACTGCATACCCGAAATGGACAGGCACCAGACACACTGGCTGAGGAGTAGTGGGTGAGGGGGCTGGCAATCCCATAGTTCTGCAGGATGGTAGACACCCTGAGCCTGAAGACGCTAAACTCTCTGTATGCTGTATCCTTGCTCTGCTCTGAATCTTCTGATTCCCTGCAGCCTCCTTTGAACCCACTGGGTAGTGAAATCAGCTACAGTGAGCAGGGTCCTGCAGCAAAGATGGAGCCCGGACAAAGCCCCGAGCAGACCCCCAGAGCATCCCTGACTGCCATGCCTAAGTTCAAAGCTGTCTATGGCACACAGGGGTCCCAGGCCTATCTGGATGAGGCCAAACCCCAAGATCTGTCTCAAACCCACAGGCTGAGCAGAAACCTTGAAGTTCACCTCCAGGACTGGCTTTGAGAATACCCTGGTCAGCCCTCATGCCTACTTTGAATGGGAAGCAGACCCTAGAAGCCAGTCAGTCCAGCCTCACCTTATGCCGTCTCTCCCGACTGTCCCTCAGTTCCACCATCTCCATCCTCTCCCTGGAGAACAGGCCTGCTCCACTCCCCTGACAGGTTCCTGTTTACTCAAGAGTGCCAGCTCCTGGTTCTATGAAAAGATACTACCATCCAGTGTTCACTGAGGGGAAACTGAGGCCAGGATGCAGAGGACCTCAGATACACCCCCAAATAGCTCTTAATCAGTTAAGGTGACTATCCCTTCTCCACAGCCCCAGATGCCAAGCCCAGCCAGCTACTGAATTGCCTCCATCAGCAACTCTGGGCAAGCATTGGAAAGGGTCACTTAAGCCTCCTTCATCCAGTACATGAAGGGTCTCCTCACCTTAGCCAGGTCGGGGTCAGTGAGAACTGGTCAGGGTAAGTGCCTGGGGTGCCAAGGTCACCAGTGTCTGGAGAGAGTAAGGGCAGAAGACAGGGGCTAGGAATTTTATGTCATTGTGGGGAGGAGTCTGAAGAGGTGGAAGACACCCAGCAGCCCTGACCGTCAGCCTCACCTGTCCCCGTATTCCTTTGCTGCAATAGAAGGTACTGGATAGAAAGCCTGAGATCTCTGACCTCCACAGCCCAATTCACAGCAGGGAAGACACAGAAAAAAATCCTGCCTCCTTCCCAGACTCGAGGCCAATTGCCTGGAGCCCATGTGGCACCAACAACAGGGTCTCGTGAGACCCTCACCTCTCAGCTACACCAAATCCCAGAAACCATAAGCCTCTGCCCAGATCTGCTTATTTGAACTGAAACAGCCTGTAGTCCAGAGCTCAGGGGGATAGCCCATGTTTTCCAACCAAATGAGTCTCTTAATACCAATAAGCTCTGTGTCTCCACAGCATGAAAGTCACCTCTCCATCACAGCTCATGAGGATCCAGGGGAAGTGACAAGCAAGTACTATAGCATCCCAGACCCAGCCCTGAGTCTCAAGGGGCCCAAAAGTCCCGGACATGCCTGCTTTCACAATAAACCTCGTTCCAACACCATGCTAAGGACTGTAGATCCTTTCCGGCAGGCCCGGAGTGGGAAGCCTGGGACCCACCACTGACTCAGAGAGCCTCATAGCAGCTCAGCCATGCTGCATAGAGATTTGTGCCCTTCTCTCACCATACCGTTTGTGGCCACTTCCCCCCACCCCCACCCCTGAGCCCGGCCACCATTTCTGCCTTTATGCCCTGCTGGCTCCTATCTACTCAGAATTCCCCCGGCCTGCAGCAGCTCAGTCTGACATGGCGACTAGCCACCCTCCACCCTGCACCCTCAAGTGCTCATTTTCTGGGTCACCGGCAGCCACAGACCACACTGACTGTAGCCACCACTTTCTCCAGACCAAAGTCACTAGCCAAAGGCCTCCACTTCTGCTTGGCACTTCCCGAAACACGGCACCTGGCCACAGGACCATAGAAATCCACAAACCCGAGGTGACCTTCTTCTACAAAGTTCTTGGAGCTTGGTGAAAGCTACCAGTGAGTCCTTCCCTGTCTCACCTTCTCTCTACTTAGGTGTGTTGGGGTGCACAGGGTGGCCCTCCACAAGCTCTCCTATGAGCTCTCAATCCTTCTTGTCTGCACTCTGGGACCACTGCTTGGGTACGGGCAGGGACCGGCTCCTTCCTACAGATGCCTGCATCACCTCTTCAAGGGAGGGCAGGGACAGTCCTCCTCTCTGCAGAAACACAGCTGTCAAATGCAGATGTTTATTCCCTCAACTCTCTGATCTGATTATCTGTGGCCACCTGGAGATGCCAAGACACAAGGAAGGATGCTGCCAGGATGTCGAAGTCCTGAGAATGTGAAGACCTACTACACTGCTCAGTCTGGACCATTCTCACAGCTTACCTGCTTCCTCAGAGCACCTCCAGAGTCCCACATGCATTATACAGTTAACTGAGGAGAGTAGATTCTCTAGGGACAGGGAGGATGGGGTCCTGCTCCAGCTCTGCCCCTCTACCTATAAGGCCGTGCAGAGCGCACGTCAAGTGTATATGGAGGTCAGCAGAGGTGGGGCACTTATCTGTGCTTTCAAATATCCCACACCAGACAGACAGCGCCAGGCTTGGACCCTACCGGCTATTCTAAACTCAGCTTTCACACTTGGCTCATCTGGACTCAACTCTTGATGTCAGCTAGCAGGGCCTTGGGAAGGTAGGGTAAAAAGGAGTTATTAGTGAGCCACAGTCCTCTGTCTTGGTTAGTGTCCAAGAGGAACAATAAACCATATTTCCTGGCTACCAGGGAGTGGGCAGTGAGTTCCAGGAGGAACTGCTATAGTCCATGGAGACCCATGGGCAGAAGCCTCACAGCAGCTCAGCCTCCTGTCCGTTTACCCATAATGTAAGTCAGGCCACACTGGCACCCTGGGCGTGAGACCTCCAAACTCTCTGAGATTAGTGGGAATATCTTCTGCTCCCACTCCTGTTCCCATGCTTAGAGCAGTGAACACCGGAGTATACCAACCCTCGCCAAACAGGAGCCGCCTAGCCAGCAGGCAGACGTGGCCCTCACCAGGTACAACCAGTCCTAGGGGGACTGTTTTCTACTCACTGATCACAGACAGTGAGGGTTAGAAATATACCAAATGGTGTATTCTACCACAAAGATAGAGAAAAAAAGGTCAGCCAGACAGTGGTGGCTCCAGGTCTTTAATCCCATCCCAACACTCAGGTGGCAGAGGCAGGTGGATCTCTGTGAGTTCAAGGCCAGCCCAGTCTACAGAGAGAGAGAGTTCCAGGACATCCAAGGCTACACAGAGAAACCCTGTCTCAAAAAAATCAAAGAGAACAAATGTCTATCCTGTCTACTGTCTGAATCTTCTCCATGTCCCAACCTACAGGGTAGCTGTAGGCTAAGACACGGGCTTGAGAACTGGCTGTGTTTGCTCTTTGAAGCTGACACTTCTCCTCACAGTCTTGCTAGGGGCCATGCACAGGGACTGATGGAACACCCTCTGCCCCATTCACAAGCTTCAGGGGCAGGTTCCAAAAGTCTTTTTTAAGTCTTAGTGGAAACTAGATGCCCACCAATAACAAGGTAGCTTCAGCCATTTCTGACATCTGAACAGACATCTGCTTTTTCTTCTCGGGCTCCAAAGAAAGATCTCGTCAGCTTTCACATGTATTCAGGAAGTCCAAAGTCAAAGGACTCCCAGGCAGTGACAGAAGAGGGCTTTGGAATCAGTGTGGGGACAGTTAGCCTGGGTTTGGGATATCTGATGGCAGCTCTGTGCCACAGCCCAAGGCTGAGAATTACATGTAGCACAGTTCTCAGAGTGGGTGTCTAGTCTTCTAGAGGGGACACACGCCTCAGGTAACTTTAGGTCTCTGATCTTAAAAAAAAAAAAAAAAAAAAAAAGACAATTGTTTCCCCAGCATGTGGACAAGTACGTTATAAAGGAAAATACTGAGATGCATATGTCTCTTATTCAGGAAAATAGTTGATCCAGAAGCAGGCTCACCTAGATCCCTCCAAGGTGGAACCAGGTTTGCAAGCGTTCTCAGTGAGAGAGCAATCAATGGCAGTGGCTAAGTAGGTAACCATTAGTGTTACCTTATGTAGGTTGAGCAGAGACCCAGCTAGCAGAAGCAAACCCACCGAGTGTACACAGAACATGCAGACCAACTTTAGAGCCCTAGGCTATCTTTGGCCCAGCCTGGGAAGACACTCGTGTGTAAGACCTTGCACTTGACTCTGGTAACTAGGCTCTGTCAAAGAGGCCTCAGCTCCTGGGGGATACCACAGTCCTTAACTTCACCCCAACTTTGGCTGGCTGTCCTTGGTTGAATTTGGATCCTCTGTGTCCTTGTGTGATGACAGATTCCTGTAACCCTGATGGTACTCCTCCCTCCTGCCCCATGAGCCAAGTGAGCAGAGTTAAATGTATCAGTAGGACTCTCCAAGAGTAGTTGCTGGTGTAAAAATCAAGTTTCTCACCCAGCGTCACAGGCTGGGGCATCCCTGCGCTCCCAAATCTTGGGTTTGCCCAAGCACAGAATGCAGACTGGGCTTTGTTATTTGTTTTGAGGTTTCTTTTTTGTTTGTTTGTTTTTTGTTGTTTTGGCTCTGCATGTATGAACTCATGTGGTAATATATATACACGTGTTGGTGCATATACAAGTGTAGTTGCGTGTAGAGATCTAAGGACCACATCTGGGGTCTTCTTTCACTTTCATTTTTTGAGGTAAGATCTAATTAAGCTAGGTTAGACAGCCAGCAAGTCCTACTGACCCTCTTGTCGATGCTTTCCCAGGGTTAGTATTGCAAGTATGTCCTGTCATACTGGACTTCTTCACATGGGGCTTGGCAGTCCACGCTGAGGTACTCCTGTTTGCCAGGGTAAGTACTTTTTCAACTAAAACAGTTTCTCAGCCCTAAATTCGGAGTGTTTATACCTCATTTACATGTGTGGAAGGTGGGGACTGAATTTTGAGGGGAGAGCCCCCTGGAGGTAGGTCCTTAGTAGCCACTGAGTAAACAATCAAACAAGAGAATCAGGGAGAGGTCCCCCATCACAGGCCGTATGGAGCATACGTCTGATAGGTTAGCAGCCCTTATGCTATGGGCCCCTCCACTTTTGACTAAATGGGGCAAAGCACAGAGAAGGTGAGGAGACTTGAGCTTCGTGTACTTGTCCTGAATCTGGGGGAGCTGAGGGATGGGGAATTCACAGGGGACAGATAGATAAGAGGCTCCGTCACATGCCTCAATGGTGTTATCTACCCATGACCAAGCCACTGAGGAGCCCCATGTACCCATGTGCTTCTGTTTAAATGAGGAAGCCGTCCCACAAAAAGGCCAACTGAACAATATGCATTTTATGGACTAGAGACACTTTGGCAGGGTTTTATTTTTCCTCAACAAGAATACGGCAGACTGCTATGCTGACGGGTGTCCACTTCTCCAGACAGATGGCCTGGCATCTTTCAACAGCTTGATTCCAGCCCCGGGAAAACAACTGTAGTGTCCATGGGTTCAGGGCTGAGTAGGAAAATACCAGGAGTCCACACTCATGCTTGGCAAGGCTCAGCCAGGAACCAGCTTGTAGGTAGTTCCAGTGCTAACCAGAATCCACTCTTCCATCCGGCCAGGCTTGCGAATTCCCTTAGCAAGTGGGTGGCTAGTGGCTGAGCAGGCCATTCTTAGGTGTAACCGAATTTCCAAGTATTTCCAGGAATGGACTTGGAGTTCTTTACTAAAAAATGGATCCCCTGTGAGCAGAGAGAGGAGGAGGCAAGGCAGGGTGGGGGGTAGCCACCATCTCTCTCCCTGTCTAGTGAATAGCTATAGAACTGCCTGCCACCACAGGTCTTAGAAGGTGTTACTGGCACAGTACAGGACAGACAGGTGCTACTGGTCTCAGCCTCCATATTTTTCTCTGTCCTTTCTTACCCCAAAGAAGCACAGGAAGGGAAACTCCCTGATACATTTCCCTTCAATGCTGGGCTACCCCCTCCAGAGGGTCAAACACACAAAGAACACATAGGGTTGAAAAGCCTGCTGGGGTTTTTGCTCTTGTGGGTTGCTCAGAGTCAGGTCCCTTTCTCTGATTTGGCACAGTGAAATGGAAAGGTGATGGGATTTCCTAATTGGTATCAGGACGGAGCCCGGTGACTCAGGCCCCTTGCTCCTGCCTGAATTGAGCCTCCAGAGCCCCACCTCTGCCTCCAGGAAGAGATTTCTCAACTCAAACTCCAGCACAGACTTGCTGTACCCAGAGCCATGGCTGAGGTCAAGCAACACAACGGAGGGGAAAAAAAAAAAAACATAAAGGAGACAATACTGCAAGGAGCAGAAGCTCCCAGATCCCCACACTAAGGGCTGGCTTTGGAAGGTGAGAGAGGCATTACCGAACTGAATCCGGACAACAGAACGAATGTGGTGGAAAGGCTGGGATGCAGCAAAGTTTGGGGGCGGGGGAAGTAAAGTAGGTGTTCCAAGAAGGAATTCAGTCTAGTCCTCAAACTAGAGGATCTACCCAGAGCCACAGCGATGCATATTACTTCCGGGGGGGGGGTAATGATTTATCAATACCCAGAGACTTTTCCAAAGGTATCTGAAGGTCAGTCAATAAATAAACAACAAGCGAGCAAACCGCATGAACAGCTACACAATCAAAAGATGGCTTCTGAGAAAGGTGGCAACCACCACCGAGCGTTTCGTATGACGGTTAGAAATGTTAAGTGCTTCTGATGTTCAAGAAGCCGAGCTTACCGGTTGTTAGAGACTAAGGACCCACCCATGCACGCACGCACGCACGCACGCATGTGCGCTCACACAAAGGAATCAAAATTGGTCATCTCTGACCTACAAACTGCCTCTCTGAAACCCCAGAAATGTGAATTTCCTCATTTGTGGTTGAGTTACCTGGGGAGAACTAGCAGGGTCTGCTGACCCCATCAACTCTAAGATGGGAAGTTTATTTCCAGGCCTGGCTCAACCGAGAGCAGCTACACCAGGCTCCGAGACCACGTCCTTCGGAGGTTCTGCCCTCTGCTGACAGCCCATCCATGCTTTCTTCACCTGCCTGGGCCCACAGCTCTAGAAGGGGCTGGCTGACACCCACCCAGAATGCAAGACCATCCAATAAGAAACCAGAGCTTTCAAGATGAAGGACGGAAATGTATCTAGTTTTTGCTTTCCCTTACAAGTAGATGGGTGTTGGCATGAGAACTACCTTGGATTTCAGATTTTCCCTTTCTGCCCTGCCTTTAAAAGCCCTGGTGACTGAAGATGAATGATTCCGTATCTATCTCCCAGAATTCCACCACTTAACAGCCTCACTCCTGGAAATTTCTGGAAGGTCCCTCTCTCTCCTTTTTGTGGAAATCTCCAAGGCTGAGGTATTTCTACAGAGCTTTTGACTAATCAACAGCCATAATTTATAGAAATAAGGAAAACAAACATGGATGAAGTGAGCCAAGAGTTATTCCCCAGTTTCAAATAATTGAGCCACTGCAGAAGAAACAGTGGTTGAAAAAAATCGCCACTCTCAGGGGCCCAAAGTAGAGGACCGGGACCCTGACCTTGGGTTTATCAGGTGCCCACTTTGCATGCTTCACAGTCCTGAGAGACCTTAATTCATCCACAGCTGCTACTGATGTGTCAGCTCAGGGAGCGCTCTGGTAAAGAGGTGCTTGCCTAGAGTCTCCCGTGGAGGGATGCCTGACAGAAGCCAGGCTACTGTCCTGACTGGGAATGTCAGGGTTCTTCCCTTCACTGTGGAACAGAGATGACAAGGGGACCTTGGTCTTCAACAGCAACTGCAGGTGGAGACACAAGAGCCTAGGGTCTGAACAGGTGACAGGAGCTGCATCAGGCCATGGCTGGGTCAGCACAGGACCCTTTCCCAGGCAAGCTTCTTGGGAGTGTATAAATGCAAAGTAAGCATCAAGTGCCCTGCAAAGATACCCAGCTTCCACCTATGATCTTTCTGCCCTAGGGCAATGGAACCTGATGTGTGAGCCAGAGGAGACACCTCAGCAGAAGGCCCCTGCCACCTTCCACAGAGATCACGTGCCCTTCACCAGGTCCTGGTGGCCGGCGTCCATGCACTCAGGCTGAGTGACCAGGTCTGTGGCCACTGCAGTGAGCTTGACCTCTGAATAAGCTATACATCATCAGTATGGCTGCCTGTCTGTGAATACCAGAAAGCCTGTCAGGCCTGAAGCAGCAATAGACCTGCAAGGTTCCAGTGGGCCTTGGAGGAAGGGATCTGACTCAAGATCCTCTGTCACCTGCCCTCTCTGGGACCTCAAAGGTCAACTCAGACAACTAGAGAGCACCTGCTGAATCTTCCGTCATGGCTTCCAGGAGACGAGCAAGTCCTTGAACAAGATGCTGAACAGGATTGCCTTCAGGCAAGCTCATGAGGTGTGTCACTCTCTGGGAAGACAGAGATTTGGGGGGCTCGTTTCCTGGAACATATAGCTTAAAACAGCCGATGTGTCTGAGTCCCAAGCCTCGGCCACACACACTGTCAGCAATACTTTGAGAGCAGATGCTCTGTAGACTGGGGAAGTGGGGGGCTCCCAGGGGTCCTCCACTGTGGTTTGTAGCCACTCACACACGCTGTATGAGAGGAGGTACGAAAGTCACGCCTCTGTGGCATTCCCAGATCCTGCTGGCAGTAAGACAAAGCTACTTTCTTAGCTACAAAGGATTCTGGTCCAGAAAGGCCTGGTCATTGTACTGTATCTTTACCAGGCCCTGAGCACCTCCCAGCTTCTGATGAAACATACAGGTGTCTCAGCAACGCCTCACCTCCTGAGGCTTCAGGACAAAGGCATGTCCAGACAGATTAGACAGGTCCTGAGCACCAGCCTTGGGGGGTTATAGATGCCTTAAGCTACCTGTGACAAATATGGAGGGATAAAGAACAGGGGCAGAACTGTACGAACTGCCAGGAACAGCTCCGGCTAGCTCCTGAAACCCAATGGGCAAAGACCCATAAGCAGGCTCTCCACTCAGCATCCTTGACCCAGGACCTCCAGGCTTCCCCACCCTGGCCACAGTGTCCACCCTCCACCAAGCCCAGATCAAATGCTCCAGGAGATGCCCGAGGCAGTGATTACATGAAGTTCTGCCAGAGGCGGGACAGGAGGGGGTCTGGATCTCTTTCTACCCATTTTTTTTCAGGTGGCAAGAACCTTGGGTAGAGGCAGATGTAGCTTCAAATCAAATTCCCAAAGGCAAGTGTGGAGTGGACGGTGCCTCCCTGGCTCAGATGTCCCGGGACGGTGGCCTCCGTTCTGGGGCTGCACCTCAGGTTTCGGAGACAGAGCAGCCACAGAAAGCAGCCCAGCTTTATCAGCAGCCTGTACAGTTCTCCATTGCCATGGCCCCTCACCCTGACATTCCGTGCCTCCCAGGGGGGCAGATAATCCCACAAAGGGCCTCAAGCCAGAGTCTGGACACTGGAAAGTGCTTTCTCCAGCCGGGAGTCTTTGGGTTTGCTGGAATCTTCTTACCAGGCCCCAGGGTTCAGATCGAATATCCCTTTGAAAGGGTCAGAGGCAACCCCTGTGCTCTGCTTGGTCTGTCTGACACCAGATCTAGCGGTCTGTGATTGAGGAGGACAGCCCCCTCGACAAACCAACCACCCCCACCCCGCCCCACGGTCCCTGTAATGAGAGGAGGAAAAAGGAGAGAGAGGTCCATATCATGTCCCAACAGATGCCAACACCTTCTCCCTCAGGAAGCTCTTCTTGCTCTGTCCACAGCCTAGGGGGCGTGGAGACCCTGGAATGGCTGACCCTCCCTGAACGGTCTCCTGAGTCAGGTTCACACCATTATGTTTCCGTAAGGTGCTCTGAGCACTGTGTGCACTGGTGTGCCTTGCTTGTGTCACAGTGGTGTATACATGTGCTGACACATGCCTCACAGATACAAGCGTTCACAAATGCACAAGTGTGTACACAAATCGACTGCCAAGGAGATAATAAGCCCGGAATATGCCACAGCCCAGGAGGAAGACTGTGGAGGGACAGAGGCAAGGCCAGCAAAACATCCCTCTTGAGCCCTTGGAACACAGATGACATGTGACTCCTGAAGGGGACACAGGCCTAGAGCCCTGGATCCTGCTCTTCCTTGCACAGATGCTAAAGGCTACCTCCTTTCCCACGCAGTAGCATCTACCCTGGTACAGGGTATTCCTGAGCAACTGCTGTACCTCAGCAAAAGGCTGACATATCCTGATACCTGTGGTCTTCTTTGGAAGCATGAAGAACCTTGTCTGGGATGGATCCCAATCCAACAACGCCTTTCCTGCCAGCCCCACACCCATGACAACTGTCCACAGCATGGAGGGTGGCCTTCCAAGGTTTCTGTCCATGCCAGAACAGAGCTAACACATCATGGGATGGTCCTGGACCCTTGTTGAGTCTCTGTCCCTTGAATTCTACTCACCAAGTGCCTTTGCACATGTGTGTTAGCATAGACATGAAATTCAGGGAGGTGCCCCAATTCTGTACACACACACACACAGACCCACAGTCACACAAATACTCTCACACAGTCACACACACACTCATAGATACACACACTCAGACACAGTCTCACACATATATAGCCACATACTCTTACACACAAACACACTTACTCACTCTCACACAAACAGTCACAGTCACAAATTCACACACATACTTTCACAAACACAAACACATACAGAGTTACACACTCACAAATACACTCACACATAGTCATATACATACAGTCACATACTCAAACATACACACTCACACAAACACACACACACAGTCACAAACTCACACACTCTCAGTCACACAAACACACAGTCACATACACAAACACAAACACTTACACAAACACATTCAAACACAGTCACACACTCACGCTCACACACTCACATACACACTCTCACACAAACACAGTCACACATACACACTCACACACATACTCTCTCACACAGACACACTCACACACAGTCACACACTCTCTCATTCTCACACACAGACACACAGACACACACACGCATACCCCTTCCCTTAGCCAAAGAATATTCCAGAAAGCCAAAACAGCTGCTCACAATGACAACCTGGCACCTGAGGACAAGGACTGCTCAAGTGTTGTGGCCATTATCACAGTAGGCAGGGCCTACCCAGGCTCCTTCTGAGCCAACTGCTATGCAGGCCTCTGCAGCCTCTTCCACTCTCCTCTGTATTGCTTCATAGGTCATGTCCCAGGCAGAGAAGAGTGTCTGCCCTTGGGGAAAAGAAAGAAGAGGGTGCAAACCTCACTTCTAGGGAATACTGGGGCACCAGTTCAATCACACACACCCTCTGCCCCAGTGCCTCTCCATGCTGGAGGAAGGGCAGAGGAGTCTGGGCCTTCACATGCTGGTAAAGGAAAGAGAGACCCTGGCTATGCCTTGCTGCCTAGAGGCACCAGCTCAAGGCCCCGGGGAAGGAAAGATTCAGACTAACTTATACCCTCTCACTGTATTCTGACCCAGCAGGGGAGGCAGAACACCCAGGTGCTGACCTACAGGGCTAAGGAACCTGGGGCTGTGGCTGGTATTTCCCAACTAAGCACTTACTAAGACAAAAGGTGAATTCTTGGGGCTATGTCTCTAGCCACCAAACCCAGTCTCATCCCAGAGCCTGTTTAGGAGCCATAGTTGAGGGTCTAAGTTCTCTGAAAGTGAACAGAGCTTCTGGCCTAAGGGTGTGCCCGGATGGAGAAGGTTAGCCGCTGACCTTCTCATTCACACCAGGGCCCAAAGGCCAGCCTGCTGCCTGTCTAGCTAGTTCTCATTATAAGGCCCAAGGTCAACCCAAGGTCTGGGTTGAGTTCAGAAATTAAAAGTCAAGGACCATCAGTGCATCTGGAGGTAGTAGATTCTACTCAGAGGTGTCACTGGAATGGCAGATGGCATATTAATTGGAGGTGACATTTATAGGGCTCTTCCCCATGCCTGCCAGGTGCCAAGGTTTTGCTCCATCCCTAGGTCTCACCTCCTGGCCCTAGAGCCATCTTAAGACATAACACGAGAGTGCTTAGTATTAAGTTTTGCTTTTACACATTTATTAGAGGGCCAGAAGAGGAAGGGGGCAAGCTGGCCTGGCTGGCCTCAAAGTGCCCTTCCCTGTACCTGAAAAACTCTATGACTACTCCCTAGTGGCCAACACAGAATCAGGGTGCTAGAGACTCAGTGGTCGGTCATGGTCACCACAGCCTTGTTGGGATTGTCCCTGGCTACTCCTCTTTCCATAGATGGGTGGCTACTATGTATCCATTCCCTACCAACCTCCAGTACAGGTAAGACCACACACCTATCCAGATCCCGGGAGAGGCAGACTAGGGAGGGGTATCTGGTGGTCCAGGGAGGGGAACTCTCCAGGGCAGTAAGACCAGCCTCCTCGACTCCTACCCCCCACCCTACAGTCCCCATCTCCCATTCCCCTTTGAACGAGGGTAGTCTGTCAAGATGGAGGGAACCTAAAACCCTGGGCAACAAGAGCTCTGGGACAAGAGAGAAGGGTTCCCCGGTGGTGGACGCTGCAGATGCCAGGAACCAGGTGCAGCTGGGGGGCAGAGGGGGGTGTGCTTGAACTTGAGGCTACTGCTACCATCATTAGCAGATGAGATTCAATTCCAAGTCGCTGCATTCAGGGGCTTTACCTAACCTTTGGGATGGTAAGATTAACACCTCTGGATGGAGGGAAAGTTAAAACTAGGGGCCTCTGCTTTGCAATTCTGATTCCCAGTCCTGAAACTGGAGATTGCCTCCTGGGGCTATCTGCCCAGGCTTCTGAGCACTTACTTTCCACAGTTTATAGAACTTTCATCTTAAGGGCACTCAGCCAAATGTGCAGCCACCAAACTACCCCTCCACGGTGCACTCTCATATACACGACTTGAAAAGTCTCGAGCATTAGGGATCAATGCTCCAGATTTCACCGGGGACGCCTGGCTTCCACCGGGACATTAAAAATCTTCCACCCACCACACTGACTTCCCCTCGCCACCTGCCTGGAAGAAGCCATCTAGCATGCGCCTCTGCACCACATTGAGTCAAGTCAGCCTTGCCGGAGAGCAGCTGGGCTTACCAACACCCACCTGTCTGTGTGCAGGCTGCAGGAGTAGGAGCCTGCCCTCAGGATTTTCACAAAATGGATGGTGGCAGCATGGACACCACAAGGAACTCTGGGCAGTCTGAGGACGCTACCTAGCAGAGGGACACAGCCATTCGTTCTAAGACATGCTGAATCACTTCCAGGGAAAAATTGATCTGTCTCCAAGTGGCCCCCCCCAACCCCCAACGTGATAGGTAAACAATTAGCTGCATCATAGAGTCGGTTCATAAAAAGAAAAGATGCTGAAGAAAGCCGAGATAGAAAGGCCGACCAAGAAGACCAGGGCCAGCTGTGAATCGTCCCCCCCACCCTACCCATGCCTTATGACACCATTTGTGTTCCGTCAGTCACTGGCTTATGCTCAGTCTGCGCTGGGAACTGAATACCCTATTCAAAGGGTTACTCACACGGCGTGTTATTGCAATTTAATATTTTCACACAGAGACACGTCATTATCTCGCAACCTGACACCGGCAGCATAATTCTGTAATTTTTCAAGAGGCCTAATTTTTTTTTTCTCAATGTGAACACCAGAGGCCCAGGATTGTCTAAACAGCCCCATCTCCTCTTCGTTCTACCTCAGACTTCTAGACATGCAGAAAGATATTCTTCACGCACAGATCCCCGTGGCCTCTCTTCTCCCACGACAGTCAGCTGCCAAGCAGTTCGGGGGCAGGCCTGGCACCAACTGCTGACAGCAACTGTCTCCACACCTTGCAGACCCAGGGGTACAGGGTCCCCCAAAACTAAGTGGGCAGGGAAGCTTGTGACTCCTCTGACATACTGAACTGCAGTATAAATCTCATGCAAACGGTAGATCCTCCCCTGCATACCAGTACACACGTGTGTGCAGACATGCCCCACGCGTACGTCCACACCTGATGTGACGAGACGCTGTATGGAGACAGGTCATGAAGGATCCACTTTAGGGTCTACTTTTTCTCCCACCAGTACTGTTGACTCAAGCCAGGCCATCTCTCTGCTGGCTGCTGCCACCGGAAGCCACACTACTCTGTTTAAATCAGTAGATAGTCTCTGGTGTCCACAAGGGACCCAGGGTCTGTAGGAAGCATGCTGATGGCCTGCATGCTGACAACCCAAGAATCCCACTGCTGACCCTGGGGCTGACCCAGCAGAGTGGCCAGTGTGCTAGAGGGCAGGCCTAGTCCCTTCCTAATGTGGCCTGCGATGCCATCAAGTCAGCATACACCAGAGACGTCAATTCTGAGCCCAGTGCAGGACGTCGTCACATGGCTTTTCCTCCATGTGGGGTTTTGATGGAGACTCCAGGAAGAGAGGAGGCAGCAGGATGCCTGAGATTAACGTCCAGGCTTTCCAAGGCAGTTCTGTGTCGTCCTCTTTGCCCCGGGACAGCGTGGTCTCTCTGTGGCCACCACTCTGGCTCCTCCGGTGAGTGTAATTTTCAGTCTTTGTTTAAATGTTTTATGGACGGATGTGACTGGGCCTCTCTGAGGAGACCGTGGCCGCCCATTGGGCAGATATAAATGTCTGAGCCTTTTCAATTCATGCTCCTTTCCCTCGGAGACCTGGCTGCAAGGAGCAACCTGAATCTATTATGGAAATCCGTATTTTGGTGTAATATCGACTGTCGGCTTGTGAATATAGACACAGGATTAAACGGCATTGCAGGAAAGAGTCCCAATCACTTTCAGGACCAATTCTTCATGCGCTGACCCAGCCTGCTCTCTGCTAAGATGCTGAGGCCCTGCTGCCCAGGGGCTAGAGAAGCGAAGCGCATTACAACAAAACCAGCCAGGTTCTCCAACAAGCCTCCTTCCCTCTCACTTCTCTCAGCTTTCCCAGTGTGAAGTAAGGGTGGGGCCCAGGCACCTCCACCAGCAGAGGTCAAGGTCCACAGGACAGCCAAGGTAGGTCAGAGAGCTATTAGTCTGGCTCAGGCCTTCTCCCTGTCTGAGGAGACTGAACACAGAAGCACAAACCCTAAGGAAGTATCTGGCACAGAATACGCAGAATTAAGGGCAATGTCTTTCTCTGAGTGAACTCCTAAACAGTGCTCTGTGGGGAAGTCCTCTAACCCCAGGTGAGCCAAGGCCAGAGCCCAGCCCAAAGCAGACCCACAGACCTTGTGCAGGGCTTCTAGAAAGGTGAACAAGAGCGTAGAGAGATGGAGCTGCCAAAGCAAACCAGAGGCTCCCACCCTTGCAGGACCTGGGAGGCCTCTGATAAGGAAAGAGCTGGCAGATGCCAACAGCTGTTTCAGCCCCAAAACAGATGTAATGTTGGAAAGCTTGTTTGGCTGAGAAGGAAAGGCAATGGGAGGAGGCAGGGGAATAAGGGGAGGTAGCTTTGAACACAGTGAGCCCTTCTGCACTTCTGCATACACAGGTCCATGACAGGCCCAAGCACCTGTGCCTCTGAGCTGGAAAACCAAAGAAATAGCAAATGATCTGTGTTCCATTTCATGACGCGGCTAAATAGCAGGAATCAGAACAGGACGGTGCTGGAATAAAGAGAGGCCCACCGCATGCGCGACCTCTCGATCGGGTTTTATTCTCACTCACAGCTGCCCTGAGATGATGGTGGTCTACCCTCTCTGCCTGACCTCAAAGTCTTCCAGGGTAGGAAGCTGAAGAATGGCAAAGCCATTTCCAAACAGGAAGCTAGCCCAAAAAAAAAAAAAAAAAAAAATTGTTCTGATTCCCTGTCAGATCTGATCGAGGTTCTGATGTCCACAGGCCCCAACTCCTTTGCAGAAGCAGTGGCCAAACAATACAGCAGACCTTTCAGGATCCTTCAAGATGGTTCTCCCTGGGTGAGGCAAGGAGCTCAAGTGTTTGGGACAGAGTCAGAGACATACAGATGCTGCATCCAAGTTAAAACTGACTCTTATTCCTAAGGCAATCTTGCTCTTATCTGGCAAATCTTAGCTGCAATGGGACTCGGGATCCCAGAAGAACAGTGCACACAGCAAAGGAGAGCAGAGAAGGAAGCCCCCAGCGTTCTCCCCCGAGCCTGTGCAGTGGGGGCATGGGAAGCCAGCCGAGGTCCACATGAACCCTCATGGGTAGCCTCCAGGGCTTCTTGGGCCAGGCTTTGAGATTGGCACTAAGCGTTCAGCTTTGTTTTCTTTCTAAAGTAAGGAAGTAGACAAAGCCACTTATTTCTCAGCTCAACAGTATACGGACTGGAAAGCAAATTGGAGGCATATGGAGGTCACTTCAGTAGGGATTGCTCCAGAACCAGGGGTCTAGGGAGACCAGCACTAGACACAGCCCAGACACTCTGCCTGTCCTACCAGAGGACATAGAGACGGCTGTGTCACCCCCATATGCCCTACCCAATTCACTAGTACTGACATTCATGTAGAATATATTCCTCGACAGAAAAAAAAAATTAAAAAAAATAAACAAAACAAAAAACCAGTCTGTCTGGCTCCATCTAGGTACATCACGAGGCCGAGGAAAAGGAACGTAACATCAAGGAGACGGTCCCTGTGAAATCACCTATGGAATTACCTATGGAATCCCCAAGGCTTGGGAAACCTCATACTCCAGCAGCCCAGCTCGCCTTCCTCTGCCTTACTATGAAGTGACTCCAAGGCCACATCATGCAGCCAGGCTCTGTCACCAGAGACACGTCCTTGTCCTTTGAGCCACTGCACCACTTCAGACCACTTGGACACACAACTCAGAAGCTAAAAGAAGCAAGACTCTCAAGAGCCCCACCCACCCACCCACCGCTCACTTCCCACAAGACCCTCTGATGCTGTTTCGATGCAGAATAGGGAACCAGGGTCACCTATAGCTCCTCCTAGCAACTGCAAACTCAGCTGACTTTCACAGAGGCAACGTGGATCCAGGATCCAGTACACATACATGAAAGTGCACATGCGCGTGCGCAGACACACACACACACACAGAAGATACACAAAGCACTGACCCAGAGATAAGCCTCATTTTCTGACGCACGTATGTTTTCCACTGCACGGCTTCACTCCCTCACCAAGTTTATTAGGCTGTACCCACTTACTGCTCTGGAAAAGCCAGTGATCAAGAATTGTGCTTGCCTTGTTCTCCCAAACAGGAACTCAGTGTGAGCAGAGCCAGTCCTGCTTGCTGTACTCAGAAACAGGATGTGGATAGTTCTGCTCCCATACCTATAAAGGCCCACACAGATGTGCACCAATTTTCCTTCCCACCTGAGCCAGAAGGTTGGATGAGCTAACTGGCCCCACAGAGTGCCCTCCAGCCGGCAGCCCTGGCTTTCTTTCAGACCACTTTGTTCAACACCCTACACTCTCAAATCTGGGTCTCGGCCACAGTGGATAAAGACCCCATTTTCATCAGATTTCCCTTTAAACACAGACTCCACTGCCTCAGCTTTTGAGGGATGAGCACTTGGGGGGCAGGAGCTGCAGGAGCCAAGATGTGTGAACGTGCACGGGGAAAAACGGAGACCCGTATTTAGAGATGAAATATTCACTGGGGCCGGCCATGTTTTAAAATGATTATAAATTATTTTAACAGTGCATTTGCAAAGGGTTATAAAAACAGCCATAATATATTTTTTCCCTTAGATTCTAGAATTACCAGTATGACAGCTAATGCAATAATGATTTGTTTCAAATGCCAGTGTTTAAGCTGCACAAAGCTGATTTCAGACATTTTTTCCAGTAGGCCACATTGTACTTAATGAAATTAAACACACCAATCGCATTTGTCCCCAGGGGACGAGGAACTGAACACACCACTGGTTTATTTTTTTATTAAAATAAATTGCAGCCGGCAAGATGGACTAATTGCATACAGAATTTAAAAAGAAACATTCCATTGATATAATTAAGCCAATTTTCACGGACAGAAATAGTTATAGTGGATATAAAATAAGCAAAGCCTTCACTTCACCAGAATCTGCCTTCCCTCCCCCCTCTTTTTTTTTTTTTTTTTTACACAAAATGTTAACTATTAAACAAATATGTATCTCAAGTGGCCAGCACTCCTATCTTCAGCTTGCCTGTAGTACTCATTGTTCCTCTTTCTCGTGAGAGGCACCCCCAGAGAGCACAGGATCTGAGAACAGGAGGTGAGTGGTCCACCCATCTCTGGCTTCAGGACTACGAGAGTGGAGGGCACTCTGAGCACAGAATGGTCACAGTGGCTCTGGCCATAAGGTCCCACCCAGCCTTGAGGAACAACGGCCAATATCAGAGACCCTGCACAGTCCTACAGCTGAGGTCTGTAGGGAGCAGGAGCAGTATACGGTACTGCATCTCTCTAATTTCCTGAGGAAGACAGGTGGATTTTTCCTTGATAGATTAGGGGTAGGGTAAGTAGGCAACTCCAAGTCCTCTGTGTGAGGTTTTTGTACTTGTGCTTGGCAGAAGATTGGGGGGCAGGTAGACAAGGCCCATCCCTGGTCAATACTAACTACCTAGAATCTGCCCTTGGAGAGGGTACCCACAGCCAAAGGAGGAGAAGCTAGCTGTGTGACAATTTCCTGGAGGGGAAGGGTCCAGCCCTGAGCAAAGAGAATTCCAACCTGCAGACAAGTAGGGTATAAGCCAGACGACTGAATTCACAGGTTATAATGCATGGAATCTACCTGCCCTTTATGAATAGACCATAGTAAGCATTGGTCTTGAAATACTTTAACCCTGATACATTGAATTAATTGATTAATTAACTAAAACTCTACAGAATTAACTACAGTCTGCAGTACCCTAATAAGAAACCCTGAAGGTCTTGAACTGGATTTCAACAGTATGAGTTACCGCACCTGTCTAGGCTCTCTAACCTTCTAACCTCTGGAGGAAGGGTTCCAAGGTTCCACACTCCTTCCTTCCCTTCCCTGGGCCAGTGGAGGGGATGCCAGTCAGCGGCCACCTCACACCTACCTGGAAGAGAGGGTGAAAGGACACCCACAGGCACTTTGAGAGGTCTCTTCCCTCCTAGGCTTCTATCATTAAGGAACAGGGACAGAGCAACTCACAGTGCAGCTTACCCTCCACCTTGGTTTCCGGGATCACTTTTCCTACCCTGGATGGGCAGGCACACCTGTATGCTCTCCGGAGAGCCCAGGTTGAACAAGGGAAGAGTAAAGGAACAATACCTTGCACTGGGGATTTCTGGGCCATGTGGAGGGGTCTGGAAATTCAGGCAGAACACCCAGGAAGCCAGAAGGTGGCCCCCAAGTAAAAAGGCACCTTCGTTGCAGTAGCATCTGGGTCAGAGTCACAAATTGGTGCAGTATGGATGGAAACCTCCTAACTACTGCTGGCCCACCAAGGCAGGTGGCTGCTCAGGCTGCCTTTCAGCAAAGCTGAGAGAGAGAGAGAGAGAGAGAGAGAGAGAGAGAGAGAGAGAGAGAGAGAAGAAGAGAGAAAGGGAAGAAAGGGAAGAGACATAGACAGACAGACAGAAACACACAGAGAGAGAAAGAGATGGAGGGAAAGAAAGGGAAAGAGGAGAGGAGAAGGGAGAGAGGTGAGGGAAGGAGAGAGAGAGAGAGGAGAAGAGAGAGAGAGAGAGATTTCCTCTATCTCAAGGAAGTTCTTTCCTGAACTGGGAGGTGCTACCAGCGTCCCCCCAGGCTTCTACGGAGGGAGCTTCTGAACCCAAGGCTTGAAACTGGGTTTGATTCAAACCCTGATAATTGTATTTAATGCTATTTGAAATTTTTTAAACGAAATTACTGCAAGATTTTTTTTTAATCCTGGATAATTTTGTTGAAACTCTTAATTATACATAACCTTAATTACCAGAACCAGCCCCCTCCCCTCAAGGACCCCTAATTGCCTCCTAATTGAATAAAACAGAGGGCTAATCACACCCCACAGAAGCCCTGTAAGCAGTCGCAGCTGAGGCAGTGCCGCCCTCTGGGGAGGGAGTTCACACCACCCTTACCTAGCCTCTTGGTTCTCTGCCCAGGTAGGGGTTTTGGGGGTGTAAAAACTGCAGGACTAGCAAAGGCTAGGAGGTCTAACCTGCACCTGTACTTCCCAGGCCTCCAGACTGCTGGAGAAGCAGGCACCCCAAGTCAGTGGACTGCTAGAGACCCCGGGGCATAGTCACCCCCCCCCCAACCCCGCAGACCTATCCAACACCTGCTCTACAAACTGGCTTTGGCAAGACCTACACACACACCCCTCAGGCCTCTGGTCCCTCTAACACCATCCAGAGCAGAGCGCAGAGCCTCGGGCACTGGCCGCCAGCCCTGCACTCCACCCCTCCACCAAGCGGGCTCCACAGTTCGCCTGAAGCGGGCAAGACAATCACTTCCCTGCCTACAGGTTCTTGCTGCTGTTGGCAGCTCTCATCCGTCCCAGAGAAAAAGATTGACCCCTGTGCTCTCACTTCCCTGGGGAGGGTAGAAAGAGGACAAGAGAGACAGTCAGCCTAGCCACTCACACCCCTGCATGTCTCAACGGCAAGGGCGGAAGGAACAAGGAACGCAGGCCTTAAGCTGGGCCTCCAATCCTTCACACGGTATTAGAAAATTCATCACCCCCAACACGTGCAACAATCAACGTCCCACACCTAGCAGGGTGGGATGCATGGTATTTGGGACAGTGGGGGTCTGTCACTTCGATAGAAATCGGGTCTCTAGGGTGGCTCTCGTGGGGATCCCAGCAACAGAGTCCTAGCTGTGCTGTGCACTGGAGGTTAGGAAAGCAGCATCACCAACCAAGACCCCAAATGCCCACCTGGCTCACACCAGTGTTGGAACAATACCCTATTGTTAAAAACTTCGTTTTTAAATGTGGGGGCCAAGACAACCTCAGGTCCTTACTGGCCAGCTCTGGCCCAGGCTGAGTAAGGGTACCCCTGAACTGAACTGTCTTCACTTTGCTCCCGGCTCAGGCTTAGACTTCCCACCAACTGAATCACAGTCCACACTGGGGTACCTCAAAGGCTTCTATCCTTAGGAAACTCAACACGTGTCTGCTCTGGGCCCCTAAAATCTACCAAATGGGACACCTAAAGGCCCAGCTTGAGTAAGCCATGCAGACAGAGGTCTGGAATAGGAATACCAGGAAATACAAACGAAATTATACCTCAAGATGCACGCTCTGGGACAACCCCCCACCCACGCTCTGGGACAACCCCCCCACCCAAGCCCTGTGTCCTGACAGTACATCCATTGACCCATCCGTCCATCTGTTCTCAGGACAGCTCAGTCACAGCTCAGGGGCCTGAATATGAGGGCAGAACAAAACCCTTGAACCACCATGACCTTGCTCTTTCTCCTATTCCTGACCCTGTCGGCTAGCCTAGGAGGCTTCCGGGCTGTCTGCTAAGTGTCTGCTAGTCACCCCTGTTTCAGGTAAACGAGTCAGGTTCCCAGGAGCCTTACAGGGCCGCTTAAAATGTTGTCTAATGAAATAAAATCTTGAGTGAGCCCTGGACTGTCTTCCATCCTGAGCTGCCTCACCCGTCTTCTTGAGGGGGCTTTGGTGGTAGCAGTAACAGTCATACAGCCTGGAACCGGGTCTCCAGGGTAACACTCAAGCAGAGACCCTGGGTCTGTCGGGCAAGCTTCTGTGGGTTGTTTCCAAGAACGCCCTGGAAGCAGACTCCTGAACTGGCACTCCGGTTGTGCCCTTCGGTTCTTGGCCTCCAGGGAAGGCCTCAAGATCGTCGCGGGACGCCCGTTCTGGCCCTACGTAGGGCCGGAGCCAGGTGACCTTCCCCACCTGGTGGAGGTAGAGCAGGAGGCCCAGCAGGGCGCCGAGCGGCTGTGGGCCTCTGGGAAGTTTCCGGGGCCGGCGCAGGTGTGCTAAGCCAGTCTCTCGCTTGCAGCGAAGGCAGCGACAAAAAGAGCGCACTCACTTTACAACTCTCTCCTTTTCCAGCTTTGGGTCCTTCCTCGGTGAGAGCTTGACCATCCAGCCTGCAGCCAGGGGGTCGAGTCTCCCAAAGGCCCACAGTGCACACCGGACTCTTAACAGTGCACAGCACACCCGCTCCGTGCGTCGTGGAGAGTCACCCAACACGCACACAGCCCCTTCGCATCCACTGGGAACCTACTGGCCCTGTTCGCCCCAAAAGGGTCAGAGGTCATGGGTGGCCCAGAAGGCCGAGGTCAAGGGCAGCTGGCCAGGGAGCTCGGCAGGAAAGGGGCTCCTAATCGAGGGGCCACGAACTCCAACGGCGGAGCTCAGGGAAGCTTGGCGGAGGCTGGAAGTTGCTTTTCCCTGCAGGGTGGGCGCGCGGCCTAAGGCAGCCAGGCTGCCGTGGGGCCAAGTTCGGCAGGGTCCCGAGCTCAAAGTGCCTGGCTTTTTCGGAAAACTATCGCGGATCCCACACCCGCTCGCTGGGCTCATGCTCTAAGAATTCGGCTCTGGAAGCCGCGAGGCCCGGCCAGGCAGAATCCTGCCCGGGAGGCACAGACCGACCGGCCTGGTGATCAGGCAGGGACCTGGAGCCGGCGTGCCGGGTGCCCCCTTCGCCAGCCGGTGGTAGAGGAGGGGGCGGCGGGTCGAGCGACTCGGATCCTCTACGCACAGCGCTCAACGCTTCGCTGGAGCCGGACCGTGGCTCGGGCTGTTGGAGCCGCGCTTCCCCGGCCGCGTTGCGGCGGGTCCCCACCTGCTGGCTGCAAGGGACGAAGCCCCGGGCCCGACTCCTGCCGATGGCGCCAGCACTGGGACGGGAGGGCGCGCGGGCAGCTCGGAGACGCGGTGGCCGTAGTGCGGACGGCGGGAGCCGGCGAGCTGCGGTGGGGACCAGCCTGCTGCCGGCTGTGCGCACAGCCCCAGCGCGGCCCGAGGCGGAGCGAAAGAGAAAGTAAGCCCCGGGCCCGGGCAGCCTCGCCGGGGCATTGGTCCCTTTGGGGCTCGCGGGTGCCGGGGACAGCGTGTGCGGGAGGGTCGGAGCAAGGCCAAGCGAGGCAGGGCGGCGGGTAGCACGGCGGCCAGTGGGGACCCCGCTACCGGAGGCGCCGGCACCGGGCGGCCGGAGCGAACCGCGAGGATCACAGAGGAGCGCCGGCCACCACGCGGGACACCACTTGGGAATAAACTTCACGAGCACAGTTTCGAGCGCAGGAAAAAGTCTCCATGTTGCTTCCCCGGCAGCTGTGGCCGTCCAGCCCCTTGCTCCCGGGGAGCCGGGTGGGCGCCGGCCCGCGCCCCCTCCTCCGCCCCCTCCCCGGCTCAGGGTCTCCCTCCTCTGAGCCCGGCTGGCGGACGCCAAAGGCGGTGCTCTAGCGCCCACTATTTCAAAAGCCCGGAATATGATTTGACCAGGACTGAGAGCCACTCGGAGAGAGAGAGGGAGAGAGCGAGAGGAAAAGTTACTCTCCCCTTTCGTCAACTTTTCGCTAACTTTCGCTTTTCTCGCTCCTCCACCCCGGCCCTCCCCCTCCGCCCCCCTCCCCGGCCCCCACCGCGCGCCTCGGGTTCCCGGCCCGAGCGCCTGACACTGTGGGGGGGGAGGGGGTTCGGCGGGGAGGGGGCCGGCGCCTTCGGGGAGCGCGCGCGGCCCGGGCGCCCCGAGCCTCCGCGCCGAGCCCGGCCGCCCCGGAGCGCGGGAGGCGGAGCAGCCCCCGGGCCGCGCGGTCGACCGGGGGCCGGAGCCGCGGGCGCGCCGACCGCGCCCCGACGCGCACCCCTGGCCCGGGTACCCCCGGCCCCGCGGCCCGGGCCCGGCGACGCGGCGCGGTCGAGCGCGGGAGACTTACTTTTGGCTAGCTTCCTCGCCCTAGCCTTGGATCGCATGGTGTCGGCTCGCGGAATCTCTCTCCTCCTCCTTGAGCCCAGAAGCAGCTACACACTATCTTCATCTCCCTAGCATTGTCAGTTTGGACACCTTCGCACATGCGCACAGAGCACTCAATCTGACACCCCTCGCCGGGGCCAAAAAAACTTTGCAATGTGTTCATCATCCTCTTCGTCGCGCCGCCGCCGCCGCCGCCTCGGCGCGGGATTGGGGGGCTCTCCGAGGCCTTCTCGGTCTTCACCTCACTTCTCTCTCTCCCCCCTCCCCCCCCTTTTCAGCGCAGCTCGGAACTGGCCCTTTAAGAAAACATTCCGTGCTCGTCGCTCCCGCCCGGGGCCCGCACCCCGGACACTTTAAAAGGACCCAGGTAGCCCTGGAGGCGAGGTGACGGTCCCCCCGCCCTGGCCCTGCGCAGCGCAGCGCTGTGGCTCCTGCCCAAGCCCGGCCGTAGAGGAGACTGGCCCGCGGCGGGTTTCTGCGCGACTTCCTCGGATCTCCCCGCAAATGCGCTGATAGTTCGGACGCGGGTCCGGGCTGCTTTTGCTGCGTTTTATTGCGTTTTATTACTAATTAAAAAGCTTTCGTTCGCCGTCGCCCCAGAGCGCTCTCCTCCCGAACTCCCCTCGGTCCCCGCCCGCACCCCGCGCTCGAGGAGGGGGTGTCGGGGCCAACGCTCCCGAACCCGGCTCCTCCGAAGCCCCCGCCGCCCGCCGCCCCCCGCGGGCCTCCCGCCCCCGCCCCTCCCCCCGCCCCACCCGTGGCTGCAGCTTCGGGCTCCGCGGCTCAAAAACAAACAGCCGAGGCGCCGCCAGCTCCGAGCTCTGCCACCGCCCGGGACGCCGAGCGGCGCTGGAGCCGTCGGTCCTCGGTCCGGCGCGGCGGCTGAGGCCAGCGCGCCCCGCGTCGGGGGCAGCCGTGCCGAGGCCCGCGTCTTGTTCTGGGCGTCCCGGGGCGTCCCGCACCTCTGCACCTCCGGGGTGGGCCCGTGCGCCCCGGTCTCCGCGCCCCGTTGGGCTGCGGCCCCGGCCCCCAGGTGAGTACCGGGTGCGGAAGCGCCGGAGCTAGCCCCTTTCGGGAGCTGGGGTCCTTTCCGGACACTTCCCTCCGGCTTCTCCCGACCCAGGTGCCGCTCGGGTTGGAGAACCCGAGGCACAGGTGGAGGAGTGCGGGCAGGAAAGTAGCCTGCGCTTTATCTCTGAAACCTTCACGCTCGGAGCTCAGGTCGGCGAGGGGCCTGGCTGGGCAAGAACAGGGTGGCCCCAACTAAGAGGCCTACTGGGGTGAGTGTGGATTCCTCCTTCGAATACAGCTACGATTTGAGTTTGAATTGGAAACAAACGGAGGGCTGCCGGGCTGGGTCACTGCCCTGGGCGCCCTCCTGGAACACCAAGGTACCTCTAAGGCAACAAGATTCAGAGCTGTCACCGTGTCACCTGAGCCCTCACAGGGGTGGGCGCCATTTGGGTCTTTCTGCCTCCCAGGTGGGCTTCTCGCCGTTCTCACCCCTTCTTTGTTGTGACGGGTCTCCTAGTACTGAAATCTGCACACCGAAATCCCATTAAAACAGCAATCCCCCAGAGGTTCTCCCTATAGATTCCCTCACCCAATGGAGAGTGCTTCTGGGCCCCAGCTACTCCAGAGAAAAACCCAGAGCTGGTGGCAGCAGTATGCTGAGCCTTCTGACTGCCTAAGGAGTCACTCCCCGAGGCGATTCAGACGCGTCTGAGGAGCCCACCGCTTTGGGTGCCTAGCCCTGCACCCAGCTGGCTGCACAGATGGAGGCCCCGTTGTGGGAAGGCCTGGCTCTTCCTCTTTCTCAGTCTCTACCTGAGCCGAGTCACAAATCCACTCATTTTATAGTACTAGGCTCTGGGGGTCGTGGTGAGGGACTTCCAACGCAGACTAAGGCACCACTGCAGCTCTTGGTGGGTCTTGGAGGGCCCCGAACCTGCTCACCCCAACAGGGTGGTGACAGAGCCCAGCAACATAGGAGATACTGCTCCGTTTTGGCCCCAGTGACCTCCAGCCTTAAGTATCACAGCAGGGAAGGCTCAAGGTCACCTAGAAGTGTAGCGCCCCAGGTGTCCCTTAAGATTTGGAGAACACCCCAGGAAAAACACAAAGAAGCTAATCAAGATGCTAACGAGGGACCCTGATTTTCCCCCACCCTAGCCCAGCCATGGCTTTTTTTTTTTCTAGACCTGAAGGCTGCCAGGGGTCCCCCCCCCCCCCCAAACACATACACAGAGACATAACGGTTCTACTTCTAGGGAGTCCTCCTTCTGGTCCCCTCTCTGCTCAAGGGCACACAGAATTCTGGCCAGATTGGACCAGATCAGTCTAGGATGGGAGCAGGGAGCTGACCCTTGCCAGTAGAGGTGTTGGGAACTGGTTGTAGCAAGTCTTTCCTGCTCTTGGCTGCCACCGTCTGAGCTAGGGGGATGACCTGCTTGGGTAAGAAGCCTGAGAACCAAGGCTGACCAGGAATCCCCCAACCCACCCCCCAGGTGCTGAGATGACTCCTAGGTGCAAGACCTTCTGCTCTGGGAGAGCCCTGGCCCTGGCCAGGCCCTGCCCCCACGTGGCCAGACTTAGAAGCTGAGCGGTCAGATGTGGAGGAATTCCTCAAAGAGAGTGGGAAAGCAAGGAAAATCAGACAGAGGTCCCCTCAGAGGCCGTTTTGTATTTCCATCCCACCAAGAAATTTTTTTGGCAGGGATGGGAGTTGACACTTAGGGGACAAGTATGGGCAAGTGGAGGTCCTTTGGGGAATGGTGGTTACTAGATGCCTCAAGAACCGTTTTAAAACGGTTCAAGCTCTGGGGAGTTTGGGGGCCATAGACTGTGGTGAGAAGTGCTGCCCACTCCACTCCTTCTTTGGAGTAACTCCCTGTGCGGACTGCCAATACGGCCAAGTTCGAGAACCAACTTCATTGCTGGTAGGGGAGGGGTATGCTAGTGAAGAGACTTCCCACAGACTTCTGCTGTGCTTCAGGCCCACTCCTTCTAGCCAGCCGACTGACAAAGAGGTTGTAGAGCCACATTAGATCACTCTTGGGGACTGGAGGAGGACCAGACTAAGGGAGTGGTCCTTGGTCACTTAGGGAGCTCGGACTCTACTAGTTCCTTCCTACTACCTTTCTGTAGCCACACCCAGTTCCAGGCTTCCTAGGGGAAGCTAGCCTGTGGGGAGATGCAGGGGTCAGAACTGACACTTTACCCCTGGTGTAGGGTGGAGATTCACTACAGCCCCTTGTGCAGCCTGTGTCTACTACCACCGCAAACTCTTGTCCTCTTCCCTCTACGTTCTTTAGCCTCCCCGCGCTCAGTCACAACCTCCCGCTGTGCCACCGCAGGTCCCCTCCCGTAGCAAAGAAAATAAAAGCACCTCTACTTCCCTTGCCACGTGTGCTTTCCAGGCAAGCTGGAAGTGTCTTGGGAGGGATCTTTGTCAGACTACCAGTCCTCACCCTATAGTAGCCATGAGCCACCAGGCCAGGATGGATGAGGGTCTCCTCACCACGGGAGTGTGTTTTCACATCCCGTGCCCTTGACGGAGGTGGTGGTTGGAGCAGAGACAGGAGCAGGGAGTCACCTTCCCTCCTGAGGCAAGAACGGAGACTGCCTGAAGATAGGTTCTGTCAGGGTGCTTGGGATAGGGTACAAACACCCAAGAATTGTCCCCAAGCAGGCCTAGGGAGTGGCTCCAAAGGCGGGGTTTCCCAGCACCCAGTCTCCATTTTACGAGCTACCCTGGAGCCATTTTCAGATTTCCGTTTGGGTCTACCCTCCTAGCTCCAGGGACCTCGACGTATCCGGATGATCTTCAGAACAGAAAGATGGTAGTCAGAATTTCCGTCCAAGGGGTTCTTTCTGAAGATTTGGGGACCTCCCAGGGCCAGCACCAGTTTCTGGTTCCAAAGTGGGTCTCTGAGAGGTGTGGGATGCTCTCCACCAAGACTTCCCAGGAATGCAACCTTGTAGTCGATTTCGAACAAACCGCAAATGTTCAGAAACGGACTTCCTTGTATCACAGGGTGATTTCTGTCCCCCTTTCACTGGCCATGTCCTAGAGGCCTGTGTAGGCATCCGTGTACGGGTGCTGCAACCGCCTAAGGGATTCCAGCAGAATTTCTCTGCCCTGAGCCCCTGCAGCGGTGACGATTAGGAGATGATTCGCCACTTGCTTGCACACTTGGTGGTGTAGACTGTGAGAACATGGTGAGGGAATTGTTTTGTTTTGTTATAAAACACTGAGAGATAAGGCCTGAATTTCCTCGCCCTCTTCCCTGTTTAAGTCCAGAAGGGAGTTGGCTTTTATATTTTGTGAAAACGCTCTCCAGAAGGCATAGGAAACCCTGAAGAGCACAGTGTGCGGGATCAAATGCAGAGAAGCCCTGGGCTCTTAAAACTGTACTGGGGCTGCGGCCACCTGAAGAGCAATAAACAGAATCGGAATCGGCTTCTCACGCTCTTCCCCTTATTTCCCCAACCATTCCAAAATCCACCAACGAATCTAGATCTGCCGCTCGCACCCAGAGACTCCTTGAGTCACGTGCTAGTCCCGGACCAAGTAGCGGTGCAGCTAGTAGGTCCCTTCCCTCTACCCGTGCTCACCAGCAGCAACTTCGTTACAGATACCGTCTTGGAGCCCTGGAGCCCAGGAGTGCGCTGAGCCTATTGAAGCCGCGTGGCACTGACTCGCGGCTCCTGGGACTGCCAGCCTAGGATGCTCCCGTTTCTAGCGAGCGCAAGTAGGGAGGGCCCTGGCAGCAACGAAAGCACCAAGCTGTGAGTCTCTCTAGCCTAGAGGCCGAGGCTTCACGGAACCACAGTGCGGAGCCTGCCTTCCATGCGCAGTGACGTCCAGAGCTATTGGAGCAAGGCACCCTAGTCTACTCACTCATCTTGAATCCGAAACTACATTTCGTTTTGCAGAGTCACCTACTACTTAATGATTCCGAGGCAGACTCGGACCGTACAGCTGACACTCCGTTTGGAAACCAAATTTTGCGTTTGGAACTGAGTGGTGCTGCACCCCACAGCTGCAACTGTTGGGTGGGAACTGCTAGGTAATTCTTCTCCTCCAGTTACCCTTCTGTGACTTGGGACCATTCATCGTTCTCTTCAGAGTTCTGTGTGATTGGCAGGCAAGAACGGTTAGTTCCAGGGCCAGGGTGAGGGCTAGCAGGCGCAGCCCACCCTCGTGAGCCACAATTTAAGCCCAAGAGGAGTGGTGCTAGGAGGAGAGGAATTTTCCCACGTGCCTGTGGAGCTATGTGCACATCCTTGTGCACTCCCGGCTCCCTCCCTCTTGCCTTCCTCACTCCGTGTTGGGTAGAGGAGCTGAGAATGTCTCCTCTTGGCCTGGGAGAGGATTTGGTTCTGTTCCTGTCCTTATGCGAGATAGAATTGCCAGAAAAATTAAAAATTAACAACAAGGCCTCTCCATCCAGGTCTCCAAAGTCTAAAGAAGGTGAGTGGGGGTTGTGGGGGCTGACGGAAGCTTATTGAGGGAACACTGGTCCTCCCCACATATACATTCATGTCACCCCAGATGGACCCAGTCCAGACTGAGGCTTCTAAAGAACTTCTCCTCTGGGAGAAGGTGGGACTCCGTAAAACTACCCCGTATTTTCCTCAGCACCAAGACCTCTGATCCAGACACTGAAGGAGCAGGAATGGGACTTTGATGGCCAGGGAGATGCCCAAATGGACTCTGCCTCCCCCGTCTGCTTTCTACTAAACCAATAACAGCCTAACACTGCTGTGGAGACATGCTTTGTGAGCCGGCAAGAAAAGGGCAGAGACCAGTATGGCCTGAGGCTGGGAAAAATTACCAGTTCGCAGAGTCACTAAAGGTGATGGAATCAGCGGCCCATGTCCTTCAGGGACAAGGTGCCTGCTCCCCACATGTCCCCAAGAGCCCCAAGTGGAAAAGCCTAGGAAGAGGCAGCGTGAATCCTAAGGGCTTCATCCTGGCTTTATGACCTTGGCTCACTGGCATTCCGCCTTCATTCCCCCTGACAGTTTACACCTGGTACTACGGATCCTCAAGAAAGGAAGGTAACCAGCTGCAGAAGGCACACTGCATTTAGCAGAGTGTCTTCCAGCCCCCTGCTACCTCAACGGGCTGTGCTACCTCAACGGGGCTGTGCTACCTCAACGGGCTGTGCTCTGGCCTCAACCTCCAATGGGGCTGTGCTACCTCAATGGGGATTCACTGTGTGTAAAGCCCAGGGACCAGGGTAAAAATGACCAGGTCTCCGTTTGAGTGTCTTCTCAGTCATGGCTTTCATAATTGTAACATATATATCAGGCATCAGCAGAGGGGATGTATCTACTGAGGAGGAGTGTGTTAGGTCTTGCCCTCTGTTGAAGAAACTATTCCTAAGCCAGTGTAAAGCCATTTTTATTAGAGCAGCTTGGTTACTTACAAGAGACCCCTGAGATCAAGCTTGTGGAAGGGGTGTGTGTGTGTGTGTGTGTGTGTGTGTGTGTGAGAGAGAGAGAGAGAGAGAGAGAGAGAGAGAGAAGAGAAAGAGAGAGAGAGTCATTGCACCTGCATCAGAGATTCTGGCCACTCCCACCTTTTGTATGTAATTCTGCCCTAATTACAGGTAGTCTCGGGGCTAAAATCTAAAGACTGGGTGATAGGACTAAAGTGGTTGGGAATACTGTTTATGACATCTACGGAGAAGTCATGCCAGGCTGGAGTAAGGTTTTGATGGTACAGCTGCTTGGGGAGTCACTCTCTTATAAGTAATCCTTTGCCTATGCTTCCTTGGTTCCCCAAGCTGAACTTCTATGGGATTTCATTCAGTTTGGAGGAGGGAGTACATGTTTATATCTTCCCAGGAAAGAAGTTTTTAAAACACCCTCCAAGTACACTTTGTATCCCTGCCCTAACCTGGCAGAGCTGTGTCTAAGGGATGGGCTGTTCTGGGTGTGGACATCGGGGTGGGAGGGGGGGACCTGTAACTTAATCAGACCACACTGCTTTAGGACCTTCTGTCAGCTCCTCAGCTCTCCAGAGCCCGTTCCCTGGTAACATGGGGTGAGTGGGTGGGTGCCCCTGGCAGTACCCTGGCAACAGCCTTTAGGTGAAGGTCGCTTGCCAGGAGCTCCCTACAGTTCTGTGGATCAAGCAGAGACAAGGGTTTTCCTTCCTGCCACTTCCCAGTTCCTCTCACCGAATCTAGGGTTTGTCCTCGAGCTTCTGAGCTGGAATCCTGGAAAGCACCTGGCTGGACAAAGAAAGAGCCAGTAGTTGGAACCCTGAGTGAGGATTCCTGGTCCTGGCAACTGAGGGTCTCACTCATTGTAGACTTCACAGCCTTCACCTTGTGGGTTTCACAGCCCCTGAGCTGCTGGCCTGCCTGTAACTGGATAGACTCAGCCACTTTGGCTCTGTGCTTCATGAGTCCATGGGCAACAGGAACCCTTTCCTACATCCCATCTCAGGGCTGAGCTGTGGCTGCCTGCAGTTGAGGGAAAGCCCTCATGCTGAGTCAATAGCTTTGGAGCGTCTCATCATGAGACTAACACACGGAGGTCACGTTCTGACACACTAGTATATATTCTGTATTTGAGCTTCTAGTAAGGCTTTTTTAAAAAAAAAATTATAAATGTGTCATTAAAAAAAAAAAAAAGTATCCATTAAGTCTTCACAAACCCAGAGCACATGGGACTCGGCGGTTCTGGAGAACATGAGTAAGCCAGTTTTCACATTAGAGAAATAACAGTTCTTGAAGAAATGTCGCACTTTTAAAAAAGAGGTTAATTAATAAACAGCAGGTAATTGTTCATGGCACGATGTGGCAGAGGGTAATTTTCATTTTTGAGGATGGAAGAGCCAGATACCCCTCCCCACTCAGCATTTCTCGGTAATAATCACCTTGGCTTCCCTTCCGTCTTTAATTTTTACAGCTGGAGCTGTTTATCATCGCTCCAACTTTCACTAAAAACAGGCAAAACTATCACTTAAACAAAGCTATTGAAAACTCGGCATCATATAGTGGGTTTCTTAACATAAATAAATCATACAAACCAAGATTTATGTTCAGGGAATGATGTCATTCATTGAGGGCTGCCTTCCCAATCAGATCAGGGGATCTCTCCTCTCTCTCTCCCTCTCTTCTCTCCATCTCTCTCTCCCCTTTCTCTCTCCTCTCTCCCTTTCTCTCTCTCTCTCCCTTTTCTTTTCTCTCTCCCTCCTCTCCCTCCATCCCTTCCCCCCTTCTGGTGTGTGAGAGAGTGTGTTTTGAGAGAGAGAGAGAGAGAGAGGAGAGAGAGAGAGAGAGAGAGAGATTGCAAGAACAACCTCTCTCTAGCATCCTGGAAGCTCTTCTGTTTATCTCAGGTTATCGAATTATCCTTGCCTTGTGTCAACCCAGCAGAGTCATGTCTAAGTGGCAAGAACATTTTTTTTTTTTCCTCTGCAGTTGAGGAAGGAAGAAAACCGGGCTTGTCCCAAGAACTCAGTTGGCTCTTGGTTGTTGCTCACGGCCCCTCTTCTGGTAAGATGACTTTTGGAGTGAGGTCCATAGGGGGAAGACACCTCTACAGAAGCTTAACCATGCTGAAACGACTGAGGGACTTTAAAGCCATGAAGAGATAAAGGAAAAGGCGGGCTATCCATACCATAGACTACCGTGTGGCTGCATGAAGCAAAGTGGATGACACTGGTTGTTAGAGAACATACATCTTGTGACTCAAGACTCACAGTTCAAAATGTCCGGAATCAGAAAACCCAGAGAGACAAGTTGGGGAGGGGGAGGGGAGGGGAGGGGGAGGGGGAGGGGGAGGGGGAGGGGAGGGAGGGGAGGGGAGGGGGGGGGAGGGGAGGGATGACTGCCTTGTGGAGGGCCCTGTGGTTCAGACATTCTGTAGTGAACCATGGTGTAGGCTACACAAGTCCAGCTTTAACTATCACTGTTCACTTTCCCAGATGAGTGTCACAGTGTGTGACCCTAATAAACTTGTTACTTACAAATCACTACTCAGCATTTGAGGGTTTTGTTTTTTTTTTTAATAAAAATGTAATATGTGAGAAATCAGCATTCAAGTGTAAGGAACTCGTCTAACTTTTCCCAGCAGACGTGAACAAATGCTCTTCACCCAGATATGGCACTAAGGACAGGCCCCTAGAACTGGTGTTACAGAAGGTTGTGAGCCACCAAAATCAAGTCTGAGGTTGCTTGTAGGATCACAAGCAACTTAAGCTTCCCCTCCCAGCACTTGATAACTGCATATATATCCCTAGTGATGGGAGTGATGGTGCCTTTATAGTACTACTCCCGAGTTCCCTCCCACCTTGAGGGAATGTTAGTAGGTCCAAGCTTGTAAGAGTTTCTGGGTTTCTAATATGTAATCTCAGCTGCTCTGGATTCAAGACAGCAATGGCCATGTTCTGCCCAGAAGACAGAGCTCCACATTTCCACACTCATGTTTAAAGCTTTAGCTTTCAAAGTGACCACACAAATACGGAATGGTCCCAGCATCTTCACACAGCTTGGAGGGTAGCATACGAGGACCAGGTCTAACACTTAGGTAAAGGGTGAGCCTGTACATGTATTCTTCACAGCTCTCCTTACAGCTCAAGGGCACTACTGTGTAGGTTTGAAGTTAACCTGTCCCTTCATTAGATGTAATTAACCAAAATCAAAGCAAGAGAGGACACACCCCTCCCCATTTCTACCTGTTTCTAAGGAGGTAAGTAAAAAAATCCTCCATCTACTCTCTGGGGGGAAGGGTACCAACCAGCCATGAATAAAAGGGTATTATTACAACCCTAACTCTGACCCAGTGTGCATGAACCCTGGCAATTGCATAAAGAGTTAAAGAGAGGTCACGTGGTATGTGATTTCAAAAAATAAAATGTCCAGAAGAGACAAAGCTACCAAGACAGAATGTAGATTGGAGCTGCTGGCAACAGTTGGGAAAGTAGTGATGTCCCCTGCATGCCAGGGTGGCAATTCTAGGCCTGAGAGCAGGTGAGCCATACACCAAGTCTATCTTCAGCCTCTAGACAATGGCAGAGGTTCATTCAGGAAAACACAGGAAAATACCACTGACCCAGATCAGGTGCCCAGCAGACTGAACTGTGTGGCTTTCATTCTTCAAGAGCCAATGCAAGAGCTGGAGAGATGACTTAGCTGTTAAGACCACTTGCTGCACCCACATGGTGGCTCCTAGCTTCTGTAACATCAGTTCTAGAGGATCCAAGGCCCTCCTTCTGGCCTCCATGATACACATACACTTAGAGTTATTGCACACCACCTATGTGATAGGCACAGTCACAGGCCCTAAGAATACAGCAGTGACCCAATTAGACGGGCCTCGGTTTTCCTTGAAGTCACATATTTGTGGAAAGGCAAGGCTGAGCAAGCTACATGACTTACCTCGTAGGTTACAGAGTGTGCCGAGTACACAGAGGGGGTGAAGACTTGGCCTAGGAGAGTTTTAGAATGTAACTCTTAGGACTTCACATGTCTGAAGGTATCTTTTCCTAGCAATAGCCAGGGGATAGTTGAGCTAGGAATAGAATTTTAGTGTGTGGATGAATTTTTCATTCAGAATTAGAATGTTGGCCAACATTTTTTTTTCTTCCAGGGGAGCTGAGAAGTCCAAGGGAGATTCCACTGCCTCTGGTTTCCTGTGACTTGTTTTTCCTCTTGGAAAAGCATAGCACCTTCTGTCTCAGATGTTTCCGTGTTTTCCTGAGCATGTGTCCTAGAGTATCTCTTTCCTTCTATGGTGGAAACTTCAACTTTTGGCAATTTTCTTAAAACATGCTATTGATAGTCTTCTACTTTATATTCTCCATCCTTGAGTTTTGCAACTTGAGGGTTTGTGGTACTTTTCCTCTCTCATGTAGGAAATGCATATGCCAAATGGCTGTCGTCCCTTGGCTGGCTCTCACATTCGGGGCTGTTTGTGTCTATGATTGAGCTCCATCCCTGGGTGATGGATCTTGAGGAACTCATCTGGTCTCCCAGGGGATCTTCCAGAGGGCCACTGGAGGGTCTGGCTGTCAGTCTTATAATGGACAAATTGAAGAGTCTGGGGTCTCTGCAGCTCCGGAGAATAAACCTTTGGATTTTTTGCTAACAGAAGGGAAAGACAGTTGTTCTATGGGAAGTGAAGGAGAGCTAAGGATTTAACTTCCTTATGGCATACTGCCATTGCTACAATTGCTGACTTTAGCAACCCCCACACTCCTCCCAGAATCATTCTTATTAATCCTGAGTTTTGGGTGCTCTATCCTCCAGCCCAGGGGAATTTTCCCCTTGCTCTCTGGCTCTCTGGGTTATCTAGGACTTACATAGACTTCAGCTGTGATCTCAGACCCGGCTAGTTCCTGTAGGAGGGAGTCGCAGCCCTGATACTCTACCCCCAACACAGGCAAGGGAAGCAACGGACACATCTGTGAAGAAGATATTCATAAAGTGAGATGACCAGTGTGATGTAATCCAAAGGTACAGAGGGAAGGTACTTCTTTGCCCTGTACCTCAAATCATCTTCTCCCTCATTCTGGTGGAATAGCTCTTCAGGGATCCCTGAGTGATCCTCCCCACACCCACAGCCCCCTAGAAATTCTTGCATCTGACTCTAGAGGACAGAGCCCCTCCAGGGTCCTGTAGTGACTGTCTATTCTGGTCTTCCAGCCTCCTGCTTCCTGGGCATTCTGAAGAGGACAGGAAGGAGACCACAAGGGAGGAGCTTGGGACAGGGGAGTCGGCCAGACCTTCCTCCTGTCATAATATCCTCCTGCTGCTTTAACTCACACTCAGTTATTATAGGTTTTCATGTGGTTCGGGGAGCAATGCTCTCCCAGCAAGCTTCTGGCACCGTCTCTCCTATATGGGACCCTAAGGTGATGGATTCAGCAGATCTGGCAGAGTCACCAGCCTCCTCCTGCAGAGGAAAAAGAAGGTAAAGTGGAAGCAGGCCTCTCCTCAGACCCTCCTGAGTCTGGGCCACTCTGAGGCTCACCTTGACTCCCTCAAGGTATGGTAGGGACACTTTGGTTGGGTTGGGGGCCTCCATCCAAATAACCCTGTGATCCCACACAGTCACCTGTGGGGTAATGCTGGACTCCCAGCAAATGAGCCATGGCAGAAACAGCTGCCTTAGGCTCCAAGGCTTTTATAGGTTTGCCTTAAAGATTTTATTCCAGAAAAAAACCCAAAGCAATTAATTCAAATTACAGAGTAGTCGTTTGCGATAATATTTGCTTTAAATATATGTTTAAAAAAAAAAAAAAAAAAAAAACCCTCAGCTGTGGGCCTTGAGTGAGTTTGAGGTGAAGGACACCTTGAAATAATTACATTTTTGCTCATTTTATGTTGTGAAAACGGCTTAGTCAATTTGGGGAGAATGTAAAGTGTTCAGCTGACTCCCCTATAAAGGCCGTGCTATTTCTCTTCCTGTCTCTGCCAGCATGACCACACTGGGATCGTTCGCCCTTTCGCCTCAAAGGTGGATGCCTTCCAAAAGGCGGCCAGGCACTGGCCCAGCTGCCTCTCAGTGCAGCTCTTGGCAGCAGTGAGGAGCAAGGCTCTTCTGGCTGGAGGTCCACCTGATGGGTGACTTCGGGAAACCTGGAGGACAGGCTCTGTGTACGGGAGTCCTCATGCTGGCCCACAGCTGGCTGATTGTTCCGGTGGAGGTGTGAGGGAATAGGGGATACCCCTCCCCAGTTTGCCACAGGAATGGTGATAGGGACTTGACCAGAGGCTAAGTGTGGCTCAGAGCAGGGCAGTGGGCCCAGCTAGGACTGTAGCCAGTATGTACGTCTGCAGAGAGGCTCGGATCCTGGAAAATGGGAATTCATTGAGATGAAACTGTGAGTCGAACAGCATCAGAATGTGGGTCGGTTCAGATTCAGCAGCGTAAGTGATGTTCCCACAGATTAACCAAGGACCCTGAGCAGGACTCTGCCCTCCTCTCTGCCACACCGGGTGTGTGGGGAATAGATCTGTTCTCTTAGTGTCCCGCTTGCCTTTTTTCTCAATTGTTTTTAGTATGTAATGGAATTTAAATTTTTCTTTCTAATATAAGTATTTATCATGTGTATGTGTGGCCATGCACATGTCATTTGCTCGAGCAGAAGACAGTTTGTAGGAGCTTACTGTTTTTCTTCTGCCATGTGGGTCCTGGGGTTTGAGCTTTACTTGTAAGTCATCACATCAGCCCAGTCCTGGGGGAGTTAATCCAGGTCTTACAAAGTGCTTGGCAATTATCCACCACGGAACTTCACCAAAGCCCATCTTAACATTTTCTCATGTCTTTTAAAAACATCCAGGGAGGGTCTCATGAAGCCCAGGATAGCCTTGAACCTGCTATGTTTATAACTGAAGATAACTTGTTTCCATGTCTTTAGGATCACAGGTACACACACATACCCCTACTGGGATTTATTCAGTGCTTCCCACCTTCTGGTCAGGTACTCTACCAACCAAGCCATCCCCTGCTTCAAGCCCCCACTCCCTGTGTTTTCTAAGGAATCCACATTTTAATAATGCCCTACATTTTTCATTAACAATTTGTTTGCATTCTTGTTACACTTTTAAAAATTCTTGCCTAACTCAAAGCCAAAGCCTTCTACTATGTTTTCTCTGAAACCTATATATTTATGTTTAGACCAAAATAGACATCAATGGTCCCAGCTACATAGGAGGCAAGGCAAGGGGATCGCATGCACCTGGAAGTTGTGGGTGAGTTAGGACAGCACAGCAGAAAGCCAATCTTTAAGACAAAATTAAGGGGCTGGAGCAATAGCTCAGTGGTTAAGAGCACTGGCTGCTTTTGAAGAGGACCACAGTTCAACTCCCAGCACCCACATCAGGTCAACTGCAACTCCAGGTCCTGGGAACCAATGACCTCTCTGGGTACCTGTCTACACAGGGTACACACTCATATAAACACACAAACATAGGCATAAACAAAATCTTTTTAAAATAGAAAATTTATGTAAGATCTATTTGTGGCTGGTATTTATGTGTTGAAGATGCTATTTATTTATTAATATATATGAATGCTTTGCCTGCATACATGTATGTGTGGCCCTTCGAGGTCAGGAGAAGGCACCACATCCCCTGGTTGGCCTGCAGCTTTCTATGTATACCAGGCTAGCCTCATATTCGTGGATATACACCTGCCTCTTCCTCTGTTTCTAGAGTGCTGGGATTAAAATGATCCCAGCAGTAACATGCTTTGAAATGTACCATGTCTTTCCAATTCTGTGGGGTTTTGTTTAGGCTACTGTGCTGGCGAGTTTTCTGTCATCTTGACATAAACTAGAGTCATCAGAAGGAAGGAGGAATCTCAATTGAGAAAATGCCTCCATAAGATCTGCTGTAGGGCAGTTTTAAAATTAGTGATCCGTAGGGGAGGGCCCAGCCGATTGTGGGTGGTGGCACCCCTGGGCTGATGGTCCTGGGTTTTATAAGAAAGCAAGCTGATCAAGCCATGAGGAGCAAGTCAGTAAGAAGCTCTCCTCCATGGCCTCTGCATCAGCTCTTGCCTGCAGGTTCTTGCCCTGCTGGAGTTCCTGTCCTGACTTCCTTTGATGGTGAACTGTGGATGTGGAAGTGTAAGCCAAATAAATTCTTTCCTCCCCATCTTGCTTTTGGTCGTGATGTCTCATCATAGCAAGAGTAACCCTAACTAAGCAAATTTAGCTACTCTCCATGTAAGCATGAGACTGGTCAATTTCCATCAGGAAGGTCCCATTTACACATTGAATCTGCTCTCTCGGGTTCGGGAGTCCTGCTGAAGGTTCAGCATCACAGACACTGGCTCCTTCACTGCCTCTGTGACATTTCTTGGTTTTCACTATATGAGACGAAAATACATCCGGGGGAGGGATTTAAGGCTTTGAGATAAAGTAGACATATTTCTAGATAGATGCTAAGGGTCAAGCTTGGCCCAAGAGAAAAACAGAAAGCTATAAATCATCAAAACAAATAAAAGCCACCCTTCCCCAGCAAACTTGTGATCCTCTTGCCTCAGCCTTTCAAATGTTGGGGTTGTAGGTGGACATTAGCAAACCCGGTATCCTCTTGTATCACTTGAAAGGCTTTGCTACATCTTTCTAGTTCCTTATGGGACACCAGATCTTCTGGCACCTTAATCATGGATAAAAATGTTTGCCATGCTACCTCAATGACCTGTGTTTGGATCCCAGGACCCATATAAAAGCAAGGTCCATAGTAACATTTGTAATCCCAGCCCACCTATGGGGAAGTAGGTTGAGACAGGCCAGATAGACTGGGTTACACAGCAATGAAAAGACCCTGGGTAAGTCTGATTTAACTAACCTATCACAGACACCTCAGTAGAGTTTTGAAACATTCTTGCTGAGACCAGCAGTAAGACAAGTGTATCCCTCACCATTTTATGACTGTTGGAGAGCCGTGACCACCCCTCTAGCTGCTTCTGTCAGATGCAAAGGAGAAACTGAAGTACAGAGACTTAGAAGATTGAAGGCCTGTGCCTTTAACACCAGCATCCAGGGAGGCAGGGTGGGCAGTTAAGAGTTCAAAGCCAGCTAAGCCTGTATAAGCAAGACCTTGTCTCAAAACTGCCAAAAGAAACAAAAAACCTGTTTGTGACCTATGCAAAAATTCTAAATAAATATTGACAAACATTATTGTCATCATGGCTATCATGATCATCATCATCATTAGGTCAGTACTAATCTAAATAAAAGGTCAACACATGCACACCCAGCACACAAGCACATAACACATATGCATACAACATGTATACACACAACATATACTCACCCACAACACATACCCAGAACATATGATCAGAATACATAGACATATACCATACAGAACACATACAGCATGTATGAAGAGAACATAACATGGACATACAATACACATACCTGTTTGTATAACTGCCACACACACATATATACACATACATACATAACACACACATAAACACACAAACATACACATATATATACACACATACACATATATACACATATACACACATATACATACATATATACACATAAACACAAAACATACACATATATACACACATACACATATATACACATACATATACATATATACACACATACACACACATATATACATATACATACAAAATATACAGACACATGCATACACATATACATACATAAAACACATACCTTGCATACAGCACAGGACATACATTGGATATGTCCATAGAAATCGTGTGTGTATGTGTGTGTGTGTATAATATATACACAAGCTCCACCATCATACTTATACCCCAGAATGGCTGCCAAGGCAGAGGAGGAAGGGAAGGATTGGAATAGTGAAAAATGACAGAGACAGGTGCTGAGAAGTGGCAGCCACATCTATGAATAAAGAGCTCAGGTAGCTGGACTCCTTAGTTCTCTAACGGGGGCAGGGGGGCAGACATGACACCTCAGGCTTGGCTGGAAGGGCTTGATTACCCAGCATTGGCATCTGTCTGTGTCTCTTTCTCCTCATGTGTACCCTTTGCCTCCCAAAATCTGGCATTCCCGGAATCCTGAAAGGGGGAGGGCATGTCCTCCTTCTCCGTGACTACCCCGTGGGTTGGTCCTGGGCCACAGTCCCTGTTGGCTTGCCCAGTGCACTTGACCAGTGTCTGGGTGGTCTGCTACATCGACTCCTCCAGAAACCTGATGCCCTCCAGCCAGCGCATCTGTCTGGTGGATTTCCAGCAGGAGGGTCAGGACTGCCTCCCCGCAGCACAGAGCCTGACAGCCACATCGCAACATTCCCAGGCTGCTGCAAGGGGATGCCCCCTCCAGTCTCAGGGTTTAGCAGCGGGGAGGGCCAGCTGGTTCCAGCTGCATCTCAGCGGGACAGAGACCATGAGAAGAGACACCCTCCACCCTGCTCTCTCTACCTCCCCATTGTGGTCCTGTCTACACTCTTGCCGGAACCCACAGCTGCCTCAGCTTCTTCCTAGGTATGCTGAGGGGGACTCTAGATTACCAAGGTGGCTTCCACAGTGGAAGGAATCAGCTGGAGCTGAAGCTTGCCTCCTACTGGCCACCAGTGTCGGCTTTCAGTCTCATGTGCCCTCCCTGCCTTCGATCTCTAGGCTGACTTCTTCCCCTCCACAAGATTTTCATGTCTATGTTTTCCACACGAGGAGCTTGCCCTTATCGAGGTCACAGAGCTGAGCTCTAAAACTTGACTGATTTGCAGTCTTGGCATGTGGTTCTTAGATGCTGTCTCTGGTAGCCTGAGGCACATGAGAAAGGGGAGCTTCTCTGAGGCAGTGAGGAGACACCGGGCCTCAGGAACAAGATCGCCTAAAGGATGCTGAGGGCAAGAATCTGTGCTGGCTAGTTTTCTGTCAGCTTGACGCAAACTAGAGTCATCAAAAGGAAGGAATCTCGGCTGAGAAAATGCCTCCGTCAGATCTGTAAGGGTTTAATCTCCTAGGTGATTCCCAAATGTAGGCAAACTGATGATGAAGATCAGCCATCCGTCTGAGGTCAAAGGCCAGTTCCACCATCTTGGCGTGTTTCCTGTGACTAGAGTAGAAATCCCAAGACTGAGTGACAGAGATAGAGGCTCGTTTGGCTTCCAGTTTTGGCAGCTAGGACTCTGAGAGCTGGTCCAGCTTCCCGCAAGGGGCCTTGCTGCTGCATCCTCTGGCAGGAGGCAGGGTAAGTGGAGCTTGAAGAAGAGATAGACAGCTGGTGGCCTTCCCCAGTAACTGCCCTCACTGGTGTGAACTCAGTTCTCAGCAGAGCTTGCTTTCTTGGGAAAGGCCTCCACTTTCATCCAGCCACCCCTGAGGGGTCCATTCCAGCACCTCAGTATGCCCCAGCCTACTGTTCTGAGGCCAAGCTTTAGCAGGAACTTAAGAGAAAACCTGCTCTGAAATCATAGCACTTGCTAAACCTCTTAGCAGGGTTCCTACTGATGCAAAGCCAAAGTCCCTCACTGCCATCTTTCCAACCCTGAGAATGGCCCTCAGAACTGTTCCTGCTGAGTCCCACATTGTGGGCTACCCTGTCACTCCACAGGCAGCCATGACCACTCTGTACTCACGTGTGGTCTCTGGGGTCTGACCCGAAGCAAGTCTCAGCCTGAACCTTACTTTGCCTGGTGCCCACTCACAGTCTAACCAGGCTTCCCAGAGGGAGATCTGTGTCTAGGGTGTGAGCAGCCTCTGAGACGATGGGCCATTTCCATTGTGATGGCCATGGGGTTCCATAACTGTGGAGGTTCACTGCTTAGACGTATTTTCCAGTGTGCCTCTGTGCTCAGACCTCTGCTCATCCTCAAGTGTCTCCAAAGCATCTTGGGCAGCTGCTTACTTGGGGGGAAGAACAGACCCATTGCCTAGCTCTTACAGACACCTCCTCTCAGCTGGAAGCTTATCTCCAGATCCCCTCTAGAAGGGGCCTGTTTATCTTCTCCATGGCTTTATCCTACATTGCATCTCTGTCTGTGGCCAAGGGGCGGAAGGTCTCACTCATCCCACAACAGGGAGAGAGACAGTAAAACGAAAAGTGATTGTGTAACTGGGATGGAAGAAATGGCTTTGGCTTCATGACAACCCAGTAGAAACACTGAAGTTATTCAGACTCCGGCTCTGTTAAGGTCTGGAACAGAGAGGGGCTGACTAGAAGGGACAAGGGAGGGGGCGTCCATAGAGCCTGTGTTAGTACCCCATTGTCTATCACCTGCTAGAGTGGATGAATTTTCTTGGTCTCTTCTGCATAGATAGCCCCTGGAGTGAGACCTTTGACCACAAAACAGCAGAAAGCCATGGAAATGAGAAAAGTCCTGGAAGCTCGTGGCTCAGGATGGAGTCTGGGTGGAGGCCAGGAGTGGGCTGTGCTCCCCCAACACCCTCGACTGGACTATGTGCAGCCTCCTGAGGAAGAAAGAGAGCCCTTTTGTAAAGAAGAGGGTACAGAATATTCTTCTTTAGTCTTTCCAGGGGAACTAGACCAGAAAACTAGAGGCTCATCCTGATGGCGTGACAACCCACATGTCAGAAGAATAGACACTCTTACTTAACATTTTGTCGTCTCCATATGTGACGAGGCATCAAGTACAGAATACACATCCAGTGGGGTCTGAACCCTGATATTCCAGTTTCGTAAGGTCACCATTCTGAGGCTCTGGGGACAAAGGCAGGGGAGGGCCACATGGACTCATTCTGAAGACACGCTGTTCAGTAAGGATGAAGCAGAGACCAAGGCTTAACACATCAATCTCCAAGAAGCCCAGGCTCTGGGAAGGTTCCCCATCTTGCCCATCTCCCCACCTTGTTTAGGAGTCCCTGCTTCTGCAAGATTGAATTTTAACCAGAAGGTTATACAACTAATTTGTATATCTATATAATAGCCATTGTGGGGCCAGGTACAAGTGGAGATGACTTGAGCACAGAGCTGTTTTACAATGCCTCTGTGTGCTGACACGTATGTATTGTACCTGCGTGCTCTCCAATGAGCATGCTGTCTTCCCAGCCCATGCGGGAATGCAAACATATGGGTGTTTGTATATATCCATAAATGTTTTTTTTCCACTCTACGAAACACACCGAACCCTGGCACTTCCAGGGCATCCCGAGAAGCAGGGACTGACACAGAGAATGACCAGAACACCAGGTCGGGAGTTCCTTCCACAGTACCTCTCAGCCAAAGGGTCAGTCACAACCCATTCCAGACACCAAGATCTGGCAGTTGACAGAGTCACTAGACTGCTTAGCTGACCCATGGGGGTTCACAATAGGTCCTGAAACCTGACTACTGTTGGTAACCTGGGGTTGATTTCTAAGTCTGGGCTTTGCTGAGGTTCTGTTGCAAGAATTAAAATTCTATTCATATTCTTTTTTTCTTTTTTCCTTTTTTTTTTTTTTTTTTTTTGGTTTTTTGAGACAGGGTTTCTCTGTATAGCCCTGGCTGTCCTGGAACTCACTCTGTAGACCAGGCTGGCCTCGAACTCAGAAATCCACCTGCCTCTGCCTTCCAAGTGCTGGGATTAAAGGCGTGCGCCACCACTGCCCGGCTCTATTCGTATTCTTGAAAGGTTGACTCCCATTTCTTCTTTACCAGGTTTCAGAAAATCTAGCTGGAGCCAGACTTGGTTGTTCACAACTGTAAGCCCAGTGTTTAGGAGGCTGAAGTAGAAAGATTACTGTGTGTTCAAGGATAGTCAGGACCACACAGTGGGCTCTTTCTCAAAAAATGGTCAAAAATCTTCATCAATATAGGGGAAAAAGTCAATTGAATGTGTGCTATTTATACACACCTGTGTGCTGTAGTCTTCAAATACTCATGCATTATGTATTTATATATGTGTATATCTGCATATGTGTTATAAATTGCTATACATATATACAATACATATATACATTGTATATATATTATATGTATATATATATATATATACATACACACACACACACACACACACACTCTGTTGTATATGTATATGCACAAGCAGACAAATGTGTTCATACATGCCTACATGCCTCTGTGAATATGTATATGTTATGATTTGCATATGTTCATGTTTATACGTGTTCTGTATTTTGATACATGTGTGTTCACAAATGCACACTTCTTTGCCTATCTCTATGTGTGTGCTCTATGCTGTGTATATATTGTATGTATGCAATAGTCTAGATATTCTCATGCATGTCTGTGAATGCATATGTTGCAATACTCTATATATTCATGTATGTGTGTGCAAGCATATTCGTGAATGCACGGCTCTGTGTCTACATATGCATGCTGTAATCTGTATATACTCTGAGCATTCATGTGTCTGTTTGCACAGGTGAATGGTACGATTTATTTCAAACAGCTGGTTCATGTGACTGCCGCCCTAGCATGTGTGATGATACAGAAGAGCTGAAGTTGCAGTCTGGAGTCAGGAGGTAGACTCCCTTCTTCTTGAGAGGCCTCTGTCATTTCCCTTGAGGCCTTCAGCTGATGTTAGGAGGCCACCCACAGTGCAGAAGAGGACCTGCTTTCCTCAAAGACTACTGACTCGAGCGTTGATCATGTTTTTAAAAATCACCACAGCGATGTCAAACCACTGTTTGATTCAACACGTGGGTGCTACCTTTTACCACTCCCAAGTTCCTGGGAATTGCATGTCCAGCTCCCTGGGAGTTCGGGTGAGTGGAGAGCAGTGTGGCTTCTTTAAAATTAAACAAGGCTGTGACTGGGATGCTGCTGGATGACACTGCATTTACCTAAGCATACCAAGTACAAAGATAAAGTAAATAGTAAACAATAAATAGAATGTAGCCATAAACATTTATCTCCTCTGCGCATGAGCAGGTAGCTTGAGGTGGGGTCCCTGGAGCTGCAGGAGCAGAAGAGCCTACAGGCTGGTCAACAGGACTCAGGGCATCTTTCAAGGAAAGGGAGGGAAGATATCTGATCTTCTCTGAGGATAGGAAATGTGATGGCCACATGGGCAGCTAAGGACAGAGACAGAACCGAAGAAGGCCTGTGTGGCTTGCGACACACGGGCATTCAGCCTTACCACTATTCTCTCCAGAAAGCCCACCTGTCTCCTGGAAAGATTCACACAGAAAATAGTCAGGGAAAGGGACAGACAGTGCCTGCCACGTACCCCACAGGGGTCACTGAGGCGAAGGAATGGCCAACTATCCTTGGCATGTGCGTCGGTTAACGGTGATGAATCCTCAACACCCAACCCCCCCACACACACACACTGCCCATCACTACCCATCCAACATCACTGCCCATACCATAGAGGAGAAGCAAGAAGCTCCTGTTCTGTAAGCAGCCTGGCCTGAGGGGCGGAGGGTGGAGCAGGCTGCTGACTGGCTGCTGATTGGGTCTGAATGGTACATTTACGTCTTGGGGGGGGGTGACAGTAGAGAACCAGGTCTGGAGTCTGACTGCTCAGATTCTGTGAGCACTCTCATCAAGGAATAGGGGTTCACAGATCCTGTGACATCCCACCAGGGATGTGCCCCCTGAGAGAAGCAAGGAGAGAGGATATGTCCTCTGAGCTGAGGGTTTGTGAGTGGCTGCATGTATGAGGGGCTGGACAGAGACCCAGGGCTCTTACCACTACTATAAGGGCCCATTGTCTAAGGACCTGCAGTGGGCCAGGCTATCCCGGAGTCAACACTACCCCAGGAGCTCCTCAGTGTCCCCTGAGCTCAGGAGCCTTGTTTCTAGTCTCTTCTCCAGCTTTGTCATTAATGCCCCATCTCTTCCCTGGCATCTGGCTCAGAAAAGGCTGGTATATAGATTGGATCATGTCTTAGACTGATGGATAGATTTGAGGTCTGCTGATTGTCCAAGTCCTCCAATCACAGAAAACTTTGGGGGACACAGAGTAGGGAGATAGAGATCACTTAGAATGGCCCTCTTTCTGCTGGAAGGTAACTGCAGCAGTGTGTGCTTCTACAACATATAAGAGCACACACACACACATATACATACATACACACACATACACACACATACATATACACATACATATACACACACATACACATACATATATACACACACATATACATACATACACATACATACATACACACATACATACATGCACACACATACACATACATACACATACATATACATACATACACATACAGATACATACACACACATACAGATACATACAAACATACATACACACACATACATACACACACACGCACACACACACACACACACACACACACACACACACACACAAACCACATCCGGAGCAGCAGGGGCTTTGGTAAGACTGTAAAGGTTCTGAAGGGAGCAAACATCCTGCTATGGTCACCCTGTCCCTGGTGGCTGTGCTGAAGAGCCAAGCAGATGACTTGACTCCACCTCCTCTGGAGAACAGCTTTTAATATGGAAGTTATAGTGTCCTTTACCCAGGCTCAGAGAAGACCCCTGAAAGAACAGTTGGTTTGGGGGTGCCATCTTTCCTTACCTGATGGTATGGTTCTGCCTAGACACTACTGCGGTTCCGCCCTAGATTCTTCCCTTCTAGCTTTCAGCTAAGGACTTCTGAGCCACCTGCTATCATGGCCAGATCTCTCTGGCCAGTCCCTGGTTCTAGGCAGGAACACTCAGGCACGGGGCCTGAGAGGGGAGTAAAGCAGGCTGCCTTTGGTTAGCTATTCCCAAGATGAGCCTGTCCAGAGTACAGGATTTTCTGTTTATCCTCCTTACCCATTACATATACTGGCTAGAGCTGATATTGGAGGCTTTTATAGAGCCCCACTTCCTCTTCTCTGATTTATGTTCCTGGGGATGAGTTTTATAGGTAACAGTCTCTGAGCTCCTGTGAGATAAAAGGCTGCCCCTGTTCCTGTGAGATGAGACACTCACCCCACCCCTCATAGATCTTCTCACTCTGGGCTCAGGCTGCGGCCTCCCACAAAGCTGCTTCTGTCTGACTATCAACTTCTGCCTGACATGTAAGAATGGTCTGTAAGACTCTCCTCTGCAGGCAAGGCTTTCGGGGATGTGCCCCACTCCCATCCCTGTTGTTGTGTAACAGTTTTCTCTGAGATTGAAACATTTTATCCTACAGGGAAGCTCCTTAAACAGGAAGGTAAACAACTCAAAGGAGCTTCAGGAAGTCCCTGAAAACTAACCAGACTCTGTAGGCTCCTTCCTACTGAGAGTCACCCTCAGACCAAAAGAGCCAAGCTGCTAAGGAGACTCAAGACCAAACCAGCTATCTAGAAGAAGCAAAAGCCAGTTCCTCTGTCTGGAAAACTGAATCATTTTGAATAAACCTCCAACTCGTTGAGTTGTCTACAGGCTGTGCAGTGTGCTCCAGGTTCCAGCTTTTGTAGCCTGTCAGCCATGCTGGGGTGAGGCTCTGGTGATGTAGCTGTCTTTGAGTCATTTTCTGCCCCAATAAGTAACCCCTCAGTCATGTTGCTGAAAGTAACCTTCCCCCACCCCAAATAAAAACCTCATGGCTCACTCACCATGTTGTAAGTTTTTTTGTTTTTGTTTTTGTTTTTGTTTTTGTTTTTGTTTTGAGACAGGGTTTCTCTGTGTAGCCCTGGCTGTCCTGGAACTCACTCTGTAGACCAGGCTGGCCCCGAACTCAGAAATTCGCCTGCCTCTGCCTCCCAAGTGCTGGGATTAAAGGCGTGCGCCACCACCGCCCAGCCATGTTGTAGTTTGGTGGTAGCCACATTTGGTTCTGTTATGGGTTTCCTATCTGGGTTAAGTAGGCATGTGTAGTGTCTTCCCCTGGAAAGGTTTTGTCACACAACACTATTCATCTGTGGGTGACACCTTGCTGACCATGCGTGGTACCTGGAGATGATTGGTATCCTCTTTTCTAACAGGGTCCCACCAAGGACACCACTCTTCCTTTGTCTGCCATTTCACACCCACAATTTTCCAGAAGCCTCTCACTCCAAACACTAGTGAGCTCCTTCTGGCAACTTGAGCACAGCCTCTGGACCCTCCATTCCTCATACAACTGGGTATTTATTCTCAATGTTCTCAGCCTTGACCGGTTCTAGGATACCCTGGGTGATCGAAACAAGCATAGTCCTGCTTTTTCGGCTCATATTTATGTCAACTCTGCATGGTGACTCTCCAGTGACAACCAGATTGTCAGCACCTGGAATGAGATGGCCCCTGTGGGAACCTCTGACACCCGCTGCCAGGCACAGTATATCATCCACCATTCAATCCTAGCACAAAGAAAGACAGCAACAAGCATCGCTGTCCCCTCCCCCTCCACACCATGCACAGGGTTTGTGTGTGAAATGTCCCTCTCTAACTGGGGGAAAGAGGAGAAGACTCTGGAAGAGACGTCCTGCCTTCCCTGAGGCACTGGGGGGCTGCAGGGCCAGGCTGACTTCAAGAGTGGGCCAGACCTCCCAGCAGGCTGCCCTTCCAAGGAAGACTCTGCAATTGGTGTCTAGCCCTCACCCACTCTCCCCCCTATAATTGGGACTAAGGATTTCACACTCTGGAGCCGGGATGGTGCTTGTTTTGGCTGGTCCAGTGCAGGCAGCCCATGCTCACAGACCCCGGGTTGCATAACGGTGAGGTATCCGCTTACACTGGCTCCCTCCTTTCGACAAGGCCTGGGCAGCCTTCCTTGGGTGGAGCAGCCTCCCTGGGAGGCACTCAGCCCCACCAGGCTAGGGGTAGGGTCTCTTGGGCCTCTTGACCCTGCAGCAGCTGGCATGTGCCACATGGTGCCTTGGCTTCCAGAAGCCAAGAGCAGCCACCTCTGGCCAGAGTTGGCTCTTGTGGGTGTAGGCTGGCGAGGGGCTGCCTCCACCCACTGATCACATCTCTTCCCAGCCTCCGCGTCATCCTTGGCTCTTCCAGAGCACTGTGGGCCCTGGGTCAAGAGACAACAGTGTGGTGGAGGGGGCAGATTCAGGAAATGGACTGCTGTGTGCCCATGTTGCTGCCCAGGTCCCTGAAGAAGCCTTAGGAGCAGCATCTGCCTCCCGAGTACCAATGGGCCCCTGGACATGGCCCAGCTGGCCCAGGTATGAAGATGTCCCAGTGTGCAGGGCCCTCACAAACCCAGCAGCTGCTGCCAAAAGGTGGAGCCAGAGAAATAGGAGATTTGAATAATGGGAGAAAATTATTATGTCTTCGTGTGAGCTGGAGCCCAGCCCTGCTCCCCATGGGTGTGATAACTGGGGACTCTTACATTTCTCCTGCCCAGAGCCAAGGCCAGCCATGACAATGCTCACATTGTTTCCTCTGCTGGGGAATTGTTATCCGATGACGGTGCCCTGAAGCACCACACACGTTTGAAACCATGGGCATCTGTAGGAAAGATGAAAACTGCGGAGGGGGAGGGATTAGAAGCGGTTCTATACAAGTGGCCCGGTGACAGCCAGGCACACAGCTAGGCAGGACCTGGCACAGAGGGAACTGCAGGCTCCCCGGTAGCCAGTGTCCTGGGCTATAGAGGTTTCTACCTGTGATAAAACAAGACTGGCACTGGCTTTGATGTCTCGCCTGGGGCCAGGTGAGAGGATGGCTCCTGCCAGCTGAACTGTTGGCCCACCTCGGAGTCTGGGAATAGTCCTACCGCTCAGGTTCTGTCTCTGAACAAAGAAAGCACAGAATACTGTTTGGGGTCGGGGGAGGCACCATGTTGCTGACCAGACTTAGGGGATAAACCCTAGTTTTCCATTACACACAGAGGTTCAGGGAACCTGTCCATACTCCCATATAGGAGAGCACCAACCTGCTAGTTCAGGGATTCTGCCCTTCCCCTTGCAGCCTCCCATTCCTCTAGACCGCCAGCCATCTGTAAATAACCATCCTGGAGAGGAAGAGGAAGTTCTGGCCCCCACCCCCTACCCCGGGCCACAGTTCCTCCCGTAGCCAAGCCCACCTGGGAATAACCCAGTGTCCTACATCTCGGAAAGGATGGAAGCCGCCTCTGAATTAGCATGGAGTCTGCAAGGGTGTCTAGGAGGGACATCCCTGGGGAGAGATCCTGGCCGCCGGTATGCTGGGCCATCAAGATGACCTGTCTTCCCAGCAACTCCCTCTCTGATTTTTCTGTGTTGGATTTTCAAGCATCAATTTGAACTCTTAAACATGTCTCTTTTGTGAGGAATTAGATGGGCTGTGTGTTCAGGTCCATTGGTTTACAGGACTCCTGTACTAGCACAGAGGACTAGGATCCTGGAACTCCCCAAAGAGTCTTCTTCAGCCCAACTGTCTGTCCAGGGGGAAAAGGAGCTGGGGAGGGTACAGGTATGCATTTGGAGACAGAGGTTCTTCCCTACCGTGTGTCTCAAGGGGAGCATCAGAATCCTGTCTTATTCTAGTTCCAGTTCTATCCAGAGAAAGACTAGCTGCTCGGACTCATACCCTGGCAGGCAGGTGCCTCCTCCTCCTCCTCCTCCTCCTCCTCCTCCTCCTCCTCCTCCTCCTCCTCCTCCTCCTCTTCCTCCTCCTTCTTCTTCTCTCTCTCTCTCTCTCTCTCTCTCTCTCTCTTTCTCTGTCTCTCTGTCTCTTCCTGTCTCTGCCTCTATCTGTGTGTGTCTCTGTCTCTCTTTCTTTCTCTGTCTCTGTGTGTGTCTCTCTGTCTCTCTCTCTCTCTCTCTCTGTCTCTCTCTCTCTCTCTCTCTCTCTCTCTCTCTCTCTCTCTCTCTCCTTTTCTGCCTCTGGGAGCATCCCCATTGGGATATTAAAACTTCATAGGAGGCCAGGGCCCAGGGCCAGGAGAACTTTACACCTGGGGCTCTTAGGTTCTCACTGCACACATCTGGACAGCATCTGGCCCTGACAGGTGTGCAGAGTCTGAAACCCCCCGGGTGCACCCACACCACACAGAAAAAAGCTGGGGAACAGCTGGGGGATATGGGATTCCTGCTCTACGCTGCTCTGTGCTTCTCCAGTCTTGTTCTATCACCAGGATGGTCGGCCGGCCTCGCTTACTGGCCTCCTGGGTTACTTCTCCCTATGTTCAAAATCCTCCTCTGCTTCCAGGGGCCTACAGCATACACACACATCCGAGCTGTGGTGGTTTCCTTTGAGTGCTTGTGAGATGAGAATGATGATGAATGGGTGGACACGGTGACAGATTCGTGGATGAATATATGAATGGATGGATATGTGAAGGGTGAGTGAGTGCATGAGCCAGGCTTTGTAGCATGGGTATCCTAGAAGAATGAGGTCCCTGGTGGAGGATAGTTCTTGGAGGAAGAGTAACAGGAGAGCCACCCTAGCTGCCATAACAAGGGACCACAGCAAGGCAGCTTCACACGGGAGAATTTCCTCCCCCCCCCGCCCCTTTTAAGGAGTCTGAAGTCAAACAGTCATCTGGCGTGTTCCTTCCGGAGACTCTGGTGGCTATAGGTTTTGTGTTCTCTCTATGTTGCCATGTTTGCCTGCAGTGTTCCTGTACACTCACTGGCAGATTGCTCTCATTACAGTTATCAACTGGCATCTGCCATCCTGGACACCAGACCTATCTGGGTGAGGTGGCAGAGGCACCCGACCTGTCTTTGGTGTCCTTCTGAATCTGACTGGAGTGCTGGGATCTCAGGATGTCGTGGATGCGGCAGCAGTCAAGCGAGCCCCAGCCTTAGCAACCCAGAGCAGCTCGAGACAAGTAATTCCACAGTGACATTGAGGTGGTGACCATGCTAAGATGGCCCACAGGGGATACCTTGGCTGGATCTTCTTGCTTCAACTTTGCTAGTCTCCACCATGAGTCGGGACCTCTGAGTCTCTCATGAAACCTGCTCCTGAGAGTTCCACTCACAGAGTTTTGAGCCATCCTCTAGAGGAATGGCAGAAATTCGAAGGTGCTTCAAGTCAAGCTCCAAGGCAGGGGACACTGTAAAACACAGGGCAGTATATGCTGTTCACACATGAGACATCCTCCTTATAATACCTCCAAATACCGTCTTGTTTCTGTCTGCGCATGGAGTACCACATCAGCTATCTGACAAGGCTTGTTTATGGTAACAGCCAATTACTCTTATTGGTCCTACAAGTTATAGTTCTCTCCTTGTCTTTAGAGCACTCTTTTTAAGAGGGATGACCATAGGTACAAACGAACATCATATCCTGGGAGGACACCACAGTTTTCACAAGGTGTGGGGTAGGGCTACTATGAAGATAGCTCAGTCAGTCAAGTTAATTATACACAAGAACTCAAATCCAATCCCCAGCACCTACATAAAAAGTCAGACATGGAGGAACGGAGAGGAGATGTCTCAGCAATTAAAAGCAATGGCTACCTTTCCAGAGGACATGGGTTCAATTTCCAGCATCCACATGGTTGTGTAACAGTTACTCTGAGATTGAAACATTTTATCCTACAGGGAAGCTCCTTAAACAGGAAGGTTAATAATAGTAGTTTCAGGAAGTCCCTGAAACTAACCAGATTCACTAGGCCCCTTACAGCTTAGAGTCATCCTCAGACCAAAAGAGGAAAGCTACCAAGGAGACTTAAGATCAGACCAGCTGCCTGGAAAAAGCAAAATCTAATTCCTCACTCTGGAAAACTTTAGACCAACTGAATCATTTGGAATAAACACCCTCCAATTATTGAGCTGTCTACAGGCTGTGCAGTGTGCTCCAGGTTCCAGCTTTTGTGGCCTGTCACCCATGCTGGGGTGGCATCTGGTGATGTAGCTGTCTTTGAGTCATTTTCTGCTCCGGTAAGTGACTTCAACAAAACTCATGGCTCATCATTGGAGTTTGGTGGCAACCATACTTTGGTCTGCCATGTAATCCCTATCCTGAGTGAGAAGACATGTGTATAGGATCTCCTTAGAGGTGCACAGCATTGTCTTGTCACACAATGGTGGCTCACAACCATTCACAACTCCAGTTCCAAGAGATGTGATACTCTCTTCAGAACTTCTGCATCAGGCACAAATGTGATGCTTATCATACATGTAAACAAACACTTGTACATGTAAAATAAACATATATAAAATGATAAAGTCAGTTATTAAAAGTCTGACATGGAGGCCTGTATTTGTAATCCTAGTGCCACAGAGGTAAAGATAGATTATTTCTGGGGCTTGATGACCAACCAGTATAGCCTAAGTAGTGAGCTCCAGGCCAACCCATGAGAGACCGTCCCAAATGGGAAGTGGACAAGCTCCTTGGGAATGAGACCCAAGACTGGTTTCTGCCATCCACGTGCATGTACACTGTGGTGGTTTGAATATGCTTGACTAAGGGAGTGGCACTATTAGGAGGTGTGGCCTTGTTGGAGGGAGTGTGTCACTGTAGGGGTGGGCAATGAGACCCTCCCCACTAACCACGTGGAAGCCAGTCTTCTATTGGCTTTCAGATGAAGATGTAGATCTCTCAGCTCCTCCTGCACCATGCCTGCCTGGACACTGCCAGGCTCCTGCCTTGATGATAATGGACTGAACCTCTGAACCTGTAAGACAGCCCCAATTAAATATGGTCCTTCTAAGAGTTGCCTTAGTCATGGTGTCTGCTCACAGCAGTAAAACCCTTACTAAGATATATACATACATGACTTGTACATATAAGCACACACACACAGAGAGGCAGGGAGGAGGGGGAAGGGATCATAGAATTCTCTATTTTCCTTTCCTCTGTCAATTATATTCTGGGAGAAGTCCACCAATTGCCTGTGGAAATTTCCTTCCTGTACCAGCTATTCAACTGTTACTTTATCGACAGCGGTTAACTTTGTTTCCAGTATTTTGGCTCCAAACAATGATGTGATAAACATCCTTAAAAGCGAAAACCACAATCACCCAGGGATGTGTAGGGAGCCCTGAACGGTTGATATTTGCTCCCAGATTCATGGTCTCACCTCCTGTAGAGGACAGAGGCCCCACATTGTGTTGCTGTCTTACCTAGCAGGAGCCCAGGTGAGGACTCCTTGAGCCCGTGGGAAGGGCAGCATTTAGACCTGTTCCTCAGCTTCCTCTTGACGGCTGACTGATGACCAGCTCTCAATTCCCCAAGACTTCTGAATAGGGTAGAGCCTTTGGCCTGTGATTCAGGGATCTCTCAAAAAGAAAGAGCAGGAGCAAGGGGTGTGGATAGAACCATGAGGATTCTGCCAGGGGTCAAGAGAAATGACTTAGTTAAGTACTAGCCACACGAGCTGGTAAGGCGGAAACTGGAGGATCCATGGCCAGCAAGCATAGCCTAAGGAGTAACACCAGGTCCTAGCGAGAGACTCTTGTCTCAGAGCACAAGGTATGAATTCTCCTGAGGAAGGATAGCTGAGGTCACATGGACACACACACAGACACCCATACTCAGAAACGCGCGCGCGCGCGCACACACACACACACACAGAGATGCACATGCACACAGATATAACATGTACTCATGGCCACACTCACAAACACGCACATAGACACAAACTCAAAGACACATAGACACGCGTACACTCAAAAAAAAAAACACCTCTGCTATTTCAGAGAAAGAACCAAGCCTGCACAGTCAAATGCATCGCTATTCATCTTTAATTAAATGTGGTGCTAAAGGCCATGGGAGAAGCTCTCTTCCCATGGGTGTCCCGTGCAAGAGACACTTCAGCTACCGGGACTGCCCAGCCCTTCAGAAGCACCGTCTCTGGACCACGGACACTCCAAACTCCCTGAAGTCTGCAGCAGTGATCCACATCTGCTTAAAGCTGCTCAGAGACGTGACAATGGAGGCCCCGATCCACGTGGAGAACCAGCGGTCGGGCGGCGCCGTGATTTTGATGGGGACCCCCTTGGAAGCCAGCTGTTCCAGTTCTTTCAGGAGCCTGTCATCCAGCCCCTGAAACAGAGTGCTCCCGCCCGACAAGACGATCTCCCCAAAGAGTGTCTTCTGTATGTCCGCATCACACTTGGCTATGCTGTTGGACGCCATCTGTGCCAGCCCTGGGCCATGGGTGCCCAGCTGGTCTGGTGAGAACAGGACCTCAGGAGCCTGGTACAGCTGGTCTCCGATGTAAATGACTTTCCCATCAGGCAGTTTGTACTCCCTCAGGACGTCTTCTGCCCGCCGAGAGAGTTCTTCCTCAGGCTCCAGGGCCACGTAGCACAGCTTCTCCTTGATGTCGTCCACCAGGGCCTTGTCTAGTGGGCATGGAAAGGCTCGCCCACTGGCCAAGAGCAGCCGGGTGAGGAGCTCTGTGATGTCTTTGCCAGCCACGTAAAGCTTGCTGACTGCATGAGGCAGGGAGTAACCTTCAAAGATAGGGACAGTGCAGGTGACCCCATCCCCACTGTCCACCACCAGGCCTGTGACACAGGCAGAGGAGTAGAGCGCCAGCACTGCCTGGTCTGACAGGTAGAAGGCAGGTACATCGAAGGTCTCAAACATCACCTCTGCCGTCTTCTCGCGATTCTCCCTGGGGTTCAGGGAGGGTTCCGTCATGAGCACGGGTCGTTCGCTAGGCTTCACGCCCAGTTCCCATTCGAAGAGGTGTCTCCAGAGCTTCTCCATGTCATCCCAGCTCATGACCAGACCCCGCTCAATAGGGGCGTGCAGACGCAAGGCCTGTTTGTACAGGGCCTCCTCCCCGACAAAGTACTTCTTCTGACTGGCTCCCGTGGGGGGCGCCTTGAACTTTGGGTACCCCACAATGGAGCTGGTGACGTGACGGGGCCCAATCTCCCAGACAGCCCTGCCTTACAGAGTCCAGATCCATTGTCAAAAATCACAGAAGGAGAATCTAATACCAGTGGGTTAAACATGTCTGCGGCAATCCCTTCTGGGTGACACAGAATACAGCCAGATGAGCTTTCTTGGGCCAGTTCGTGTCACAATAGGTTGCCCTGGAAGTTCACAGGATTCCAGGGTTCCTGGAGGCCTCCCAGGCACAGCTAGCAGACCGACCCCAGTGCCCGGGAACCCTCCATCCTCCTAGGTGGTCTGCGTTCCTCTCAGGAGGCTCAGACCTGAGAGGCCTTTTTCAAGGGTAATTGCCCAATATGTAACAATCCAATGAAGTAACAATTGTCCTTAGTAGATGTCAGAGTCCTGCAGTGGGGCTCTGTACACTGGTGTCCCCTCAAGGGTGGTGAAGTAAGCAGTACAAGTCCTGGGTGATGTTGATAAGCCTAGGGACCTCACCTCAGAGGTCTCATTTCAGAATGGGGCAGCCTGAGAGCCCTACCTTGCAAAGGAAGACATTTCACTTCCCAGGTTCAAGGGGCAGTAGCTAGCAGACCCTCGGAACATTTCTTTTTGAATATACACTAACTAGTCCAGGAAGCTCTCAGGAGTGTCTCCTCACTCTGTTAATTGACTCTGGTTCTCTGTGCCCATTCCAGTTCAGGTCAGGGTTCTCTCTCTCTCTCTCTCTCTCTCTCTCTCTCTCTCTCTCTTTCTCTCTCCTCCCTCCTCCCTCCTCCCTCCTTCTCTTTTCCTCTCCTCCTCTCTCTCTCCTCCTTCTCCTCTCTCCTCCTCTCCTCTCTCCTCTCTCCTCTCCTCTCTCCTCTCTCCTCTCTCCTCTCTCCTCTCTCCTCTCCCCTCTCCCTCTCTCCCCTCTCCCCTCTCTCCTCTCTCATCTCTTTTCTCTCTCCACAGTAAAGTGCCCAAGAGCAATTTCTAGTTCATTTTGACATCAGTTCATGCAGAGGTGGCCCCTCCGCAGTTTGGGACACCTGTGTGTCTAGGCCCACACGACAGTCAAGGCATAGGAAGTTCAGAAACTACTAAAGGGCTGAGGCTACAGAGGAGACTGGAACGGTGTCTGGGAGGAGCCACCTACTGTGACCTCAGAGACACAGAGGCACATGCTAGCTCTGAGACCCTCTACCTGGCGCTCAGCTTGGCGGCTGAGCTTGGGTACAGCACCCCTTTTCCCTGATAATGGAGGGAGCCTTGAAAAGGTGGGTTCATAAGCTGTGCCCCAACCCACACACCGTTGTGTGCAGACACAGGTAAGCCAGATTCTCCCTTAAGAAAATTCTTCCAGAGTATTACTTCCTGGTGATACACCCTGTCTAGAGCCTGGGATCTTAATGTCCAGGGTTCCCTCTATGCCCCACTGACTCTGTTAATCAGTAGGCATTACTAAGAAAAGCTGTCACAAGGCTATGTCATTCAGACACATGGTATAGACGTGACGCAGACACAATGTAGAAGTGGGCTGAGGACTCACACGAAGACGTGTAGTTAGACGTGTGTCACGTGCAGCAGACATGTCATGAATTGGCAGTGTGGGCATATACTAACATGTGGCTTTCTGTCAAGCTCCAAGCAGGGGACACGTGTAAAAACACAGGGCGTATAATGCTGTTCACACATGAGACATCCTCCTTATAATACCTCCGAAATACCGTCTTGTTCTTCTGTCTGCGCTATGTAGTACCACATCAGCAATCTGAAAGCTTGTTAATGGTAACAGCCAATTACCTGATGGTCCTACAAGTTATAGTTTCTCTCCTTGTCTTTCGAGCACTCTTTTTAAGAGGGATGAACCATAGGTACATAACGAACCATCATATCCTGGAGTACACCACAGATTTCACAAGGTGTGGGTAGGGCTACTATGAAGGATAGCTCAGTCAGTCAAGTTAAATATAACACAAGAAAACTCAAATCCAATCCCCAGCACCTACATAAAAAGTCCGACATGGAGACGAGAAGAGATTCTCAGCAATTAAAAAGCAATGGCTACCTTTCCAGAAGGACTTGGTTCAATTTGCCAGAATCCACATGGTTATGTGGTAAAAACAGTTACCGTCTGAATTGAACCTTTTTCCTACAGGTAAGCGCTTAACAGAAAGGTTATATAATATAGTTGTCAGGAAGTCCCTAAGACTAACCAGATTCCACTAGGCCCCTTACAGCTTATAGTCATCCTCAGAACGAATAGAGGAAAGCTACCAAGGAGACTTAATATCAGACCAGCATGCCTGGAAAAAATAGCAAAATGCCTAATTCCACACTCTAGGAAAACTTTAGACCAACTGAATCTTTGGAATAAAGCACCCCTCCAATTATTGAGCTGTCTACAGGCTGTGCATGTGCACCAGTCCAGCTTTTGTGGGCCTGTCATCCCATGCTGGGGTGCATCTGTGATGTAGGCTGTCTTTGAGTCATTTTCTGCTCCGGAAAGTGACTTCAACAAAACTCATGGCCATCATTGGAGTTGGTGGCAACCATACTTTGGTCGTTGGCCATGTAATCCCAATCCAGAGTGGAGAAGACATGTGTATCGGATCTCCTAAGAGGTGCAACAGCATTGCTTGTCCCACACAATGGTGGCCTCACAACCATTCACCACTCCAGTTCCAAGAGAATTTGATACTCTCATCAGAACTTTCTGTCATCAGCACAAATGTGGATGGCATATCATACATTAAACAAACACTTTGAACATGTCAAATAAACATAATAAAAAGATAAGTCAGTTAATAAAAAGTCGTACATGGAGGCCTGTATTTTTAATCCTTAGTGGCCTACAAGAGGTAAAGATAGATTATTTCCTGGGCCTGAGACCACCCATAAGCCTTAAGTTATTGAGCTCCAGCCAACCCATGAGAGACCGGCCCAAATGGAAGTGGACAAGCTCCTTGAATAGACCCAAACTGGTTTTCTGCCATCCACTGTGCATGTACACTGTGGTGGTTTGAATATGCGTGACTAAGGAGTGGCACTATTAGTAGAGTGGCCTTGTTGGAGGAGTTGTGTCACTGTAGGGGTGGGCATGAGACCCTCCTCCACTAACCACGTGGAAGCCAGGTCTCTATATGGCTTCATATGAAATGTAGAACTCTCAGCTCCTCCTGCACCATGCCTGCCTGGACACTGCCTAGGAGCTCCTGCCTTGAATGATAAAATGGACTGAACCCTCTAACGTAAGACAGCCCCAAATAAATATTGTCCTTCTAGAGATTGCTTTTAAAACTAATACATGTGGTCTGCTCACAGGCATAAAACCCTTACTAAGAAATATACATACATGCCTTGGACATATAAGCAACGACACACACAGAGAGGCCAGGGCGGAGGGAGAAGGGATCAATAGAAATTCTCTATTTTCCTTCCTCTTCAATTATATTCTGTGAGAAAGTCCACCAATTGCCTGTGGAAATTTCCTTCTGTACCAGCAATTCAAAACTGTTTACTTTATCGACAGCGGTTTTTAACTTTGTTTCCAGTATTTAGCGTGCTCCAAATCAATGTTTGTGATAAACATGCCATTAGAAGCGACAACCACAATCAGACCCAGGGATGTGTCGGGAGCCCAGAACGGATGATTTTGCTCACCAGATTCAAGACATCACCTCTCTGAAGAGGACAGAGGGCCACCACATTTGTTGTTATGTCTTAACCTAGCAGGGATTGCCCCCCAGGGAGGACTCCTTGAGCCCGTGGAAGGCAGCATTTAGACCTGTTTCCTCAGCGTCCTCTTGAAACGGCTGACTGATGATCCAGCTCTCAATTCCCCAAAGACTTCTGAATAGGGTAGAGCCTTTGCCAGTATTACAATGGATCCTTCACAAAAAGGAAAGAGCAGGAGTCAAGGGTGTGAAAGAACCATGATGAAGAACGATTCGCCAGGGTCAAGAGAAATGACTTAGTTAATACAAGCCACACCGAGCAGTAACAGGCGGAAAACTGAGATCCATTGCCAGCAAGCATAGCCCTAAGGAGTAACGCCCAACCAGGTCCCTAGCGAGAGACACTTGTCTCAGAGCACAAGGTATGAATTCTCCCTGAGGAATGCTAGCTGGGGTCACATGGACACACACAAACAGACACCCCTACTCAGAAACGCTCGCGCGCGCGCACACACAAACACACACTGAGAGCACATGCACACAGATATAACATGTACTCATGGCCACACTCCCAAGACAACAGCACATAAGACACAAACTCAAAGACACATAGACACGCGTACACTTCAAAAAAAAAACAACCTCGCTATTTCAGAGAAGAACCAAGCCTGCCACAGTCACAATGCATCGCAATTCATACTTAATTAAATGTGGTGCTAAAGCATGGGAGAAGCTCTCATCCCATGGGTGTCCCGAGGCAAGATACACGTTCAGCTACCGGGACGCCAATCCCTTGCAGAAGGCACCGTCTCTGGACCACGGAACTCCAACTCCCTGAAGTCTGCAGCAGTGATTCCAAAACTGCTTAAAGCCAGCTCAGGAGACGTGGACAATGGAAGGGCTCCCCAACCACGTGGAGAACCATCGGTTCGGCGTGGCGCCGTGATTTTTGATGGGACCCCCCCTTGGAACCAGCTGTTCAAGTTCTTTCAGGAGCCTCATCCAGCCCCTGAACAAGTGCTCCGCTGCCCGACAAGAAACGATCTTCCCCAAAAAGAGTGTCTTTCTGTAATGTCCGCATCACACTTGGCTATTTGGGCCTGTTGGAATACGCCAACTGTGTCCAGCCCTGGCCATGTGCCCACTGGTCAGGGTGAGAACAGACCTCAGAGCCTGTACATATGCTGTTCTCCCGATAGTAAATGACATTCCCCATCAGGCAGATTGTCTCCTCTAGACGTCTTCTGCCGCCAAGAGTTTTCTTCCTCAGGCTCCAGGTCCACGTTAGCACATCTTCTCCTTGATGTCGTCCACCAGGCCTAGTCTATGGCATGGAAAGGCTCGCCCACGTGTCCAAGAGCAGCCGGTTGAGGAGTCTCTGTTGATGTCTTTGCCAGCCACGAAAAGCATGCTGCCTGCATCGCACGGAGTAACCTTCAAAGATAGGAGACTGAGCAGGTCCCCATCCCCACTGTCCACCACTCAGGCCGTGACACACAAAAAGGCAAGTAGTAGAGCGCCAGCACTGCCTGGTCTACATGTAGAAGCAGGTACACTCGAAGGTCTCAAACATCTCACACCTCATGCCGTCTTCCTCGTCGCGATTCTCCCAGGGGTTCAGGGAGGGTTCCGTCATGAGTCACGGGTCGTTCGCTATTCTCACGCCCAGTTCCCATTCCCGAGAAGTAGGTGTCTCCAGAGCTTCTGCCATGTTCATCCAGCTCATGACCAGACCCCGCTCAATAGGGGCGTGCAGACGCAAGGCCCTGTTTGTATCAGGCCTCCTCCCCGACAAAAGTACTAAAACTTCTTCTGACTGCCTCCCTGTGGGGGGGGCGCCTTGAACTTTGGGTACCCCCAATGGAGCTGGTTACGTGACTGGTCCAATCTCCCCAGAAGCACTGCCTTAACAAGTCCAGATCCATTGTCCCCAAAAAACACAGAAGGAGAATCAAAAACCATGGGTAAACATGTCTGCGGCAATCCCTTCTGGGTGACATAACAGATACAGCCAGATGAGCTTTCTTGGGTCCAGGGGTTCGAGTCACAATAGGTTTGCCCTGGAAGTTCCATAGGATTCCTAGGGTTCCAGGAGGCCTCCCAGGCACAGCTAGCAGACCGACCCCAGTGCCCGGAACCCTCCATCCTCCAGATGTCTGGCGTTCCTCTCAGGAGGCTCAGACTGAAGGCCTTTTTTTCAAGGGTAATTTGCCCAATTATGTAACAAACCAATGAAGTAACAATTGTCCTTATTAGATGTCAGAGTTCCTGCAGTGGGCTCTGTATCACTGGGTCCCCCTCAAGGGTGGTGAAGTAAGCATGTAACATAGTCCCTGGGTGATGTTGATAAGCCTAGGGACCCTCACCTCAGAGGTCCTCATTTCAGAATGGGCAGCCTGAGAGCCCACCTTGCAAAGGAAGAACATTTCACTTTTCCCCGTTTTCCAAACAAGGGGCAGTAGCTAGCAACCTCGTAACATTTCTTTGAATATACACTAACACCAGGAACTCTCAGAGTGTCTCCTCACACTGATAATTGACTCTGGTTCTCTGTTCCCATTCCAGTTCAGTCATTGTCACTCTTTCTCGTCACTTTATCTCATCCTCCTCTCTCTCTCAACTTCTCTCTCCTCCCCCTCCCTCCTCCCTCCTTCTCTTTTCCTCTCCTCCTCTCTCTCTCCTCCTCTCCCTCTCTCCTCTCACCCACTACTCCTCTCCTCCTCTCGTCCTCTCTCCTCTCTCCTCTCTCCTCTCCCTCTCTCCTGTTCTCCCCTCTCACCCTCTACCCTCTCCCCTCTCTCCTCTCTCATCTCTTTCCTCTCTCCACAGTATAGGCCCAAAGAGCAATTTCCCCTAGTTCCATTTTGACATCAGTTCAGCAGAGGTGGCCCCTCCGCAGTTTTGGGACCCCTGTGTGCCTAGGGCCCACACGAACAGTCAAGGCATAGGAAAGTTCAGAAACTACTAAAGGGCTGAGCACAGAGAGCTGAACGTGTGTCGTGGAGGAGCCACCTACGGTGACCCTCAGAGACACAGAGGCACACGTTGCTAGCTCTGAGACCCTCTACCTGGCGCTCAGCTTGGCGGCTGAGCTTGGGAACTGCACCCCTTTTTTTTCCCTGATAATGAGGGAGCCTTGAAAAGGATGTGGTTCATAAGCTGACCCCCAAGCCCACACACCGTAAGTTGTGCAGACACAGGGTAAGCCAGATTCTCCCTTAGAAAATTCTTCCAAGTATTACATCCTGGTGATACACCCAGTCTAGAGCCTGGGATCATAATTCAGTTCCCTCTATTGATGCCCCACTTGACAGTCTGTTAATGAACAGTAGGCATTACTAAGAAAAGCTGTCACAAAGGCTATGTCAATCAGACACAAAATGGTATAGACTGACGCAGACACAATGTAGAAGAGGGCAGAGACTCCACACGAAGACGTGTAGTTAGACTGTGTCACGTCAGCAACATGTCATGAATGGCAGTGTGGGCGATATACTAAACATTGGCTTTCTTGAGCCCCTCTGTAACCTTCCAGGGGTGTCGGTGAAACTTTGGTGATCAAGGACTCCCTCCAGAGGAAACCATCAGAGAATTAAGGTAGCCATGGCTCACCACGTCAGCTCATTGATGCTTTAACCCTCACCAGTCACTATCCCACCACGAACACGGGGTGGGGGTAGGTGGGCGGGGGGTTGGTGTGCCCTCACGAAGCCTTCCCTCCAGTACACCCGGCCGACTGTGCCATCGGTCCGGACCCGTCCAACCACCTGCACACCCCCACCACAGCATAGAGCAACCTCGACTTCGGGCTCCCCCTGTAAAGCGAGCCACCATTGTAACAGCAGCCCTATCCATTCAAGTAGGGTGTCCATACTGGGCCAGGGGGATGAGCCAGCATGGCCATCGAAAGACCAGCCAATGAGAAGCTCTCTGTCCCGTTCCCAGCAAGGCAGCCTTGAACCTTGTAAAGAACCTCATAGGCCATTACTATTGAACTGCACCGAGGAACAACACCACACCCACTCTGTATAATCTGCCCCTTAGCCTTTATTGCTGTCCCTAATACTTAAAGCCCACATGCATGAGGTCATCGATTCCTATCTGGCAGCTGTGAGTTGGGATGCAGAAATGCTTTACTAGGGTTCCATCCTGCATGCCCCAAAAGGCCCTTGAATAGTGCAGAACTCCCAGGTGGCTGCCATGCTTTTCCAGCTAACCAGAATATGTATTAAGCTCTCTCGACATTACCACTGTCTGGCTGGAGAGAGGTGAAACGATGCTTGGGGCAGGGCTTCTGGGCAATGTCTCAGTGCCACCAGGGTCTAACTGAGTTTTGGGATTCCTCGTAGGGACAACTTCCTTTCCAGCAGGTAGTCACAAGGTGCATCTACTCCTTGGCACACTAGCCGAGATCACAAGCGTTACGATAGCTGTCCCAGGGGCCAGCAGGTAAGACGGCAGCCCACCTTGTCCCCTTCCCCAGACCCCCGGCTTTCCCTTTAAGCTTGAAGTTAAAGAGATCCTCAGATCTCAGTTCTCTCATCCTTGATACCGACTCTTGTGTCGTGTGTGTGTGCATGTGTTCGAGTGCGTGCGTGTGTGTGGTGTGTGTTTGTTTCGTGGGTGTGTGTGTGTTGTGTGGCATGTGTCATTGTGTGTGTGCGTGGTGTGTGTGTCTGTGTGTGAGTGTGTGTCTGTGTTGTGGTGTGTGTGTGTGTGGTTGTGTGGGTGTGTGTGTGTGTTTAAGTGGTATATGTGTTGTGTGTGGTATGCATGTATGGGGGGTGAGCATGTGTGTGTGGGTGTGTGTGTGTGTGTTCGTGGGTGTGTGGTGTGTGGTGTGCCATGTGTGCTTGTGTTGTTGTGTGTTGTGTGTGGGTTGTATGTATATGTTGGTGTGTGGTATGCATTGTGTGTGGTAATGCGTGGCGGGTTAGTGTGTATATGTGGAGGTGTGTGTGTTCGTGTGGTGAGCATGTGTGAGTCGTGTGTGTCATGTGTGCGTGTGTGCGAGTCGTGCCGGTGTGTGTGTGTGTGTGTGGTGTTTTTTATGTGGTGTATGTGTGGTGTGTGGTTCATGTTTGGGGTGTGTAGCATGGTGTGTGGTAGTGTAGTGAGGTGTGTGTGATGTTATGCAAGTGTGAGTGGGGTATGCATGTGGGGGGGAGTGTGTATGATGTGGTGTGTGTGTGTGTGTTCGGTGTGGAGTGCATGTGTGCGTGTGTCAGTTGTTGTGTGTTGAGTGGTGTGGTGTGAGTGTGGTGGTGTGGTGTGTGTTTATGTGGATGTATGTGGTGTGTGGTATGCATGTGTGGAGGGGTGTGTTCATGGTGTGTGGGGTGTGTGTAGGTGTGTGTGTATGCATGTGTGAGTATGTGTGTGTGGGGGTAGTGGTGTATATGTGGTGTGTGTGTTCGTGAGGTGTGCAAAGAGGGGGGGGAGTGTGTAACTGTGGTGTGTGTTGTGTGTGTTCGTGGGGTGTGAGGTGTGCATGGAGTGTGTGGATTTGTGGTGTTGTTCATGGGGTGTTGTGGTGTGCTAATGTGTGCGTGTGTAGAGTGTATGAGTGAGTTGTGGTGTGTGTTCATGGGGTGTGTTGCGTTCATGGTTGTGTAGTGGTGAGCCGTGTGGCGTGTTGTGTGTGTGGTGTGGAGTGTGTTGTGAGGTGTTTTGTTTATGTGGAGTATGTAGTGGTGTGGTGGTGTGTGGTGTGAAGGTGTGGTATGTTAGTGAATGTGTTGTTCACGGCACACACGTGTGTAGGACAGAAGGACAACCTCAGGGTCCTTCAGGGTCTTGATTTCTCTCGGGGGTTAATACTTTTCAGATGTTTTACATTAAGATTTCATTAACCAGTCACAAAATTGGTTATTAAGGCGATCAATGAAATAATTATATAGTTGGGGGTCACCACAACATGAGGAACTGTAATTAAAGGGCAGCAGCATTGAGAAGGTTAGCAAAACCCAGCTCTAGGTCTTTATTCCACAACCGCCAATCCCCTTGCTTCTAATAAAGCAATCTTGTAGCCTGGAGTAAATTCTGAGAACAGAAAATGGCCAGGCAGAGCCCCAGAGACCGGCATGAGAGATTCCCAGAACCCTTTTTTCTTAACTGATCTAAAATCTTGATGCATGAGCCCAGGAGAGGCACTGCCTTTGTAAGTGATGCCACTTCCCTCTCTCCGTCCCAGGACAGCTAGTGGCTTGTCATGTGTTCCCACTCCCCCAGCTGAGTGGTCCCAGAACATCAATTGTCCCACAAGGACAGGAACAGCCACTGGCCAGGAGCACAGCTTGTCAGATGGACCAAACAGGATTCCAGGAATGCTGGGATGAGACCGAAGTTGCTCTATTTCCGTGGTTTTGTATTGAAGCCCAAATAGTGCAGGAGGCCCAGCCCAGAGCACAGCACAAGATCAGCAAACTCTGTCCGGACACCAGCTCACCTAAGGTGAGAGACGCAAAGAATCAGAGAATTGTTCTGAAGACCCAGCGTGGAGGTGGCCAATGGCAATCCCTGGAGTACCACCACAGTGCTACTGTGAATATAAAAAGCATTTTGGGTTTATGAGCCATAGCCTGTGATGTGACATTGGCCTGGTTTGGGGCGCTTTGAGCCCCAGGGCAGAAGTTGCCACTTCTCAGTGCCTAGAACCTCATCTCTGTTTTAGAATCCTCAATGTGGTCATTGAATGCGTCTTGGAAACCTCTGGTACCAACTGAGTCTGAATCACTGAATCCCAGCGTCTGTCCTTGGAGGTCTTTATGCACTTAGCATGACTGATACCGTTAGTCTTCCTGTGGATTCAAGGATGTATTATTGGTAAGAACATAAAGGTTTGGTGAGCTGGGCCAGCAGGATGCAGTATTCAGGGCACCACCACAATGGGTGTTTGCCAATAACACGGGGATCTCTCCCCTCTCAGCTCCAATTAGAAGCTGCCTGAGTCTGCGTCCCCCCTACCCCTAAGCCAGCCAAGCCATCATAAAACGGCTTGAACAAGTTTATGGACAAACTGCTGTCGACCCATTATCCCCCTCCCCAGTGCTCGTTTCTGAGAGAGCCACTGATTCATTCTCTTCCCCAGCAAACAAGGCCCTTTTCTATCCACTGTGTGTAACGACGGCCACTATCCCCTGCTCCCGGAGACCCTCACCCTGTATTAAAGGTCAAGGTGGAAAGTGGGAGGAGGTCAGTGCCCTGGATACCTGAGAAAGTACCGGACTTTTGTAGTAGAGTGGATAGCCCTGTACCTTCCAAGAACCCCAGCTTGCTCACAAGTCCAGTACCCGAAGTGCCTGGGTCCCCAAGCCCTGAAAGGGGGGACTATGTGTCTGAGTTATCACCATCCGAGATTCATTCTACACTAGGGCCCATAGCCTCAGCTAATTAGTGACCTGCATACTGGGTTCATTAAATGCCCGGCCTAACAACTGGTGGCCAGAAACCCACTATTGGGACCCGGTCACAAGTCCCGCAGCCTGAGGAGCAGGGTGGCCTTTTTTAAGTAAAAGATGCACCCTGTCCACTGTAAGATCGGGTGCTAATCTGAGGGGGTTCCCCGTCCTGGGGCTCTACATAGTTCACAGTGGGAAGGCTACTTTCCCACTTCATGCTCGTGTACTCACAAAATGGGGGTAAACCCAGAGCCCCAAATTCCCTGCAACTAAGCCCTCCTGAGTCCAGAGGTGTATTGCGACATCATCCATGGGAAATTTCCAATTTGACTTATCTGCCCATCTTCCTGTCTACCCTCCAACCCTTCCCTCCATCCATCCATTTTATCCACCTACACCCTCACCCATTCCCATCCATCTATTTCCCCCTCCCCAAACCCCCACCCATCTTCCATCCACCTACACCCCACCCATCCATCTATCCACCTACACCCCCCACCCATTCATCCATCCATCTACCAAATTTCCCTTTTATACCTCAACTTGCCAAAACAAAAGCCCCATTTTTTTCTGCTCATCCATCCATCCATCCATCCCCTCCACTCATCTTTTCATATGCATCTATCCACCCATCTTTCCACCCTTCAGTCCCATCTACCCATTTCCCTTCATTTTCATCCATCCACCCATCCATCCATTCATGCCAACCACCCCTCTATCTCACCACTCATTCATTCATCTTCACTACTCATAATGGAACCCAATCCTGTTATAAATCTTAGCCCCTGTAGGCACCCACCCTCCTTCTGCTTTGGGTTCTCTGGAGTCCTTAATGCTACCCCCGTCTATTGTGATGCCCTGGGTGACCATTTGAGCCTGCAGCTCTTTCTCACTCTGCTACCACCAGCAATTTTTGTTAGGGCAATGGGAGTTCCCAAGACCCCTAACACATGCTTTGGGCAAGTACAAACCTGAAATCCCCCAACCTCCTATAGGTCCAGCCTGGGGCCCCGAACACTTACAACACCCCAAGGGGGGTACACCACATCAAACTGACACACTCAAACCCCTCTGAAAAACCCCCATAACTACATGAATTCCTTACCATTTGCTTGGACTCTGGGACAGTTATCCCAACCTTGCCAGTTTTGGAGAGGTTGTATATCATTATCAGAACTGTGAAAGATATATACCAGCAGAGTTGGGGGCTCTACTTCTCTCGACAGAGATGAACACTGTCAGGCATGGGTTAGGGTTAGGGAGGACCTTTCCATGGACATGTGTACTGGAAACCTACACAGATGTTTGGGTGTTCCAAACGCTATTAAAATGGAGCCATGCTGTAGCATGCTCGAGAGCTAAGACCACCCATTTCTAGAGTTGCTGGAAACGCAACTCTCCAGGACTCCTTCTCCTTGTGAGGGTGTCCTGCTCCTAGAATTATCACCCTAAAATGACAGCTACCAGTTACATCGTGTTTTCAGACACTCTGAGTGGGTATCCTGGTTTGGGAGCCTCAGAGTAATGAGGTCTCTGGTTAATTGAAGCTGGAGCTAAGATCTCAGCTCAAGTCTCAGTGGGAGGGAGAGTGAGTTCAACTTCCATGGACTCTGATACTGAGAAGCTTTACCTAGTGGAATCTGACTTACCTTGAGGATAGGGGTCGAGAGAGAATGGAAAGAGGGAGAGGGAGAAGAGAGAAATGGAAACCAGTGTTCTCACTGTCATTTGTGGAAGCCAGTTTAGTCCATACTATGAAGTCAGGGTTACAGAATAGAAATGAGACCACTGCACCCCCAGCTTGGCAATCAGAGCCCCTCATACATCCTCCCTACTCTCACCCTCCATCATCAGTCCACACCATTCCCAGTGTGTCAGGTGCCTGCTTTCTGGGCCTCACCTCCCTGGAGGCAAGTGCATATGGCTTGGCAGAGTACTCACCCAGAGAGTATAGCCAGTCAGCAGAGATACACCTAGACAGCCCCTGAGAATGTCCCCAATGGTCTTCATGGCTTCACTATTTTAAATGGCTACTACTACTGCTGCCCAGTTCTTCTTTTTTTTTTTTTCCTCAAAGTTTCTTGACCCGATCCAAACAAAGGAGGGGATTCCTCTCAGCACCCAGGAAAAGCCCTGCCCACCTGGCCCCAGTTTTGTCTGTGGGAATCTCTCCTCCGCTCAGGGTATCCCTGCCCCACTGGCCTCAGCTTTATTCGTAGAGGCACCTCCCTTCACTTCAGTGCAGGACATAACTGCGTCAGTGGGACTTCTCCCTCCGGTCTTCAGCTCAAGGTGTCTCTGTATCCCTGGCCCCAGCTCTGTCTGCGGGATTCCTCCTTCCCTTCCCTTCCCAGCTGGACAGTTGGGGCAACTCCAAATACAGAACCTAGGATCCCAGGCTAGTCCCAAAGGAGTTGTGTCCCGATCTCTCAAATTACAAAGAGCACTTTCCCCCCTGCTGGGCCCATGTGGAACTGCCACGGGGTTTGGGGACGGGAGAATTGGGGGAATCTTGGACAGGAGCGAACTGGGGCTTGTTTAATTTCCGGGCAAGGCAAGACACTAGAAAGAGAAAAAAGAATCAATGTTTGCTAAATAAGGGAAAGCATCACCCTGTCTCAGCGGGGATGAGAGTCTGTTTTCAAGCGTATTACGGTGATTACCCAGAGGAGAGTCCCACCGAGTAAGCAAGCGCACACGAACTAGCGTTCCTTTCCCCAAAGAGCTTTGCGGAGTGCGTGTTAATGTGCTCCCTCCAACTAAACACGGCCAAGCTTTGGGTTTTAAATAGTTTTATAGCATTTCAGATGCGGCTTCGAAGTCAGGCAGTCCCTAGAGAGGCCGAACAGACTTCTACACTTAGCCAATGATGAATAACCGAGAGAGCTCAGGGCCCGGAAGGATTCAGGTTTAATTCAAATAATTTAAAATCTAATGTTGAAAGAGCTCTTTGCATTCATGGGCCGTACCCATTTCCAGCTGGAGAAAGAAAAGGCTTTGTGTTTGAGGCTGAGGTAGGAGCGCTAACTGTCTTACCATGTGCCTGCCACTTCCAGCCAGCACGGCTACATTTTTCATGTTACAAATGGCAGGCTGTGATTCTGAAAGCCAGACACGATGGGGGGGAGGGGGGAGATTTATCGTCGCCATGGAGTTTCAGATCCAGGTGGAAGGATTTTGTCCATGTCCACGGTGAGGTTGCTGCCTAACCACCCCTGCCAAAAGAGATGGAGACCCCTGGCCCAATGCGCACGGTCTGGGAGGCCCTTAGTTCACAATAATGGACGCAGAATCGAGCGATTCCACTTATGCTTTCCTGCACTGAGTGCAAGTTCTGCGGTTTGGAAAAGGGCGGGTGTGCCAGGGGCTCACTGGCTGGCAAATATGACTGTCCAAGGCTCATCTGAGGAGGAAGCCCTAGGTCCACCTGTTTCTTTCTTGTCTGGCCTTAGACCGGAACGATGGGCGTGGGTCCAGAGAAACTGAACACAAGGCTTTCAAGGCTAGTTTGGGGGAGCTTGCAAGCCTTTGTGTACGTACAGGGTCAGGCTGTATCCCCACAAAACACACACCCACACTTAAATCACTCAGAATTTCAGAACACAAATTTACTTGTAAATTGGGCCTTTGCAGATAAAATTAGGTAAGCTAAAACTAGGTGAGCCTCAAACTGTACCTCTGGCACCCTGAGAAGAGAGGAAAGAGACCTGTCGGGAGGTAGACAGAGCACGTGACTACAAACAAAGGTGCATCCTGGAGTTCGAGAGACAGAAAGGTCCCTGGCCAGATTCTTGGAGGATGCCTGGACCTGGCTTTCACCCATTGACTCCAGACACAGAAAAGGGATTCTCCTATGCCCTAAGCTGCTCCATTCTGATCTCCTGTTAAAGCGGTCACAGAACTGGTATCTGTCAATCAGATTCCCAAAACATTGCCAGCTCTTTGCTTAAGTCACAGAACCAACTATCTAACAAGTGAACAAACATGCATGCCAGACTGTATGAAGCACCCCCGCATTCTGTGTCTCTTGGGGGGGGGGGAAGTGTGCCTTGGATGCTTGAGTTTCTTCAAGATGTCTTCACTGTGGCCTCCATTTCTGAAGTCAAACCAACCAAGTAGATCATCCTTCAAAATCAACCTCCCTCGCCCTGGCATCATCTTTTAAAGAAAATCCACAGGAACTTAAGGTACCAAAAAGACAACATCGCAGTCCAGAGTTTATCCCATCATGGGTGACAAGGGCTTGGGAGGGGCTTTTGTGAGGTGTGGTAGCCAGCAGGTTTCTCTCTCTTCCCCCAGAGAGGTCTCAGTAAAGGTTCTACATTAGTCGGAGCTGTGTGAGGGTGGGTTTTGTTTGTTTGGTGTTTTGTTTCTAAGACAGGGTTTCTCTGTATAATCTCCCTGGCTGTCCTGGAACTCCTTTTGTAGACCACTCTGGCCTGGAATTCACAGAGATCGCCCTGCCTCTGCCTCCTGAGCGCTGGGGTTAAAGGCTGTGTGCCAGTGTGCCTGACTAGAGCTGTGTTTTAAAGGCGACGGACTCAGGATTTGGAAGAGTGAGAATTGAGAGTCTCTAAAGGACACAGTATTGAGCTCAGAACGCGATGCTTGGGGCTCCCACCTGTTTAGTTTAGACTCTGCAACAGCCAGGTGTGCCTGACTCACTGTAAAAAGGGGCTGTTTGCCCCCTCCTCTCTCTTGCTCTTGCTCCCTTCTCTTCTTGCTCCTGTTCCCCTCTCTCCCAATTCCCCTCCCCCCTCTCTCCACAAGCTCATGGCCAGCCTGTACTCCTCCTCCTCCTCCTCCTCCTTCTCCTCCTCCTTCCCTTCTTCTCCTTCTCCTCCTCCTCCTCCTTCCCCCCACCCCTCCCTCTCTCTGCATTTCTCTCAACTCCCCTCCCCATGCCCTGAACAAACTCTATTCTATACTATACCACGTGGCTGCTCCCTCAGGGGGAAAGGGATGCCTCAGCATAGGCCACAGAGGTGTACTCCCTTCCTCCACACCTTACTGTGCCAACATTAAACATATTCCTTCGTTTCTTATCTTTTTATGAAAACACAACACTACCAGCTCCCAAGGACCGGCCATTCCCAGAGAGCTTGGTTCTGTCTCCTTAAGGAAGTGAGTGCTGTTGGGCAGAAGTCACTCTATCAGAGGGGATGAAGGGACACTGCCCCAAAGCTCACCCACTGACTGTGAGGACAGGGTTCTAGGACAGCCTCATGCTGCCACCACTGTCCTTCCCCAGTCCTCAGATACTGGGTCCTGCAGAGAGCAGTTAAGGATTGTTCTTTCTGAGGGAACCTGCTAGTGACAGTTGCCCATCAGCTGGCCCAGACTCCCAATAGTCCCTGAATGTGGACTTGGAAAATGCAGGGCAGTTTCTAGGCTCCCAGCTCCAGGCACATCTCCAGACAAGCTGAATCTGCATGCTTGTCTTAGAACCTGGGGTAGTGAAAGTCATGTTCTGTTTCCACCCACTCACCACAACCAGAAACATTCAGAGATACTGTGTGGAGGTCACACTCACACTCTACTGAGTAGCAAGCCCAACACTGCTTAGGAGGCACAGCCTCTGTGCTTCCTGGATCCAGGATCTTATGGAGTCGGGCTGTCATGTGACCACAGGGCACTGCCACACACAGTCTCATCGTATGCATCAGAGATAAAGGCTCCCAGGAGAGAAGCTGGGAATCGGGTAGAAGCAAGTGCCACACTCATGGCACTTGTGGTTCTTTCCAGATGCAGAGAGTTTTCCACAGGACTGTATTAACACCATCTCTCCAAAGCAGTCCCTGGCACTCTCCCCTGGCAAACATGAGAACCCTCTCTGGGGGACATCGAGAGACCATGCAGCCTGGGCAGTCCATCTCCTCTGATCAGGTGGCTTAGGTCCCATCCAGAACTGTGTGCTGGTAAACACACCAAGTCAGAGCTTAGATATCACCCTCAGATGATGTGGATTGTTATCTAGAGACAGGATCAAACCAGCCCAGAGGGCATAATGCTGCTGCCCAGATGGGTGGCCTCAACCCCACGTCCATCTCCCCGTCCCTCTCTCCCAGGGCTCACACCATGGCTTCCTGAAAGAAAGTCAAGTTTACTGAGGTACAGTGACCAGGATTCAGACTTCCAAAAGGGCTGCTCACTAGTCCAGCCAACCAGGAATGTGGCATGCGAGTAAGTAGGTGCATTCACTTCTTGGGCTGTTGCTGTGAAGAAAATACCTGAGGTAACGAGGGAAGAAGGGAGGGCTTGCTTTGACTTACATTTTGGGGTTTTGCATTCATCGCAAAGGCAGAGGCACAGGAGCAGGGACAGGAGGCAGTTGGTCAACTTGTCTGCAGTCAGGAAGTGAATGAGAAGTGAAGCTGAGCTGTAAACGTCTCCAGGGTCTGTTCTCAGTGACCGGTTCCCTCCAGCAAGGCTCCAAGTCCTAAAAGTTTCACAACCTTCAATGTCACCAGAGCAGTGGGCCAAGTGCTCAAATATGTAAGCCTAATTGAAAAACTTCAAACCATGACACTCGGGTGGTTATGGGAACGGCGAACACTGGAGCAACCTCAGTGGAGAATGGTGGATCAGCACACACCCTCCCTCTCTACCTGGACCAGTGACTTCATCTCCTGGTTGATGCGTTGGGAACCATTAGCCACATTTGGCATCTTGGTCATCAGCGACGGTGCTGCCAAGGATCCACTGTGAGCAAATCTGGCATTTGGTCATGGCACCCAGAACACATGTTGGCTCAGGTTAGGATAAGTCATTACCCTTCCTAGCATACAAAGAGTTCTATGGACTCAACGTGGCCTGAGTAGCTGGGGCTATTTTTGAGCGTCAACTGGGCAGGAAACCAGCCCAAGACCGCACAAGGAGAGAGAGAGAGAGAGAGAGAGAGAGAGAGAGAGAGAGAGAGAGAGGTGTTGTAGTCAACCAAGTTGAAAGGAGTTACAGATCTGAAGTGCACTTTGACGTCAGACATGGAGATAGTTTGGAGTTTGCCCTGCTGGATTCTAGCCTTGCTTTGGTCCATTATTTCCTCACCATGGTCCTGTTCTTCCCTTTTGGAATAGTAATGAATATTCTGTGCCATTGCTTGTTGAGAGTATCTGATTTGCTTTTTGAATTTGATTCTACAGGGTTATAGTGAAGAGACTGAGTCTCAGAAGACTCTTTGAACTTTGAACTTTTAAACAGTGCTGATACTGTGACAGACAATGGAAACTTTTGAAGTTGAACTGAATGCATTTTTGCATTATGGTATGGCTACAACCCTATGGGGGCCAGGGAATGATTTGTGGTGATTTGAATAAGAATGGCCCCTGTAGGTTTAAACATTTGAATGCTTAGTCATCAGAGAGTAGCACTACTTGAGAAAGATTAGGGGGTGTGGTCTTGTTGGAGGAGGTGTGGTCTTGTTGAAGGAGGTGTGGTCTTGTTGGAGAAGGTGTGGTCTTGTTGAAGGAGGTGTGGTCTTTTTGGAGAAGGTGTGGTCTTGTTGAAGGAGGTGTGGTCTTGTTGGAGGAGGTATGGTCTTGTTGGAGAAGGTGTGGTCTTGTTGAAGGAGGTGTGGTCTTGTTGGAGGAGGTGTGGTCTTGTTGGAGGAGGTATGGTCTTGATGGAGGAGGTGTGGTCTTGTTGGAGAAAGTGTGTCACCAGGGATGGGCTTTGAGGTTTCAAAATCTCAAGTCAAGCCCAGAGTGTCTCTCTTCCTGCTGCTGGTTGGTCCAGATGTAGCATTCTCAGCTACTTCTCTAGCACATCTACCTGCATGTCTCTATATGCTTCCTGCCATGTTGATAATGGACTAAATCTCTGAAACTGTAAGCCAGCCCCTATGAAATGCTTTCTTTTATAAGAGTTGCTGTGGTCATGGTGTCTCTTCACAGCAGCAGAACACTGGCTAAGACAGGGTGTCTGTGAATTACTGGAAATTCACTCACATGGACACATGGGGTACGAGAAGGATCTCACTCTGACCCTGGTCCCCTGCTGGATAGTGATGATCCCTAAGATAAGGCATGTTCCTTTCATATCCCAGGCTTCCCGGCACTGCTCCTCCAGTCCTTGCTATCATTTCCAACTTGGAAACATTGATTTCTGGGGTCCGCTACTCTACCCATCTACTCTCAGGGTGCCTTTCCTTCTGACAGCTCCCTTGGTCTGGTTGTCCTAGACAAACAGTCTCTCTGTTGTGTTTTGGGTCTAGCCTCTAAATGTCTACCCTTTGAACCCTAGCAGGTGTCGTCTCTGCCAGTCATTACCCAGGGCACTGACAACTCTCTTCAGGGACAGAGTATGGAGAGCTTTTGGGGTCCCCACTTCTAGAATCTTGGCGGTAATTTGGCATCGGGTCAGGACAAAGTAAGCTCAAGGCAGGAATCTGACTTTGGGCTAGGACTCAGATTTAGAACATTTACGTTTGAGTTAATGCAAAGCTCAGAGGTGGCTCAGCTCAGGCATGTGTGGCAGTCCTTTTGTCTTGGTCATCCTGATTAGCCCCTGGAAAGTTATTTACAAGATTTTGTTTATTACCTTGCTTCTTCCTTGACCCAGAACTGATCTTATTATTTTGCATGTACTTAAAGTGGTATAAAAGCAGACTGGAAAAAAATAAACGCGCGTCAGCCTCAGAACTGGCTGGGGTCATGCTACAATGTTGTCTAATTGTCGTCTTCTTCTTCTTCTTCTTTTTTTTTTTTTTGGTTTTTTCGAGACAGGGTTTCTCTGTGTAGCCCTGGCTGTCCTGGAACTCACTCTGTAGACCAGGATGGCCTCGAATTCAGAAATCCGCCTGCCTCTGCCTCCCAAGTGCTGGGATTAAAGGCGTGCGCCACCATCGCCTGGCTGTCTTCTTTTTAATCCTCGCTCCTGCGCTGGAGAATCTGTTGACTTGACTGAGCTGGCTTGGTCAACAGAGCATTGTTCTGGGAAGGACAGACTTTATCTGGCTGGACAGAGACCCTGGACTAGGAAGATTCTTCTGGCCCTGACAGCAGACAAGCCCCAGCACTCCATCGTGGAAAACTTCTGGAGGGGATCAAGGTGCCTGAGGTAGGGTACAAGAATCGGGTCTCCTGCTTGCACCCAGCACTCTTGACACCTGCGTATTTAAGTAAAGCCTGCATATCCTGTTCTGATAGCAGTGTATGGATGCATGTGTGACTTTTAAAAGAGAATTCCTTTCGCCAAGAGTCTTTCAATCAAGGTGACTGGAGAACACTCCCATTTAAAGGAAAGCAAGCTTAGGAAGGCCAGTTAAGATAAGAAGCGCATCTTCCAGTGCAGAGCTGAGCTTGCAAAGGGTAATAACGGAAATTTTCAGGGCCTCAAAATGAATAACACAACCCCAAGTAGTGATTATCTGAGGTAAGGCGGTGCTCCCTGCGGGCTGCCTCCCAGATGTTGGTCTTTGGTATCGAGGGGCTTAGAATGGGTTTCTAGAGCAGGGAGGCCCTCTCTCTCTGGTCCTCAAGGTGCAAAACTCAGACTTATGGCTTAGGAATAAAGCTGTTGTACCTGCCATGACCCCAGCAAGGGTGGATACTAGTACACCTCTTTAGACATCACGTGTCCTCCACGTGTCTTGCCTCAGTGCATGCCTTGTCTCGATGCGTGTATCTAATCAGCCTGAGTCCGCAGAGTCCCCACAAATAGAGCTCAACTACGAAATGTAAGGTGGGACCGATACATGCGTGCCGTTAGCTAAGAATCCTTCATCACCTGCCCTTCCACGTGCTTGCTTTAGCAGAACATCCTTAAATTTTATTTATTTATTATTTACTTATTTAACAAATTTATTTACCAGAACAAGGAGCGACAGGAAGGATAGTCTGCTCTGACAGCTGCATCAGCCTGGGTGTGCCCCGCAGTGCCTGTCAGCCTTCAGGAGGTAGGGTACTAGTGGGAGGAGCTTAGGTCATGAGGGCTGGGCCCTGTCTCATATAGTCCACTGTAATAGCACAACACTGACATAGAGATGGGAATTTTGAAATTGTCTCCTGGGCTGGATAGATGGCTCAGTGGTTAAGAGTACTGACTGCTCCTCCAGAGGACCCAGGTTCAATTCCCCGCTTCTACATGGTCACAACTGTCTGTAACTCCAATTCTAGGGCATCCAATGCCTTCTACTAACCTCCATAGGCACTGCACACAGTTGGTGTACATGCAGGTAAACATCCATAGATGATGATGATGATGACGATATAATTGAAGTGGAAATTTAAGGGTTCTTTGGAAAGTCAATTGTGTTGGATGGTATTTTGCTTGGATAAACATGTGAAGGAGTATTTTCCTGAAGTGGACACAGGAGGAAGGATATTCTGCTAAAGCAAGCACGTGAAAAGGACAGGTGATGAAGGATTCTTAGCTAACCGCACGCATGTATCGGTCCACCTTACGTTTCATAGTTGAGCTCTATTTGTGGGGACTCTGCGGACTCAGGCTGATTAGATACACACATTGAGGCAAGACATGCACTGAGGCAAGACACGTGGAGGACACGTGATGTCTAAAGAGTATAAATAGGACTCAGCAGACAGTGGTGAAGGCTGAGCTAGGCTTGCTGGTACATCTAGCTATATAATGCTAATCTTCACTTCCCTGAGAGAGGTACAACCTAGAACTTCTCCTGGTGTCCCTCTAGGTCCTTCCTGCTGACTTGAGCCAAGGGTAAGGCCTGGCTGTCTCTGCTAGGTCATGACATTAGTGCTGATTCCTGTTTGCTATTCCCACTGTACCGAAATGGACTGTTGGTCTATCTGTAAAGTGTTTGTGAGTGGATCTAGATGCCACTGCCTGCTGACCTGTGAACTGAACTGCCTGTTTTCAGACAACACAGATGGGTGTTGCTCCAGGGGAACCTTTCTAAACAGGTCCACTTCCCCTGTATCCTTGCTTTTCCACTACCTCTGGTGGGTGGTGGGCTAAAAGGGAGGGTAAAGCATTTAAGAACTATCATTAAAAATTAGGTTTGAAAAAAATTAAAGTTACAGATAATTTTTTTAAGTTTTACAGAAGGAAAACTTCCAGAATAATGGACTAAAGATCTCTATCTCCGATAAGTCTAGAAAATCAAGGGTAACGCTGGATAAATGGATCAAAATCAATCTCTGAATCCTGACTGATTGATTTTGGAAGTTTGTTTCCTAATGGAGTGGGGTAATATTAGAGGACACAGGATGGAGCAAGAAGACTCATTGGCCAAAGCTGTTGGTTTGGCAACAATGATGCAAGAGGAGGAAACACTAACCAGTCTGTGAACCGTAATAGACATGAGAGAAGCAATAAACACCCCCAAAGCAACATGGCAGCCAGTTCATGAAAACGACACTCTATGCTAATTCAAAGGTCTCTTTTAGAAACCCCAGTGATGGGGCTGGAGAGATGTTTGGTTCGCAGCACACAAAGCAGCTCACAGCAACATGTAACTCAGGCTCCAAGGAACCTGGTGCCCTCTTTCAGCTTCTTCTGGTACTTGTACCAGCAGGCACATGCTCTCTCTCTCTCTTTCCCTCTCTCTCTCTTTCTCTACACACACACATACACACACAGAAGGGGAGAGAGAGATAGAGACAGAGACAGAAACAGAGAGACAGAGAGACAGAGACAGACAGAGTCACAAACACATAGAGACAGAGAGAGATAGAAACTGACACAGAAACACATACAGAGAAACAGAAAGACAGATACACACATACACAGACAGAAACACACACAGAGAGACAGACAGACACAGAAACACATACAGGGAGACAGTGACATACACAGAGGAAAGGCAGAGACACACAGAGACAGACAGAACAGGAAACACACACACACACACACACACACACACAAATAAAATCTTATTTTTAAAAACCACAGAAATAATTGCTATATAGGCAATATCCTCCAATGAAGTTAGTAGGCAGAGTTTTAAGAACAGATTTGAACAGTCTAAAAATATTCTATCTCAAATTAACTACAAGTGGGAAAATAGTTAACTTCACAAAAAGAAAATCAGGTAGGTACCACTTTAATCGAGGGTCAAGGTCAACACACCCAAAGGACACAGTGATATCTCACATCCTGGATATGATGTTCTCAGACATTCTTAACCAGAATTGATAACCACAGAATTCTAAGAAAACAAAATAAACTTGTCTGTGTGAATTCTTCAAAAGTATGGAGGTCCATGGTCATGGTTGGAAGATGAAACATCCTCTGCAGGCTCCCTAGGTGGTGGTGTGGGGCCGGGGCATGGGGCTGTAGGAGGTGGGGCATGGCGGGAACAGGTGTGCATGCTGTAGAAGGTGGTACCCAGCTCTCAATTCTCACCACACTCTGGCCTCCTCTCACCACACACCCCACTGCCATGGCGTTCTGCCCACGTATGTACACGCAGCTGAGTTCAGAAACTATGAGCCAAATAAAATTATCTGTTAAGTTGTTCTGTATTTGAATAATAAAGGTGCAGCAGAGGATGAAGCAGAGGATGCAGTGGAGGATGCAGTGGAGGAGGCAGTGGAGGAGGCAGTGGAGGATGCAGTGGAGGATGTGGTAGAGGATACAGCAGAGGATGCAGTGGAGAAGGCAGCGGAGGATGCAGTGGAGGATGTGGTAGAGGATACAGCAGAGGATGCAGTGGAGGATGCAGCAGAGGATGCAGTGGAGGATGCAGCAGGGGATGCAGTGGAGAAGGCAGCGGAGGATGCAGTGGAGAAGGCAGCAGAGGATGCAGTGGAGGTGGAGAATGTGGTAGAGGATACAGCAGAGGATGCAGTGGAGGATGCAGTGGAGAAGGCAGCAGAGGATGCAGTGGAGGATGCAGCAGGGGATGCAGTGGAGAAGGCAGCAGAGGATGCAGTGGAGGATGCAGTGGAGAAGGCAGCAGGGGATGCAGTGGAGGATACCATAGTGAGGAACATCCACAAAGCATGAGGAAAACAGAAAGGCCTATCATGCAGAAGGAGGCCAGGCGGACATGACACGTGCGCAGTGGAATGCAGGCGCAGGGAGGCATATAAGAGGGGAAACAGATGAAATGCAAATGATGTCCATGGCTTTGTTTAAAAGCTGACTAGAGGAGATGTGTAAACAACTGGGACTATGGCCCTAAGGGTAATTTAAAATATCCTTCAGAGTAAAGTATTGTAACAGTCTCTAAAACACTGAAGAAGTGTAAGGCCCTGGGTCTAAAACTTCCAGATATAGAGTGAAACCCTTCTGACCAACTATTATTATTTTTAATTTTTAAGGTTCATCTATTTTATGTGTATGAGCATTTTGCCTCTATGTATGTATCTGCTCCACATGTGTGTCTGGCATCTGGAGGAGTTGTGATGAGGTATGAGATTCCTGGAGTTATGGATGCTCATGAGCTGGAGACCAAATATGGGTCCTGGGCAAGAGCTAACCACTGAGCCATCTCCCAGCCCTCTGAATTACTTAATGTGGCTAAAATTGTCTTAATATTTGGTATCAGAAATGGATATTACCAAAAGGGGAAAGCAGAGGTCATGTTCATTTGTGGGAATGAATTTTTTATTTATTTTTTAAAAATCAAATCGTAATTTTTACTTATTACACAGGGGTTATAAACACAAAAAAGGCAGGACGTGGGGAAGGGAATGACACCGGAGCATAGGTGTTCAGGGGGAGTACAGATACCTTTCAGAACAGAGTGTCAGCTGGGTGAAGGTTCAGGGGACAGGTCACTATGATTCTGCCTATGATTCACTTGTCCTTATCTAAGTTGGTACTATCTGTCGAGGCTACCTATTTACAAGATCTATGACTACTCAGGCTGGTAAATTTCCACAAAAGCTGCATGTTTACAATAGCTTATAGCCATCTGTTTCAGTGTTTTTCCACAGAGACCCAAGACTTTGTGTTAGCATGTATGTACGTCAGGCCTATTGCTGATTTTAGGCATATGGCTGATTGTAGGCCTTCAGTGTATAAGCAGGGCTGCCCCTGACATCTCCTCCCTTCCCTAAGTATAGAAGGGCCGTGGTGATTCTAATCTTGTGAAGGCAGGGATAGAGGCCTGACCTCCAATAATTGAAGGGGACCTTGTAATGGCTCTGGTCCTCCTGTTGTTGTCCAGTGAGGCATGAGGGCCATACCCATCCTGATGTCTTTTTCCTGGAGAGGGGATACTGTTGACATCAACCCCTATGCAGTCAGGCTTGTCCCTCAGGGAACCCAGAGAGATATTTTAAACTTTTATTTATATTCCCTTGCAGTGCTTAGCCTCGCAGCCTAAGCAAGAATTCAGATCGCTAGTCAGAGAGGGGTTCTGGGTGGCCCCTCTCTGCTTGGTCTAGGGGCAGAAGTCCCCTCTTTTAGGTTGGGTGGAGATGGGTTTTGGGAATGCCCTGGATAGAGTAACAACCTCATCTGGAGTCTCGTGGTCCTCCATAGCTAACTTATGATAATGTATCTGAATAGGTTTTGCTACCAATTATCTACCTGTTGTTTCACAAAGTTAGTCAGCCTATTTAAGGCCCAGGGACCAAAAGAAATCAGCAAAAATAACCCAATTAATGGTCCCAAGATGGGAGGAAGTAGGGTTGACAACCATGGAGAGGTTGAAAACCAATTCTTGTACCAGCTCTCATCTTTCTCTTTCTCTCTCTGTCTGTTCTCAGGGCCTTCTCTGACCCTTTTCATGCTCTCTTTAACCATCCCTGTCTTGTCTATTGAAAAGTAACATTCTTCTTTAAGGGCTGTCCATACACAGTGAAGAGCTGTACACAGTCTTTTCTATTGTAAAAGAGTAAATCAAGTTCAATAAAGCCCTTTGCAATTTTTGAGATCATTTCAGACAGCGAAACGAGGGATTTCTTCAGATTAGTGATGTCAATCTCTAGCTGTTTGATGTCCTTGTCAACAGCCCATCAAAGGTCTGAGTAGCATAAGTCTGGAGGCCAGCATCAGGATTAGAACATCTACCAGCAGACATCATGGGTGTTTCATTTGTATTTGAGATACTGCCTGGGTTAGAGCTCCTGGGTGCCCCACTTCTGCCGGGTTTTGTGAGGTTGGGTGCAGAACAGCCGCCCGGAATCTGCTCCATGCTTGGGTCCAGACCGGAAGTCAGGAATGAATTTTTAAATAAGTAAAACAGTTAAAAATTAGACTTGGCTGTATGAAACAGGCAAACATTTTTAAAAGGCCAAACTTCCAACAGAAGAATATGAGGGTCATTCAACGTCAGAAAGTCTAGTTAAAGCCAGGAAGCATGAGTATTATTAGACTAACTTCTGAGTATACAGTTTTTATTCTCCCGATAGCCGATTGGGGAGATGTCCTACTCAGCTGTCACAGTAGTCCCCCCCCCCCCAGGTCACCTGAGGAATTGGGAATCTGCTTTGTTCAAACCTCTAAGATCTTACGCTCAGATGTCTGCTCCAAGATGACTTACAACCACAATTCTATGTCAACAGAAGAGAACGTGTAAGAAAAATCAGGACACACAGTGGAGCACCCCGCCTGCAGTCCCAGAGTTGGACAATGCTCACCAATGAGTCGAATTGCCAGAGAGACCGGGTGTGGGCTAAGGTTGCAGCCTTCTGTTGTTTTGAGAGACTGAATTTCTATCTAATTATGGCTTTATTTCTTAGCTTCGGTATCCCAGGAGTGTGGTTCCTTTTTCTGGATCTGAGCACGGTGCCCCACAGGGTATCAGAAAATAGTCACACCCCAAAGTTCCCCACAACTGTATTGAGAGGAGCTAGAGGGCTTTGCAGGTGCCATTAGGGTGCCAAAATCAGCCGATGGAGAGATGTTCTTGAATGGCTTTGCCTAATCACATGATCCTCTAAAGATGGGCAGGGCTCCTTCAGGGAAGAGAATCATTTATGAGAAATTAAACAGGAGGGATGGTCCTCCCTTCAGGTGGCTTTGAAGACACAGGAGATCACACAGCAAGGACTTCCAAACAGCAAATGATCTTGAAACAGAACCTGGCTGATAGCCAGAGATTAAGTCACTCATGAACCCAGGAACAACAGCCACACAAGCCTGAAAGAAGGTCCTGAAGTTTGGCAAGTGACACCACCCTCCTCCTCACATCATTGGCAGTGCCTCTGAGGTCCTAAGCAGAGAACACAGTTGGTTGCTGACCTGTAAAACCTACAAGATGGTAGGCAGTTAGGAGGTATTTGAGCTGTGGGAATCTGGGCATAGAAATACAACACACTTTCTCTCTGTTGAGAGGAGCAGACTCCACCTGAGTTGATTCTGTCTGTGCAGAATCAAGGGACAGAATCAAGTCTGGAGACATGTATCTTTTTATGTGGATTCTGCTTACAGTGGCAATGCAAAATAGAGAGTTTTGGGCCCAGTGGATAGACGCACATGTGGAGACAAAAGAAACTACCGTGACGTCCTGCAAGTGAAAAGTGTGTGGTGGACCGCAGCTCTAGATGTGAAAGAGAGGTTGTGCAGGTGCTGGGGTAGGGTCACACGTGTGGCCTTTCAAAGGCTAAGACAGGAGATGTACTACTAGTCAGCTTAAGATTGATAAGTGGAATCACAGGAAATCAAGGACTTCCCCTGATGACAGTATTGATAAAAGAAGCTGGAAAGTGATGTGTAGAAGAAGCCTGAAGCAGCCAAGGCGACATGAGGTGCACATCCACCCTTCACGGAGACCGAGAGCAATTGGGAAGGAAAAAGGGACCCCACAGAAAGTCCACAAAAGGCATCTTTCTGTGGAGACAGTCAAATCGGGAGCAGTCAGGAGAAGGTCTTCACCCTCGCTGCCATGGGGAAACGATGGCTTGGCTGCCTTGAGGTAGCACCACAGACACAGAACGCTGAGAGCCCCTGAGGGCGGCCATCCCTCAGAGAAATGGTCTGAGAAATTGTCCAGTATCGCAAACAAATTCAGACCCTAGACTCAAGTATTTGGTGCTGGTTTGTGTTGGCAGAAAGCACCCCCCACTTTGATAGGCATTTGCAAGTGCCCCTAAAACCTGACTGATATACCCCAAAAATCCCACCAAGTCTCCATCAGCTTTAAAAATAAATCCTACATTTCAACAAGGAATACCAGAGTCTTAAAAAGAATTTTCTTACTGGTTCTTTAGGCCCTGTGGCCTCCTCTGGGTCTGACACCTGCTCAACCTGCTAGTCTATCCCAAGAGCCACCCAGTAACCCACAAAAGCATATCCACTCTGTGTACAAGGAGGTACCAATAGACAAGAGCACACAAAAATGTGACACTTGGCAGAAGCAAAGTCTCTACTGGATAGGGAATGGATGGATGCATGGACAGACAAATGATGGATGGATGGGTGGATGGATGGACAGATGGACATACAGATGAATGGATGGGTAGATGGATGAATAGATGGATGAATGGGTAGGTGGGTTGGTAGGTGGATGGATGGATGGACAGACAGATGGATGGATGGGTGGATGGATGAATGGGTAGGTGGATGGATGGACACACAGATGGAAGGGTGGATGGGTAGGTGGATGGATGAGTGGATGGATGGATGGGTAGGTGGATGGATGGACAGACAGATGGAAGGGTGGATGGTTAGGTGGATGGGTAGGTGGATGGATAGACAGACAGATGGAAGTGTGAATGGGTAGGTGGGTAGATGGATGAATGGGTAGGTGGGTTGGTTGGTGGGTGGATGGATTGACGGATGGATGGATGGGTGGATGGATGGATGGGTAGGTGGATGGATGGACAGACAGATGGAAGGGTGGATGGGTAGGTGGATGGATGGACAGACAGATGGAAGGGTGGATGGATGGGTGGGTGGATGGGTGGGTAGATGGATGGGTGGATGGATGGGTGGATGGATGGGTGGATGGATGGGTGGATGGATGGGTAGATGGATGGGTAGATGGATGGGTGGATGGATGGGTGGATGGATGGGTGGATGGATGGGTGGATGAATGGGTGGATGAATGGGTGGTTGGATGGATGGGTAAGTAGATGATTGGAGTGTGAAGCTTTAAGGGTTCTTTGGAAAGTCATGTGTGTTGGATAGTGTTTTGCTGGGGCAAACACGTGAAAGAACATTTTGTTTAAGTGGACACAGGTAAAATACTAAGGCAGAATCACGAAGGAACATTTCCCTGAAGCAGACATAGGAGAAAGGATGTTCTGATAAAGCAAGCTTGTGAAAGGACATGTGATGTTTGGAGGTATATAAATAGAACTCAACAGACAGTGACCGAGGCTGAGCTAGGCTTGCTGATAAAACTAGCTGTACAATGCTTGTGGGTCTCACATCTTCACTGATCTTCACTTCCATGAGAGAACTTTTCCTGGCGTTCCCGTTGGCCCTGGTCCCTCCTGCTGACTGGTGCTGAGGGTGAGGCCTGGCTGTCCCTGCCAGGTAGTGCCACTGCTACTGATTCATGTTTGCTATCCAGACTCTACCAAAACAGACTGTTGGTGCATCCGTGAAGTGATTCCCAGTAGACTGAACTGCTGCTGTTGACCTGTGAACTGAACTGTAAATTTCCAAGCAACACAAATGGGAATTGCTCCGAAGAACCTCTCTAAACAGGTTTACTTCCTCCATATCCTTTCTTTTTTACTTCCTCTGGTGGGTGGTGGGCTGTAAGGGAAGTTAAAGCTTTTAAGAACTTTCATTAAAAATAAGGATTGAAAAGAATTAAAGTTACAGAAGTGGATAAGTCGGTGAATAGATGACTAGATAATCAATGAATGAATGGTAAATACTTGAGTAGCAAAATGGATGAAGAACAGATGGAAGGATGGGTGATGAATGAATGGATGGGTAGGTGGAATGGATTGAATAGATAGATAATAGATAAAATAAATGTATGGATGGATTACCAAATGGATAGGTAAGTAGGTGATAGGAGGATGGATGAGTGGATGGACAGATGAGCATATGATGGATGTATGGACTAGATAGATGAATGGTAGAGAGTCTGATGACTACATGAATGTAATATGAATGGATGGAATGGAGAGATGGTAGACTGATGGATTGATAGATCCATAGAGAGGTGGATGGATGGGTGGGTGGATGGATGGATGGATGGATGGGTGGGCAGATGGTTAGATGGTTAGATAAATAGATGGACAGGTGGATGATAGGTAGGTAGATGGATGGGTGTTTGAATGGATGATTGATGGGTGGACAATAGATTGATATATTACCAGACGAATAAGATAAATGGATTGATGGATGGATGTGTGGGTGGATGAATGGATGGGTGGATGGGTGGATGGATGGATGGATGGATGGATGGGTGGATGGGTGAATGAGTAGATGGTGGATGGATGGATGGATGGAGGATGGGTGAATGGGTGGATGGATGGATGGGTGGGTGGATAGATGGGTGGGTGGGTGGGTGGTGGGTGGATTGATGGATGGGTGGATGATGGGTAGATGGATGGATGGGTAGATGTGTGGGTGAATGAGTGGATAGATGGGTGGATAGATGGATGGGTGTATATAGGTGGATGAATGGGTAGATGATGGGTGGATGGATGGATGGGTGTATATAGGTGGATGGATGGGTGGATGGATGGATGGGTGTATATAGGTGGATGGATGGATGGATGGAAGAATGGATAGGTGGATGGTGAGTGGCTGGATGACAGGGGATAAGCTCTTCCTGAAGCTGAAGCCCCCACAGGAAGCTTTCATTAGATCATGGAATCTCACCAATAGCTCTCTCGGCTTTAGGAATTCTAGCAAATGAGCATCCACACTGACAGGAAGATTCATCATTTTTATCCTTTCCAACAGAAACAATATTCTTAGCGTGTCCAAGATAAGTCAGGACCAGAGGCAGCAAACTTCCATGAACCAATGGAAATGGAGCTTGGGAAAGATTGCTCTTGGGTCCTCAGCTTGAGCTCTTAAAAAATTATTTATGTGTATGTATGTCTGTTTTGTGTGGATAAGTGCACATGTATGTGGTTGCCCATGGAAACCAGAAGGTTTTGGATCCTCTGGAACTGGGATGCAGGCAGTTGAGAGCTGCCCAGTGAGGGTCCTGGGAACCAAACTTCAGACCTCGAGAAAAGTAGCCAGCACTCTTAACCACTGGGCCATCTCTCCAGTCCCTCAGGTTCATTTCCTCTGGAAGAAAAACAGAAAGCAAAGAAAAACTATCCAATTTGCATCTGATACAGTAAAGCAGAGTCAGCAACTGGCTTCTAAGAGTTTCCTGGGGATATATTAAAAGCGAGAGAGTGTGTTGACATACAGCATAGGGGGAAAGGTAGGTATGTATTGTCAGAGCGGTGGCCTCTATGGGGAATAGCTCCTCCAATGAGCAGAGGCCAGGAGGTGTCTTGGCATGGAAAGGCCACATCCGAGAAGTCTGACAGCTCCTAATCAGGGTGGGAAGCTCCAACAGATAAGGCCCTGCCAAAGCTCTCTCTGGACAAAAGTCACAGAGCCCCGACCTAAGGAGGTAAGGAAGAGACCACCAGTTTCTATAGGGAAACAGTTCATTCACTACATGGCATTTTTTATTGCCATCCAAACAACAAGGCCAGCCACAAGGTTCCACAGACCTTGCGCTCACGGAGGTTTCCACGGAGACCCACCGCTGGCCTGTTGCACAGAGCATTGGTGGGTTTTGTGCATGCCAATAAAAAAGTAAAAGCCGCTGTTAAAATTGAAGCCCTGGCACATGCCTGGTTCAGATCACAGGGGAGCGGGGTTTTTGCCCTGGAATTTGCAGCATCTGTCCCAATTAAGTCTTGTTTTTTAGCTTAAAGATATTAGTCCGATCACTAGTGTTCTGTTCGGAACATGAATGGTGCATTGTTCCGCCCGGAGCAGCCCTGCAGACGCTCAGACACCATTAAACGGCTTTGCGGCCCAATTAGAAGTGGAGGTGGGCTGGCTATGGGGCAGTGGCTGACCACCAGGGCACAGCACTGGATGGACATGGCGTGGGGGAGGGGTGACTAACTCGGTCCATGTGTGGAGAAGGTGGGCTTTCGGCATGCCGGTCCCTGGCTCGATGAAGAGGCTCATCCATCTTGAAGTGACCACTGCTCAAATGTGGTGGCCGAGTGGGGAGCGGCAGCGGTCTGTGAGATGGGACAAATGGCTCCAGGCTAGCTGCAGGACCCAGAGCACTGGTGTTGTAGGAGAGAGCCAGCAGGCTTATACCTACATCTGCTGGTCTAGCCACCAGGCTCTCCTACCCCGCAGCAGCACACAGATGCACTCACACTCAGAAATTTAGGCAAGTACATGCGCACACGTGCATGCTCACATGTATACATGTGTGGTCTCAGTCTCACAATCACACATACAATTTACACTGTGCATGTCATTCCATATGCATGTCTGTGTTAGAAGGACATCACCTTATGGCCTGCTTGTTTTCTACCATAATGTCAGCCACAGAAGCATAACCTGGTGTTTCCAAGATCCCTGGCCATCAGAGTCCACAAACAGCTTCCTTTGCTCGTCGGGCCACAACATTCCATTCATAGATCCAGCATGGACCCATTTCTGAACAGGAAGGCCTGTGAGCCTGAGAAGACTGTAAATCTTCCTCACCCCAGGGCTTCTTGCTCATGGGCAAAATTAAGGCTTCCCTAAGTCTACAAAGAAAATGAAATTCCCATCCAGGAGCTGGTGACATAGCTACTCAGTTCATGACTGTTCTCTGAACTGCTCACTTAGGGAATATGTGCCTTCCCAGATGTCAGTTAAACGTCAGAATCCCAATACCCCCGTAGTAGGCTTAACTGTGCATTTGATCCATGCTCATCTGCGTCCTCTCACTTGGGCAGGTCACCCTGTGAATGGCGTCAGGGTGTGTGCTTAGCTGGGCTGACCTCTCTGAGTAATAGAGAGTTGGTGAGCAGAGCTCTCCTGGAGAAGCCCTTGCTGTGCTGGACAACCCTTCTCACCCAGGGAAGTCATCACCACATGTGACCTCATTTTACATCTAAGCAAATGGAAGCCTGTCTTCATCCAGGACCACATAAGCAAGCTAGGACATACACTGCCCTTGGCACAGGACCCATCTCTGGATTTCAGGCTGCCCTAGAGATGTCACGTGCTCCTTAGAAAAGTTGCTTCCCCTGACGCTCACTCAGGGAACACTGTGTTCCCAAAGCTACCATACTGACCCCCCCACACACTGTAGCACAGTGAAAGTGACCAGTGTGTGAAGCACCCTTCACCCATCCCACAAGCTGTGCCCCACAGAGGGAAGCCTCAGCCGGGCTGCTAAGCCACCAAAGGCCTTCACAGGTGCTTTGCTGTCAGGTTGGCATTTCCTGAAGAACTTTCAGGACAAAAGTTCTCATACTGTCATAGAAACGTCATCAAGGGACAGCATAGCACCAGTGCGTATGGATGCACATGATGTGGGGGGGGGAGGGAAGAGAGGATAAATAGATCACTGATATGAAGTTAAGCCATATGAAAATACCAGTTTTTCTCATTTAAAGAGATTGAATGTGATTTAAAGAGATAACTGCCTATGGTTTGGTAGGAGCTGGTTGGCTTGTTGGCTTGCTGACTGGCTGGGTGGGTGGATGGATGGGTGAATGGATAGATAGGTGGATGGATGGGTGGGTGGATGGATGGGTGGATGGGTGGGTGGATGGGTGGATGGGTGGGTGGATGGGTGGATAGATGGGTGGGGATGGATGGATGGGTGGGTGGGTGAATGGATTGGTGGATGGATGGATGGGTGGATAGATGGATGGGTGGGTGGGTGGATGGATGGGTGAATAAGTGGATAAATGGCTGGATGGAAGAAGGAAATGATAAATGGCTGATAGATGATCAATTGATTGATAATTTGATGATTTTCACAGGCTATAAGTAGAAACATATTGTAGAAAAATACAAATAAATGTTTTCTATTCCCTCCTATTGTCCTCTATAGTAAGTAGGTAGATAGATAGATGATAGATAGATAGATAGATAGATAGATAGATAGATAGATTGCTTGTTTCTATAGTAAGCATACATATCTATATATTTAGACATAGAAAGACATACAGACAGACAATCTTCATTCCAAACTCTGGAGCAAAAGCATTGGCTTCTCATTCCTGAATCTAGGAAGAATAATTCCAATACCCACTGCCAGGAAGCCTTCAAGTCTGAAACAGAGGGCCTCTTTCTTCCCTTGCTCAGTCAGCCTCTGCCATGACATCACCCCGATGGTGTGAAACTCGAGAAGCGCCTTGGGAAGCGCTGGAACTGATTGATCTGTGAGCTGGTGTCCAGGAGGCTGAGGGGCCAGCCTGAGACAGCAGCTGGCTGTGTCTCTCACCAGGGACAGGGCCAGGATCTGTGTCTTCATTCCACAGCCCAGAAACTGGAAGGAGAACATGGCGAGTGCACATCACATTTCCAGCGAGCACACCAGGGACTGGCATGGCCCTGGAAGAAACACAGATATGTGCATGGTCCCTTCCCAAAGTCTTCACCCCCTTCCTTCCAAACCTATCTGCCTGCCCCTGCCTGGCTCCTTGGGTGGGCTGCAGTTGTCTTTTTCTTCACAGAAAAGGCAGAAGACAGGGATGGCTGGGGGGAGGCTGTCTAGGTACATCTGGATACTGAAGCCAAACTTACCAGTCACCTGAAGTGGGCACTAGCCATCTAGGCTACTGGACCCACACCTGGAGAGAGGTCTGAGCTGCCCCTTTGAGTGTGTACTGTTTCATTGTTGGGGTCAGCTTGTGAGTCGATTTTATGAGGGCCAGGACAGGGGATCTCATAGACTCAAGGGACATACTCCCACTCAGCTCTCTTGAGAGCTCTCTGGGAGCTTCAGAGTTACAGAATATAAATAGGAAACTGTCCACCCAAAAGCAACCAACTGGATGCCTAGATGCATCAATGTTATGTGCTCATGGTTCTGCCTGGTCCCTGGGACAGAACTTCAAACCCTGGTTTCTGTTATAATTGGGGGAATCACCTCTGTCCCTGTAAGGTGGAGCTGGGACACCCTCCTCCCTCCATCAGGTAGGTGTGTTGTTCTTTTCATCTCTACTGGACACTCTGTGACAGGGGCATGGGCTTTCTCTGTTACTTTTTGTATTACCCAAGTTCTCAGTGCGTGAGTCCCCAGGCCTGTAGACATGTTGTTGTAGGAAAGGCAGAGCTCGGACCTCTCATAGATAACCCACAATCCTGATGGCTCTGTGGGACCTCACGCAGAGAGATCACTTGTGATCCTCAGGACTACGTGGTAGAATCTGGGTCCAGAAACACCCTCTTATTCCCAAAAGTCCTTGACTCTCTCCACTCCTGGTTATCAAGGTGACCAGATGGCTGCACTCAGCACTGATAGCAGAGCTGAGTTGCTTCATGACCCGATGCACCAGGGAGAGCCCCAGCTAATTCCATGGGGGCTTCTTTTGCCCCTTTAATGAAGGTTCTAGCAGGGTCCAGCTCTATCTCCTGACTTTCCAAATGACTCTGTGAGCCCAGAACAGTTATGGCTCTCAATTCTTCACCGTAGGAGCTGGGCTCAGAGAAATAAAGAAAGACAGTTAATGTCACACAGCTTCTGAGAAGTAGCATGGGGTCTTGTAGGTTGGTCTTGTAGGCTTGCTGCTTAGAATATGTTCTCTCTGGAGTTGGGTGCAGGCTAGGCACTGTCCCAGTTACCCCAGGGAGCTTGCCCACTGCCCTGCATCAGCTAATGCAACACACAAAGGGATGCTAAGAAAAAAAAATCAATTTATGGTGGAAGGGCCATCTATTTCAGAGTAAAAACAATCACCTTTGTGTTCCAGAGAAATGGGAGAAAGCACTTATTTAAATTGCTGTCTCAGAACTACACAGAAGCTATTTTCAGAAACTCCGGTGAATGTCTTTTCCTTCCCATCCCACAGAAACCCACTGCCAATCCACCCTGTGCCTGCTTAGGTCTGCAGAGACCCTAGACCCCCAGAATGCAGCACCGGACTGCTGTCGAGCACGGTTGGCCATCCATGGCTCAGGCAGGCAAGGCCCAGAGCTTTTCTGAAACTATTAAAATAGGGAATTTGGAGGGATTGTGGAAAGCAGTGCCTTTGCAAAATGGCCAGGAGGGGAGCGACAGGTCAGGCCCCCTCGCTGAGGCTGTTAAAAAGTAACACAGCCCCCAAATCACATTAAATATGTTAAGCAAACACACGGCAGGCGGCGGGGATATTAGGTCATTTCTCATAAATATTAATACCGGGGACTTTTCCAACGGGCGAAATTACAGAAACAAAGATGCCTCTTCAGGTGCAGTCTCACTCCCTGGTAGTCCTGGAGCAGGCCCAGCAGGGGAGGGGTCAAGCCAACCCAGCCTCCAAAAAGACTTCTTGGCACACTGGCAGATGTGGACCCCTGAGTGATGTGTTAGCACACATTGACAGAGGGAGGGCCAGGCACCCAGTAGGGCCAAGCTAGTCTTCCCCAGGCTGTGGACCTGCACCTCACTAGGACTCCAGAATTCACACTTACCATCATGGCTGCCCGGCATCTACACCTGCCACCTCCCCGGGCTAAAGTTCTGTGAAGGAAATCACCAGTTGGCCATCTTGGCCTCACTGCCCCTTCTTCAGTAGCCAGGACCCTTGTGTGTCTAGAGCAGGGCTGGACTTCCAGGAGCAGCCAGTGAAAAGTCTCAAAGGCACGAGGAATGCTCCTCCTCTCTCTTCAGGGTTCTCTCACTGCTGCCTACCTGCAAGAGTGCAGCAGAGTGCTCAGCTGGACCCCACAGTATGCATAAGAGAAGGTGGGCCCTCAGCCCACGAGCATAGGCAAGGGGGTGGGGGGTTATCTGTTACCCAGTTCAGAAAGGCTGTCCTGAGAGGCTGGGGTCCTGATACCTGACAGCTTGTCTTTCTACCTCTTTGTTCTGAAGCAGCCTGGAAAGAGCCAGAAGAGGCCATCTTCCAAGATCACAGTAGGTTCCAGAACTGCTCAGGCATCAGAACTGCTAAAGAGTAACTTGGGTCAAGCTTAAGCTGACCTGATACAGGGAGGGAAAGATTCGGAGGAAGGAAGCTTTGCTGTAGACATTCACAACATCTGCACGGCATCTACCACCCACCTGTGGGCCTTCAGGTCAGTGGACAGGTTGCAGGAACTTAGTCCAAGGGCTTTACTGTCCCCATAGTGTCATGGATGTAGAGCCTCTTATAACTCCTTTCTCCTCCCCTGGGACTCCATTGTTTATTTGTGTACAGGAAACATTCTTGCTTTTCATGGATATCCCTGGGTCTTCGGCCCCCACAAGCCCTACCTACAACTGGTACTCTGGGCTTGGCACATCCTGCTAGGGTGGTAGCGTGTCTATAGGCACAGGCCATGCTCTGAATCTGTGTGAGGCACTTGCCAGACAAGTGGGCCAGACAAGGTGCTGTCACTCTGAGCGCCGCCTCGGTAGACTCAGTGATTCAGCGGAGGTAGAGAGAATTTGTCAGCTGTGACTCAGCTCCAAGTCAGCAACAAGGAAGCCAGGGAGCGGCTCAGTGAACAAAGCGTTGGCCTTATAGGAGCCATGAGTTGAATTTGGTCTCCAGCAACAACATTAAAACGTCAGGTGTGGTGATATGAACTAAGAAGCAGAAAAAAGGGTCTGTGGGCTTGTGAGCTGGGTAGCCTATCATAATCAGCACTTACAAGACTCCAGTAAGAGACCTTATCTCTTGAAAAAAAGATGAATGACATCCACGGTTAACCTCTGACTTCAACACAGATATGCACATGCAAACATACATACCGTCATGTACACACATGCGCGCGCACACACACACACACACACACTGGGGGTGCGGGGAGGCTTCTACAGTCTAGGTGAGTCCTTTGTGCTGGATAGTTTTGTGTCAACTTGACACAAGCTGAAGTCATTTGAAAGGGGGCGGAGCCTAGATTGAGAAAATGCCTCCGTAAGATCGGGCTAGCCAGGGGATGGTGGCACACACCTTTAATCCCAGCACTCAGAAGGCAGAGACAGGTGGATCTCTGAATTCGAGGCCAGTCTGGTCTACAGAGTGAGTTTCAGTGTAGCCAGGGCTACACAGAGAAACCCTATGTCCAAAAAAAAAAAGGTAAAAAAGTGAAAAAATAATAATTAAAAAAGGAAAGAAAGAAAGAGAGAAAGAATCGGGCGGTGGTGGTGCACGCCTTTAATCCCAGCACTTGGGAGGCAGAGGCAGGCAAATTTCTGAGTTCGAGGCCAGCCTAGTCTACAGAGTGAGTTCCAGGACAACCATGGCTACACAGAGAAACCCTGTCTCAAAAAAAAAAAAAAGAGAGAGAGAGAGAGAGAGAGAGAGAAGAAAGAAGAGAGAGAGAGAGAGAGAGAGAGAGAGAGAGAAAGGAAGGAAGGAAGAAAGAAAGAAAAGGTGCTATAGGCAAGTTTGAAAGGCATTTTCTTACTTAGTGAGTAGTGGGGTTGGGCATGTGGCCATCCCTGGGTTCTATAAGAGACCAGGCTGAGCAAGCCATGAAATACAAGCCAGTAAGCAGCATCCCTCCATGGCCTCTGCATCAGCTCCTGCCTCCAGGTTCCTGCCCTGACTTCCTTCAATGATGAACAGATATGGAAGTGTAGACTGAATTAACCCTTTCCTCCTCGGGTTTCTTTGGTCACGGTGTCCAATCACAGCAATAGACCCTGGCTAAGACAGTCTTCTACCGCTGAGCCACATCTCCAGTGCATGAAGTACTCAATATACTGCAAGAGGCCAGTAGGTCAGGCAGAAACTCAAGCACGGCCAGCATCTCTAACTTAGAAATTAAGCTTGTCGTGGTACATGTGTGTAGGAGAATGAGTGCTAGTGTCTGGTGTCTCTCGTACTCTGGGTGTTGGAAGCATCCCCACAATAAAGCCCAGCTATGCATGTTCTCAATTCCGTTTTTACAGAGTTTTAGGAAATGTTAACTCAGAAGCAACAAGAAGACCAGTGGTTGTGTGTCAGGTAGAGGCGAAAGAAAGGGCTGACAGTGGTCTGAGGAGCTGGCAATGGGCACCCTGACAGCTCAGGTCATGCTGTCTCACAGGCCGATGTGAGCCCCAGCGTACGCTGAGGGCAGAGTACAGGGACCGAGCCATACTCCAAACCCTTCAAAAGGTATATCATAAACAGTGACAGTAATACTCCAATTAAGTAGTTAAAAAAAGATCGCAGAGTAGTGCCTGGCCTATCACAAGGCGCAGCTGATAAATACAAACACGCAGGAAAACTTCTGTGTAAGGAGCTGAATGAATGCATACAATGTTCTCTTTTCCAGCATTGACCCATCCTACAGACGAAGTTCAGGAAGACTGAGGTCCATTGGGAGAAACATGCCAACCCCAGGCCTGGATATTTCTATGCCTGTTCCCTCGAGGTGCCCCCCGTCCAAGCCCTGCCACTTGGAAAGACTCTGGGAACCTCACTCTTGCTTTTATTTTTGGAAACTGTTAATGATTCTGTTTGCCTTTCCAATGACCTCAAAAGTTCCACTGTTCCAGACCCCTCCCCCTGCCGTCCATACCCAACTTTTCTTCCCAGAGAGACCACAAGCAAAGAAGTTGAGGACTCAAGCCCCCTCCCACACCCTCCCCCAGCTCCTGGCTGCTCCCTGGTATGTGAAGGATGTCTTCCATAACAAGAAAAGGACAAAAGACATGTGTCCAGTGGCACCCTCCTCTGTCTCTGTTTACTTTCCTAAACAGTGGGGCTAGGCCTGGCCTGGCCACTGGAGGTGAGACTGACGGACACGCTGGCAGCCGTGGGCACTGTCACCGTTGGGGGTGGTGTAGAGATACCAGCTGTGTCTTTACAAGTGATACGAGCCAGGTATAGAGATACATAGCAGGGATAGGGCAGAGAAGGGGCCTGAACTCCCTCAGACTCAGGGGGCTTAGATCGTGTGCATGGGCCAAGCACAGAGTGACAGGCTGAGAAACACACCAGCAGCCCCGCCCTTGGCTTTGGGGGAACCTGGACATGGAGTTTTATTGCCCAAAGCCGCTTTCCCCTTGATTTCCAAACCCATGTGTATTTATAAAGGAAATTTAATCGGGTTGTTTTTAATTCTCTCACACTTAACTCATCAAAATGCTATTTGGTGAGAGCAGGACCAGACCAAGGGTGCCTCTAGAGTCTCTGCTTGCAGGGGGGCTGCACGGCAAAGCGCAGACAACCTCTCTCGGAGGATGCCAAAGGGCCAGGGTGACACTCCATGAGAGCTGCTTCTTCCTCAGTTGTATGTTCCCTCAGGGATAGAGGATGGAACGCTTTTCTCCGGAGCAACAGGGATCCCAGAATCTGGATCCCATAGCTTCCCCAGCTCCAGCTGTTGAGGGGGCTGAGAACACAGAGTGGGTATGAGGGGATAGATAACAAATCAAGTCTGCCTTCTTGACACAACAGATGTTCTCAGAAAGGATGGGAGTCACAGAGAAACATGAAGTCCAGGCTGGGGTGCCATCAGGTAGACATCTCTGTGCCCACCAGTAGCTGGTGCTACTGGGTGATATCTAAAGACAGCACCCACTGGGCAGCACACGACTACATTTGACAACCGTTCTGCTGAACTGGTCAATAGTCTCTGCTGGGAGAGGGCCAGCTGGTGGGGGTCCAGGGGAGGAGGCAGAAAGAGTATTCCCATAATCTGTGGGCAGGGTGACCAGGAGAGACACAAACACACCCTCTCCCTGAAGTAGCTGCAAAGCTGATGGAAATGGCCCGCGAAAGCATTTGCAAATGTCGGACTGCAAGCCAGGGTCGACAGGCTCCTGCAAGCCGCCCCTCCGTGTGTGGGTACTGGGGAGGAGGGGCTGGCAAAGATGGCTCTTGTCTATGGACATGACCTCCCCTCTTGCCAAGCTGGTCAGCACCTGCCTCCAGAAAGCTGTCTCCAGTGCTACACAGAGGTCCTTAGAGGCTATACAGACCCCCTCTGCCATTTTCTAGCTTCCCCTTCCTCCTGCATTGCCCTCTCTGCCAAGAGGGAACAAATAGGGTATAGGGAAAGCCGTGAATGAGGACTCATGTGGGCTCTGACCTAAAGTGGTCAGGTGGGCCCAGAGCTGGAGGCTGCAGTCTGGGGATCCGGAAGACCCAGCAAAGCCCACCAGAAACCAGAACAAACCAGCTTTCTTATGACTCTTACTCCTTTCCTCTGCCTCACCGGGTGCAGTGACTTCACCTGACTTGGGAGGTTGGGCTAAGGATGCCCTTGAGGTGGTTGTGTCCTGGGAAATTCAGCTAAAGATGATGACATTTTGATGGGGTTAGCAAGCATCAGAACTGGTTCCTCAGAAACCTGAACAATCTAGAACAAAGCATGGTCAATCCGGTTGCTCTGCTGGCTCACCCCTGGGCTGCTGCTACTCCCCCCTTTTCTCTGAATTATGGGAGGGCTTTGGAAGAGAACATCAGTTTCCATGATGATCCGGTAGCTTACCTGAGCCTAGAGGGACCAGAGGCAAAGTGACGACCCAAAGGCTGCCCACCCAAGACCAGTTGCCTCATGTAAGCTATATGAACATACCTTTCAGGCTCTGATCTGAAGTGGTCAGATGGGCCCAGGGCCAGAGGCTGTGTCTGGGGGATCTGGAAGGCCCAACAAGCCTCATCAGACCGTGCTTCAGAGTCTAAGTTCATACCTAGACTTCAGTAGAAACCAGTTCCAGTACTGACAAGCTCCAAGCCCAGGTCTCAATAGTGTCTAGGTGACCATCAGACCCTAGGGAGACAGCAGACTCCAGGTGTACTGTAGCCCCAGGTAGAAATGAAGGCCCAGATGAATGCTTATATAACAAGTGGGTACTAGACCCCAGGTAGGCCTCAAGTCTTAAGTGGACATCAGTCAGTTCTCAGTAGAAATTCAGGCTGCATTCGAACATTCAGGCTCACACCCAGGCCCCACTCTGGGAACGTCCATTATGGAGAGCGGAGGTTCTTATCAGACAAATATGTCAGCTTTCCTTCAAGGTTCTCACCTGAGCCAATGCCCAGCTGTCAGGCCCAACCCAAAGAGCCTGAGTCTAGCCTACCGAGAAGGCAGGTGGGAAGCCCTGGCTGGAGCCCTGGGATCCAGGCTCTGCCAGGATCTGTCCGCAGCCACCATGCTCTGAGCAGCCGGTTAGGAGGTACCCAAGGAGCCTCACTCAATGGCTTTTCATTTTGTCCACTTCACCTCTGCTGCAGGCTTGCTCCCTCTCCCCAACAGAATTACTCTTATCTGCAAGTGATTTAAACTCTAAGGTTTACTGAAGATTTAAAGACTGTGAACACAGTTGGAATGTTTTAGACCAACGGTGCAAGTTGCATTTTAAGAAAATAATTAACTCCCGGGGGAGGTGTGGGTTTTGGAGCCATGACAGACCCTCGAGGCTGCCTTCCCTATATGGAATTTCCAAATAATAAAATATCTTTGATTCCCTGCTGATGTCAGACGAGAACCTGTGAGTGTGTGAGCAAACTGCCATTTTTTTTTAAAAGAGGGCCCATTAGTGTCTTAAAGATGCAGAACCCAGTCTGCAGAGGGCAAAGGGGTTGTTCAAAGTGCCGTGGGGGGCGGGGGAACTGCTATGGTTTCTCACCCTCTTGTCCCCTTTTCCCCTCTAACTTCCCGCTGCCCAGACAGCCTGCAGGGCACTCCTGTTCCAGAGCCTCAGAGACTGAGTGCTTACCTACCAGAATGCCTCCCTTACACACAGCAGTGGTGGCCACCCTCCAGTCCCACCACAGGGCACACACCCACCGAGGTCAGTAGCCTGGCACTAAAGTGTCCATACAATCATTAAACCCTAACCACAGAGAGTATTAACAAGGCCTCAGGGAACTGGACATTAGCTATAGCGCCATGGGAGCCATGGGGAATTTTGTATCCCACCCAGCACTGGTTTCTGTATGGTGTTGAGTCAGGTGCTTAGCTGTGTATCACTCACTGCCCACCAAAGTTCCAAGATGGAGGTTTTCTTTTGCATTGCACATATGGGAAGGAGATGGGGGCTGCTCAGCAAGTTAGAGAACTTGCCAGGATGTTCAATGCTGCCAGGAACATGGAGTCGAGCTACCAACCTTGGCTTGCCTCACAGTGTAACCTGTCTTCCCTTCCCATGAAACAGCAGATCATCAGCTAAGGATAGCTTCAGACCCACCCCACCCCCGGCCCCAGCAACATTGCTCTTGATGCTTGAAATCCAGGAGAAGGCTGCTCCAGGCAGAGAGCCGGTGGAGTGGGTACCCCTGATGTGGCATTAGGAAATAGATTATCACTTTTATCAATGACATCAGGTGAGGGCTTTCATCCCACCTACTCAGCCATTTCTGGGGTCATCACCCCTGTAATGGGCTTGACATTTTCACTGCAGAAGCATCCATCAGGAACCCCCACCTGTGTGTCCCCCCCTTGGGACAGTATAATATGTCTTCTTGTCATTTTGCTAAAGCATACTACTACCTTCCTCTCTAGCCTCATTGCCTACCTCCAAAGACAAGGCATCACAGAGAAGAGCCTACCCCTTCCTTCCGGAAATACCTTGCAGCTTTCCTGCCATGAAATTAGCTGGTGGCTCCTGATCACGTCTTCTCTTCTCTTGGGGCCTTTCAGCTGCCCCCTAGAAGGAAGAATAGCCATTCCCAACTCCATCCTCGTACCCTCTCTTCCTTAGAGCTGCAGGACTGGCTAGAATGCAGATCAGAACCAGCTGTCTTGAAGGAGGTACATGTCCAGTCAAAACCCTCTACCTTCTAGCTTCTGTCTCCAGAATCAGGGATACCATCTAGACAGCTTTCTTCAGATCCAGCCTCAACTCCTAAGATACACTCAGGACATTTTCAGGGAGGGACTTCTGCTGCCAAGACATCTGTCCAGATTCCTACCCCAACCCAGGCTTGGGAAAGGAGGCTGAAGGGAGAGCTCACCATAGGCCCTGCTCTAGGAAAGCAACTTGCATGAAGAAGAGATTAGCACCCTTCCTTCCAACCTGCACCTTACCCTGGCCTCAGGAGCAGCCCAGCTGGCCACACCAGCTGTCCTCTGTGCCTGTAGGGACAGACGGAGACAAACATTACTGGCTGTCCGGTTTTCTAACACCTTCCCACAAATCTCTGCCTCTCAGGAATAATTCTTTCTGGTAATTTACTTGCAAAACATTTGGCCGTTAACACCCAGCCAAGAGTGGATGGCAGGTCACAGACTATTAAAAATATCCACACCTGGGCCCTCAGGCAGCCCATTTAACCACTGCCCTGGGCAGAGAGTCCAGCCAAGGGTTCCATGTGCCTGCCAAGCGAGTTTTACGAGGGCAAGAGGACACCTGACCAAGCCTTTCCCTGGCCTTTCTGCATCCTCAGCCTGTGCTGTCAATGTGCTCTCGTCCTTTGCCAAGGGCTTGGGGCACGCACGGGCATTCCTAATCCCAGCGCCCAGGAAGTTACTCGAGGAGCAGGGAGCACCGAATCATCTGGTTTGGAGTGGCTCGTGGGAAGGCTGGGGCACCCCAGCTTTGCCCAGTTTCTACCTGTGGCATAGATAAAGAATTTCTTCAGCAGAGGTACTTTCGTGTCCCTCAGAACCCTGTGTCCTGGCTCATCACAGCAACTGACTCAGGTCTTTGGATCTGGGTAGGATTTGACCTCCCTGGAAGGACAATGGCCCCCGTCAGTCTGTGCTCACCGGCTCTTCCTCTCCAATAGCATCTACATAGCATAATGGCGTCACAGTACCTCCTAGCTGCTCTTCCTGGTAGACAGAGCAAGTAAGGAAACTGATGCATGAAGGAAAACCAGCCACCACCTCAGAGGAGAGAAGGGCTTGCACAGCACCCTGGCTTTCAACTCTCAGATGTGGCTGTCATGGTCAGACATAAAACACCAGCCGCCTTCTTCAAAATGTCCAGAATGTGGCCCTTGGAAGTGTGTGCATGGGTCCTTCATTAGCCTCTGGTGAGGAGGATTTTGCTCTGCTCCAATGGGTAATCAAATTCTGAGGACTTCTGTATGGACATGGGAGCCTGGAAGCCCAAGTGCTCAGCCCTACCCACCCAGGCAGAGCCTTAGCATGTCAGCTAGACCCCAGAGGAAAGCCCTGAGGAGTAGGGCCCCCTCCCCTGCTCTGCTAAGCACACCCGTGTCTTCTTCCAGGCAGGATGAAGAGATGAGGATGCTGAGCAAACCCAGCCCAGCCGGCCTGGGCATGGTCTCAATTTCCAGATGGATTACAAGAAGTTAGCAGAGCTTTAGGCAGAGCTGGTGGGGTGATAGTGATGGAGTGAGTGAAAGATGGGGAGAGGCAGAACACAAGGGAGAGACAGGGGAGAGGCAAGACACAGGGGAGAGGCAGGACACAGGGAGAGGCAGGACACAGGGAGTGGCAGGACTCAGGGGAGAGGCAGGAGAGATGCAAGGCACAGGGAGGCAGGACACGGCGGAGAGGCAAGACACAAGGCTGCAACATCCACCGAGGGTCTTGAAGTTCCCAAATGTAGTTTTGCCCCTCGGGCATCCTATGTGAATTTTGTACCCTACCTCCAAGAATTGGAATATAATATTCTCCTTGGTCTTGAGGCTGCACCTAGGAGAATGTGCAGAGGTGTTTAAAATGTGTAAAGCAAAGATGTCTGCTGGGCACACTCCCAGCCCTGCTTCTCAGGCTCACAAGAGGTAGCTGACATCTGAGCCTGATCGTCAGCCTTGGGGTGAGGGTCAGATGCCACAGGGTCCAGGCCAGCCCCAGTGTCTCCTTCCTCATTATTCCCTACCACTTCCAAACAGAGCCACCCAACACTCATGGTCATATGACCTGGGGCTACCTACAGTGTAAAGATGTGTACATCTCCTTCCAAGGACATGTGTAGGACTCTGGGGAGTCTACCTCAGTCTGTTTTCAGACCAATGTCCCTACTCACAGGAAAATGTGCCCTGTTCTTAGAAGTGACCATCATGATGGAGCCTGTTTCCACCCACAGGGCTGGGATGGAGGCAAAGACCCTTCAGTGTCAAAATCTTGGCATTGCAAGAGGCAGGAACCACACCCGATCCTGTGCTTGGAAGAACCAGGGTAGTTAAAACTCTGAGGTGATGCTCCAGGGTTCAAAGGCCACATAACCGCCCACCTGCATGACTTCTGCTTCTACCTCATAACAGCAGGGGTGGCCTCTGCCTCAGAAGTTTGGTGGAGCCATAGAGGTCAGGACTGGACATGGACGATCGCCCCAAAGGGCAGTGGGCTATGCTCCAAGAGGGAAAAGGATCCTGGGAAGTAATATTGAGTCCAGCCAAAGTCCCCTTTCCCTTCTAGATCCCCAAGCCAGGAGCCTGATAACAGTGAATCTTCCCAGTCCCCGGAACACCTGCTAGTGGTCAGCACAGGCTTCCGAAGTGTCACCCTGAGCCACAGGTTCTGACTCTTACCCATCTCTCGGTTCTGAACATTAGGTGATTTCTTGTTCCTACTCCACGGCCGGAGGCCAGTTTCCACAGAAAAGGAGAGTCTTTTCATGTGGCAGTTCTGGCTGCACCCTTGGGACAACTGTACTTGACCCATGATGGCCCCAGGCTTAGGTTCAAATACCTAGCCAGCACCCAGCATGTCTCAGTGGTGACCTACTGACAGCTCTAAAGACCGTGAGTTGAAGCCCAACATACCAGCTCGGGCACAGGAGGGCAAAGCTAAGGAGAGACGAAGCAAGGTTAGCCTCCGCCTCTAGGAAAGACGTTTTCCAGCCAGCCACCCCCCCACACACACACTCCTCCTATCCCACCCTCTGGCCCCCACTCCGCCAGGCCAAAGAGGTTTATAACAAACTGTGCGGCGCACCAGAGAAAATGCCCCTATCATTAAGGGATTTAACGACAGCGTTGGCCGATATTGGGGATTTGTTCTGTCTCTCATTACACATTTTTAACAAGCACATTTCTTCACCATGCAGCCCCGCATCCTGGGATGCCTGCCCCTCTGTGTGTGTGTTACTTTCATTAGAAGGCGTTTTATGAAGCCACCGATCACAGATGCACATACAACCCACAACTGCTGGCCTGGTGTCCTGAGTTGGGTGGCCAGCAGTGTGCCTTTGGCATGCCTGTGGTGATGTCTGCACGCCCGGGTAAGGAGAGGCCCCCTCCCTTCATACTTGCCCATAACCAAAGCCCTTAATGAAGGGGTAGCTGGGAATCCGGGGGCAGATTCCTGAAGGAAGTCAGAGTATCTCCAGGTCACGCCTCCGTGAGATCCCAGCTCCTTTCTACGCCTCAGTCTCCTGTGTGTGAGGCTGAGGAATCTAGGCTGACAAGTGTCTTTCGGCTTATTTTAGCAGCAACTGTATTTTCCCACAAACCACTAAGTGGTATAAAAACAAAACCAAAATACAGGAATACAGTCGATTCTATACATGTAAAACAGCCACCAGATCCACCCACTCCACCCCAGGAGGCCCTGAGAGCACCCAGAGTTCCTGGGAGTCTGGAAATGGTTGGGGCCTGGGTGCCCTTCTTCTAGCTCTATGGCTAGAGCCCCCACTGGCACAGAAAGTCCGACAGCCATGAGGCAGCTGTGGGCTCCAGGCTTCCCCGCAGGAAGAAGATGAATCTTGTCACATGCCCTCTGTAAACCACCCACCTGGTATCTGGGTATATGCCTGGTTTTGCAACCATGTGAATCTGAGTTTTGCCAAGTGGTGAGTATCAGCGTCCTGCAGCAGTCAGAGGCCAGCACACCTCAGACTGAAGGTCAGCTCTCATATGATACCTCTGAACAAATCAGGGTACGGAGTTGATGGAACCCTGAGGGAGGAGCATCTACCCCAGGTCTTGGAGCCCCTCATCTGTAGCCAGACTGTCCCATCCGTCTGTCTCTCCACACTAACAACTGGTTCACACTCATACATCCTTATGAAGTGTTAAGGTGAGGACTTCCAGCTCTGCAGAATCTTCTGTATTTCTTCCCTAGATCTAAAGATGCGTTCAGACAGTTTGGGCGCGGCCTCTTGGCCGACTCACTGAAGCTCAGAGAAATCTGGGAGGTAAGACAAGACACAGGACGCGGGCTGGGTTGTGTGTGAAGAGGAAGGTGAGAGGGGACACACGTCATTATCCTTAGGGCCAACAGACCTCCTTGGTAAATGGATGTGCAGAAACCTGGTCCTGCCGTGGGTCACCTGGTTCCTCTCAGACAAAAAAACCACAGGCTGGAGCCTGTTGAATCTCATGAGAGAGCAACAGATATGGAGGGAGGTGTCACGGCCTCAGCTGAGAAGGGCTCACCCTGCCCCCAGCAAGAAGCAAGAGAGCTGCTAAATAGCAAACCCTCTGTGTCCTGCTCTGCCGCCCATTTGGCCGCCCGGCCTGTGACTGTGGCCACAATGCCTTGCTTTCATTATGCTCCTAAAAAATAGCCTTGTGTGTCTGGAGAACAGGAAGTGGCCCGAGTCCCCCGTGTAAAAGCCATCTGAAGGCCTGGACCAGGTATGTTCTCAATCAGGAAGCAGGCAGTAAATAAACATTTACGTCCCGCGGCCGCGCACCGCCTGCCCCCGGGCTGCAGAGGAACACGGAGAGCGGAAATTTGCTTAGTCCTATAAAAGCACAGGCCGTATATCAATAAATGATTAAAAATGGAAACGGAGCCGGCTAATGGACGGTATTGATTTTAATAAGCGTTAAGTACATGGGGTTTAAAGATAAGAACCGCCTGCCCATCTCTCCACGCTCCGGGAAAGTGACTCATGCGAAGAAGAAAAAAGGGACCTCTTTTCTAAGTTAAAACTCCCTCCCGTCCCATCGGGATGGTTTCCAAGCCGGCATCCACGTGAGTGTCACTGTGGCACAGACATGTTCGTTTACTTCTGCTGTGAGGACAGCATGCTGTCCTCAGAGTGGGGGACATGTGAGTCCCCAGCATCTCAATATGACCATGAAGCCCAACTCATCTTGTTACCGGGTCTGGCCAGGCCCCTGCAGGCCACAGAGCCCACCAAGTGTCCACTCACCATAGGGTGGTATGGGAATACCTGGTACCAAAGATGACCCACCCGGTGCCATCTTATTTTGCCTGAGAATTGCCCAGGTGGCCCAGACCACCTGTTAGGACATACCCATGCTCATCCAGACTTTTATTCTAATTTCGTAAGTGGCATGAATCCTTGGGAAGTGCAGAAGGTAGAGTTAACATTTCCACTAGGAGGAATGTTATCTGGACAAACTGTTCTCCTGACCCCATAGTGCTCTCTCCACTAGAAAGATGATGGCTACCAACCCCACAGATGCTCACTACCTGTAGCTGCTAGCTGCATAAGAAGGCTGGTCATTGGGAGGCATCTGGGCAAGTGTGGTGCATCTCAGTTTACGGCTGTCTACAGCCAGAGGAGGGAAGGTGGGGAAGCCATCAGCTGGTTGAACACGTCCCACGGGTCACCTCACTGCCACTGGGACATGGCCATCACTCCCAAACTTCCTGCCCCAGGTTTCCTATGAGGAGAAATGGTTGCTTCTGTCTGTTAGCTCTGTGTTTTACTACCAGGGACCATAGTAATCCTGGCCCTGACAGGAGGAGTAATCCACCCTGTCTGTCAGGTCTGAATCCTCACAGAATGTTTACAAGCAACAGGGGTAGAGGCTGCTCTAAGCACAGCTGATTGTTGTCCGCCTATCCACTGGGCTTTTAACCAAGCCGGGACCATGAGTCAATGGCAGAGGTGGGAGTCCAGCCAAGCAGTTGCAGCTGGAAGGCACCTCCCCCGAGAGTCCCATCCCCAGCTGGGAAAGACTTCACCAGCCACATTCTAGCTGTGACCGAAGGCCGCTCGGAATTTTCTGATACATTATTTTGTCTAGCCAACATTCCAGGACGACCTCCTTGGCCTCAGAATCCCTTCTAAATCATCTGCAGGAGTGGGGAAACTGAATCTCCCCCCAAGTCTCAGTGCTGAGGCAGGCGGGAACCTCATGGGGGACATCTTATCCTCGGAGACAGCAGGGGAAGACCTTCAGCAGCGTTGCCAGAGTGAGCAGCCAGGGGCTGATGGTACAAGCTGTGGGGGTTCGGGACAGGGCACAGGTTGAAGTGGACAGGTCATGGTCCCTAGAGATAAGATTGTCTTAGTCGATGAGGATGTAGACGGCTAATGGTGCTGAATGGTTAAAGTACTTCCTGTGTAAGCATGAGGGCCCAAGTGTGCATCACGAGAAACCCGTGTAAAGGCTGACTGGGCCAGGGGCAAGCTGGTCAGTGAGACTAGTCATATCGATGTGCTCTGGGTTTGATTGAGAGATTCTGTCTCAATAGATAAAATGGAAGGGCAATCAAAGATGATTCCAGGCATCAGTGTAGGGTCTGCACACTCATGTGCACACGCATTGGCACACGCACATGCACACACACTCATACACACACGCACACGCATACATACATACATACTCATACACACATCCACATGCATATATGTGCACACACACATTGACACACATGCATGCATGCGCACACACTCATGTGCACACGCGCATTGGCACACACATGCACATGCACACACATACTCTGGCACACATCCTCATGTATACATGTGGGCACACTCACTGACACACACATGCACACACACTCATGTGTGCACACTCATTGACACACATGCACACACACACACACATCCACGTGTATATATGTACACACCACATACAGAAAAGTTAAAAACGAGATGAAAAGGACTTGAACATAGCTAGTTTCCAGTAAGTGGAAAGATACATTGTAAAGCACTTTCACTGTGCTATGTTGTAAAGCACCTACTGTGTGCTAAGCCAGTTCTGCCCCCTGACTCCCCGCGTGAAGAGGTTCAGTCTTGGTGATGAGCTGCTGCGTCGTGGGTCAGCAGCACCTCCATGCAAGGTGGCCATGCCCAGCAAAGGGGAGGCAAGCCTGACCTTGGGGTTGCTTTACCGGGGGTCACAATGCCAGTTACGAAAAGTGGGGAGTCTTAGAACAACAGAACCTCATTCTCCGCAGTCTGGAGACCAGAAGCACAACACACTGAAGAATCTGCAGGGCTAGAAGCTCCTTCCTCTTCCCATCCAGTTCCTGTAGCTCCTGCCAGCATTCGGCATGTGCAAGCATTTCAACTCTCGGCTCTGTCTTCTCCGTGTGTCCTCTGCAGCTCTAGAGTCCATCCTGTAAGGATTCTAGTCAACTGGCTTAAATACTCACCTGAATCCAGCATGGCTCCTTCTAACTAGTTAGACCTGCAGCAACCTACGTTCCAGATAAGGGTGCACTGTGTGTGAATTTTCAGGGACACTACTTATCCAAGTATGGGGGACAAAGTACCCTGGGGAACAGTTCTCCCACTGAAACCCTGGAGGCTCTGGCTCTGCTCTGATTTTAGCACACAGGCTCATGTGTCATGGACAAGAGTTCCACATTGTCCTGGCCTTTCCTAGTGCTTTGCCCTCCTTGGACCCAAGTCTAGGGGTCACCTTAGTCCAGCCTCAGCCTCTTAGCCATCCTGTGAGACTTCACCCTTCAGCAGGTGTGGGTCTAACCTCCACCACAGCCAGGACATCTCTGTTGCATGTGTGCTCATATTTTGGCAAGTCAACATTGGGGGGTACACATGCATGTGGGGATGAAGGTCTAAAGATGGTGCTGGGCATCTTCCTAGTCTCTAACATGTGTGTGTGTGTGTGTATACATGTATGTGTATGTGTAGGTGTGTATGTGTGTTGTATGTGTATGTGTGTGTATGTGTGTGTATGTGTATGTGTATGTGTATGTGTGTGTATGTGTATGTGTGTGTATGTGTATGTGTGTGTATGTGTGTGTGTGTTTGTGTGTGTATGTATGTGTATGTGTTTGTATGTGTATGTGTGTATGTGTGTATGTGTTTGTGTGTGTATGTGTGTGTATGTGTTTGTATGTGTATGTGTGTATGTATGTGTATGTATTTGTGTATGTGTGTATATGTGTGTTGTATGTGTGTGTGTATGTGTGTGTATGTGTGTGTGTATGTGTGTGTACATGCAGGTTCTCTCACAGAATCCAGGTTTGGCTGGTGTGGCTGCCCCAGTTTGCTTCAGAGTTTCCCTGTCTCTAACCGCCCACAGGTTTAGATTATACCCTACCTTGCTTTTATGTGGATTCTATAGATCTGGAGGTCAATCCTCATCTTTATTTAACAAGCACTTCATGCACTGAGCCATTTCCACAGCCCCTCTGTTAACTCGTGAAGACAGAATAGGTTGTGTGTAGACGCTCCACAAAGCAGAGACCCATCTTTTAGTCCTGCAGTGTGTCCTGAGCCAGCCAGCATGGAGCTTAGCAAATGAACCCTTGAGTAACATTCAATGAATAAACGTGTCGAGCATGAATGTATGGATGACTGGGGTGAGCAGGCGGGTGGTGGACAGATGGAGAGAGGATGATGGGTAAATGGGGGATGAGTGAATGAGCAGGTAAGTGATGAATGGACAAGAAGAGTGTGAAGGAATGGGGGTGTGGACAGAGAGTGGTGTGAATAGATGGTGGTGTGAGTAGATGGTGGTGTGAGTGGATGTGTGGTGGTGTGAGTGGATGGTGGTGTGAGTGGATGTGTGGTGTGAGTGGATGTGTGGTGGTGTGAGTGGATGTGTGGTGTGAGTGGATGGGTGGTGTAAGTGGATGGCTGATGTGAGTGGATGGGTGGTGTGAGTGGATGGTGGTGGTGTGAGTAGATGGTGGTGTGAGTGGATGTGTGGTGGTGTGGAGTGGATGGTGGTGTGAGTGGATGTGTGGTGGTGTGAGTGGATGTGTGGTGTGAGTGGATGTGTGATGTGAGTGGATGGGTGGTGGTGTGAGTGGATGTGTGGTGGTGTGAGTGGATGTGTGGTGGTGTGAGTGGATGTGTGGTATGAGTGAATGGGTAGTGTGAGTGGATGTGTGGTGTGAGTGGATGGTGGTGTGAGTGGATGTGTGGTGTGAGTGGATGTGTGGTGTGAGTGGATGGTGGTGTGAGTGGATGGATGGGTGGTGTGAGTGGATGGTGGAGTGGATGTGTGGTATGAGTAGATTGTGGTGTGAGTGGATGGGTGGTGTGAGTGGATGTGTGGTGGTGTGAGTAGATGTGTGGTGTGAGTGGATGTGTGGTGTGAGTAGATGGTGGTGTGAGTGGATGTGTGGTGGTGTGAGTAGTTGGGTGGTGGTGTGAATGGATGGTGGTGTGAGTGGATGGGTGGTGTGAGTGGATGGGTGGTGGTGTAAATGGATGAATTGTGGATGGATGGATAGATAAGAGAATGGGTGTGTGGATAATGGTAGATAGATGGATGAATGATAAGTAGATGTGTGATGGACATGTGAGTAGTGGATGGATGTTTAGATAGTAGGTAGATGGATAGATGATCGCAGATGGGTTGATGGATGGTGAGTAGATGCATGATGGGCAGGGGGCAGGTGGGTGAATATGTGGGTAGGTGAATGGGCAGGTGAATGGATAGATGAGTGGGTAGATGAATGGGTAGTTGAAGGGTGAGGTGAATGGATAGATAAATGAGTAGATGAATGGTTAGGTGAGTGGGTATATGAATGGATAAATAGGTAGACAAATGGGCAGATGAGTGGGCAGATGAATAGATAGATGAATTGTTAGGCGAATAGGTAGATGAATGGGCAGATGAACTGGGTAGATGAATGAATGCAAGGATATGTTGAATGGATGGGCAGGCAATTGTCTTAGGGCTTCATCTTCTTTCTCAGCACATTCACTGCATATGGAAAGTGCTCAGGGGACATGCAAGCAGGAAGGAGGACAACAGACATACAGTCAAGTTCATGACACATACGCTCATGGGGAAATGTTTGGTTCCTTGTGTTAGGATGCCAACAACTCAGAGCTCTGCACAGGCCTCAGATGCCTCAAGTTGTAGCCAAGGGATAGCGTGCTTTGACTCAAGATTTTCTCCTCTTGGTGGGTGGATAAGAGAGTGGACGAGCGACTGGATGGAAACCCCCCAGGAAGTGAACAAAGAAGCCTCAATTCCATGTTACTTGTGACAGAGGTGATGGGTGACAGGGAATGAGCGTGGCTACATGCTACCTGAACAGTGCCAGCACACAGCTTGGGTTTCACATACAGGTTTCGTGGAATGAAAGTTTTCTTTCTTTAGTAGACTTAAAACTGTTAAAGCCACTCTTGGCTCATCGCTGTTCTGAATAGCAGTGAGCTAGACTGGGTTGACAGGATGTAACTTGAGGACCCTGTGTTGGAGTAGTGATCTTCCTTTCCCTAACATTCTAGGCTATGATGTCTGTGTGTGCTCCTTCTAGGAAGACTTTCAAGCCCTAATGCTGGCATGGTCCTTCTTATCCTCCAAAAGTCCTAGATGAGGCAAAAATAGCCTTTGTAGCAAAGACCCCAAAGATAGGTCCCCATGGTCTTAACACTCAAGCAGGTTGGAGGGAATGCCTGCCCCAGCTGCTTCAGCAGGGGAGCTCTACCTGATGCCATAGGTGGACTTATGGGATCTGATGGCATAGGTGGGCTTACAGGGTCTGATGGCATAGGTGGACTTATGGGGTCTGATGACATAGGTGGATTTATGGGGTCTGATGGCATAGGTGGACTTATGGGGTCTGATGGCATAGGTGGGCTTACAGGGTCTGATGGCATAGGTGGATTTATGGGGTCTGATGGCATAGGTGGGCTTATAGGGTCTGATGGCATAGGTGGGCTTACAGGGTCTGATGGCATAGGTGGGCTTACAGGGTCTGATGGCATATGTGGTCTTATGGCACCCCAGCAGTGTGTATCCTAAGGCCTTGGCTGCAGGACAGTGGTAAGTTTGCCAGGACATTTTCTCAGCAGGTAGGAGACCTCTGGCCATACCATGTCACCAGCATCCCTTTTGGTCAGAGAAGTCACAGGGGCCAAGCCTCAGTGCACAGCAGGGAAGCTGCCCCACCCCGCAGCAATGGGAGACAACAAGTATCTGCTGAGCAACAGTGCTAATGACCGCATATGTTCTCATTAGCTTCTCTAAGTGACTATTAATTCCACTAATAGCCCGTCTGCTCCGTGAGGACGGGAGCTTGTGTGTTACTCACCTTTACAAAGCTCTGAGCAAATATTTGCTTGACCAGCTAGTGACACCCCGTGTCTGGATCCTGTTTACACTACGTTATTACGCCACCCTCTCCCACCCCAGTGCCATTACTCCTTGGCATCTGTGCCTGGCATCAGGGACTCTCCTGTTCTGTCCTCTAGGCAGGGCATTGGTCAGCTTCGGCCGGGGGCACGGTGAAACCCTGCAGGGTGGGTGATCTGCCTGCACACAGTGAGTGCTCACAATCCTGAGGCATGGTGGGGCCTGCTTCTCCTGAGATCTCTTTCTTTGGCTGGTAGATTCTGTCTTTTCAGGATCTCAGGATCCTTAAATACTATTGTGGATTCTTCTTATACAGATACAAATCTCAGGCCTGATTTGTGGCTGGTTTTAACACGAATAGTTCCTGTAAGGACCCCATCTCCAAGTACAGCCATATCCTAGGGTCTTGGGGGCTCGGAACTTCAGCAGGTAGGTAAAGAAGTTTAATTCAACTCATTATAAAGAGGCCTGCCGAAAGGTGACCACTGACCCTGAAACAGGTGTGGAGAGTTTCAGAACCACTTCATCTGTCTTTGCTAGTGGAGTTATAGGCCAGGCAGGTTTCCAGAAACCTGCTACCACCACACCATACACGCCATTGGAGAGAGGCCAAGTGTCCGACCCAAGTCCAGTGAGACGCAGGGCATGACCAGGATCCATCACAGTACATGCAGATTGACACCCGACATTAGACTTCCCATGTCTTGGCCAAAAGTAACTTGAAGGAGTAAACATTTATGGTTGAAATATGCAAACCAGGCCTTCCTATGTCAGAGCAGCTTGACATCAGACGGCCGTAATCAAGGAGGGAAATAGAAGTGTCACTCAGAGACCCACCTCGTAGAGGCTGGACCTTCCTCCTGTGAACAAGGACCAGGAACACAGGTGCCTACCAACCGTCCACAGCCACAAGACTCGGGCCCCAAGAATGTACACGGCCTTCCAGGTTGCCTCAACTCCTGGTTGAAGACGCTTTGTTTTATCATGTGTGACATGAAGTGTTCTGTTTGGGGATACATTAGTATCATACGCCTCCTGGAACCTTACATCCCCAATAGGGGTACCTACAAGAGGGCTTGCAGCAAGTCCTCAGACGTCTACGAGGAGAGATGGGGGATGAACCCTGGTACCTTAGTCCTCTAAGGCTTGCCTTACCTATCCTTACAGTCTCTCCTTTCTCTAGATTTTAAATAAAAGCTGGGGCTTCAGGGTAGGCCAACAGTGTGTGTGTAGGGCCTGGGCATCTGGACAGCAGTGAGCCTCCCCAAGAGGCATCCCAGGGGTGACAGTGATGGAGGCAAATGTCTAGCTGTTTCTATGCTGTGCCCTGTCTTATCTCCTTTCCGGGAGTGATATCTAAGCTGAGAGTCCTGCCCAGGCCCAGGAGTTTACCTGAGAAGTCACCACCAGATCTAAGCCATTGCCAGCCCACACCGCAGCAGCTGAGGAGGGCTCTGAAGGAATGGTATAGGGCCCTGGATACAGGCCGTTCCAGGCTCCTCGAGGCCAGTGTGAGCTGGAGACACCTCTGAGTGGGAGAGCCACGTGATTGGTGGGTACCTGTAAGGATAGGAAGTGGCCTGTTTGAGGAAGTCGTGATTTTTGCCTTGCCACTGTGACAGTCAAAAGATAGATACTCCTTCCTCCCCTGTGCCTGACCCACCTGCTGTCCCATGAGGAATGGATGCCAGTGATGTCACCAGCTCTGCCTCCGACCGCATAGTTCCTAAGCACAGGTAGAAGGAACACCAGTATGACTAACGATCTACCTTCTCCTGAATGAAAGACACACAGGCCATACACTGAGGAAAGAGACTTCCTGCTCTGTTCTCTCTGGGGCTGCAGTCATTCCTGAGCGTCGGTGGGTTTGAGCAGAGAAGTTAAGCAGACCTGAGGTTTTCTTTGTAGGATTTTCATCTCTCAGCTGCTGTCTGCGACCGCTTTGCTTCCTTTTTTTATTTTCTATCTATTTTTCTCTTTATTATTTTATTTCTTTTGCTGTCTCTGGTTTCTGAACTGGTTTCCTGAGACAACTGTATTTATCATTGATTTTCAGTCTGTCTTTCTGGTTAGCGAGTTAACTCCCTCCCGCCCAAATATAATAAATTTTATTGTTATTAAAAATTTTTAAAACTCTTGCTTCCAACGTGATTTCTTCAGATGAGGTGCTAGTCTTAAAAATAGCTTTATAAATCCCCAGTCTTTCAAGATTATTTATTGTTTGTTACCTTTGTTTCTCTTTTCAAATTATCATCATTCCTTGTGATCAGATGGCATTCTCTTTATGATTTTAGTTTTCTGAAGTGCCTGAGATTTGCTTTGTGTTCTTGCATAATCTTAATTCTATAAACACTGCATGTGTGATTTTACTTAAAATTTTATTTTCTCTCTCTTTTTTTTTATAAAGGTCTTATTTTTACTTATGGACTCGTGTGTGCACGTGCATGAGTGTGTACATGTGAGTGCAGTGCCTGTGAAGATGACCTCGGGTGAAGAGGTCATCACAGATGGCTGTGAGCCACCGTGCGTGCTCTGGGAGCTGAACTCTGGTTCTCTGTAAAAAGAGCAAGCTCTCTTAACCACTGAGCCATCTCGTCAGCCCCGATGCTTTCCTGTTTTGAAGTGTATTTATGTCCATGAATTCAAGTTGCTGACTGTGTTATTTAAGTCTTCTACATCCTTAGAGTTTGTCTACTTGTTCTGCTACTTGCAAACTAATTTGTGTCAGAAAAATCTTCTGGGTTTTGTGCACCCATCAGTCTCTTCCTCTTATCCTGTTATCTTTTGTTTTATGTATTTCAAAAACTACATACATGCATACATACATAAATACATACATACTAGGTATATACATATGGACCTAAAAATCCATATGTCTTCATGTAAAGATCTTTTCTTAAATCAATAAGAATCTTCTCTCCTGCAATGTATCAGGACCACAATTTCCCCTGCTTCCGTTCCTCCAAGCTTACCCTTGATCTTGGCTCTCCCCCAGATCCACTCACCATCCACCTCCCTTTAGAAAAGAGCAGGAGACACCAACCAAACAGACAAATCAAAATATAATAAGACAGGGCAAAAGCCCTCACATTGAAGCTGGACAGGGCAACTCAAGAGGAGGAAAAGAATCCCAAGAGTAGGCAAGTGTCAAAGACACTCACTCCAACTGTTAGGAGTCCTACGAAAACCACAAGCTAACAGCTACAACATACATACAGAGGACATGGTGCAGACCTCTGCAGGCTCATATGCACCCTGCTTAGTTGATTCCGTGGGCCCTGTTCTCCTGGTATCCTCCATCCCCTCTGATCCCACAGGCTTTCTTCCCCCTCTTCCATAGGATTCCCAAGATTCAAGGGGTAGGACCCAACAGAGACCTCAAATTTAGACTCTCTCTCCACATGGGCTCCCTCAACTTAAATGAGACATTAGTTGGATATTCCCACAACTTGTACAAATTCTCGGTGTAATGGCCAGTTCTGCTGCTCCTGTCTGCTGGTCAGGGTCTAGCAAGAGAGAGAGTGGGGATTTAGGGGCAAGAGACGTGAAGAGTGGAGACAAGACAGAGTCTGATCAAGTCTCCCTTTATTGAAAGGAAATCCTGTGTATTTATACCCTTTACCATGTGCCTTGCCCTCGTGGACAAGCACAGCTGAAGGCACTATGTCATGTGCCTTGCAGTGTGGAGACCACATGTGCCTTGCAGCTGGGGGCACTAAACAGCAAAACAAGATATGTGAGGAAAACAAGATGTTTATCAGAGTGTGCTCAGCTCTTGTGGGCTGTTGAAAACAAGTCTCTTGTCAGGGTATATGGCCTGAGATGGCTGCAAAGATGATAACCGCTTTCTGCTAGTAGTCAGCTCTCAACAACTCGGTACATCTTGCAGGCAAGACAGGTTTTGAGGCTGGGTTGGTGTCAGCGTTTCTCTTTCCGTAGCCTGCCGAGTACCTTCCCGCACCAAAGAGACTAGGACGTAGGGGAGAAGGCTCCATGACGGCACCGGCTCAACCCCTCCAGGTTCAATGAGCTGTGTAGATGCTGTCCTCCATAGTGGGACCCCACTGTTGGTTTGTGGAAAGCAACTCTCTGTTCTAGCATCAACCTGGGTTGTTTGGGGACCCTCTCAGCCAACAATTCGACTGAATGCAACCCAGTCCCCAGCCCAGTGAATCCTTGCCTGGCTACACGAGATGGCCAATTCAAACTCCATATCCTCCTAGGATCCCCCCCATAGATTCCAGGAAGTTCCCCTGCTGCTCCCCAAATGCCCCCAATCTCAACCATCTCCCCCCTGTGCTCTTCCTCCGTCCCATCTCCCCCCTCACCTAATCCCTCGTGCTCTCATCCCGACCTGTCCCCAGTCCACCCACAAAATGTACCCTATTTCCCCTTCCCTGGGAGATCCATGTGTCCCCATCACAGCCCTCCTCTTTTCCTAACCTCTCTGGGTCTATGGATTGTAGCCTGGTTATCATTTACTTAACGGCTCATATCCGCTTAGAAGCGAGCACATACCATATCTGTCTTTCTGAGTCTAGGATATCTCACTAAGATGATTTTTTTTTTTAAGTTCCATCCTTTTGCCCGCAAACTTTTCATGATGTAATTTTTAAACAGCTGAGTAATACTCCATTTGTGTGAGTGTAGTACTGTCGCATCTGCCTTGGTCGCAAGTAAGACACGACACGCCTGGATTCTTCTTTGACAGCTCTTTTATTCCAGGCACAGTCTTCATCCATCAAAGGGGAACCTCAAGCAGCAGAAATGCACTGCTTATATACCCTTCCAAGGGGGCGGGCCAGGCGGCCTGTTCTCTCAGGATTGGTTAGGGCCAATACCTCATTAGCATAAGCCCTCTGGTTGGTTAGGGCTCATGCCTCATTAGCATAAGCCCTGTAAGCTCATGCCTCATTAGCATAAGCCCCGTGATTGGTTAGGGCTCATGCCTCATTAGCATAAGCCCTCTCGGGAGGGGCTTGAGGCTGACGCATGCGCAGTAGGCTTATACAGGACACTGTGCCGGCCATGTTGGAAACCGGCGCAGTCTCTTCAGCCGCCTACATAGTACATTTTCTTTTTTGTCCAATATACAATTTTAAGTGGCCAATAGCCTCTCAGAAACATCCAAAATATTATTTGACCACGTATCTATTGCCCAAAGAAGACGGCACAGAATTGGATATCACAAATGTTCTTTAGCCAATATCCATATGTAATCTGCTTACTGTTTCAGTATGAAAGAATTAATGTATCACATAAGGAACAGAAACATCCTCACTTATAAAGATTTGAGATATCACATTACCCTTGTGAAATCGGGAAACATTATAGACTCATGATACACACACTCACACACACACATACATATGCCATTGCACACTAATGTACACAGTCACTCACACTCACATGCACATATACTTTATGCACAATCATGTTATGTTTAGGTGTATATTATGTTTTGAACATTTAGCTAACTGGTGATACCTATTTTCTTAGCAAAAAAGTCACCCTAAATATTACTGTGAGTGCATATTTTACACAAAATATAACATTTTACTCAGTAGACTTTGAGAAAAATATAATACTTTTGATAGTATAGGGATTATTATGTGACCAATTGAAAAGCTTAAAGTGTAAGGTTCTGAAGAGGGGGTGGAAGGAATTCTGTGCCCCAGTGGCCTTTAATCTCACGGCTGTCACTTTATCCATGTTAGCATCCTCAGCCTTGGAGCCTGCATATTCTATTCTTGACAACCCAAAAAGAATGTGACACATTTTCTTAATCTCTCTATTTCTCTCTCTTAATTCCAGCCTAGAACGTGTACAAGTATACGTAACTTCATACCACATTTTCTGTATCCATTCTTCAGTTGAGGACATCTAAGTCGTTTCTAGTTTCTGGTATTATGAACAAAGCTGCTGTGAACATAGTGGAGCAGGTGTCCTTCTGGGAGGATGGAGCCCAAGAGTGGTAGTATATCGGGGTCTTGAGGAAGATCAATGCCCAGTTTTCTGAGGAACAGCCATATTGATTTCCATAGTGGCTCTACAAGTTTGCACTCCTGCCGGCAATGGAAGAGTGTCCCCTTGTTCCACATCCTCGCCAGCATGAGCTGTCATTTGCGTTATTGATCTTAACCGTTCTGACTTAAGAGTCGTTTTGATTTGCATTTCCTGATGGCTAAGGATGGTTTAAGTAGAGAATCTCAGCCAGTAGAGATTCCTCGGTTGAGAATTCTGTTTAGATCTGTAGTCCATTTTCAATTGGATTATTCGGCTTCTTGATAGCTAGTTTCTTGAGTTCTTTATATACTTCGGATATAGTCCTCTATCAGATGCGGAGTTGGCAAGATCTCTTCCCATTCTGCGGCTGCTACTTTGTCTGATGTGTGTCCTTTGCTTTACAGAAGCTTTTCAGTTTCATGGGTCTACTCATTAATTATTGATCTTAGTGTCTGTACTATTGCTGTTCTGTTCAGGAAGTCGTCTTCTGTGCCAATGTCTACAGGCTGTCCCCATCTCTTCAGTGTATCTAGTTTCATGTTGAGGGCTCTGATCCACTGGACTTGAGTTTTGTGCAGGATGGTACGTATGGATCTATTCACGTTCTTCTACATGCAGACATCCAGTCACACCAGCACAATTTGTTGAATATGCTGTCCTTTTTTTCCCCCAGTATGTATTTCTGACTTATCAAAGATCAGGTGTCCGTAGGTACGTGGATTTAAGTCTGGATCTTTTCTTTGATTCTATTGATCAACATATGTTTTCATGACAATATCTTGCAATTTTTTGTTTGTTTGTTTGGTTGGTTGTTGTTGTTGTTTTGAGACAGGGTTTGTCTATGTTGCCTTGTCTGCCCTGGAACTCGCTCTGTAGACCAGGCTGGCCTCAGACTCACAGGTATCACCTGCCTCTGCCTCCTAAGTACTGGGATTAAAGGTGTGCGCCACCACCCCTGGCTGCAGGTTTTATTACTTTAGCTCTGCGTTATCATTTGAAATCCGGATGGCGATACTTTTAGAAATTCTTTTATTGTTCAGGATTGCTATCCTGAGAGTTCACTTTTCTATGAAGTTTAGGATTGTCCTTTAAGGTCCGTAAAAATTTTGATGGGGTTTGCATTGAATCTGTAGATAGCTTTTGGTAGGATGGCCATTTTCACTATGTAGTCATTCTGATCTGTGAACACGGGAGTTCTTCATAAAAAGCTCTGTCTCTGTCTCTGTCTCTTCTCTCCCTCCCTCCCTTCCTCTCTCTCTTCCTTCCTCCTCCCTCTGTCGGTCTATGTACCTCCTTTCTCTCCCTCCCTCTCTTTCATCCTCTCTCATCTTCTCTCAGTTAATTCTTTTTTACCTTGAAGACGACCTTATCCAGTCTCTACATAGTCACCCCAGCTTTCTAATGCAACCATTCCTGTCCCTTATTTCAACTCTTCCATGTCCTTCTCTCTCTCTCTCTCTCTCTCTCTCTCTCTCTCTCTCTCTCTCTCTCTCTCTCTGTCTCTTTTCAGAGCTGAGGACTGAACCTAGGGCCTTGTGCTTGCTGGGAAGTACTCTACCACTGAGCTAAATCCCCAACCCCCCCATATCCTTCTAATTAGACCGAATCTCTATACATTTTAGAAATGATATTTACTTAGACTTTGGTTTTTGCCTTTCATAAACAAAATGCCTCGGGCTGTGGCATCCCCTTCTTTAATTAAATCATTTGATGTATTTACGTTTGCTGTAATTACTGGTGTACTCGGTCTTTTTCTATTCACCCTGAAGAGTCTACACTCCCTTTCTTCTCCTGTCTTGCTATCTTGAGTTGATTCCACTTCTTTTTTTTATTTCTCTGTGTCTATTATCTGCATAGATATCAGTTACACATAGATTTCTGCTCACTTAGACATTACTCTAGAGATGACATCATCCGGCCTTGCCTGGACCAAATTTAACGTCTCTTATGGATCCACGAAGATGTTTAGTAGTAATTTCATTTTACCCATTTAACCTACGTTAGGTGTTATATATCCTCATACTCTGTAGGTCCCAATTGTGTATTTCTTAAATCCATTAAGCACCTTTGTTTCAATAATCAGTATTTACATAAACTAGGCAGCGTGTGGCCATCTGGAATGAAGAAACGCCCTCCTATTCCTACCTGCATGCTTGACCTTCAGGAGTCTCCCTTTTCTACTGAAACTTTAAGTGTTTATGATCACAACAGATTCTGTTGGCTGGAAATACCTTGGTTTCACCACTTTTTGGAATATATCTTCGTAGTCCTTAGAAGTCTAGGCTGGGGCTAGAGAGACTTGCAGCCCAGATGTCAAGAAATAACAAATCTAGGAGGGATTCTTGAGGCAGGCTCTTGGTACATAGTTCAAGTAGGTTTTGACATTATGATCCTCCTGCATTGGAACCCCAGTGTGTGAGCCGAGATTGCTTCGTCCTCCTCTGCTTCCTGTCCGTACATTCACGTTAGGTCTAGTTGGATCCTTTGAAAGTAGGGTTTCTGGTTGTTTAAATAGTCCTCTTGTTCTTTAGTTTTTAGGGTTTGTTACAGTGACTCAGGAGGTACAGAGGTATGGAAGACAAAGAAGGGTAGAGATCTGGAGAAAGGCCATCTTTGTCTAATGAACCAGATAGAAAAAGGTCACTTAGACTCATGGTCCTCTCTCTTCATCTCTGTAGAACACACACACACACACACACACACACACACACAAACACACGAACACACATATTTAAACCTCAACTCTCACAGAGCTGTGAGAAGGCTGGAGGCTTGAATGAGATTAGAAGTTTTAATGATTCAACAATCTGAGAATAATTTCAGCAATTTCCCAACGTGAATGTTGGCAATCGTGGATCTCTCTGATCTGATCTCTCCTGCCTCTCCCTTGGCATCTGATTAGAAAAATGTGTAATTTCACTTTATCCCATGATCTTAAATTCTCTGTATTCTTCACAGTTTTAATTCCACAAGCCTCAATCTAGATTTTTTTTCTCTCGTTTGCTTTCTTGCCCGTTAAATTCTCTCCACCTATGTCTAATGTGTTGTTCAAGACAACCTGCCTTAGTTTTGATTAGTGCAACTTTCAGTCCTTGATCGTCCAGTCTTTTTTTTTTCATCTTATAGTTTTTTTTTATTGAAATTCCAACGTATTAACTTTATCTCCTCACACATTTTAAACATGGATAACGTTTGTGTCTGAATATTTGAGTTTCTGTCTGTTTATACTGCTTGCTGCTTTCTTAGACTTTATCGATACTATCTTATCTCTTTGCGTCTAGTTATTTCTTTGTTGAAGACCAGACATTATATGTTTTACTAAAATAACCAAAACTAAGAATGATACTAGCCTCCTCCAGAGAGGATCTACCTTGTTTCTGGTGATTAACTGAAACATTAAGGACCTGGGGACACCAGGACCACCTGTGTATGACCGAAGATGTTGATGTGATGATTTAGCATAAGTGGGTGTTGTCCAATGCCATGATCCCTTTGTAACTTTAATTGCTTCAAAATCTATTTTTTAATGATGGTTCTTAAATGCTTTCACCTCCCTTTTAGCCCACCACCTACCAGAGGTAGTGGAAAAGAAAGGAGACAGGGGAAGTGGACCTGTTTAGAAAGGTTCTTTGGAGCAACTCCCATCTGTGTTGTCAGGAAATCAATTCAGATCACAGGTCAGCAGCGGCAGCTCAATCCACTCACAAACACTTCACGGATACACCAGCAGACCAGTTTGGTAGTTTGGTTAGCAAACACAAATCAACATTGATGGCACTAACTACAGAGACAGCCAGGCCTCAGCCTCAGCATGAATCAGCAGAATGGACCCCAGCCAGCAGGAATGCCAGAAACAGTTCTCAGCTGTGCCTCCCTCAGGGAAGTGAAGATCAGAGAAGACTCAAGACCAACAAGCATCTCATAGCTCTATAAGCAAACCTAGCTCAGCCTCCGCCACTGTCCATCAAATTCTATTTATACCCTCCGAATGTGTCCTCCACAGGTCTTGCCTCAGCACATCCATCTGTCTCAGCTGACATCATGCTGCCAATCGGCCCAAGCCTGCGGAAGTGGCAGTAAACTGCAGCACACCACCAGAAGTTTATTGGGCATTTTTCTCTCTATGGAGTCCCGACAAACGCAACTCAACTACACAGTGTAAGGCAGACCCATGAATCCTTCTTCATCATGTGTCCTTTCGCATACCTGTTTTAGCAGAACATCCTCTGCCCTGTGTCTGCTTCAGCGCAACATTAGCCTTTCACCTGTGTCCATGTCAATGAAACATTTCTTCATCTGTTTGCCTTCAAAAACACCATCCAACCGGCCTTACGAAGAACCCTTACGTTTCCACTTTATCCCTTCTCTGGAATTACGTCTTTTCCTGAGAGTTGTTGCTCAACACTTCGCTTCTCCTTGATTTCTTCTCAAGTCACCTTTGCCAGCCTTCCCCAGCTGTCCTCAGTAGAGCGTTGGTCTTTACTGTCTGTCTGTCCTTAACACACACCTGCTCAGTTACAGTTCTCTGAGGAAGACACAAAGGCTGTGTGGTACAGGGCCTTAACACAGAGAGGAAACCGGATGGTAGGGGAAGGTGACCCTGCTGGGTCTACCCAGTATCAGGCTTGCTGGGGAAGGCCAGTGTACCCAGGGCTAGTGCAGCTGAGCAGACCCTGGCTGTACGCTTGGGATTACAAGGACTCTCGTGGTAAAGAATGGAGAATGTCCAGCTGTTCATGCTCTGTCCTGCCACAGCAGGTTTCTCAGGCACCAAGAGATCCCTTTAAACCAAATTTCTGAGTTTCATAGCTATGGGAGAGGGGACACAGAGATCAGGCATACTGGAAAAAAAAGAGAGAGGGAGGAACCTCGCAGGTGCGCAGATGCAAAATGCCAAAAGGAGGCCAGTGGTTCAGGAGAGGAAGTAGGAGATAGTTTGAGGTGCAGGAAGAAAGAGCCAAGGAGGCAGAGGGCAGAGGTGAGAAGGACTGCACACATGCCGGGTGCTTGCATAGGACTGGTTCCCCCGCATCCAGGACACTGGGTTTTCCTGTCCCCTCTGCTAAGGGGACACACAGAGGCCAGGCACCCATGATGGAGACCTCTGCTCTTTGGGTCCAGTTTCTGCCAGCCTTGGCCTAGCCATAAACTGCATCTCATGGGACTCCTGACCAGCCTAGCCATTTCCTGCTCAACCCTCCCCCACCCCCTCAGTGGTTTAGGCTGTCACCTTGGACATTGGAGCCCCAACCCAGACTCCCAGGGCCAGTAATGACCTCCATATGGATCTGACAGGGCTGCCATCTCTGCCGAACTGGCCCCGGCTTCTCAGACTCTCTGACATGTTTGACCACAGAGCGCATTCCGGATGCTTGGGAGGGAGTGGCAGGGGTGGGAAGGGGCAAGAGAGAGAGAGAGAGCTGTGGTGGGGGCTTCTCCCAGTCTTGTCTGCAGCTCTGGGTTATAAATAGCCCCACTCACATCCCTCCCTGTTTGCTGCCTTTTGCTCCTCCCAGCCTTTACCCTCTCACTGGCAAAAGCCCAGCTCCTGCCCAGCCCACCACCCTTTATCCCCGACAGAGCTGATCTTGGAGGAGATGGCAGCAAGCGGCTTTGGGGGAGTAAGTTGGGACCAGCCAAATGCACTTTTTTTTCCCATGGCTGCCACTATTGCTCTGCAAAGTTTCTAATCCCAGATGACGCGTTGGGTGAGCTGTAATTCCAGCCCCACAGTTGCTCGACTCCATCTCCCTCAAGTCTCACTAAGGGCCCGAGACTTCCCCAAGGCCTGCCCTTCTCTCGCTCCTGCAAGGTGGCGGGTCCTGTTTCCATCCCGATTTCGCCTTTGAAGACTGGTTAAATGCCTCTCCGAGAGGCTTTTATCATCCCAGAAGTATTTTTGAGCTCAGGGGTTACTCAAAATAGACCCTAGACGGCTCCGTTTACTTCCACGTGAGGATGGGAGGGCCGGCCCAAAGGAAATCAAAACCAACCCAGGCATTGCCCCAAACAAAGCAGGGCATTTATGAGATTTGGGAGAATCCCCTGGGCATGCTGGGCACTTTAGAATGTAAGGGGACCCCTCGCAGACGGCCAGATGTGTGGGGAGCTGCTTTACACTGGCTGCTGGGGGCTCTCTCCCCCAGGAGAGCTCTGGCGTGTCCCTCCCTTCTGTTTCTTCCTCGAGGCAAGTATTCCTCCTCCTCTGGGAACCCTGAGACAGGTAAAGCTCCTGTCCCTTGAATCTTATGCCTCTGTCATTGCCTGGCACCAGGGTAACTTCATGCAGCTGAGGGACACTTCACGTCTGGGCATGGCCAAAGAGAGGAGGCTTCCTCACTAATCGTTTTGTCTCTGAAGTGACAAACCCTGCCTGGACCTGTGTGGGGCTGGCAGGCTCCACGCTGCTCTCTTTATGGCTGCGTGGGCTAAACTACCAAAAACCTGCGGGAGCAGTTCCTCGGCAGACAGCAGGGCGGCTTTCAGGTCTGCTCAAGCAGAGGCTGGACGGGGCTGGGTGACAGCTCTATCTGTACATTGATAACATCCCACCACCCAGGACAACCTGGAGAGAGAGATTGTGTTGGGGTTCTGGGGAGACAGTGCACCCCTCTTTGGCAATATCTCACAGCTACATGACTGTGGGTGCCAAAGGTCACTAAAGCACGTGAAGCCCCCGTCCTCTGTGTCACCTTGTTAAGAAAGACATAGACCATGGATGGGATGCTTTTGAGGTGTGAGATGCTTCATGCAGGACCCTTCCTGCCTCCTCCAGCTTCTCCCAGCTGCCAATAGCACTTGGCTTATGGCTGTGCTGTCCCCTCTGCCTCCATTGTCACCAAGCTTCTCCTTGACAGCGTCCCCATGTTTCCTCTCCACATTCATGGGACACCTGTCCTGAGGATTAGGGCCCACCCCAATCCAATATGACCCATCTTAATTTCTTCTAAAAGTCGCTCCTTTTCTCTTTTGAATGAAGCCCCATCCTGAGATTCTGAGTGTATGTGAATATTGAGGAACAGAGGGACACTGATCAACCCAGTGGAAGAGCCTTGCTCTGACCCTACATCCAGCCCAATCCCCTTCTGTGTGTGATAGCTTCATGCTTGGTGTCATGGCTTCCTTCTCAGGGAAAGGATATTCTCATTTTGATGGCTCTAAATGAATAAGTGTGATGGGAGGGCAGCATGGGGGCGGCATTCAACTGTAGCCTTGTCGCTTTGGGAGCTGAGGCAGGAGGATAGTGAATAGAGATATGGTTTCCAAAAACAAACAAACAACAACAACAAAACGCCAGAAAGAGAAGAGAAGAAGAGGGAGGGGAGGGGTAGGGGAAGAACAGGTCCAGAGGGAGATGAAATGGGACAACCCTCTTTCTTTCTGGCTCCCAGCATATGGGTACCCAGACAGAGTGGCCATGACCACCCAAGAAGCCCAGGCCCCTTGCACAGGGGTAGCCCACTAGGTAGCCACTGGCACCTTCCAGGTGAGAGGCAGTAGAGTACTAGCTCAGAGCTATTGTTGTCTCCTGCTCTGTACAAAGATGGACTTGTTACTATGTATCAACCCTGTAGGATGAGGACTGTGTATATTGAGCCTGCCGGCTGAGCAGTGTGTGGGGGTTGAGGAGCAATAAACCTTGTGGATACTAGGAGCCTGCTTCTAGGCTTCCACTGCTGATATTTACTCAAAGCCTCAAATGCCCACAAATTAGCTAGCTACACATGGCTAACGGGTAGGCACACAGCTGGTGAGGAGGCTTCTCGGAAGCAGCAAGGGCTGTAATTGACAAGGATGACTTCCTCCTAGCTTGCCTATGGTTGGGAAGCTGAGCCCGTCCAGGGCTGTCCAGCACCCAGTGACCATGGAGAGCAGCAGATGCTTCCCAAGGCCCTGTGTGCAAATAGGAATGAACAGGAAGACATTCTGACATCTTCCGGAGCACTTGTCTGTCCCTGGGCTATGACTGGACCTAAGCCTCCCAAAGATCTCAAAGATTGTGGCACAGTGCCCCTACCAACCCTGTCACCCTCTCCTCAGGCACCTGCCCTTATCGCTCTTGGCATTCATGCTTGCCACCATGGCCGACAGTGACAGCCTAGGCTGAGCCTTAAGGTCTCAGTAGGAATGCTTCATGGTTGGTGGAGACACAAGAAGAGTCCTCAGTATTCTGGATTTGTCATGTGTAACCATAAGCTGTAAACATGCTCTTTGCCTGCCTGGTACCCATGCTATGAGGGCAGGCCTGACTAGCCCCCTCGTGCCATCTCCAGCCTTGAGTAAGGCTATTACTAAGGGAGAACTGTTAGGTGGGCAAAGGGCAGGGGCAGGAGGCCATGGCTCTATATTTATCCCTGGGGTCCCCAGCTGTGTTTTTTTTTTGTTTGGTTGGTTGGTTTTTTTTTTTTTTTCGAGACAGGGTTTCTCTGTGTAGCCTAGGCTGTCCTGGAACTCACTCTGTAGACCAGGCTGGCCTCGAACTCAAAATCCGCCTGCTTTTGCCTCCCAAGTGCTGGGATTAAAGGTGTGCACCACCACCCCCGGCAACCCAACTGTGTTTCTTACAGGGCTCCTACCCCACGAGGCCCTCCCAGAACCAGGCTGTGTCCCATGCCTCTCCCTTTTTGTCTTCCCCAGAGCACCAGAACCAGCGTAGAGTCACAACCTTACCCAGCATGGGATCCACCATGAGCACCCTGTTCGTTCTGGGAACCTTCTTCAGTCTCTCTGTTAATAGGCACTACCTGAGTGCATCCTGTAAGCAGCAGCCTTGCCACCTCCTCCTCCTTCCTTTCTACCTCCCAGGTGGGGAGATCTGGGACTCACCCCTTCCTCTGTTGTGTCTAAGGATGGATTCCACCAAGATGGAAATCCTGTGCTGGCACATAGGAGGTCCTCTGCAGCAGGGGACCTTCCTGAAAGTAGAGGGATGAACAGTCCTCTCTCGTGAACTGGGTGCCAAACACTGAGAAATGGGGCATGCATAGGGCTAGGGGTCCCTGACCTCTGGCTATCTCCAGGCACAGGCCTCTGTAGCCTCCTCAGAACCTGCTGGCAAAGTGGGAAGGCGCCCAGAGGTCCTTAGACATCATAGCTCATTGGTCGGTTCCCATAAAGTCACTTAAGTGGCAACTGGCCTTGAGATTGGTCCCTGATTGGAGTCAGGTTGGAAGACATGTTGAATTAATGACGCAGCTGTGGGCCGTTGCTCCCTGAGCCATTTTTTTTTTTTTTTATGGTGAAGGTAGGTAGGGAGGGGTGAGGGTGGAGAGAGAAGAACTTCAAATGAGCAAGGTTTTAGAACCGAGCTATGTTTTGCTAATATTTGAATTTTACCTAAGATTACTTTTTCTTCCCCGTTTAATATATTGTTTTAAATAAAAAATCCTAATAAATCTTGAGAGAAATATGTCATAGCAGAGCTTGAAAACCATAGTGCAATATCTAACAGTTCATAAAATATTCTATTCAAATAGACCAAACTGTAAGGCGTTTGGACCAGAAGTAGTTAACTCCAGGCTCGGCCTTTTATTAGCTACTAAAATTAAGAAAGGGCAACGCTGTTTCACAGCCCGATAATTAAGTACCGTTTTCTCTTTTTTAATTCTATAAAATTAAACTTCCTGTTTAAAGGTCTGGAGGGGCCCTGGGCAAAGGGGCCACGGATGAGCCCCGAGGGCAGCCGGAGGAACAACTTCGCCTTATGTACCCATGATTTTAAAGCTGGGCCTTGGAAAAAAAAAAAAAAAAAAAAAAAAACATGCCGCAGTCAGCAAAAAATTGCAGGTCGTAAATCAGGAGCCCGTTTTTTCACATCACTTTAACTAATCCATTAAATCGTGATGCCCAAGGCTCCATCGGTGACAGAAGCTGCGGCAGGCGGCACCGCAGCGGCACATCTCAGCCCACAGATGCTGGGCGTGGCAATGCTCAACAAGAAAACCCCGGCCCAGAGGGCAATGGATTTGGCCATCCAGCAACCATAGCTGGTTCCCCCTGGAGTGCCAGGATAAGGGAGCGTGCTGTGTCCTCTCCCAACTTCAGCTTAAGTCACAGTGCTAAGGAACCCGGCCATGCCAACTTCAGCAGCTTCCGGCATGCAGTGCAGTGTCAGAGGAAACACCGCTTCTATCTGTGACCCAAAGCCAGTGAGGACGCACCTTGCTTGCACAGTGCAGGGGCCCTCAGGAAAACTCAAACAGACCAGTTCTTAAATATGATGGAGCATGCTACAGCAGGGTGCTGGGACCCTGACAGGCTCTGATTCAGTTATTTTGGGTGTTAGGGGTGTGGTTTGCTCTTATTTAATGTGATATTACTATTTGGGGGCCAAATTGCTTGTATGTGCAAGTGCATTTTTAATGGATTCAGTTGTTGAAAAGTCTAACAGCACAGCCTGTGGGTCACTTTATGGTCAGAGAATAACAGCAGGTAACTGAAGTACTTTCCTGTGGCTACACTGGCCACAGAAGGCACAATGTCGGCCAGGGAGGACCACAGACTTGCAGACTCCCAGACTTACAGACTTGCAGCTGAGAAGTGGCGGCTGCTGAGTTTCATCTGTCCTTACCTCCTAATGTGACTCCCCACAGAAGTCCGGGCTCTGCTGCCCATGGCCCATCACCACTTCCGGTCTCAGCTGCTCATGAGCAGTCACCACTTCCGGTCTCAGCTGCTCATGGGCAGTCACCACTTCCGGTCTCAGCTGCCCATGGGCAGTCGCCATTTGCCTCTAACCCTCTCTCTACTCCTGTCCCTCCGTTGTCTCCATCATGATCCCCTGGGGCAAGAACTGGGAGGACTTCAGCCTCCTCTTCCAGGCTGGAGGAGCAGGAGGCTCGTTGACTGGAAAGTGCACAGCCAGAGCACCAGGACCCAGTAGCAGCAAGATGAGGCTTTGGGATTGCACTGTTCCACTGGATAGGTCTGAAGAGGTCCCTGGCCAGCTTGAGAATATGGACCCTGACCTAGATGAGGTCATGACACCTGGTAAGATGGATGCTCACCTCCACCAGCCCACACCCCTGCAGACAGAAGTGCCTGCTCGGTACAGACGTCTGCCTTGAGGATAATGTGCTGAGAGTGGCTAGCTCTCCTCAGGACCTTGCTCTCCGCGGTGCTGGCCACAGATCCAGAACTTCAGGATAACCCTCTCTTCCTATGGGAAGAGAGTCTGTGAGAAGGTGGCAGTCAGGCTGAATTATTCCCAATCTGAGGCCTGCAATCCTCAAGTCCTACTGTGGCCCCAGCAACCGTTGACTCAATGTGTGTAGATGCCAAAGGCATGGCTGCAAGGTCAGACTCCCTCAAACCTTTACGGGTGTTCATAGCCACATTTTCATAACAAAAAATGCTTGTCGAATCTCTAGGGAAACTTTTAAGAGCCTTTAACATGGCTGTTAAGTTTTCGGTGGAGACAGGTTATCAGATTTCCAGCATCTGCTGGGGAGGACTCCTACTGAAATTTGACATAAACCAAGGCATCTCTATCCCAGCCAAAGCACATGTGTGAAACTCCAGGGCCAGTCTCCATGGGGAGGGTCCTCGTGGGAGAAGCCCTGTGCCCCATATTCCAACATATATGTGTATGCATATATAGAGAGTGACACCATGTGTGGGTACCAATACACAGTGACATATGCACAGTGACACCTTGCTCTTGGTGATGTGGGCCCACACTAACACACATGCATACTGACATACAGTAACGCCTTCTGTTGGGTAACACATGCATGGTGTTCCCATATAGGAACATACCAACACATTGACACATGCACTCACATGTATGTGTCTAAACATGTGCCCTAACATACATGTTGATATATGGATAAACATGCAGATACTCACATGCACACACACACACACTCAGTACCCAGAGGAACTGTCACACAAGGGTATGGTGAGTAGAAGGCCCTTGCTTGGTTGCACTGCCTATGCTTGAAATCAGACTCTAAAAATGTGGGCCATGAATTTCTGCTGTGTATATGCCAAGAAAGCTAAGAACTGAAAACCGCTGTGCACAAACACCCTCACACACACACACACACACACACACACACACACAGCCTTGCCTTCACACATACACTTACATATGCACATACACACTCATATACACACTCCCTAACATTTGTATATGTGTACTCACATACACCCACATATACACAAGCACACACTCACATACACACACTCATACACATGCACACCCTCACATAGACACACTCATACTCACATAGACCCATGCATACTCATATACACACTCACCCACATACACTCACTCACAGACAGACTCGAATCTACATCCATACATACTCACCTTCACACACACTCACACATACACTCACATATGCACACACTCACATATACACTCATATACACACACCTTCACATATACACACATCCTTACACATACACTCACCTTCACACAGACTCACATACACACACAGCCTCGCCTGTACAGTCACACATACACTCACACACACACCTTCACATATACACACATCCTCAATATACACACACATGCTCACATACACACAAGCAAACACACACCCATACAACATATATACCTTCAAACACACATGTACACTCACATAAACACACACATTTACATACATGCATGTTAACTCCTTCTCTCTCACACACACATTCGGGCACATATACATCTGCTGATACACAGACACAATACATTCATGGACACTCCCATATGCACATTCATATATATTCTCCCACATACATACACACTCACACATACATGTTCACATGCATGCATGCTCTCTCACAAGCATGTACATACACACTCCACATGTATACTCATATGCCTTCACACACATACACAATCACATGTGTGTCCTCACACACACATTCACATGCACTTCTACACACCCATACTCACACACATAGACAGATTCATGAATCCACTTCCTGTGTGTAGAAGCTACAGAGACTAATATGACCTGTTCAGGTCACCATGCTCACCTCAGCCCCACTCACTGAGAACCTGGATATTCTGGGCACCCTGAGTCCTGTCCTGACTATTCAGACCTGACCCTGGAGCCCAGGCTCCCTCCAGAGCAGAGCATTGGCCTGAACCTAGATAGAGGGAAGCACGCAGCAGCCAGAGTCACCTCTCCATGACCACAGAGCACAGAGCATTGGAGGGGCTGCAGAGGAACATCAAACAGAAACCCTGCTGTATACCGCAGAGCCGCTAAGCAGAGTAACCCAACCTGAGTCCTTGCAGTGGGCACAGTACAGTAAGCAAGAAGGACCATCCATCTGAAGAAGGGGATACCCTTGGCATAGGCGTGCTTCAAGGTATATTCTACCTGGGACATCCTTTTACACATTCCGACTCTGCATAATTGTCTACCACCAGAGACACAGGACTGATGAGGGGTGGGGCTTCTGATGTGTGTGTTAGCCTGAAATGTGTGTCTGCTTTTAAATAAGGCACTTACTCGCTTTTTAGATGGGTTGCTCTCGTTTTGTTTTTTTTGTTTTTGCGACAAAAGTTCGGACACATCCAGAATTTGTGGACTTCAGAGCAAGTGCCTGGGCAACTAGTGGCTTTTCCTGCCTCGGTGCATCTGCAGAAGACAAGGGCTGGGTGAGCACCAGCCTTCACTGGCCCCAGCGTGTGCTATGTTCTCACTTTAGCTTCATGCAGATGATTTATTCACACCCCGCGCGGGTTACACACCTTTCCAGAGACTGAGATTCAGCCACCAAATCAGAATAAGTAGGTCCTGGTGCTGATGGAAGAGGACTCCAAGCCTGCCCACTGTCACTGGTAACCAAAGGCCAGATGCAGAAAGCAAAACCCTTCCCTCTGGGGACTGAACCCCAGAGCTGACCCACCCTGGGGCGACCCAGAGCTAACCAGTTGCTTGGGGTGCATCCAATACCAAATCTTGCTTGCATGCAGCAAGCCCTCCAAGCAGGGAGAGTGGAGGCCAGGAGGGCCAGTGCCCGGGAGCACTTTAATTGGCAACAGCCAGCAGACAAGTCCACATCTGCAGGTTGTTTCAAAGACAATAAATCAGGGCCTTGTGAGGCTGGCACCCTGCCAGGGTGGAGAGGCCTAGGAGAGCAAGGGCCACGGCGGCCTGAGTCCAGAGGGGCTCAGCGATTGGCGGGACTCGAGACAGATTAATCTCCAGTGAGACTTTGTGGTTGGTTTGGGACTGATTAAAGAATGTGCCATTGGGAAGAGGGCTACCTAGAGGGGCTGCCAGGGTTTGGGGTCCCCATCTGTGAATGAGGTCCAAAGATTCCTTCCTCGTGGTGCAGAAGGTGAGAGAGTATCTGGATTCCTTGGCATGAAAGGGGGAGGCTTGCACACCTAGACCTTCCTGCATTGTAACATAAGAGCATACAACCCACTCTCAGAGCCCAGATGGAGCATGGCCCCCAGCATGGAAGCTGGCCTCAGGACAGGAAGAGTGGATGCAAGCTGGGCAGCCACTTCAGGGCAGGTGCATTGTATGTGGACCCTGCTAGACATACAGGGATAAAGCCCACCTAGTTCCTGCTTAAAAGCTCCGTCTTTACCCTCGGTTGGAATTAACTCTACATAGTTCCCAGCACCACTGAGGGAAGATCTGCCTGCCTACTGAGGTCCTGATAGAGACAGGAAGGCTCTGGAGAGTCTGAACAAGCTACCAAGGACTGTACTACCCAGGAAAAGAGCCCGCAATTCTCCAGATGTGCCACTCGGTCTTCTTGTCAAGAAGGGAAATAGGAGAAATTATAAGATAGATTCAGAAGTCTGGCATCTTGCCCAGGGAGATAAAAGAAAACCCAGCAGAAGTGCAAAGGTGCTAAACCCAGGGAAGTGGGACCCATCTGTACCACGGTGAGGTTGTAGCTGAGGTGTAAGAGTTGGGGAGAGAGGACTCCCCTGGGGGAGCTGCCGGAGGAGAAAAGTCAGAGGATGGGAAATAGAAACACTTTGTAACTTCAGAGCAAGGAGAAGCTCAAAGCCAACTCTCAGACCTCTGAAGGCAACCATCTCCAGTCTTCTGTTGTATTGTGGTAACACGGAAAAGTTCAAAGATTAGATCCCTTTCTCAGAAAAGCTACTAGAGGATGTGCTCCAGTCAAGCAGAGATGAAACCCAAAGGAGGCAAACCGTGGAAATGAACTCCGGACAGTAGAGTTCAAAACCGAGAGGCAGGTCTCCAGTCTCCAAGATGGAGGTCATTCATTAATTTCTCAGAGAACAGTGACACACCTTGGAGTGTGTTTGTGTGTGTATGTGTGTGTGTGTGTGTGTGTGTGTGTGCATGTGCCCAGACTGACCTCCCAGCATTCCTTTCACTGCTCTGATTAAGATATGAACTGTTAAGTAACCAGTATTCTGAGGAAAGATGAGGGGCCAGGACTCCAAGAGAACCAGCTCCTTGGTGACACCACCAGAGCTTTGGTGCACTTTCCATTCTTAGAGAAACGTTACATCCTTTAGGGTGGTTAATGATCAATTACTAACAGTCATCTACTTGGAAAAGAAAAGCAGAAAGTAAGCAGGAACACTCAGAGGGGTGGAGGGAAATGAAACAGTGTTTCTCCCTGTGTCTCCGCTGTAAACATTGTCAGCAAAACTCAGCCCCGAAAACCAACATTGTCAAAACGGAGAGGTAAGGAGGCCAGAAGGAATAGGTAGAAAGCAAGAGGGTAGACATTCTTCCCGCAGGGAATCCTCCAAGTGCTATGTGAGCTACGCAGATGCAACCTGGCGTTCATTTGGTTTATACAGTCCTAAAGATGGACCTCAGAGCCTCTCTCCTCCACTACAGCGCATCCCCAGCCCTGAAGCATGTAAGTTGAAAGTGTAACGGTAAATACAGGTGTTGTGCCACTCACAGCCCAGGATGGCATCAGACCCGGAGAGATGGATACAGTGTGACATCTTGGCTTTGCACAGTGATTACACACAGAAGGATTAGCCAGCCAGTCTCTGGCCCTTTCTGAAGCCCATATGTTGTGATAACTTGCCTTCCGATTGTATTGTGGGTGGTGGAGGACTGCATGTGTGTGTGCATGTGTGCACATGTGTGTGCCTGTGTGTGTGCCTGCATGTATGTGTGTGAGCCCCATGAGTGCATGTGTGTGTATATGTGTGTGTGTGAGCACCATAGGTGTTGTGTGTACATTTGTGTGTGTGTATGTGTGGTGTATGTGTGTGTATGTGTGGGATGTGTATGTGTGTGTGTCTATATATGTGTGTGGTGTATGTGTGTGTGCCCATAGGCGCATGTGTATGGCTTTTCTGAGAATGTGTACACACTTACCTTTGTATATGTATATGTGTGCAGGTTTCACATGTGCCGTGTTTGTTCAGAGCACCCAAAGGTGCTATAAGGCTCAGGAAACAAGTAGAGATGACCAAATGAAAATACAGAGAATCAGATCATTTCCCACCATCATGTCAGGTGCTGATGAATTACATAACCCCCACTGAGGGTGGGGAAGGCAGCAGTCTTCCTGGATTCACAGTCTCTTTCACGGGTTCTTAAGACTACACTCAAGTTTCCCCAGAGGAAAATCCCAAAGATCGTATCATGGAATAAAACAAGGGTTGTCCCTGGTCATGCACCTACCAGCGATGAGTGGGAGGGTCTGGCCTGTGCAAAGCCCAAACGAGCAAAACTACCCAAACCCACAGTAAGTGTGAGCATGGGAGATCTAGAGGACCTTGAACCACTCTCCTAGAATTTCCATAGCTACGAGAAAGGGAGTCTTTGCCTCAGGGCCTGGGAATCTGCCCAAGTTCTGTGCTGTACACTAGGGACTGAGAACCCCAGGCTACTGCTTGCCTCCAAGGTATTCCTTTGTGGGATCACTTGGGAGAGGCCACACTGGGCCAGGCTCCCAGATGGAGGGCAGTACCCACTATCCTCTGTCTCCTGGGTATGCCTCTTGCTGATGAGTAGACCCATGTCCAGAAAGGCTAGCAGTACTGGGGTTGAAAAATAACGACAGTGATAGATTGATTCAGAAGGAAATGGCTGAGGGCCACTATTCATAGTCCAGAGCCCAGGATGCAGGGCCATGAATCTCCCCGGCTGAGGCTTCACTATACATAAAGGCCTGATTCACTAGAGGACCTGGCCCCCAGGACTGGACTGCAGAGGGGGTTTCTTCACAGAGGCCCAGGTGGGAGGGTTTGCAAGTCCTTCTCTCCTCTCTCTCCTCTCCATCTCTCCTTTCCTACTCAACCGTCACCCCTCGAGACCCTGCTTCCTCCTGGCCTCTTGGTCCTCTCTGGAATTCCCCAGCCCAGGTGTGTAAAGAATGGCCAATTGTGCAAATGTGACATGTGGGTCAATCCCTCCTATGCAGCACAGTTCCTGGGCTAAATCCAAGCACCAGTGACTTTCCAGCACCAGGGAGAGACCAGAGCTAGGGAGAATCCAGAACCAGAGAGATATCAACCCCAGAAAGATACCAGAGCCAGGGAGATGCCAACACCAGAGAGATACCAGAGACAGGGAGGTACCAGAGCCAGAAAGGTACCAACGCTAGGAAGAGATCAGAGCCAAGGAGGTGCCAGCATCAAGAACATCCCAGAGTCCTAGTAGATGCCACAATTGGAGAGGTACCAGTACAAGGAAGATGCCAGAGCCAGGAAGGAGCAGCATGGAGCTCAGAGCAGAACCGGTAGAAACCAGCCTCTCCTTCCCACACCCCTCTCACTTACCCCTTCGTGAGCTAGCATCATGACTCCTGTTTTGGGAAGGTTTGGAGGTGCTGGGTATACCCCTGCACCCCATCATTTGTACCAAATCAGAAAGTGTATACAGATCTTTGGGGACAGGAATCTGAGACCAAGGAACAGCAGAGATAGCACCACTCGTCTGCGACAAGTCGATTTTCACTTAACCTTTGCCAGTTCTGGACATTTCCAGCCATTTCAGGGTCAGGGTGGGTCAGTCAGGGACAGCTCATCTCCCTCCTAAGCCCCAGGGTGACACAGACCACTGAGGTCCAAGCAGGGACAGAGAGCACGCAGGCAGTAGCTCCCAGTGCTGACGTTGCTGGGCTAGATGTTGCCCAGGGGGTTAGGCAGGGTAGTTCTAGCTGGCCTCTGGCCTGTTTCCTATTGAATCCTTTAGCAGGGACCACCTAGGCCTTTGTACCCCTTTCAATCTGCCGATGGGCTCTTCTTTGCTAATACCCAAACCTTTTATGTTATGGAGGCTTTTAGATCTTTAAGGGGTGGCCTAGGAATTCTCGATGCCAGGTCTTTTGCTCATCAATCTGTACCTGCCCCATGTCATTCCAACGCAAAGGACCCTCCAAGATTAACTCCATCTTGACCCTGAGTACAAGGCAGCCTTGGGGGAGAGGGTTCTGGCTCATCTATGTGCTTACCTAGAGCTGGACATGGCTGGGCTGATTATGGCTGGTCTGGGCATGGCTGGGCTGGTTATGGCTGATCTGGACATGGCTGTGCATGGCTGGTCTGGTCTGGGCTGGTCTGGGCTGGTTATGGCTGGGCTGGGTTGGGCTAGGCATGGCTGGGCCTGACTAGGCTGGGCTGGGTTGGGCTGGGCATGGCTGGATATGGATGGACTGGGCTGGGCATGGCTGGACATGGCTGGGCTGGTTGTGGCTGTGCATGGCTGGTCTGGGCTGGGCTGGTCTGGGCTGGGCTGGGCTGGTTATGGCTGGGCGTGGCTGGGCGTGGCTGGGCTTGGATGCTCTCTCCCATCCTTCCCCTCCGGCTTTTTCTCCTCCACAGGTATCTTTGTGAGTGGGTTGTGGGGAGAGAATGGCTTTGTCTCCATCACAAATGTCCCCACTATTGTGGCGGTCCAACGGGAGGAAGCTGGCTGCTGACTGCTCCTGCTCAGAACTGCTCTGACCTCTGTTGATTCTATCCAATGAAACAATAGGACGAGTTTCTTCAGACACCCAGCCCACAGTCAGGTTGGGGCTTCACTGCATGACACCATTGGGCATTAAGCCAGAATAGCTAGAGGTAGGTGTAGGTGGGTCCTGAAGTCAAAGATGCTCACCCACATGACCAGGGCTTGTGTCTTCCACAAAGACAGCTGCTAGGAAGGGGAATTATCATCCTCCACCAGGTGTGGCAACTCTGTCTGACTCTTGGATGATACCTGCTCAGCCTCAAAGAAAAGCTGCGAATGATGAATCTGGCTATTGTGTGGTATAGACCAATGTCCCCATCCCCCATCCTGGCCATGCTCGATTACGCTAACTAGGACATTCCCTCAGGATCCTGAACTCAGGTGGAAGATCAACCCTGACTTTTCCAGTAGCTCTGGGGTGTGGCCCCAGTAGCCAGCATCGAGGCCACCCGGGAGTGTGCAATCGCCATCCTGAATGGGAGGTGTTCTCTTCTCCCCCGACCTGCAGGATGAGGTGCAGGTTGGGCTGCTCCTTCTTAGACTACAAAGAGACATCATCTCCAGGCCCGCCTCAGCTCCCAGAGGGTTGTTGGCCAAATAACTTTATAGCCAACATCCCTGTGTGTCTAACTTTCCCGTTTATACTAGGACACCAGCCATGTTGGACAAGGGCCCACAGTAATGACTTCATCTTAACTTGACCACCTGCAACAAACTTTTTTTTCCAAATGAAGTCTCCTTTAAGATATTTGAGGCCAGGGATTCAACATATGAAATTTTAAGGGCACAGTCCTATTTGTAACGGAAAGCAAGGAAGTCCCCTGGGCATCAGAAGCCTGGAAAGACGTCCAGCTTGGGTGCCCTGGTCTGAGAAGGGAGCAAACTTTAAGCCTAAGTCCCTGGTACTAGCACCTGGCTCTTCATATCAGTCCAGTAAAGCTGTGGTGGTGGCAAGGGACGGTGAGAGGCCCTGATTTTGAGTGTCATGGTAGCTGTGAGACCAGGCAGGATCTCTGTGAGCTCTTCCTGCCAGGGGCCAGTGAGGGCTGCAGCTGCTCAGAGTCCTAATAGCCAGACTGGCCTGGACTTTCAATTACCCCAACAATACTGAAAACACGTTGCGGAGGCCGGCGTTGGGTTACAATCGCCAATTCTGACTTCAAGAGCAGCCATAAAACAGAGACCCTGAGCATGTTCTTCGCGTTTTTTCCAACATTAGCAGCTCATCTGATACTTATTCTTTGGGTCCAGTTTCCTGAAAGCTGATGACAGGTCGGGGTCTAGCCCAGCCGATGCAAGCCCGTGGGTAATGAGTGTGCGCTCACCCGGCTCGGGTCCAGGAGATCACAGACACAGATGGGTCGCCCCGGCTGTAAATGCTTTTCATGACCCAGTATTAGGTTTATCCTTATTTTCTACCTGAAAATCTTCAAGCATAAAAGCCGAAGGGAAAGTCCTCCTGGGCCCAACGTGGCTTAACCTCCTGCAGAAGGTTAAATGCAGAGCCCAATCTCCGGCATACAGAGGGGTCCCAAACTGAGATCAAGCCCCGCCCAGTTTAAGCCCCACGTCAGCTGCTGCAGGGGTCGTGTTCTCTGTCTCAATTCTCACTGATTCCCACTGTGGCTCTGGAGACTTTGCCCCCCTCTTGAGGAGTCTAGTGGAGATCAGGGGTTCAGAGATGAGATGGGCACAGCTCCCCATGTTTAACAGGGGACTCCATGATCCACGGGAAACCGGAGGCAGGCAGGGAAAGAGACTGCCTTTCCTGGGCACCGACAATACCACCCTCTGCTGCCTCTTTTCATCCTCTTGTCCCGGTAGCCCAGGAGCCATTCTTGAACGATTGAAGAAACTTAATCTCGTGGAAGGACATCAGCTTACTCAGGGTCTTCTAGCTAAGACATGGCAAAGGAGAAGGACACAGGTCCTCCCCACACTGGCCTACCCTGAACCGGTCCACCCACTCTCAAGGTTTTTTTTTCTATTGTCTCCGGTGTCCCAGAAGCCGGGAGTCCTGGGCAACTGGGGAATCCATGCATGGGCTTCACCATCAGAGGTCAGCACCAGGGACCCCAGCATGCCATTTGAGGTGAGAGAATCGTAATCCTGAGCCTGGAGGATTGGCTTGGGGCTCTTGTAGGGAGAGCATTGGCAGCAATCAAACAAGGACGGGTGCTGAGAGTGGGGCACAGGTGATGCAGAGATGTAGAGGGGACAGGGAGGACCCCTGCTGGAAGCACTGCATCCTTGAATAACAGCCCACAGTGGTGACTTCCCAGCTGTGATCAGTGGAGCTCACTAATGCAAGATGACGCCAACCAGGGGACCCCGTGGAGCTCTGTTGCCGTTTAATCTGTAAAAACAACAACAACAACTCTAAATAATAAGCGTAGAGGGGACTGGAGAGATGGCTCAGTGGTTAAGAGCACTGACTGCTCTTCCAGAGGTCCTGAGTTCAATTCCCAGCAACCACATGGTGGTTTACTACCATCTGTAATGGGGTCTGATGACCTCTTCTGGAGTGTCTGAAGAGGTGACAGTGTACTCATATACATAAAATAATAAATAAATAATTATTTATTTTAAAAAATAATAATAAGCGTATAGACGCTTCTCTCACACCTCAGCCCTAATGTGTGCTCTCAAATTAGGGAAAGAGCTGCTGCCATTGACCACAGATTTCTTGTGATTCAAGATCTGTACCCTCACCCACATCTCGCTGTGCCCTTTGGGATGGACAAAGATGCTGCCTTTAACTTGGCCAGTCACATCACCCCTCAGTACTGGCAACTTAGCTGCCCATAACCAGAACCCTCAGCTTCCCGGGACACACTGCCCTTCTGTTTCAAATGTTCACTCAGAAACCAGAGGACACTGCTTCTCACCTTTCCAGGGGTTCCTCCCGAGGTCATATTTCTTCTTAAGGATTCTCCCTGCTACCTGAGTTCATTCTTTGCCTCTGTCCTCAGCACCGTCTATCCTGGTGCACACACCTACCACCTGACCATCCCGTTTCTCTTTCTGAGAACACCCAGAGGTGAACCCATGGGTAGAGACAGAAGTCTGCAGACCAAGGTCTGTGTCCCTGTCTGGTGTGCTGTCTCTGTGTTTTCTGTACTCAATCAGCAGCAATGCCTGGCACCATGGCTCCTGGGGTCCACCTGCTGCTCAGTTGGTCTCTCTGTTCCCAGTTAAATCCCAGTGGAGATAAAGAAGGCCCCAGTGATCTGGAAGCCAGAGGCCTCTACACCTGTGAGGATCCCAAAGATGGATCAATCCCAAGCTCACACCAAAGTTGAATGGTCACACAAGGTCCTTGCTTCGGAGCTGCTCAGGAGCCAAAACCAGGCCACTGACAACCCTTTCCAGGCCTGCACAGGAGTCAGGCAAGTGAAAGTTGTTTGTTTTAGCTCTGCACAGAGGTGGCCCCAGCCCACAGGGCTCCATGAAGCAGCAAGCTACCCCCTAACCCAGGAGGGTAGCGCAGTCCCCACAGACGTTCTGCAGAAACACATCTGCAAGCTGGTATGTCCAGATGATGGGCAGAGAGCCCAGGAGAGGAGATTCCTATGTGTGAGGGAAGATAGGCATGGAAGCAAAGCCTTTGGCGCCTTCTATGCACTCACCAGAGGATCCTTACTGGGCACCATAAAAATATCACGCCTGCTTATGAGGAATTTATAACCCAATAAAGTGTAAACAAACAGCTCTTAGATCAAAGTAGCATAAATAACAGGCACACTGGCTTCTGGAGGAAACTCAATAAATCGGAGGTTTTCAGCTAAAAACTGTGCTTGGTGCTGACACTTCCCGACCTTCTGGCTGGGCCCTGTGGGAGTGGTAGCACCCCAAAGGCTCCACACATCCCCACTCACTGTGGCATGGCCACTGGTACCCCATGCCCACTCACCTTATCTACCTGCCTGCTACAGTCTTGTATGCAGAGACTCCCACTCTTTGATACGCCTTATCTGCTATAGGCTGGGGTGTCAGGAGGGGCACCCGAGATTTTTAAACAAGCCCTACTATGACCCTGTTCTCCCTGTGGCCGGTCACTTTTCCCCACCTTTTTATGTGGACTCCTGTGTGTTGCTTAATCACCTACCCAAAACCCAGCATGTGGGAGTCACCTCACCTGAGGGTACCTCCAGAAACTGCAACCCCTGAGCATGCAGACACGCCAAGACACATGTGAGCAAGAAGTACACACGCATGTGCATGTGATGAAGGCAGATCCACAGCTCTTCCCAGACGGAGAGTTCCAATCCCTCACTGAGCTATCATTTGAGGGTGGAGGTGCCAGCCTCACCAATCCTATGGACTTCCAATGCGAACCCTCTGTCATGGGCATCTAGGATACCCACTGAGAAAGAGTGAACTTGGACCCAGGCTTTGGGGGAAAGGTAGCCCTGTCCACACAAGAAACGTGTGGGATGCCTAGGTTTGACTGTTAGACAACAAATACCCTGACTGTGTCAGATACATGGTGGCCACATTGCCTCAGTGAACTCATAGCCACAAGAAAACACAGGAAAGCCCTCACCCTAGAATCCTGCGGAAAGGGTCTTTAGAGAAGAGAAAACTGAACTCAGCAAGATAGGCCTAGCTCTGAAGGACACCAGCTCACGGGAGGATGACCATGTGAGGTTCCACAAGACTGCCTATCCACCATAGAGGCTAGCTCCTTGCAGGAGTGGCTAATGTGACACCTACTGTTGGAATTCCAGCCTTCTGGACCACAAAGTACAATCTCTGGAGTATGAACCCTGTTGGTGGTTTATGGTGGTGAACTCTACAAAACACTAATGTATGGACCTTAAAATATCTAGCATCACTCTAACCTGCCTGATGGCCACCTCCATGACCTCTTTACTGGCATGAGACTTGTCCCTTAAATATCCTGGCAGCTCAGGATAGACAGACAAACACCTGGCAGCTCAGGATAGACCGACATACACAGACATTTCTGGCCATGGCTGATTGCTGCTCAGGTTGGGAAGAGGTGTTCATTCAGAGTTACACATTGTGACTTCCAATCCAGATTGCAACGGGACACCTCCCTCCTTAGCCCCCTTCAGGGCTGTCTATATCAGCAGCTCTAAAGCTGAAACTGGCAGAGTGTCTGGCTTCTACTGGCAATGCCTTTTCTGAGTCAAGAGGATACACACCCACTGGTCCCAGGAGGAGAGGTGACCCAGAGACTCAGGGAAGGAGGCCTGACAAAGAGTCCGGGATGGAGGGCGGGGAGCTTCTAGTTTGGAGAACAGACATCTGATATGGGCGGCCCTGAAGCTCATAGAAGTGTGATTTTTCCACAATCTGCCATGAGGACCAAATGGCGGTTCAGAGGGCAGAGATGAGCAGGATGGCTCTACCTTATGCTGTGTTCTCTATATCCAGTAGCAGCAGCGCTGCCCAAGTACTCCTGACAACAGCCTCTGGTCCATGTAACAGTGCTTAAATTCATTACCTCAGAGATGTAAGAAAGTGATGGCTCCACAGGAGGCAGCTTGGGTGTCTGTGTCCACGCTCACAATGGTTTGCATGCTGTGCTTATGAGTAAAAACACCATCTTTCTCACAGAGGCGTAGCCAGGCACCAGGGGGAAGACCCAGCAGAAAGATACCAGATCCAGGGAGGTGCCAACTCCAGGGAGATACCAGATCCAGGGAGGTGCCAACACCAGGGAGATACCAGATCCAGGGAGGTGCCAACTCCTGGAAGATACCAGATCCAGGGAGGTGCCAACTCCTGAGAGATACCAGATCCAGGGAGGTGCCAACACCAGGGAGATACCAGATCCAGGGAGGTGCCAACACCAGGGAGATACCAGATCCAGGAGGTGCCAACACCAGGGAGATACCAGATCCAGGGAGGTGCCAACAGCAGGGAGATACCAGATCCAGGGAGGTGCCAACACCAGGGAGATACCAGATCCAGGGAGGTGCCAAATCCTGGGAGATACCAGATCCAGGGAGGTGTCAAATCCTGGGAGATACCAGATCCAGGGAGGTGCCAACACCAGGGAGATACCAGATCCAGGGAGGTGCCAACTCCTGGGAGATACCAGATCCAGGGAGGTGCAAACTCCTGGGAGATACCAGATCCAGGGAGGTGCCAACTCCTGGGAGATACCAGAGCCAGGGAGGTGCCAACAGCAGGGAGATACCAGATCCAGGGAGGTGCCAACAGCAGGGAGATACCAGATCCAGGGAGGTGCCAACACCAGGAGATACCAGATCCAGGGAGGTGCCAACACCAGGGAGATACCAGATCCAGGGAGGTGCCAAATCCTGGGAGATACCAATGCCAGGGACATATCAATGTCAGGGACATACCAGAGAGGTGCCAACACCAGGAAGAGACCAGAGCCAAGGAGGTTCCAGTACCAAGAACATGCCAGAGCCCTAGTAGATGCCATAACTGGAGAGGTACCAGCTCTTCACCAGAGAGGCTTCACTGTGGACAGTGAGGTGCATGGGCCAGACACTGCCCACATCTCTATTCACCTGGGCATGCCTGCTTGGTTATCAGGACCCGGCCTCAACCAGGAAGCAAGTGACTGACACAAGATCTGGGAGAGACTGGATGAGAACAGCCGGTCCTAGCTGCTTCTGAGTGCAACTCACTTCCCTACACACTCTTCATGGGAGCGGAGCCCTGGGGCAGGGCTCTTAGGCTCTGTGTTCTACCTCATGTGTTGTGCCAACTTGGGATGCTCCAGACAAGTGGTGGCTCCTGGCACGGCTGCTTTACCCACCGTCAAGTGCCCACCATGCCATCATTTCAAGATTAGGCCAGTTGCATGGCCCTCCTCACACCCAAAAGGAACCAAAATGTCACTTAAGGACCAGGAAGAGACTGTCTATGCCCGTGTCCTGCAGGGCATGGGCATTCCTATGCCCTCTGAAGTTCTGGAAGCAGACAGTTTCTCTCCAAATGCACTCATCTAAAAATAGCCCCTCTCTGTGTGTGTTTTGACTCCACGCCCAAGAACACCAACATGTTTCCATAGAGAACAGGAGACTTGAAGCTCCAAACATCTTGGAGTGATTTCGGTGCCGTCTTCCCAAGACATTCTCCACTGTTTTAACACGATGGGATTTTCTAGAGCCTAACGTGCCCATTTGGTCAGCAACATGAGCAGAGTGTTCGGTCTTCTGAACCGTAAAGATCTGAGGCCCTAAACTGTCATTGCTTGAATGTTTCAAAGCACGAGAACATCGACACCACATCTTGCTATAAAACAAACTGTGAAGCTGCAGCTCTGAGAAGTTTATGCAGCGTGTCGAATGGCTGCTGCCGGGGTGTGCAGAGGTTGCCAGCACCATCCGGCTTGTAGCTGAGGAGGCGACCGGGGATGCAGTGCCATGTGGCCAAGTGCTGTGTGCACCTGGGTTAACCTTTTATAGTGAGTGGTGGCTGCCAGGATGTCTGGGTCAGAGTGTAGACCTAACCCCAAGGTGGGGTGACACCTCTTGTTAAATTTGGAATCATAGCCATCCTTCACAATCTCCTCCTATAGAAGGGAGGTAGAACTGCTAACCACGGCTTAGCAGAAAACGACACTTGCTGCCTAACTTGAGTTCTGTTCCCACATGGTGAAGAGAACCAACTCCCCCAGGCTGTTCTCTGACCTCCACATGTAGCGGGTGCATGCCTACATGCATGTATGCACACATATACTGGGGTTAGGGGATTGAGGGGGAGAGGGAGGAGGAGAGGAAGAGGAGGAGGGGGAAGAGGGGGAAAGGAGAGGGAGAGGAAGAGAGAGAAGGGAAGAGAGGAGGAGGAGGGGAGAGGAGAGAGAGAGACAGGAGAGAGGGAGGGGAGAGGAGAAGAAAGAGGGAGGGAGGGGGAAAGGGAGAGGAGGAGGGGAAGAGGGGGAAGGGAGGAGGGGAGGGGAAGAGGGAGGGGGAAAGGAGAGAGAGGGAGAGAGGGAGGGGGAAAGGGAGAGGAGGAGGGGGAGGGAAAGAGGGAGGGGGAGAAGAGAGGAGAGGATAGAGAGAGAGAGAGAGAGAGAGAGAGAGAGAGAGAGAGAGAGAGAGAGCGCTCATCCATGTTGTTGAAATCCTCTAGGTGAGCTCTGGGATAGAGCTGGCCTCCTGACCTCAGCCGTGGACACCACTCTGCTGTCCCAGTGGAACTGTGAAGTTTCTGATGTGCAATCCCCATTTTAGAGTAAAATGATCCAAGGCAAAGCATGTGGAGGGACACGACCATCCCCCACCCTAGTGTCCTCCTGCCTGCAGAGTCACAGGAAGAGGAGATGTTACTGGTGGAACAGGAAGCTCCCACACCCCCATGCTTTGCCTAGCCACACTCAGCCCAGCACAGCGGTGGCCTCAGCTCCTACTCGACGCTGTCAGGTACCCAATGCTCAGCTCGTTCCCCAACCCTGAAGAGGAGGAGCTGCCTCACAGTGGGGTCAGCCACCACTTCACTCAACTCTTCAGAAGAAAAATGTGAGTGTCTTGGGACAGAGTTGTCTTCTCGGAGATGGGAGCAGAGGCCTTAGCAGGCCCTGTCCCACACACCTGATGGGGGGACTGCGCGTGATGTCTGGCCCTGACTTGCAACCCGCTGGATGACCCCTGGAAGTAGCAACACAGACCCAGCCCCCAGGAAGCTCCCTGCTCAGGATCCCCACATTCTGGGAGTCATTGGAACTTTATAGCTACGTGGGGTCCTGGCAGAAATGGGGCCCATGAATCCATTCCTGTGGGGGCACATTGAAAGGAAGTTAGAGCCTGAAACAAGTCAAAACAAGACACGTGAGGTAGCATTACTTGGAAAGATAGCCCATTTCCAGTTCCTGCTGCTCATGACATGACTGAGCCGTGCGCCATCCCAAGAAAGTACGTGAAAAGCCTCTGTAAAATACGTTAAGTTACAATCTCAGACCCCACATCAGTTTCTAACGTCGGATACTTTGGAGGCACACGGAGTCATCTTCTGAAGTGAGCCGTAGAGAGGCTTCATCCTGTGTAGATGGATCAAAGCAAGAGTGTCTGACCTCAACAGACACGGTGTCCCTTCATGGTGGGACCCACACACTGCAGCCCTCACCACCACAACCACACACACGTAGGGTTATCCCAATCACTACATACAGCACAGCTAGCCCAAGGCCCAGACCCCACAGGACTCCTGGGCCAGCATGTACCTGTGGGAGGATAGAACGTCCCTGCTTTTCCTGGGCATAGGGCAGATTTAGAAAGGCCCTGACAACGGTTTACCACCCAAAAAGAAAGCATGATGCATCCCCACACAGCAGGTTGACACCCATTGTGAGGAGCGGGTATGGAGGCCATTCCAAGATGGCGCCTGGGACGGTTGCCAAGTCTTATGACTAGCGCCTGACTTCCTCATACACCCCTGGAGAGCCATGTCCGCAGTATGCACTGTGCAGACTCGCTGCTACGTAAGATCAGGCCATCTGACGAGCGATGCACTGGACCTATTGGGAACGCCTACGTGGCAGACTCTGAGTGGTGCAGGCACAGGGATTTAAGGGTGGACAGGGAGAGACTGGGGGGCTTTTTTGGACAAGAGAAGGTTCCTGAATAAACTGCTTTGAGAAGAACTCTGTGTGGTGTCGCTCCTTTCTGCAGGTCGGATCAGGATGCGACAACCCATCACTTCAATCCCCATGGAGCTGCTGTACAGCACAGAGACAGACCGATCCAGCCTCACATGAACTTGAACCAGCATGCCCGAGAATCAGACATGAGTACTGCCCTGACTCCCACCTGGCTCTCCGAGTTACTTCAGTCTCCCTCCAGCTGGGGTTCTGTCTCCTCTCCAGGGATCCTGGCCTCCATCTGACATCCAACTTGACCATGTTGTCTCACTGGGCCCAACTAGAAACCTCAGTCTGGCCTCCCGTCCCAAGATCCTTAACTTCAACCCTGTGCTCTGGGGACGAGGACGGGGTCACTCTGGAGTCATCTTACCACTGTGACATTGGGCCTCAGATGTCAATGGGAAGCCTCGGGGCCTCAGTCCTTTGCATTAACTGACCTTCAGATGCAGAGAGAGAGACAGATAGACAGACAGACAAACAGACAGACAGACAGACATGTTTCCTGTTGGTTTTGGAGTAGGAGATCTTAGAAAGCTCCGTGGAGAGGGACATCACAGCTGGGCCATGTGGGCTCTGTGGTAAGCAGGGATACAAAGGAAATACACCATGTCCCAACTGGGGACACGCAGGTCTGTCAAAGTGGAGACAAGCTGAAAATGAAGGCCACCAAAGATGGAGGGCCAGATCTGAGTGTCCACCCAGGTACCTCCTCCCTGATCCCACAGGTAAGTAGGCCATCAGCTCCACTCTGAGAGGAGCCAGATATAAATGGTCTCAGAGCCTGTGACCCCACTCAGGTGATTCCAGATAAAGAGTGATTCCAGATAAGCAGGGCTGTGGAACATGCTACAGTTGAAAGTTTAAGGGAGGCCAGGCAGTGATGGCACACGCCTTTAATCCCAGCACTTGGGAGGCAGAGGCAGGCGAATTTCTGAGTTCGAGGCCAGCCTGGTCTACAGAGTGAATTCCAGGACAGCCAGGGCTACAAAGAGAAACCCTGTCTCGAAAAGCCAAAAAGGAAGAAAAAGAAAGAAAGAAAGAAAGAAAGAAAGAAAGAAGGAAGGAAGGAAGGAAGGAAGGAAGGAAGGAAGGAAGGAAGGAAGGAAGGAAGGAAGGAAGAAAGAAGGAAGGAAAGAAGGAAGGAAGGAAGGAAAGAAAGTTTAAGGGGACCTAATTCAGTACCCAGCACCCACAAGGTAGCTCACAACCATCTGTAATTCCAGTTTCAAGGGTATCCAGGTGCTAGGCATGTATGTGCTGCAGATACATACACACAGGTCAATCAGGCACATAAAATAAATCTTAAATTCAAAATCAATCTCTCTCTCTCTCTCTCTCTCTCTTCTCTCTCTCTCTCTCTCTCTCATGTCTGTGTGTGTGTGTGTTTTGGTGGATAGTTAAGTTGTTAGTATAACCTCAATATTCCATAGACATATTTACACCCAAATATTATTCCTTGTTAATCTGGATTTAAAACTTGATTGTGCCATTCTGGATTATTAGATGTACTCTCCCTCCACCATGAGCCACACTTGTAACTACCTTTTTTTAATGACAGTTCTTAAACACTTTAACTTCCCCTTTAGCCCACCATTTACCAGAGGCAGAGGAAAAGAAAGGATATGGGGAAGTGGACCTGTTTAGAAACGGTTCTTTGGAGCAACTCCTGTCTGTGTTGTCTGGAAATCAACAATTCACAGGTCAGCAACAGCAGCTCGAGCCACTCGTAAATACTTGATGGATATACCAGCAGTCCAGTTCGGTAGAGTGAGGATAGCAAACGGAATCGGCAGCGGTGACATGACCTAGCAGAGACAATCGGCTTCATCATGAGTAAGCAAGAGGGATCAGGGAGGGATGCCAGGAGACGTTCTAGGCTGTGTCTCTCTCCGGGAAGCAAAGATCAGCGAAGACTCGAAGACTCGAGACCCATGAGAGTTGCACAGCTAGCTCTATAGGCAAGCCACGCTCAGCCCCTCCACTGTCTGTTGAGTACTATTTATACCCTCCATACATCACGTGTCTTCCACGGGGCTCCCCTCAGCATGTGCGTCTGTCTCAGCTGACATCACTCTGCCAATCAGCCGGACTCTGAGGAAGCAGCAAGAAACTGGAGCACACCACCAGTTTTTGGCATGTTTTCCTCTATGGAGTCCAAAAAAATGGAACTCAACTATGCAATGTAAGGCGGACCAATACGTGCGTGTCATTAGCAAAGAATCCTTTATCACATGTCCTTTCCCATGCTTGCTTTAGCAGAACATCCTCTCACCTGTGTCTGACTCAGCAAAGCATTTCTTCACGTGTTTGCCCCAGCAAAACACCATTTAACCAACTTTCCAAAGAACCCTTAAGTTTCCACTACACACACTATCATGTCCCTGGAAATCGAATGACAAGGAGGAACAGCGGTCCCAGAAGGACAGCTAGGCAGGCTAGACCAGAATGAAACCAGTGGCTGCTTTGACAGCTGCTTACCACCAGGGGGCTCTGGGTACTGAGGCTTCCTGGGTGCTAGCTCAAGCCCCCAAACCTGGACCAGGCTAGAAGAAGCTGGGACCTCTGCTCTGTGCTGTCCTTGTTCCTGAGTGTCCTCTGTGTAGCCTAGAGCTCAGCACCTCAAGTCTGAGAGAGGGAAACGGGAGGGCACCCCAATCCCGAGTAACCTGGATACTACTCAACTGTGAGGCTCCAAAGATAGACATGCTTCAAACCAGTTTCTAAGAACTTTTTAGATCCCCCCAAAGCTGTGGCACCATCTAACACAGCCTGTCAAACCATGTCCGTCTGTCCAACACAACCTGTCCAACCAGGTCCTCTGAACACCGCTGATGGGATCTGTTAGCACAGACCCCACACTCTCCCTGCTCCCCCTAACCTCCAGCTAGCAAAAGGTGACCTCAGCTCTCCATGGGAGAGGCTAAGCAGAGAGGCTGCGAGAACAGGTTGACAGGTAGCTATGGGCCTCTAAGACTGTGTCTGAAGGGTACTGCCATGAGCTGCTACAGATGAGATCTCCCTCATTCGGCTGACTCCACAGGAAGAGGGGGCATTGGGGAGAGGCACAAATACAGGAGGTTTCAGGTGGCAGAAACTTCAGAACAGACAGAGTCTCTGGTTCCAGGACAGCAATGTCCAAGGATGTAGTTCCTTGGGTCAGACGCCAGAAACCCTGCTTGGGAGTTATTAGAGAGAAGCTACTCTGGGTAACTAGGATGGAAAGCCAGGAAGCCTCATGGTATCTGGCTGTGAGAAAACCTCTGAGTCTCTGGTAACAATAGGGATTTGGGAGTGGTGGCCTGGTGGTTCCGTAGCTAGGCAGGCAATTCAAAGCCAACCCGCCCTTCCTGGGTATGTGGCCTCTGTTCCTAACTCAGTGTAGGGTTGCTGTCAGATTGGGTAGCACCACTGTCCAATCAGAAGGCTTAGGGCTTTGGGTGGGCTGCCACAGATAGACGATTCATGACCTCAGGGCCACAGGTTCACCACCACAGTGGGGATTGGCTAGGCATAGCCAGGACACAGTCAGTGGGTATTACAGAGATAAGTAGAAAAGCTATGTGTGTCCACAATGCCTGGCGTCCATGCCTCTAAATACTACACACGCCTCTGCAAACTCTTGATTATGTAGGCAGAGATCCCAGCCCTACGGGGGCTTACCACCCTCTCAACAGCAGAAGGTGGACAGAGGTGCTGCTGCTGGCTCCCCACCCACAGGGAGCCTGCTGCAGCTGCTGGCTAAGCCCTAAGCCAGCGGTTACACAGGCTTTGCTGTGGGTTTTCTCCCTCCCGACTTTTGATATTTTGGGGCCCACTTTTATATTTTAATGCATGTTTTTATGGAAATATTTATGGTGCACATGTAGCACATAAAACACCATTGTAAAGCCGTTTTGCCCCAATGCTGCTGAAATAAATGATGTTGTTAGTATTATGATTTCACAGGGTCCTATCTGGCCTTAATGAGAACGGTCTGGGCTTGCAAGCTGCCATCCCAGGAGCTACACGGCTGTCTGCAAGACCCTGGCTGTCTGCAGAAACATTCCCTGTCAGAGGGAGGGGCTAGCCCAAGAGCCAGAATCTAAAGAGGGGCTCAGGGACAGAATGGGCCTCTGTATAGACCCTCCTGAAAAGTGTCTGGATCTGTTTCACTGTATGTAAGCTGTCAACTTCTTACTCTTGGGCTAGTCCAACATTCCTCATGAGGATCTGAACGCTGATCCTGGGAGAGCAGTGGTGGCCAGTCAATCCACTGTCAGTCTGGAACTGTCATCTACATGGAGCCTGTCCCTGCTCCATCTAGCATACTCCCCAGTGCTCCTCAACCACAGGGACCAGTCACTGCGGCCTCCCTTGACAAACAGGGTAAGAGAGCCATACCTCGGGCTGGCCACCCAAGTGGCTCAGTTTAAAATTTAATTCGCCAACCTTAGAAAGCCTACCCCAGGCTCCGCACCCTCCCACTGTGCCTTCATCCCAGGGTGGGCAAGGCATGAATAATTGAGTGGTCACTCGTGAAACCTCCAAGGTGGGTGAGTGGAAGGAAGAGTCGTTAAAAACAATGAATGCTGGCCTTGCATAAAACAGGGTAGTGAAACACAGGTGACAGGCGCTAGTGACCAGTAACCACGGGGAAACCGAGAGAAGGTGACTTAGATCCAAGGCCTGAGCTGGGAGCAGGAGACATGGTCTTTGTCCTGGCTCTGTCATGGAGGGAAGCTACCTTCCTGCCTGGCCCCTGCTACTGAGGCTTCAGTCAGGCAGGCGCAGATAAAAAAGAAGCATCCTTAAAACACTCCATCACCAGCAGCCACAACCCATACAGACATTCTGAAAATGTCACTGCCTTCTTCAACCATGGTAGAAGTTCCTCACCACGGTCAGACGGGGTGACATCCATTCTAGAAGCCTCTGCTTTTACCCACCTGCTTGTCTTCTTCAACCAAGAAAGTCAGTGAGCCCAGGCCAGGCTCTGTGACAACCATGTCTGCATGAATTAAGGGGACCTTAATTCCCCTGCCTTCCCTCCTGGAGGGGACAGAACACAGCCTAAGCCTAGGCCCAGGCCCTACTCACTCGCTCCAGCTGCCTCTGTCTCCTCTGTTCCTATCTCAGATCTCAGGTCTTACCAAGGACAAGGTCTTGAGAAGGACATTTTCAGTCTCTATAAAATGAAAACCTCACACACCTGGAACAGGAATGACTGGCCCTGCGCAACAAAAGTAACAAAATGTGTGATAATGCTTCAAAAGGTTGTTCCCCCAATCTCATACAAATCTCCCAGTTTCTCTCTCCTGTATTCCGACAACTATTACACATTGTTTTTGTTTTTGTTTTTGTTTTTTTTTTAATCCACACATTAAAAGATGATTTAAAAAAAAAAATAGGGGTTAGTAGAGAGACTGGGGTGGAGAGACTGGCACCTGGCGTTCAGGCTCTGTCCTCTGTGAGTCAGTGAAGGGGACTCTGTGGACAGAACTCCATGGCTGTGATGGCTTTGACTCACACCCTCCTCATCCCTGGACTCTGAGGTTCCCAGTAGTTGCCACTGAGCCAGGCTTGGAGAGGAGGTCTTGATCTGAAAGGGGGAAGCTATTTGGAAGTACGGTCTTTGCATATTATGACTGAACCAGGATGACAAAGGATTAGGGGTCCCAATTCAGGGGCTGCTGTCGTGTTGGAAAAGGACAGACATGTACTGAAGAGGCAGAAACTATCGAGGTGTGGCCACGTCTAAGGATCGCTGAAGTCCCTCAAGGCTGGAGGATGCAGGAAGGGTCCTCCATGGCAAGCAGTGCCCCAAATAAACCTTAGTGCCTGAGCTTTAGAACCAAAACAATAAATCTCTGCTCCTAAACACCACAGGTTCCAAAGGCCCAGGACTCCCCATCCTACTGTAAGTGCCAGCCGCTAGGGAACACAGGAGGCATTGGATACATGAAGAGTGGCCAGACGTTCCTTAATGAAGGATGTTGGGACAGAAAGGTGCAGGATGGGAATCTGGGCTTTTAAGCTCTGGAAACAAGGCTAGGGGTATTGCTCAATCGTAGAACATGTCTGGTATGTCTGGGGCCCTGAGTGACTCCCCTAGCACCCCATAAAGAAAAGTTGCAAACAGTAAATAACAATAGGGGACCAAGACAGGGTCCCCAGTCTCCCAGCCAGCTCATACGGCAAACTTCTCCCGAAGTGACAGCCACTCCCAACCACCCAGCTGCCTGCACCAAGTCCCCATGCCCACTTTCCCGTCAACTTACACCTTCCCTTTATTTATTTATATTTCAGGGGTAAATAAGTGTTTCCTTTTGTTCCAGCAAATGGCTCTCCCATGTTTTTGCATGCTTTAAATATTCACACATGTAAAAGAATGGAAACGCGAGTCCTTGATTTATTATTTAAGGAGATTTCTCTCTGATAAAGCAGAAACACCCCCCCCCCCCATCTGAAGGGGAACTTACATTTTATTTCCATTAAAGCCTCTCGTTAAAGTTTAAAACCTGCTTTGTCCCTGTTCTTAAGGATTGATATTTCCGTCTGTCAGGGAACACGATTGTGCTTGTCGACATGACAAGGGGAAAAAAACCAAACAGGAAGGGAAATGCCAGCCTGTCAGCCAGCCGTGATGGGCTGAGACGACATGGGGCAAAGACGGTGGGGCGGGACAGGGGCACTGCCCGGGGTCAGGACCCACGTGGGGACAGGGCCTTGGAGCCTGGATTCTGGGGTGGCTGGACCAAAGCACCAAAGAAAACACACCACAAAAATTTCCACGGCTGATGACGGTAGCAGATTGAAATGAGAGACCAGAAAGCCAAGGAGAGCAGCCCATAGATCTCAAATGGGCTGGACCCAGGTGCACACAGACGTCAGCATGAAGATGCAGCTATGTGCCCATGGAAGCAGGCACACACACTGGTACCAGCTGTTGCTGCATCCACACATGTGCCAACACAGCCGTTGTTCATACACGTGTGCACACAGTGGCTGAGACAGCCAGGAGTGCCGACCCAGGCTACAGTTTGCTTGCTAGAGAGTCCGGCCTTAGTTCACAGTGTTTCAAGTCTGGTAAGCCCTTGGGCCTATGTTGAGGTGAACCTCAGAAGCAGCTGTGTGCAAACACGCATGGATATGCACAAATGCTGGTGGATGGGTGGGTGTGATTCAGAGGAAGGTGCATACATGTGAAAGCGTGCACGTGTTGTGTGTGTGTGTGTGTGTGTGTGGTGTGTGTGTGTGTGTGTGTGTATACGTGCATACATGTAGGAACACGGCTGTGCAGATGCAGGAACAGGCTGACGGTGAATGGGGTAGGGTGAGCCTGTGAGGAGAGGTCTCCACAAAGCCTCAGGCAGCTGGAGCTGGAACTAGACCCCAGGCTGCTCTTGAGCGGTCACTGAGAACAGACTTGGATAGTTCATACTTGCTCCTCAAAGTCCTGCACTTTCCAGCCAGTGACAACTCTGCTGTGCTTCCCGCCTCCAGCTCCAGGGCCAGTTTGGAAGATCCCAGAGAGACTGAGAAGGAGGGCACATGTCACATCAGACAGACTGAGGGGGAAGAGTATGTCCCAAGGAAAGGAGGCAAGGAGTATGTGGTTCAAGTTTCTGGATTAGAGTTGAAGTAATTAAGGATAAACTCACGTTTTGCTCTGGCCTTGGCATTAGATGACGTGTGGGCAGGCTCCCTACACCCACGCCACTCCAGACTCTCCCCTCCTGGAGGCTGACCTGTTTCTCCATCTTTCCCAGGATCCCTTTCTGGTGCAGCAGCTCTCTGCCTCCCTCCTTAGCATTCCGGTAGGTCCTGTATGTTTTCTGTGGGCTAAGCCTGGGGCAGGCATTATACATACTTCCTGGATGCTCTCAGAATCTCAGGCCTCTGACTGTGAGATGAATCCCAGCCTTCCTCACCCTGCGGGGAGCAAGCCCTTGCTGTCACCATTGGCCTGTCTTATTCACAGGATGAACCTGCAGAGAAATGGGCAGGCTCTCTTTGCCGGTTCATAGAGATGCTTTTTTGATGCTGGAGTCAAGTTGCTGAGGAGGACCAGAAAAGGAGGCTCAGAGGCCATGTTGCTCCCAGAGCTGACCATGAGTATGGCTCCTGGGGAAACTCCCTAGTGAGATTCTGCTGGGAAGGGTGAGGAGCCGAGGCTGGAGCCCCGCCTGCTGGCAAGAAGCAAGTAGGTAGATATCAGGCCTCACCAAGAACCAACTTTCTCCTTGACGCCCTGGTGTCCTCGTCGGCAAGTGACAACTGGGACTGCTGGTTCCAAGAAAGCATTGTCAAGTGGCAATCTGTGAGGTGACAAGCAGGAAGCCAGGGTGACATGGGGGAGAAGAATAGAAAATGAGTCCATGAACAACAATCCAGGCCAGCTGAGCTACAGATCACAGCATCCTCCCCTCCTAGTCAAACACAGGTCTAGGGAAGAGACAGAGTAGCAAGCGTGACATCCCTGGCCCTCTCTGAAGTGGTGAGGTAAGTTGGCCCTCTGTAGCAGAGCCCTTGTGGATTCCTTGATGGAGTGAGAGGCTTTAAATTTAGGGACACGGTGGGTGCTATCTTCCTGTCTCCTGCAGCCTGTGTTAAATCATACACATCGAAACCTCTTGCTTTAGCTCCTTGTGAAATAGAAACTTCTAGAAGCAAGATCTCATATAAATCATCTTTAGAGGATGTACAAAGGTGACTACGGTCTGAAAGGAAATTTGAATTGTCAGGCCTATTGCTAATGTGAATGTGACACAGGTCTGGACCCAGGACCTTAGATCAGTGGTTTTCAACAAATGGGTCGCAACCACCTCATGATCAAAAAATTTTTTCCCTTAAGACCATTGGAAAGCACAGATATTTACATTATGATTCTTAATAGTAGTAGCAAAAATAATTTTATGGTTGGGGGTCACCACAACATGAGGAACTGTATTTAAGGGCGATAGCGTTAATAAAGTTGAGATCCACTGATCTAGAAGCCTTCTTTCTCCTGATAACTGTAAATAAACTCAAACATGGGGAGATAAAAGTGGAGGCCCAGACTATGGGGGGGGGGGTTCACAGCCTCTCTCAAGTCCCTGAGAACACCAGTCAGCACTCAGGTCTCTGAGAAAGCACCTCTACCCCATCACAGGAGACTGGCAAGTAGAGACAAAGGCGACTCCATAACACTGAAGAGCATCCTCCATCGAGAGTGTCAGCCACCACTGGGAATAACAACCTCAGCCACCCTCCACAGGAGCTCTGTGACTCTGTTGAAAGCTGCTCATACCCCACTCCCAACATACATACACACACACACACACACACACACACACAGACATACATACACACACACATACATACATACACACACAAACACACACACACATGCACACACATACTACATACACACAAACATACACACATACACATGCACACACATACAAATATATACACATACATACACACACAAACACATACACATGTACACACATATGCACAAACATACACATACACAAACACATACACACACAAACATGTACACACATGCACATACACACATACACACACATAAACACACAAACATATACACACATACACACACGTATACACAGAGACAAAAAACAAACATACACACACACACATATACACACATACACACACACAAACATATACACACACATGCACACATACATACACACAAACACACTCACATACACATGCACACACATACACACACAAACATGTACACATGCACATACACATACATACACACACATAAACACACAAACATACACATACATACATACACACACGTACACACAGAGACAAAAACAAACATATACACACACATATACACACATACACACACATATACACACACACAAACACACACACACATATACACACACATGCACACACATACACATACACACACACATACACACACAAACACATACACACACACATACACAAACATGTACACACATGCACATACACATACATACACACATATACACACATAAACACACAAACATACACACATATACACACATACACACACACAGATCTTGCCAAACACACTCCCATACATGCTCTCACAGGTGCTCATGTGTTCTCCAGCCCTGGCCTCCCCATGGCCTCTGAGACACTCAGCAGCCGGGCACTCAGAATAGACCCTGCATTGATCGCAGCAACAGCCTATAAATGTGGCTGGCCTCGGGTGGCCACTCCGTTCCCCCAGCAGCTGCAGTGACAGGCCAGTGAGGAGCACTCAGCATCGAGATTTATTGAATGGGTGGCAGCGGATGGGGTGATGGTGGCTGGTCCTCCCGAGCTGAATTATCTCTGGCAGAAATAAAAATCAACTGAGCGCCGGGCTGAGATAGACCACAATCTGTTAGCAGAAAATTGGACTGTCACCAGTGTGCCGTGTTCATTTTGGCTGATTAAAGAAATATTAATCTACTGTCGCTGCTGCAGCTGCCAGCAGAGCCAACAGGAGGCAGAGATGAGGCTGCAGCTTGGAGTCAGCTGTGTAGGTCTGGTCATGCAGTAAAGGGACGTGTTCCAAGGCTACACACACACACCTGGGAAGGGCTGGGTCCGCTCTGGGCTGTCTCTGGGCCATTATGGTCTATAGCTGGTCTTGAACATACAAAGTTTGTGGGTTCTGAGCAACAGCACCTCTAGCTGGTAAGGGCTCACTCATGGTGCTAGGCTCTCATCTGACAGAGGGAGGATTGGAGCCATGTGCCCCCTGCATCTTGTACACAGGCCATCGAAGGACAGGCTGAGCAAACATCACAGACATTCAGAAATTCTTCACATCTGGCCCCTAGATCTTTGACATAGTATAAAAACCATGGCCTACAGCATCTCTACTCCCAAAACTCAGACCTAAGTTCCATGTACACAAAGGCCTTGAGAGACCATCACGTGCTCCCTTCTAGAGCCCCAGCCAGCAGGAGGGCTTGGCTGGAGGGACCACACAACCACAAGATTAGAGGAAAAAACATCTTCTGGGCAAAGCTAGGGCACAGGTCTGCAAGAGCCACTGGTGAAGGGGCCAGGTGGTGAAGGCAAATGCCTTCAATCCCAGCACTCAGGAGGCAATGGCAGGGAGATCTGTGTGAGTTCGAGGCCAGCCTGTTCTACAGAGTGAGTTCCAGGACAGCCAGGACTACACAGAGAAACTCTGTCTCGAAAAATCAAAACAAAACAATAGCAAAAAGACTGGTGAAGGGGTATTGACAGCCAGGATCATACACCGCACACACTAGAGTTGTGGGCCAGCCTCCAGGTGGGTGTTCTTGCCCTAGGGTACCAGCAGGATTCCGCTTCTCCTGACTGAGGGCCAGGCCATGGCTCCATGGTAGAAGATGCCAAGCAACCAAGATGACAGAAGGAATCTCCATATGGGCCATGGAATACACCTACTGTAGAAAAGAGCCACTGGTGATACAGACACTTCCATCAGTGATGCCCAAGGCCACACTGGGATAGGGACAAGAATGAGAACACAGGTCAGGAAGGTACTGAGTCCCCAGAGGACATTTCTTGGGTGCAGTGAAAAATCATAACAGTAGGTCCCCCTCTTAACTGAACCTGTCCTGCTAGTCTCCAAGAAAGCACTGCCCTGTGGATTCTTAGAATGCAAGCAGGACCTCTTGGTCTGGGTTCGTGCTGCCCCTGCGGATATGGTACAGTAAGATGGGAGGGGACCAGGGATGTGGTAGAGAAAACAGTTTCCAGGCTCAGCCATTATAGAATGGGCAGAGATTCAAAGAGGTAATCATGACTGCCTCAGCTTCTATCTCCCGGAGCTCCTGTAAGTGAACCAGGCACATAGAGGGCCTCCAGCTTAGCAGCTTATCCCTAATGTCCACCACTGGAAACTTGGGTTCAGTTTGGGCATGAACTGGTCCTTCCAGAGGTCTCTCCTCCACATGTAGTATATATGGATGGTGACTTCTTCCTGTGACCTCCAGGGTCATACTTCTGTGTCTGCCTCCCGTCTCCTTATAAGGATGTGTCACACTGGATCAGGGTTCCCAAATAACTTTAAGGCCCTGTCTCCAAAGACAGCCATGTTCTGAGTGAGGTCCTGAAACTCAGACTTGAGGACACAGCTCTGCCACAATAAACCTCTGTCTTTCCTTCAAGCAGGGTGTAGCTGATCAGGAATGGTACCTAGGATCCCCGAGTACCAGGATCACCGTCATCACTGTGTGATCCCAGAGGAAGAGGAGCCAGGGACAGGAAGAGCCAGCCTATGTCCATACCCCACTGCCAGCTGAGTTCAGAAGTGCTGACAGGAGTTTAAAAAGCTTGAACCTCAGTCTTCTGTTGCTTTGCCATCAGCATCCTAAGCCCCTCAGAGTGTAGGCCACATGAAATATGCAGGAGAATTCTATTACTGAATTAACTATTTATCGATTTATAATTCAAAAGACGTATGTGAAGCTGTTAACAAAGATTCCTAACAGACTTGTGAGGCCCCAGGGAACTCCCTTCTGCAGATCCTCCCAGGTACAAAGCGGGGAGGCCTCAAGTGGGGAAGTAGGCATGGGTGTACCAGCCCCTCCCACACACCCTCACCCTGGTCAGCACTACAGAAGCCAACCTGCAGAATCGAGCCAGAGCTGTGTCCTTGCCCATTGCTCCATCTCCCCAGCCTGCCTCCTGGGGTTAAAGAGCTCCATCAGCAATGAAGACATCTGTGGTTCTCCTTCAGTTTTGGCACTGAAAGGGCTGGGGTCTGAGCCAAGCAACCCAGAAAGGCTGATGCTATTGAGCACTGGTGATGACCAGTGCCAGGTACACAGCTTGTACATATTACCTCATTTGTGCCTCACTGCCCCCAGTAAGGTAGGCTTCTTAAAATCAAAACTAGATCTCATTACTGAGAACAACTGGCTGTATTCAAAACAAAATTTAAAGGAGTGAGAAAGAAGTACCCAGATCCCCTCTGCCTGTCCACACACAGTCTCTGGCTCTAACCACATCCTAGAATAATCACAATTGCTTGTTGTGCCTTGATACATTGTAGCATACGTATTGTTGGTGCTGTGGTTACATTAGCACAGTTACATGGCTGTGCTATATAGTTACACTGTTATGAGTAGTGTTGCATTGTCACAAGCATACAGTAAAACGGTTATTGACAAGAATTCAGTTTACATCAGTGTGGGATAGGACATGCTTGTGAGGGTTGGACATTGGCAATGGTATACACATGGGCAATGGTATAATACATCCACTGTAGCATCAAAAGTGAGTCTCACAGCCCTCAAAATCCCTGTGCCCCAAGACTTAATAATCACCAGTTCTTTTATGATCAGTTTTACCTCTACCAGAGTGTTCTACAGCTGTGGCCACTGGGCTAGGTACCAGTTTCTGTCAGTGTGTTGCATACATTGGAGGCTGTAAGCAAGTATTCCACTGTGCCTTTTTTACAGATGTGGAGAAAGAAAGACAAGTCAGTCTTTCGTACACAATCATCATGGGACCCAGCTAGACTCCCCTCCTGACCATTCAACTGTCCAGTGGCCTCTGAGCCACATGGGTGGGGCTGGCACACATAAAGCCTCTGGCACATGGCCTGGCTGGACACAACTCTGTTCTGGACAGAGGGACTCAGACTGTAGCTCTTGGAGAGAAAGTCTGACCCTGATTTCATCTCAGCTACTCACAGAAGCCAGCGCAGCCATCATCAACGTGCTGTAAAAGAGACAGTGGGGCTTCCGCAGCCCCACCCTGCAGCACGGTGCAGCACACTATAAATAATCACTGTTTTAAGACTCCATGTCGAGACCCTAATGGCATTACTGGGGCACAGGGATTAAGCCCAGGAAGATAATTACCAGCACATCAGACTCCAAACCACAATCACACCTATTAAAATGACACGCTAGGGAAATCCCGGGATTATGTGAGGGTTGTCCCCGGTGGAGTGCCTCTCTCCACAGAGATAAGTATCCCAGGCCTGGGCCGCCCTAGCCACAGCTGGCTAATCATCTCTCAGGGCAAGGAGCTCACCCTGAGAACAAGTGGAACATCTTCTTTAAGGACTCATGTCTCTGCTGGAACTCAAGGGCCACACTTGTGGAAGCAGAAATGTCCCCACATCAAAGCACTCCTGGCTCCTCAGGATGGCGGCATTTGGTCTCCCCAGCTCTGGCCCCTTGGGTCCTCCTTGAGTACCTGAGGACCTACTTATGAGCTGATTTGGGGAAGAAAGGATGGGGTCCCACTCAGCTCCTGAAGGCTGTGGGTCAGAGGTACAGTTTACAAGCCCACCTTGATGAGTTAGAGTCTGGGTGGGGGACAGTAACCCCGATATTTGGGGGATGTAACAGGAAGTTTGTACAAAGGTGTGTACCAAGACACTAAGGTGCTGGGAAGCAAAACAAACAATAGGGACCAGTACTAGAGAGTCAGTCCCTGGGTCTAGAGGAGAGAGGACTTCTAGAGAGGACACAGAAGCCTCAGTGGTCTTCACAAGAGGAACCCAGCCCTAAGAAGGAAGCAGACAAAGGAAGCCTTGGCCACTCTCTTCTACCCATGGGCTTCCTGTCTGTCCTCTGCAGTAAACCTAATCATGAGACAGAGGGTAGCCACAGCAAGAAGCCTGAAAGGCAGCCTCCTGAGAACACAGAGCCTAGTGTAAGGTAGATTCCCCCTACTGTCTATCCATGGCAGCACCTAACTTGCTCCAGGGGGCCTGCCACCATCATGGTGTGTGTGTCCAGCCATTCAGGTTGCAACCCCAACTTTCACCAAGCCTGGGGCTTTTGGCCAAGCATCATAAATACAGTGTTTATGCTGGGTTCCCCCACTTGAGTTGCTGGCCATCAACCTGAACTAGAGACTGACTCAAAAGGATTGGCTCCTGTGTCCTGTCTACTGTAGGGTTCTCATGCCACCAACCACCAGAAGGAAGACAGGATAACACATAGCACCAACCTCCATCATGTTAGCAAGAGGGCTAGGTACCCAGCACTGTCCCTGACCTGATGAACTGACAGCTTAATTACTTAACTAATTAAGTAATTAATTAATTAAAAGTGAAGTAGCACAGAGTTCAGGAATCACGCAAATGAGCACTGCTGGTGTTCTCCCTTCTTGGTTTGTTGTATTAGCTACTCTTCTGTTGCTGGGATCAAAATGCTAAGACCAAAGGCAACTTAAGGAAGAGAGATTTTATTTTGGCTTACAGCTCTGGGGGTAGGGAGCGTCCAATCATGAAGGGGTAAAGGCATAGTGGCGGGAAGCTGAGGGGTGACATGTCTGACAGTAAGAAGAAGAAGCTAAAAGGAGACTGGGCTTTTAAATCCCCAAAACCTGTTCCCAGCAGTGTGCTTTCTCCAACAAGGCTCCACCTCCCCAAACAGCACCACTGAGGACTCAGAGTTCAAATACATGAGCTTATGGCAGACATTTCTCATTCAAACTATCACATCTCCAAAGCTGGTCCACTGGGAAAAGACTTTAGGTTTTTTGTGATCTCAGAGATGGCATATCCTGCTAAGGGTGACCTGTTGTTATTTGTATAACAAACAGCCCCAAAGTCTCATGTGTTCCAGTTGGGTCCCAGTTGACGGTACTATGAATGATGTTAGGTTAGCCAGTGATTCACGTCTGCCAGATGGGCTCCTGGGCCATAGGGACTTAGTTGGAGAGAGTAGCCTTTGGGAGTTTGTCTTATCCCCAGACCCTCCTTTTTCTCTGCTTTAGCCTTGTTTCGTAAACAGCCTTCCCCCTACCACACCATGCCACCGTGATGTTCTTCCCCACGGCACACAAGACCCAAAGCAATACTCTGCGGGCTGAAGTCTATGGAGCTGTGGGACGAGACAAACCTTCAAGCTTCTCTCTCGAGTACTTTGCCACAGCAACGGGAAGCTGACCAGAACAGTTAAAGAACAGTGCGCTTCCAAGATGCCTGCAGCAGTCAGGGGAAGGGCCTCCCTTGTTCAGCACAGTAACCTTCTCTTGGGTTTGAGCACATAAGCACATGTCTTCATGTGCTGGTATGTATGTGCATGTGAACCTCAAGAATCATTTCCTGTGAGCTATCTACCTTATTTTTTTTGGTTTGTTGTTGTTGCTGTTGTTCTCTCTCTCTCTCTCTCTCTCTCTCTCTCTCTCTTTTCTCTCTGTCTCTGTCTCTCTGTCTCTCTCTGTCTCTCTGTCTCTCTGTCTCTGTCTCTCTCTCTGTCTCTCTCCATCTCTCTCTGTCTCTCTCTCTCTGTCTGTCTCTCTGTCTCTTCTCTGTCTCTCTCTGTCTCTCTCTCTCTGTCTCTGTCTCTCTGTCTCTGTCTCTCTGTCTCTGTCTCTCTGTCTCTCTCTCTGTCTCTCTCTCTGTCTCTGTCTCTCTGTCTCTCTCTGTCTCTGTCTCTGTCTCTCTCTGTCTCTCTCTCTGTCTCTCTCTCTCTGTCTCTCTCTCTGTTCTCTCTCTCTCTCTCTCTCTCTCTCTCTCTCTTCTCTCTCTCTCTGGCTGGGGCTTGCCAAATAGCCTTTGATAGCTAACCAGTGAGCCACAGGAATCCCAGCAGAGACATGAGTCCTTAAAGCTCTTCAGGCCAGGGATCTGTCTGTCTCTATACCATCGGGTCTGAGATCAATGCTACCACACCCGACATTTCACATGGGTTCTGTGGATCCAACTCTGGAACACTGACACTTATTCTTACACAGCCGTCTACTGACTGAGCAATCTCCCCAGCTGGGGAGCTGTCTTCTTAAGGTAGAACATCAGCCAGGACTTCGCAAGGAAAGTCCAGCGGCACACCCTAAGGTTCCCCAATGCACATGTGCATGCTTGCCCAGCCTCTTGCTTACTATTCCTGGAACCCAGGAGTGCAGAGACTTATGTAGACAGTGATTAATCCTTCTGGGATAAGTGCTGCAGGGATAGTCGAGAAGCTTCCTTAGAGTATGGCTGTCTTTTACAATGGTGGTCACGGAGGTGGGGCAGGCTCAGAACCTACAGGGGATGGGAAGGTCTCTGGCTACAGTCAGAAAACTGGAGAGCCACAGTGGTGGCCCTGAAATAATCTCATTTCTTTAGCCCAGGGATAGAAACATTGAAGCGAAACCTGAATGTAATCACATCGAGTGTGGAAACGGAGCAAATTGAACTGCGGGATTTGTCAAGCCCTCTGCGCAAGTGGGCGCTCTTCAGGAGGATCTGGCCTTGGGATGTGGAGCATGTGGAGAGAGGACCCGGGCTGGGGGGGGGGGTGGTTCTTGATCATGTATATTTCTCTGAGGCCCTCTTATCAGAGAAGACGTCCCCTCAAATGGGAGATACCAACTTCACCTCCTCAGAGACTCTGTCCACCTCGTCTGTTCAGTGGCCACATGGGAGGTTCCTGCTCTCTAAGCCATCCAGACATGCATCTCACCTCCCTCTATCCCCTTCTGTCTCTGGGCCCTCAGAAGGCCATCACATCTGACCCAGGAGACTGCACAAATGCTAAAAGTCAGGTGTGCACTTGAGAACCACATGCAGGAGATGCTGGAACTGCAGCGGGATTAGGACATAGCCGCTGATTTGTTTGACATCACCCCGGGTTCACTCAGTAGACATGGCGGGCCTGCTCTACTGGCTGACACACAGAAAGGAACCGGGTGAGGCTGGATGATTGATTGACAGGCCTGGATCCCAGTGGCCAGAAGTCAAGTTCTCAGAGACAATAAAGTTTCTCTGAGGCAACAGGGGAGTATGAGCTGAGGACTCAGGGAAGAGGTCCTGTGCAAGGTGCATTTGCAGGAGTGCCAGGCACTGTTCTGTGTCCAGAAGATGGTCCCACCCAGACACAGCTGCCTGGAGAAAGAGAGTTAACAGCAGGCAAGGAGCCCAGCTGCACAGGTGCTGCTGTCTGCATTCCACGGGCTGACAGAGGCAGAGGGCCACCCTCTCCTAGATTTTGCAGCTGCTGCTGTCACAGATCCCACAGCCAGAGGGAATCTTAATATTACATACACACACACACACACACACACACACACACACACACACACACCACAGTTCTCTCACTGTTCTGGAGGTGGGAAGCCAGCCATCAGCCTCACTGAGCCACACTGAAGAGCCAATGGGACCAAACTCCCTCCAGAGGCTTCTGGGAAAAACCCTGTACACTTCCAGCTTCTGGTGGCTGGAGGTATCTTTGATTTCTTCTGGAGATGGCTCTCTCTGATCTCTCTGTATCACATGACTGTTTCCTCTAGTATCATATTCTCTCTGTCTGTCTCATTCTTTGTCTCTCTATCTCTCTGTCTCTCTGTCTCTCTGTCTCTGTCTTCTCTCTCCTCTTTCTGTCTCTCTGTCTCTGTCTTTCGGTCTCTATATTCTCTCTCTTCTCTCTCTCTCTGTCTGTCTCTCATTCTTTGTCTCTCTGTCTCTGTATCTCTGTCTCTCTTTCTCTCTCTGTCTGTCTCTCATTTCTTTGTCTCCTCCGTCCTGTATCTCTGTCTTCTCTCTTTCTCTCTCTGTCTTTCATTCTTGGGTCTCTTTGATTCCTCTTCCCGCCCTGTCCCTCCCTTTCCTCATCTTCATTCTCTGACAAGTAGTCTGAGTCTAGTACTGGAGTGTGGCATTCAATGTACACACATAGTTCCTGGACACACACACACCACACACACACACACACACACGACCAGAGGCCCTAAGCAGAAGTAAGTTGGTGCAGCATCCATACATGGAGATGGAGTCTGTGACACAAAGCTCGGATACTGGACCATGCAGCTCAGACTCAGACCCTCCAGACATGTTGAGTAGCTGTCCCTTCCACACTCAGTGCTATCAGTTACCCTCATGACTTATGATGAAAGACAAGCACAGACCAGACTCAGAGGGATCTCTGAGCCTTTTTCTATTCCCATCCAGGAGGAAGTGCAATAGATCAAGGGTCTAACTAGGAAAGTCCTGAAAAGCAAGGGCCATCAGAGTCAACCTGTTCACCTTGTCAGACAGAGGGCCAGCCTGAGGTGTGGATGTGCCAGAGGTAGCCTGCACGCCCAAGGGATTAGAGATATGACGCTTATATGGGCTCAGAGGAGGAATGAGGTACACTTCTGGGGGGACATCTATGGCCTGTCCACGACTGGAATATCCACAGATTCCGTGAGTTCTGTAGACAAAATTTTGCAGCACCAGCAGCCCCGTTCTTTGTCTAGCTACACGGTACTGCCAGGGTGATGGGGGCTGTCCCAGTGTCTGCCAATAAGGTATCTTCAAGTCTAAACTCCAGAACCTGTGACGACAATCAACCTTAAAAGGTTAAAGTGGGTCCTGATCCAGTGACTCCTGTGTCTCTAAGAAATGGAAACCCTAAAGGAAGACAGTGGCCTGAGAGGAGTGATACAAATACCCCAGGCAGAGACTGGAACAATGTAACCACAAACAGGGACTCCAGGAGCCCTCAAAAGTACAGCCCTGTTCACAGCTCAATCTTAGCCTTTCAGCTTCCAGACTTCTGAATCTCTGATCCTGGCAGATCATAGGCCATTGTTCCAGCAGCACGTGAATTGCTCTGTACAGGCTCAGCTGTGAGAGCAGACATCTTTATACAGGGAAAACCAACTTCTGCCTTAACCTAGGACTCACCTGTCAAAGCAGAAACCACCCCAGGCCCTCTGGTGGCAGCTTCTGGGATTTGAGTCACCACAGAAGACAGTCTAGTTGATTTTCTAGATCCTCACTGTCACGGGTGGCTGGGAGGCTCCTTTTAAGATCTTGCCTGGATTTTTCCCTGGGTAGTGCCAAAACACGTGGAAGATTGCCGGGACTCCTACGATCATGTGCCAGCATGGCATTGTTATGTGCTCAGGCTAGCTGCAGTGAGAACCAGGCAGCATGGCTCCTACCCTGGCAGCTCACCTGGCAGCCTAGTAAGGATCCGGTTATAGTTATGATAACAGTGGGGTGACCCTGCCAGAAATTCAGTCCTCCTGTTATGTTTCATGCAATGGAGAGCAAGGTGAGGCTCTGTTCCTCCTGCAGCCAGACTTGACAGGGCCCAAACTCAGGTCTACCTGTACAATCGTTTCCTCTCCGCTCCCTCACCCCACGACTCTTGCTCCTGTCCCTGTGGCTTTAGAATCTGCAGTTTATGAATCTTAGTTTCCAGGAAGGTAGAACACTTTACCAGTGACACGGCTGTAATTATGTAGAAACAAAAGCCAAGGCCAGCAAGTGTTTGCTAAGATGCTGTGTGCCAATAAGCTGGCAGGCAGAGTAGATGGAATCTACATCCGGAACAAATGGGTCCTTCCTTTCCTGGTGAGAGAATACAGCTGACACCCAGGGTGTCTCCAGGTGCTGCCTGGTCTTCCTAAGGAGACTTGCCAACACGAGGAAGGAAGATAATATGAAGACCTCCAAGGATCAGACCCATCTGCAATGATCCTCTGGGTCAACCTGAGGGGAGTGAACCCCAGTCAGCGGAGATGCTACAATGACCAAGCAAGACATAGGAGATAACCGTAAATATGGATGTTGCATACCACCAGCTCTAGGAGGTAAAACCATGGCTGCCATGCACATATGTATGCATTTTTATGTCTGTGTAGATATGTGGCTATGTGCAGATGTGTGTGGAGGAGTGTGAGGGGGCATGCATGCCTGCATGTGTGCACTGGTGCACATGAATACACATGTGTGTGCACACACATGCATGGCAGCTTGTTCTTGTGTGTGTGCTCACATTGTGCACATTTGCTTATAGATAACAGCGTGCACATGTGTGCAAACACACAAATACATTTTGTGTGCCAATGTGTGTATGTATCTGCATGTTCATGCACGTGTGCAAAGATGATTCTTTGCTCCTCCACGTGTCTCTTGCTTTGGGATTTCATGAAAGTTAACAAGAATATGTGAACGGTGTCACACCTGACCCTGGAGAGAAACCAACCCTGCCCTGAGACAATTCTGCAATGCTGTCAGGAAGTGAGTATCCTGGCTGTCATCTTTCATCTCCCTTCGCCCAGAGAGAGAAACAATCTGTTTGTCTCACAATTGCTCATTGTATTTCTCAGAGCAGAGGTGTGAACTCCCTGCCTCAGTGTTAGCTGGCAATCGACATACATATGTGTGCAGCCCCGAGAGGCAGTGTGTACCCATCATGGCCTGGTATCTCCATCCCAGACCATCCTTCATTCTTTGAGGTGGTGCTTCTCCATGCTGAAGGGTTCCTGGAGTCCCCTGATGGCATCAGAAGGAAGGTGGGAGGCTGGATCTAGAAGAAGGGCTGTTTGCTTTGGCTCCTTTGGTTTTGTTCCAGACATGGGGCTCATCCCTGGTGACTGCAAGCAACTCGAGCCTGTAACATCTGACATTTGCAAAACCAGCCGTAGAAGCACCCCTCTCAAGAGGTGACCCTGAACTGTGAGGCTGACTACAGCATAGGCATGGTAACCCCACAGTCAGCTGGTGTCTGTCCCCATTCTCATTATGGCAGGCTTCTTAATGCTCTAATGATTCCTTGGCAGCCAGTCCTCCTGAGACCATTGTCTTTCCTAAAGCCCACCCATGGAGGTGCCTGGTATGACCGTGCCCCCAGGGACTCTGACACTCCTCTGGATCTGGCAGTGACCACCAGTTCGGGAAGGCCATTATTTTTTTTTCAAGTAGATAGTTAGAAGCCCTGATAAGGCCTGCAGTGGTCGGAATAACTAAGTAGTTCGCAGCCTCACCGCATGCCACAGCTTCTCCGAACACCCCAATACACTTCAACTCACACAGCCCCGATGACAACCTCTGAGGGCTACAGTATGCTGAACTGTGTTCCCACATTGGTATGTTGAGGTCCTGACCGTATTTTAAAGTAGGGTGGTGGCAGGTAGGATGGCTAGATAAGGTCACACTGTATGATGGCACCCTTACAAAAAAAGGTCACAGAGACCTACAGGGAGGACACCATGGAGAGAGGTATGCAGACATAGGTGAGGCTGCCATAAGTCCAGACCATGAAGATATGAAGTTCAGAGGGATCCAGAGCAGACTCAGTGTCTTAGTCAGGATTTCACTGCTATGAACAGACACCATGACGAAGGCAACTCTTTATAAGGACAACATTTAATTGGGGCTGGTTTACAGGTTCAGAGGTTCAGTCCATTATCATCAAGGCAGGAGCATGGCAGCATCCAGGCAGGCATGGTGCAGGAGGAGCTGAGAGTTCTACATCTTCATCTGAAGGCTGCTAGCAGAATAATGGCTTCCAGGCAGCTAGGATGAAGGTCTTAAAATGAACCTGAGGCCACTACCCCATGGCAAGGAGGTATCACTTGCTCTCCATGGCCAACTCAGGACTTGCCAGGGCCTGAGACCAAGGGTGAGTCCAGGACCAGGGGTTCCTGCTGAGCTACAGATGATCCAGTGGGGCACTGAAGATCCCTGTCACCTGAAGTGGAAAAGCAGCAATCCAGTCAGTTCTGTTCTGTGACCTTGAGTGGGTTTTTCACCTCCTCAAGTCGACAGGGAAGTAAGGCCAGCTCTAGATACAGTGAGTGGACTCTTCTCAGATCTTTGCAAACACAGCACCTGATAAGACACTTGAGTAGGAAGATGGTGCAAAGATGAGACCATCAGTCCCCTGAGCCAACAAGCAGGGCAAAAGGTCACAGGTGTGTGTATGTATATGTATGTACATATGCATATATGTGTGTGTATATACATGCATGTGTGTGCGTAAATGCATGAGTGTATGAGAGTGTATGTGTGCATGTGTGTGTCTGTACATGCACATGTGTGTGCATGTTCATGTGTGTGGCATGTGTGTGCATACGTGTGCATGTGTATGTGCATGTTCATGGTGTGTGCATATGTGTGCATGTGTGTGCATGTGTAAGTGTGCATGTGTGCATGTGTGTGTGCATGTGGTAAGTGTGTATGTGTCATGTGGTGTGCATGTATAGCAATGTGCATTGTCTATGCATGTGTCGGTATCAGTATTGTGTCATTTGTGTCCATATGTTCAGGTATGTCCTTGATGCATATACATATATACTATGTAGATAGCATATAGATGTGTCATGTATGTATGTCTGTGTACATGATGGGGTATGCTGTTGTGAGTTTGCTAACATGTGTACATGTGCACCTTGCATCTTGTATGTACCTGGCTGTGGTGCATGAGCATATGTGTGTCTATGTACATGGTGGGCATGCCTGATGTGTCTACTACGTGTATCAGTCAGTGCTGCATGTTCACTATGTATTTTGTGTCTGGTGCTTGGCAGATATGTACCTGTGTGCCTATGCTCTAACTTTCTGTGGAAAGACAGAAACACACTCTTTCCAAATCCTCAGCGGCTGTGCCACTTAAGACCACTCTACTGCCTCAACCAACAGGATCTGGCAATTTCTAGGATCCTGGGACTGGCTGAATAAAAAAAATGGGCTGCATCCCGCTCCTCTGACCCTCCTCCATCTTAGAGAGCTCCTTAATCTAATAGCTGGCATGTCCCATTCTCAGAATCACCCTACCTCCTGCAGTATCTCCTGCAGGGTCAAGGGCCAGAATGAGCAGGATCGCCTCCAAGCAGGGACGTGAGCTGACAGGCCAGGTAGCAAGGATGCTGTGGGGAGGTGAGGAGACTTGTACCATCACACCGTGCTGGAGCTTCCTGGGCCACATGGACGGGACCAGATGCTCGCTTGGTGCCTCAGTTTCCCCTTTACTGGACTCAGAAGAAGATTCTGCATCATCCCATTTCTTTCAGAGTTACAGGCCAAGTCTTCTGTGTGTCCCCATGGCCAGTGTGACCTAGAAAACATTCCCAAAGAGGGACACTCGGGGCCATGATCCCTGCACCAGCTGCCACACAGATCTACTTTTCCAAGCCCCCATTCTGAGCTGGGGTCTGGGTAAGAAGGGGCCCTGTTGCCTACAACCGTGGCCTGGTCTCACCTGCCCTTCCCCCACCATGGTGCCCCTCTCTACTTTCTGGGGTTGTAGCTCTCGGCCTAATTATCTCGAACCTTCTGTTCGAAGACTGCTGTCCTTGCCTGATAAAAACCAGTAACTTTGAAAGCAAACTGGGTCTTAATTTTCCTTGACAGCCCCGCTTGAAGCATGCGGGCCGAGCTGGGGTTTAATTAAATGCACATTCGTATTCCAAACAAATTAAGTACAATTAAGGACTCTGAGTTATGGGTATCTATCACTCCGTGATGTTTTTGTAAAAATTACCCCATCGAGATCAAAGTCAGAGGATCTTTGCCTTAATTGCTTCATTAGGGCGCCGCGCACCAGGCTTCGAAAGCACCGGCCCTGGTGTCTCTTTGGGAATTACTCAAACGACGGCTTTTGGGGTAATTGCTTCCACATTTTTCTCCTAGAGACGTCCTGTGGGCTCCACGGATCAAATGCAGTAGTAGCTTGAGACATGCAGCTACACTCTGGTCCCAGTGCTGCGGACACAGCGTTTTGAGATGGGTGCAGTGAGGCCCCACTGACCTGGCCTGGAAGGAAAGCCTCTACTCTGTACATATATTCTCAGTCAGGACAGATGGTGATCAGGAAGGGACCAGGACTAGCCCCCAGGTCCATGAAGCCAGCTCCTCCACCGTGTCATCCCAGCAGCCACAGGCTCAGCCCTGGCTTACCCACAATCTGAGGTATGTGGTGAGCTGTCCTAACCCCTAGCAAAAAGCCCATGGCCTGTGGTAGGAGGCGAGGACATTGACCCCAGCCAGTCATTGACTTCTGGTTCTTGGACTTGCATCCTCTCCCCAACTCCAGTCACTGCCCACCCTTTGGAAGGACAATCTCCCATATCTCCATGCCTCCCCTGGAACCCTTCCAGAAGTGAGGAAGGCTCACCACCTGAAGCAGGGCAACACACAACTTCTACTTCAGGGAAGGGGACATCAAGGGACAACTGATGCCAAAGGCTGTCTTCTAGGCCCTGCTCTGGTTCTGGGTAGACACAGGGAGGCAAGACAGAGTCACTGTGGCTGGAACTGGGGCCACCAGGTCAGAAACAGGACACTACTTTTGTGGGAATTTCAGATTTAGCGTTCCCTTGAGCGTGTCTCACCATGTCTCACTGGAGACATTCACAAACAGAAACCTGTGCCAGACCGGACTCCTAAAGCCAGCAGGAGCAACAAGAGCCTACAGGAAGGAGGGGGTGGAAACAGTTGATTGGTCTGTCCCCCGGTGGAGCTAGCCCTTCTGATAGCTGTCCAGAGCACTCCAGGGGGTTCCCCATTTCCCTGCCACTCCGCTTTCCCCACCTCAGAGTTGTCCTACCCTGTGGAGCTAAGCTCAGCACCTCACCTCGGTCCCTCCACTCAGAGCAGCGAGCAGAGCCCACTCGCTCTCCCAGCAGAGCCTTCTCTCTGAAGCTCTAGTTTTTCCTCTGTGGAAAAGGCTGGAGGACTCTGCCTGTCTGTGAGATCAGAGAGAGAAGGAGCGCTACCCAGGGGAAGACTTCCAGGAGAATATCCAACTTAAGTTTCCCTTTAGACCCTACCGCACAAACTCTAATCTGCCATGCGGAGAGACCACATTACAGAGCCCTAGAGTTGGGGGTGGTCAAAGAAGAGCCCAGTTCACCAAGTAAGATCAGTGGCGTTTGGCCACGTCTCCCACTTTACCAGGGAGGAAACTGAGAGGAGGCATTTGTCCCTGGTCTAGTAGGCAATCAGTGAATTCTAGAAGCTGCAACTTCCCAGTCCAGGGTCCTCTCCCTGACCTCCAGCCCTCTTGCCATCCCGGGGGGGGAGGGTCAACAGTGCCCTCCCTCAGTAAACAGTCTACCAGAAGGAACTCTGGTACTATTCAGGACCAGTCTGGTCACCTCCAGACCCTGCCACAGGCTACCCAACAGGTAACATGAAGGCCGCTGATCACATTGACACCTGGATAAGACAGCACTTTACACATGAATTCTATGTCAGCGCACAGTGACTCCCACGAGCCAGCTGCTCAGTGACAGTATGGGTCAGGGCTGATCCAAAGCCCCTCTTGCAAGGGGAAGTCTTGGCAGGAACAAAAGTGCTGTGGTCTGTCCTGTTGTGGATCCTGTGAACCTCACTTCCATGACATCTGAACGCCTGTGCTCTCGGCACAGTCATGGCAGACGCTGAGGGGAGTCGCTCTCCGGTGGATGAGCCCACAGTGTTCTCAGAAAGGATTGCCAGGGTGGGTGGAGAACTTCCCTCAGACCAGCACCTAACCTGGGCCATATGCCAATCCTCGATGTGGCAGCACCAGGCTCTGGCTGTGCCTCCCAGCCAAGGGCTGAACTAAAATGGCCAAGGAGACAGGAGTCCGCAGGCAATCCCAGATGCATAAGACAAGCCCATACCTACTCCAGCTAGGAAGGCCACAGGAAACGCTTACAGGCAGGTACAGGGCCAGCCTTACCCAGCCGCACTCCAGGCCTCCTAGAGCTTGTGGGACCCTAATAACAGCCCACTGGGTGCCTTACTCCTCCCTCACACCAGACTTATGAGGCAGGTGCTCTGCTGTATGGCTCAGGATGTGGGAGTCAAACTGAGTAAGCTGTTATGATAGTCACCCAGTAAGTGAGTTGGAGGAACCTGATCCAGTCTCAAATTCAGAACCAAGTCCTCTGACGGAACAGGTGTACACATGGGGCCAGTAAAGGTGTCTCCTCCTAGGGGTACATCTGAAGTCCGGGCCAAGACTCCTAGGCAAGCTGAATATTGATGGATGGAGCCCTGCCTGGGACTCCTGCAGGGCTCATTACCTGCCAGCCAGAGGCTGAACTGCAACCTGCCTCTTGCCGGCACACTCATTGAATATGCATAGCTCTATTAGCATAGTATGGCTCCACACCATAAACCGTTAAGTGGAAATCAAAACAGACTCGGAGGGGGGGGTGAGGAGGGGGCAGGACCAGCCTAAGCCAGTTGGTTGAGGTACAGCCTTAGCAGGCTATTCTCAGAAATCCCAGTCTCAACACCCAGCAGACATCCTATCCTCACAAGCCCAGGGCCAGGTAGGAGTTCTGACAAGACATCTGTCTCTCCATACCTGAGTGTCCTGAGTCCTGAACTTAAGACCTAATAACCACTAGAAAACCTTGGGAGAGGGGTGGAGGTTCTCTCCCTGTGCCTTGTCATTCTCAGATGGTCCCTGGCAAAAGGGAGAGGGAGAGGGGGAGGGAAAGGAGGATGGGAGGGGAGAGAAGTGGGAGGAGAGGGAGACAGAGGCTACCAGATAGTCCACTAGGAGACCAGGGGGAGAGGCAGATTCAGTGCAGAGCTAGATTCATCCTGGTGTGCAGGGCTTGGGGGTTCATAAGACCAAGCAGGAAGTAGAGGTAAGCATGGGACAGGGTCTGGGACAAGTGCAGGGACCGAGATGTATGGTCTAGAAAACAATCGTATCATGTTCACCTGAGCCAGGGGAACGAGGTGGGAGAGAAGGACTTGGCAGCTGGCCCTTTAGAGACAATTGCCTCCCCTTCTTACAGCATCTAAGACACTTTGCATGTGGAACACAAATGTGACAGCCTGGGGCTCCCACAACAGGTGTGGCTGAGATAAGAGGAGAACCCTCATGTGTATAATGGGAAAGTCGTGAGGCTTCTCACAGGAGCCCCTCATTAGAGGGGCCTCAGCCCTTTGTAGACAGCGCCCATCAGAAAAGCCACAGAAGTGGGGCTGGAGGCCAGAGCAGACACTGAAGGTAGCAGAACAGGGCTTGCTCCTGTCCATCAGCCATTCCTCAGAGGACCATCCTCTGAGGTGCCCACCCACCTGCTCTCCAATGCTGGGCGGGTTCGGGCTGCTTTGTTCACCAGTGGCAGCAGGAGCTGGTCAGGTCTGACTGCACCTTCCTGAACCCTTGAGGGGTAGTCACACCAGAGTTGGTCACACGGGGGGGGGGGGGTTGGTCACACAGGGGTGTGGGGGGTAAGGGTCACACCATGGGGGTGGGCACACCATCCATAATGCAGATTGGGATTTCACGGGTGGACAGTCCCCTCCCTAGAACTGCCACTGACTTCCAGGGTCACAGCAGTCAGCCCTAAGGACAGAATAAAGGTTCTGACCAATGCCCTCCCGCCTGTAAGCTAAGAGGTCAGAAGGGCTAGCCAGACCCCCTCCTCTAGCCAAGTGGATACCCAGTATATATGTGGATTGGAGTAGTTGAGATGCAGGATGAGGGGCTCCTGGATGGGAGTATGGTGGAGGCTAGGGTTAATGAGCACGTCTTTCTGCGTATATAGGAAGCTCCTCTGGCCATATATGAAGGTTTTGGCAATATGAGAAGCCAGGGAAGTCCCTGCTAATATGCAACAAGGACAGTGGGAAGCAACCATGGGTAGCAGGGTGGCTTGAGGAGCGAGGGGCAGCAAGGTCTCTGATTCTGCAGTCTAGTTGGTCAATGGGCACCAGGTATCACTCAGTTAGGGATCGTTGGAGAAGAGGCTGTGACAGCGGGGCTAAGTTCTTAAGCAGCTGTGGCCGGTCCTAAGGCCAGGGGAAGAGCCAACCTATTTGTGGACAGGGGAATAAAAAGAGGACCAACCAGCTCTTCAGGTAACTACACAAGAAATGAGTTCCCTGATGTGGCAATAATCATGTTAATCAGAATCTAGGTGTCAGGAAGCCATGGTCTGCCACAGCCTTTGACCACAATAAATATAGTTATGAAAACAATGGCCTGCCCGGGGCCCACAGCCATGTGCATAGAAAGGAGGCGTGACCAGCAGGTTAGCAGCAGGCCCAGATGCATTAGTCCACCCCTGAGAGATACTGAAGTCAGGGGTTTGTCCCTCTGCCCATTCATCTTTCCGACCAGAAAGCCCATCCTGCCAAGAGTAGCATTCTCCCATTCCTGACACAGAAGACCCCAGCCTTGATTCCCAGAAAGGGTGGGAGTAATGGATGGGGGGGGGGGTTCTATCAGCAAGGAACACAAGTAGGAAGCCGGTGGGAAACAGGTCCCTGAGAGCTGAAGAATGAGTCAACACTATCTCCACCTACAGGGATGACCTGGGCCACAGAAACCGCCCTTGGCTTGGCCATGAAAATGCCAAGGGCCTCCCAGATGTGGTCTCACACACACACACACACACACACACACACACACACACACACACACCTGCACTCCCAGTCACTAGGGAGATGAGGCAGAAAAATCCAAAGGTCAAGGCCAGCCTAGGTACAAAGCCAGTTCAACGTAGTGATTCTCTGTGTTGAAATTTAAGTACATGGTGGGTCAGTAGTATGGTGTTTTCCTGGAGTGAGCAAGGTTCTAGGTTAGATGATAGGCTGCAAAAATAAATCTGTGAATACTCAGGAAGTACACCTGCCCACGGCCTCCAAGCAGGTACCTGGAGTAATGAGATCAAAGACCTTGGGGCATTGGTGGGGGTGGCAGGTCGTTTCCACAGTCACTTATTAGTTTTTCATTTGACTCCTGCTAGGTTGCCGTATCAGGTGTGCATTAGTTAACTAACCCAAGTTCTGTCCAGGCTAAGTTCATAACTCACACCCGTGGATGGTCCAGGATAAGTGCATAGCTCACACCCATGGACAGTCCAGGCTAAGTGCATAGCTCACACCCATGGACAGTCCAGGCTAAGTGCATAGCTCACACCCGTGGATGGTCCAGGCTAAGTGCATAGCTCACACCCGTGGATGGTCCAGGCTAAGTGCATAGCTCACACCCGTGAGTGGTCCAGGCTAAGTGCATAGCTCACACCCATGGACAGTCCAGGATAAGTGCATAGCTCACACCCATGGACGGTCCAGGCTAAGTGCATAGCTCATACCCATGGGCGGTCCAGGATAAGTGCATAGTTCACACCTGTGGACGGTCCAGGCTAAGTGCATAGCTCACATCTATGGATGGTCCAGGCTCAGAGCTGGAGAACACCTCCCTAGCTCCTTAAGTTCTAGTGGGCTCTTCCTGGATGACTTAACACACCTGCTGATATCTCACAGAGAAAAGGCTGGAGTGGTAAAGAATAAAATGACCTTCACCAAACATGTGTCCACCCAAGTTTCTGAGAATGACTAGAAAAAAGACTCACATATATAATTAGTTAATTATAGTTAATGGTCTCCTAATCTCATTTTTCATTTTCTCCCCTCTCCCTTTTACTTTCTTTCCTTTCTTTCCTTTCTTTTCTTGTTTCTTTGTTGTTTCTTTGTTTGTTTGTTTCTTTCTTTCTTGTTTTTGAGACAATGCGTCCCTATGCTGCTGAGGCTGGGTTTGGTCTTAAACTTCCAGTATAGGTCTTGTGTAGGGAGTTTTAGCCTCCCAAATGGCTGGTACCTTCTGTACCACCCAGGTCCTAGCTAAGGGCCTCCAAGATAAAACCTCTCCTGGATTTGGGGTGACCCTAATCTGATGGTTGGTGTCCTGTGTAAATGTAGAGTGTAGAGAATCCTATGAGACAGTGAAGCCAGACTGGAGCCAGGTAGCCAGGAGCCATGGGATGTCTAGAGATGCCAGAAGCTGAAAGAGATGGCTCCCTCCCTTGGAGCTGAGGCCTAGACTCCAGGTTGAAGTGCTAGGGAAAAAAAATATCTACTGCTTCATTTGTATCCATGCCGCAGCCTCAAGGAACCAGCTAGCAAGTGTCTGGGCTGGTACCAAGGCTTCCAGGACCCTGTCTCATCTGCAAGTTTCTACAGACATCGGTGTCTTCCAGAAGCTGCTCAAACCGCAGCCATGTGGTCAGCCTCATAGTCAGCCACACCACCACACACACACAGGTATAGGACCACACACACCTACCTTCTCTGATCTTTGGAACAAAGCCTTACCCCAGGAAACAGATACCCGAGAAGAAGGGTCCCATGTGAAGGTGACCTAACCAGTCTCATTTGGATGGGACAATGTCAGTGACGGTGACATAAACACATGGAGTGTTGATTCCCTTTCTTAAAAATATATTTAGTTATTTTGATTTTATAGACGGGTTTTTCCTGCTAGTATGTCTATGCAATACACATAAATGCAGTAGCCCTTGCGGCCAGAAGAAAGTGTCAGAGTCCCAGAAGCTGGAGTTACAGGTGGTTCCTGGGAACTGAACCTCTGTCCTCTGCAAGAGCAATAAGCAGTAAACCCTGAGCTATCTTTCCAGTCCCTACTTCTTAAAAAAAATAATAATAATAATTACATGTACTGGGCAGGAGTGTGGGCGGGGATATGTCTACATGAGGGCAAGTATAGGCAAAGGCCAGAAGAGGGAATCAGAATCACTGTTACACTGAGTCGTGAGTTGTCTGATTCCTGTCCCCTGCAAAAACAGAATGGGCTTTTAATCACAGAGCCATCTCTGCAGTCCCAGAGTGCTGATTTATGTGCCAAAGAAGAAAGGGGCAGACAAGGAAAGATGTAGAGCCTGTGATGGCTATTCCTCATTGTCAACTTGACTGCATCTGGAATGAACTACAATCCAGAAATGGAGGGCACACCTGTGATCCAGATCTTGAGGCTGGAAGACACAAATTTCTGACCTGGATCTTGTCATGGAGATCTGAGGCATAGTGGCCATGAAAACCTTAGGCCCAGGCAAGGTGGTACACACCTTTAATCCCAGAAGATTGAGGCAAGCAGATCTCTGAGTTCAAGGCCAGCCTGGGACAAAGCAAATTCCGTATCCAGGTGTAGTGATACACACCTTTAATCTGGGTCACACCTGCTGGAGGCCTACATAAGGACATTGGAAGAAGGAAGAGTCACTCTTTGCCTGTTTGTACTTACTTGCCAGCACATCTGTTGGGACCTACTTCTTCAGGATTCCAGCTTATACAGAAGACCAGGTGAAACAATTAGTCTCATGAGACTGAGCAACTACTAGACTTTTGGACTTCCCATTCACAGCTGCCCATTGTTGGGTTAGTTGGACTATAAACTGTAAATTATTATAGTAAATTCCCTTAATATAAAGAGACATTCTGTAACTTCTGTGACTCTAGAAAACCTGACTAATACAGCCTTTTAACACCAGGGAGCAGAGGTGGCATCCTGCACCCCAGATAGAGTAGACAGGACAGGGTAGCATTGTCTCTCCCAGGCCTGGCCAGCCATAGACATGATGAGTGGAACAGGACAGAGCCAGGCAAAGCTGATCAACACTGACTCCCCAACACCTCTTGGCTTCTCTGAGTGGTTCAGGGAGCCCTGTACCCAATGCCACATCCCTGCCTGTTCCTCCTCTTCATTTCCTGAAAACACAACTGTTTCTGAACTCTGTCCCCCAGGCCTGTGACACCTACCCTTTGTCCTCTCCCTCCCCCAGGGACATCTACTGGAAGTGAAAAGCCAGGAGTCTCAGCCGGACCACTATTTGTTTTTCATAATGCTACCTTCTCAACCTTGAAACTAGTTTCTGTTTTGAAAATTATCTGACATCTGAAAATACGCTGATTCTAGGACAAATGCCGACCTGTGTACCCAAGACTAGGGGACTACCAGCCAATAAATGAATTCTGGGTCTGCCGATGCAGCGACGATAGCAATATTCCTCCAGGGCATGATTGGTGCTGTCCCTGTTCAGAAGCCCGTGACTCCAGATGCTACAGCATGAGTCCTGGGCTCTAAGCTTGGCCACTTGGACCAAGAAGCCAATTCCAGTGGCCACTGACCTCTGGAAGCAAAAACTAGCTCACACAGAGCACAGGGCAGGGACTCAAATTACAGGACTAAAAGTTCAAACAGCACCAGAGGGGCTATGAATGTGTTCACGGAGGAGGCAGGCACACGCAGGGGATGTATGCAAGTCATACCTGTACATTTATACATGAGATCACAAGCAAACATGCTACAGACATGCCTGTGCAATAGGAGCTCACGTGTGCACCCATGTCCTCCTACACATACACACACACACACACACACAGAGAGAGAGAGAGAGAGAGAGAGAGAGAGAGAGAGAGAGAGAGAGAGGGGAGAGAGAGAGAGAGAATCCTCAAGACCAATACCACACTCCCTACAGTGCCCACCCATCATAGCCTGACATTAATGAGAATGTGATTCGTGCTGATTCTGGCATTATCCAGAACTAGCCAGAACAGAAGCCGTCAGGGATTGACACACCAGTGAAGCCCAGCCCAGACCTATGGACCCACAGTCTCTCTCAGCCCGGGCTCCAGCTCTACTCATTACAAGTTCTGAATACACAGTTGTCCTAGAAGATCCCTCCTGCCTCTCATGCAGGAGGCTCTGCTGTCTAGTCTTCCTCAATGTACCAGGTCCCTCAAATGTTCTGCAGGAGGGGCCAAGGTACTCAGGATACCCAAAAGGCAGTGTACCCTCAGACCTCTGAGCTATTCCTCAGCAGGACCCAGATTGGGCCAGGCCAGAGGCCAGATGTGCAGAGCAGGTGCTTACTTAACTCAGACAGGACAAAGGGTGTGTGAGTCCCCAGGATGGCTCAGCAAAGCAACTCCAGTCATTCCCAGAAGCAGCTAGGTCAGGCACACTTGAAAACCAGGGGAAAACCTTCACTACATCCTCATGTATTCACCTAGCCCAGCACAGGCTAGCGCCCATTTGCTATTTTAAGGCCATTGGTGCCTTGGCTGAACCGCTCAATGTCACCAGGAGCCGGGTGGGGGGAGGAGGGCAGAACCTTCAGAACTAATGTCAATTTTCTGCATCAAATATTTTGATAATTAAACAAAGCTGATCAAGAGAGGCAAGCAGCACGGCTCCGAAGCTCAGGAAGCAGAGCCCATTAAATAGAGGGGCCAGAAAGCGCCTGAGGCGGCAGCCCCAGATTAATGGCTTGGCGGTAATAGATTTTCCCAAGCTCAGCCGCACGGGGCAGCGTGGGGGCAGGAGGGGCCGGGTGTGCGGGAAGGCCAGTCAGGAAGCAGGGATAGTAAATCAAGGTACCCATGGCAGATATGGGGCTGGCTGTGGGCAGTGACCCGCCCATCCTGGTCTGAATGTTCCTCCTCTGAGGTGACAGACACTAACATCTAGGGCTGAGGTTGGCCCTGCAGACCCACAGCAGGTCTCTCCTGCAGTTTGCATTTGCAACGTACTTGGTTCTGGGTGGACAGCCCTCCCCCTGCCCAGCTCTGGCCTCCAGCAAGGTTTGAGCCACACAAAACAGTGGAGTGCATCATGCCCTAGGCAAGGACCCCATGCTCCTGCCTCTGTCTTCTGGGTGGGACAGAGAAGCAGAATCCATCCAGATGTGGCTGGCCTAGATGAACACCCTAGATGACTTTATGTCTACACAGCTGTGAATCTTCAAGACAGAGGAAGGAAGCAGTTTGGGCCTATGGGTGCCTGATACGATCACACCACAGGCGTGGGTTAAGTTTGCCATGTTTTCCAGGCCTGGGGAAAACTTGGGGTTAATGAAACCCAGGTCTCCTAGCCAACCCTGCCCCCTCATAGCAGCTGACCTGGGGAGAGTGCAGATGAGTGGAATGTCCCCGTGTGGCTTTGGTGCTACGGAGCACCAGACCATGTAAGAGACTGGTCCTGACCTCTACTAGGAGTGGAGTCAGTGGGCAGCACAAAGCCGCCACGTTGTTGTGGACCCTCTGCTTAAAGGGGCTATGGAAGCTCTGCCCTTCTCTTAGAGAGACGGCCTGGCTCAGGGGTCTCACCTGTAGACACTACAATGAAGACACCTCATGTTTTGTGTTTCCTGGGGCTGGAGGGCTGAGAACGGCCGAGCTAGGAAAGCAGTAGTAGAGTCTGTGGTGGAGAGTCAAGGATGCATGCTGCCTGCACCACCTCAGCTTCTTCCCTCACGTGGTACAGAGAAGCCAGGTGCCACGCCAAGGAGCAGCTGATTTCAGCCCTGGGTAACACAGCCCACGAGCTGCCTGTTGTCCAGCAAAAAGGGAAAGATGTGGGGAGCCCCGCCTTGGCAACTCTGTCCTTTAAGATACCAGCAACAATGTAATCTCAGAAAATAAGAATTGTATGGGTTTGGGAGCAGAACTCTGAAAATCCAGGAGCTACAGTGTCTCCTCAGCCTTCTGCTTGCTACACACAACAATGCTAGGCTCTAGAGCAGAGCAAGCTTCCCTTCACAGCCAGGGTGTGGCCTCAGGAACTTCATCTAGGCCAGACAAGGTCTCCATGATTTCCCTATCAGTACTCAAACTACTCAGGCCCTCAGCATTCCCACAGGGTGTCTTGGGCAGTAGGACTAGACAAAGGACGGATGCCTCGGCTTCTCCAAGTGACCTTTCTGGGTAGCCAGCCACACTGGTAATATTGCAAACCCACAGAGGTTCTCTATCTGCATTTCGGTGAGCCAGTGAGTGAGTATCATGCCAAGGCTACTGGTAAGAGCCATGAAGAATCAGGTCCTAGTGTGACTGACTGCACACCCTAATCCTTACCGTTCTTAGAAGCCTGTGTAAGCAGGATGTGCCTACTGGTCCTTCCATCAGGTCTTGTGTAGCTTTCTGTGCTCCATTCTAGAGTGGAATGGAATCACAGAAGCCCTAAGTATCCCTCCAGGCTCTTCAGAATGAGCTACTACTGGGGCTACACCCAAGATCTCACAGTAGACACCACAGCCTCAGCGGCAAAGGAGCCAAGTGACTCAGTTACTATTGGTCTAATTAGAATCGTCTTTCCCAAACACAGGCCAGCTCTTAGCCTGGACATTATTGGAAGCCAGACCACTAGAGATACTTGTGTGAAAGCTCACATATGCGTGTTGCCACCAGGTTGAAGCTTGCCAAAGCATGCACTTGCATCTGGTTGCAGGATCTGGGCAGGTAGACCGGAGTGTGGGCGGGGGGTGTAAGTAGTCCTAGAGGTAACTGCCCTATGCATCTAACAAATGTTTAAGCTAACCCATATCTCCAGGTCCCTATATGCTGGCAGTCCAGGCTGTCATTGCAGCAGGGCACAATAGGTGAGTTCATTTGTGACCACCTAGCCTGCAGGGCAGAAACCACACTCATAGTCCAGGGCCTTTGGCCTAGACCCCATCTCCCAAATCCTTACCTGTCTCAGTCTCAAACCTCTATAAGGTCAAGGCCATGATCATCCGTTCCCTTATGGAAGTTATTCTCTCTTTCCTATACCCTTTCCCTGCCTCCAACACCAACTACTGTAAACAAGGCCTCAGAGCCTACTGCCTAGGGCTATACCGCGACAGTCATCTCAGGCCCCTTCCTAGACCTGAGTACAGAGGAGATGCCCTCCACAGGAACCACTGGGATGAGGAGACACTGCTGGAGGCAGTGCTCCACTGTGATTACTGCCACCAGGCCATGCTCAGTTCCCTCAGCACAGCCTGTGTGTCTCTGTTCCTTTGGCTCTCATCCTGAAGATAAGACAGTCTCTGGGGGAGGACAACAAGCCTTCACACTGGGACCTCTGTACCTGTCTGCAGCATACAATCCCTGACCCTCTATTCCCTTTGCACATGGGCCCAGGATCTACATGGAAGAGGCTCTGCCAGAGAAAGCAAGGGTTACCATGTGTGGTGATCTGAATGCAGTGTCCTCCATCCAGAGCACTGGAGCACTTGGTCCCCAGTGGGTGGCACTCCCCGGAATGGCTAGAAGGTGAGTATCTGCTGGAGAGAATATGTCACAGAGGAAAGACTTGCACCATTTCAAGCTATTCTGTTTCCTGCCTGTGTTTCCAGATAAGAGCACTCAGCTCTTCCTGCCACAGCACCTGGTGCCTGCTGGTCCACTCTCCCTCCTCCGTGATGGTGGTGGACTCTTAACCTCTGGGACTGCCATCCAAGTAAGTTCTTCTCTCTGTGAGTTGCCTGAGTCGTGGGGTTTTATCTGTGTGATAGAAAAGTAACTAAAACATTGTGCCATGACCACTGCAGGATTATCCTATCAAAGGTCTTTGGGGATGCAGTGGGCAGAAAGGGGCCTACATACATTTCCTCCTCCACCCCCAGATACTCTGGGATCCCCCACACCCTTGCCTGTGTCCAGTAAGGCTGAGAGGGTCCCTTTGCCTCTTGACCTCATCCTTGGGTGTCTCCTTAGGATTCTAGTCTCTAGAAGTAAGTTTGTGCCACCTCGTAGGATTCCTGGATCCATGGAGGACATGGCCCTCGGAGAAAAACAGGGAAATAAAAGACCAGCAGAGCAGAATGTCCCTGCACACGCCCCACCCCATGCTGCTGGAGCCACGATGGATCTAATCTCTTCCCTTGGCTGTGTCGACTCTGGCTACAAGGCCAAAGTACTCTTGCTTGCTGCCTCTCAGCTTGAGGTGGCACACAGGGACCTCCAGGAGCCTAGTGCTCATGGTCACCAGAGACCCAGAAGGCTCCAGACATCCAGAATAACCCTAATTAAGACCAATTGGTCAATAGCACCGGGGTTTTGGAGAGTGGTTTAATGAGGACATGGTCAGGGAGGCAGCCATGAAGGAGAGCTCAAGAGCTGGCATCTCAGCAGAGCCCCATGGATGGGTGGAATGTCACTGTGAATTAGGGTGGCCACGGCTGAGAGCACTTTGGGTCATAGCATATAAGAAACTGAATGCGTCTGGATGCGTGTGTAAGACTGAGAGCTTCCTTGACACCAGACTGAGCAGTCCCCTTGATCCAGGATGCCCTCCTCACCTGAATCCAGCCTGCCAAGTGGAGATGCCATACCCTAGTCTCCCCAACTTGATGTAGCCACTAGGAGAGAGTAATTCACAACCCACCCACCAACCGTGAGGGTCCCTGATTTGACTTTGAGCCTTCATTTAATGACAGAAGTAAGTCTGGTCCCTGGACTGGATATCTCCACCAGAAACCATAAATTCCTGAAGCAGCCAATCCCAGCTTGGTCACTGTAACTACATGGTAACTCGGACAGAAGCATATTTCTATTGGCTGTGACAGCAGAAATAAATCTGTCCCCAACCAATCAACTATGGGCAGCAGGGCATAGCAATGAAGGTACAGCCAATAGAGACAGGAGCTACTGGGGACCAAACTGTAGGGAGGGTGTGACCTTGTACTAACACTGGTCCAGAGGCCCGGTGACTGCCAGACTTGGGGACAGAAGGAAGCTGCTGCTTCCTGACCCCTTGGGAACTTAAGAACCTCTCTTCCCATTCTGTCAGCATGCCTGTGAAGAGATCCAACCACTGGGCTCCTGCCCTGCCCCCACCTTGGGAATCCCAGCTTATATCTGTCCTTTGTGGTTGTGTGATCCTGGGACACTTCTTGGAGTCTCTTTGAACCTCCCCTTTCTCATGCTTGGAGCAGGGTTGCAAGTCTCAGCGACTGCTGTTGAAGCCAGATACAAAACCCATGGTACCAGCAGCGGGGGCAGCAAAGAGCTAGCAGGCCACATCTGGCCTTACCAGCTTAGGGTTGTCCTTACTATGCTGGGACACTGATCAGAATCTCAAAAAATCCCTCATCCTGGCACTGACTTGCTGGATGCTGGTTCAACTCAGCTTCTTTAGAACCTCCTTGGTCCCAGTCTCCCTCCCCCCATTCCCCCCAAGGGCCTTCACAACCCTCAGGCACCTCCAGTGCCCTCACTCTTAAAGGGACTTTAGGTGACCATTTATGAGGTCCCAGATCAAGGCTCTGTGCCAACAGAGCTTTACTGGACAACAAGGCTGAGGGAGATAGCACCTGGGGTCACTGCAGGAGTAACCACTGAGCCACATGCCCCCCACTGACCCCCACTCTGAACAGTCACTGATGCCCACAGTGGTCCCGCTGTGGATACCTCCAGGATCATACCCTTGGAGTACGGATAAGAGTGAGGAGCCACTGTGTGTCTTCAGTTCAACATAGCATGCCTCTATCTGTTGGAATTACAAGACCTTTTGTTGGTTTTCCAGGACCATTTCTTCAAAGCAGGATGAAGAAGCATTTTCCCAACACAGCAAGACAGGGCTGTAACATCAGACCACAAGGAACAGAGAGGATCAAAACAGATATCCCATACGTCAGGGAGGGCATCTCAGCATAGAGTGGAGAGTCAATCATCTTCCCCTTCTTCATTTCCCCACATCCATTGGGCCTGTGTCCTCTGCATGAGTGAGCTAGCTTAGAAGCTTGGCTTGCCTGCAGCTCCAGGAAGGGCCCTGTGTGCAATACTGTGTGTGCACACACATATCTGTCAGCACAATGCAAAAGCTAGACGCTACTCTTCCCCAGCTTCTAGATGGAGCTTCCAGGGCTCCATCCAGGGTCACAGCACAATGGAATCCTAGCACTTCAGTGCAGGGGTCAAGGGAACGAATCCCTCAGGGAGCTCTAAGCATGACCATGGCTTTGGAGTTCCCAGCTTTGGGATCCATCATTCAGACGTAGTCAGTCCCTATATCTCCTTCAGCCAACCCAATGGGAAGGGAAAGCTTCTACCAGAACAGGAAACTTCCATAAAGGCAGAGTGGGTGAGTGATGGATACCAGCCCCTGTCTGGTTCCCTGGGAGTGATGTCCAGTAGCCCAGGTTACCCTCACGCAGACAGAAGATAGAGCCATCCCTTTGCGTGGATGTCCAGTCAGGTCCACTCTCAATGCCTCATCCACAACAGATAATGGTTTAATGAGCGATCTGTTTTTTATTTAAAGGGTCGACAGTAAAACCCAGATCACATTTCTCACTTGGTGGGTTAAAAAACCGCTTACGCTCATTTCTGCAATGTAAAGCGACACTCTATCAAATCAAACATTTCCAGATGGGCCCAGCTTGGCAGAGGAGAGCCCTGTATAGGCGGGGAAAATAGGCAAGGGACACCACCTGCTGGCCAGTGGCTGATAGCACCTACCATCTAGGCTGGGCTCCCTGCTCCAGACTACCTGTTGTATTGTGGATTTCAGTGTTTCTGTGAGGTCTGGGAATCCCATCAACACTGCCCAGAGGCTGCAGGGGCAGGTCCTGGCCGCTCTGCCAAACCCTGCCTAGCTACCTTCTGTCTCCCACTAGCCACTGAGATTTCAAGGCTTGGGCAGTGTCTGTACAGCTTTTCTCCCAAGGCGTCAGTAGCATTGAGTGTGGATCAGAAGCTATCCTAAACACAGGTGTGTACTTATTACCTGGAGTACAAAGCGGGGCTTTGGAAGGCAGCTGTCAGGACGAGGGCTTAGAGTCAGCCCCTCCCACACAGCATCCTGACCCAGGGTTCCACACCGCATCAAGGATACAAGAAAAGTACGCAAAGCTGTCTCATGAACAGGTTCATCTGGATTCTCAAATTGTCCTCATGCCCCTGGGCTGTAAGAACACCCCCTCTCCAGAGTCACCAAAAACCTCAGGAGGTAGTAAATGGCTCCATTCAACCCAGAAGATATTGACAATATCAGGTCAGCCAACCAGATTCTAGTTTGTAACCCCTGGCTGCTGAGGGGTGACAGGCACCTGGTGTGAGATACCTGACTGGCACACATTGGGCATGGTCTCCAGGCATCATGGAGTCTCCTGGGCCCACTGCCCATCTCTGGGGGCAGGAGTCCTAGAAACTGGCCTGTTGGCAGTCTCCCCAAAATGCATTCCCGGGATTCCCCCACGGTATGCAGTTTTCACTTTGAATTAAAGCCGAAGCCAGCTCTAAATTTAATAACAGAGTTATAAACTCTCCAAAGTGTACGGATGGCTGACCGACCCCGGAGAGGAGTGGAATCTATAAATAGAGGTCCTTGTGAGCAAACCTCGGGGTTTGCTGAATTACCTTTTGTAAAAGCTGCCACACGGCTGTGTTGGTGGGGGCAGAACCAGGGATGCCACCCCAGACACCCCAAAAAGGTCCACTCCTCCTGAAGTGGGCCCCTCCCCAGAGCACAGACACCCACAGAGGTCTACACCAGTGTCTGCATTCTGACAACAGGAGGGGGACAGACGCCAAAGAGGCTGAGAACAGACAGGAGCCAGCTGGCCGGAGAAGGGCCATCCTGCCTCCCGAGTTCAAGATGATCACTCCCACAGGAACCACTCCTCTCAGCCGTGGGGTCAACCCGGGGTGTGCCAGCAGGGACAGTCTGTCAGAGCTCACTAACCTAGCCACCCCAACTTCTCCAAAACAGCCTTTCCCCATCATCCTCAAACATGAGCAAGGGGCATGGGGAGTCCACGGCAGTCTCCCTAGACCTCCGTATCTCTGAAGTTGCAAGACCCTATCTTGTCCCCTTTTCTCATATTGTGACTTTTCCATGGGGACCCCTGCTTTCTGACACCTCCAGATGCTTGATCACCATGCTAGTTGGGGGTGGAACCCCTGTGTCAGAGGAGCAGAAAGCCATGGTTCTCAGGCCTGCCGACCCCAACACAGCCTCACCCACTGTAGGGACTCAGTCATATAAGCTCAGGCCTGTGTTGCTGCCCACCCCAAGTTTTACCCATGGGGAAAACTTCTTCTCAGAGTTACCTCACCCAACGTGTGCACCCTGGTTTAACTCCATGTCAGTGTAGCCCTTCACTAAGATGCTCTGGGGTAGCACTGGGACTTGATTTTGCCCCAAGCAATCTTCATAGTCCCTTCTTCTACACGAAGCTTTTGATGCACCGTTTAAAATATCATTGGTGGCTTTGCTTCGGTCCAGTCTGAGGGTTGGAATCTCCACGTGACACCCTCACACACGCATCTGCTGGCTAATTAATCTTCTCTGAGGAGAAAGGCAGTGATGTTGCAGGGAGGGGACCCCACCTGTTTGGCCCACCCAGCATAGCTCAGACTTCCTGGCTTGTAGAGTTCTGACTCCATGTGGCCTAAGCAAACACCAAATGGAGCATCTTTGTTTCAATTTTGTGGGTTTTTCCAAGCTTCCTTTTATCCCTCTCTCTGTCTTCTGGCTACTTCTGTCCAACTTTGCATGAACTAGAAGTATAAAAACATGTCTGTCCTGGACTTCTGGGCATTTGTCTGAGGCAAGGGGTAGTGACAGTGACAGCCAGCCTACCCTAAAGGGTGTGATGGGATTGCATAGAGAGAGAGGCAGGGATAGGGCTCAGAACACTTCCTGAACACAGCAAGCACTCAAAGGAGAGTGGTCCTCCTCACCATCACCATCACCACCACCTTCATCATCACCATCACCATCATCATCACCATCTCCCCATCCCATCCCAAGGCTCCACCCACTGAGAATGAGGCCAAGACAGTTAAGAGAAGATACACTCAGGCAGCTAAGGAGGGCTAAATCTTGGTCCCTGGTGGGAAGACAAAGGGGTAGGTTCCTGAGATGCTTGAATGATTCGATTTCAGCATCCCTAAGCATCTGTTAATCTCAGCCTTGCCACAGTCTCCCAACCCAGATCCCTAGGGAAGGCCTCCTCTCCCATCCTGGCTCCCAGAAGTCTCCTGGTACAGTTTTATAGAACCTGGCCATCCTTCCTGCCACCACAGAGAAGCCCAGACACTGACTGAACCCAAGACTTTCCAGGGTGAGCGGCTTCTGGTGGATAAAGGCTTTGCAAAGTCGCAGACCATCTTAATAACCTATGATGTTATCTTGTCCCCAATGTCACTGAGGACCTGCAGCATATGAGATATGAGGTACACAGAGGCAAACTGAAGGCTGATTGGCTCCTCTCCCAAAAGATCACCACAAGCCCTTTGCTCACACCACCCCAAACCCAATAAGCATTTCCAAAGAAATGTTCTAGCAGCAAGTGTTCAACCGGAGGAAGGTAGTTCTAGAAGGATATACAGACCAGGAAAGACCTAACAGAGGAACTATGATCCAGAGAGGCTTCCAGCCTGACTTCAGCCCAAGTTTTCTTTCCCCTGGGCAGGTGGGACACAACCTTGAGTCGCTAGACTGCATCTAAAGCAGCAGGTGGCTAGGCCCGGGCTCAGCCAGCACACATGACCAACATGTGCTCTAAACCGGTGGTCTTAAGTTTATCTCTCCAGCTCCAGGAGGGAAGGCCGGGCCAGGGCTAGGAGCCTGCATTTGAGCTCAGTCCTGACAGTGCCAGCAGGGAGGTCCTGATCTAAGCATTGGTTTCTTACACAAGATCCATTCCATAGATGTCATTCGTACCCAGGGTTCCCAAAGGCAGGTGCTAGGTTCTATTTTGTCTGCCTTTATGGGCTTTACTGCGAACAGCAATGGAACCACTGGCCTCCCGGTGTTCTGCTACCTATGATGGTCTGGGACAGAGTCTAAGATACATTGGAAGGAGGTCTGCCCCCTACAGAGAAAAGAGGTTTTTGTTTACCAGGTCAAATGACAGGTTTCTCCTTAGCCCAACTGAACAATAGAGATACCTACCCCTGGCCACAGGTACCCCAGGCACACAGGACCCCTGCATGCTATCACCCATCTCCCAGGAATGTAAGTAGATCTGGGCCAGATGCAGGAACCAGGTTCCAGGATGTACATATATCTAGCCTTCCTTCCATCCTAGGTAGCTGACCAGCATCAGCCTGACTCTGAACTCTGAGGCCAGCGTAAGCCAAGAGGAGCTTCACAGAACAGGGTGTCTGTTCTAAAGAAGGGTCTGGGTGCCTCCTCAGTACCCATAATGCCACAGCTTCACATGGAGCATTTGTAGCCCTCACTAGCTGTGCCACCTCTGCTCCTGGTGCCTTCTGGTCCAGCTATGCTGTCACGTCCTCCATGGCCCTCAGTTGTCCCCTTTGGCTCAAGGTAGAAGCTAGCTTCTCTCCTGCATCCAGATGCTTTCCAGAGTGGTCCCCGAGGTCTCTCTCCCACTGCCTGGAAATACAGATAGATGGAGTCATAAGATGCCCTCAGCCCAGACTCATAGTATCCCTGTGTTTCCCTCCCCTGAGTCCTTGTGAAGAAGACCTTGCCTAAGACACGGGCTTTTCTTTGCCTTCTAGAGAGAAGCACAGACTCAGAGCCTGGAACCGCCCTGAGTTGCCTCCTGCAGCTGACATGGGGTGAAAACCTGCAGGACAAGCAGCACCTTGCTAATAAATCAAAGAATTTATTAGCAATGACTGCAGTAGCCTGGCTGAGCACGTCCATATGGAGAAAGAGAGACCAACATAGAGACCCTACCATGACCATGGTCCTGTCCCCTTCCAGGCTCCTACTCCACAGGGCAGACACCACTCCTCTCAATGGGCTGTGTCTCCATTTAGTGTCCAGGGATGGAGGTAACATCTGTCAGTGGCAACCATGCTCACAAGTGCAGCCAGTAGTAGGTCTGGCCCTTTAAGAGACACTGGGCCCTGCCTTTGTTGATGGGCCAGCCTGCAAACTCTGTGAGCTCTGTCAAAATATTTTTAGCATTTGTTCTGTTTAAAAACCCTGAGGTATTAGAGTGTGCTAATCTTTAGAAAGGTTAATTTATTCATAGGGGTTTTGACAGAGATGTATGGCACAGTACAGCGTGGCCCCTGCCCAGGGGAGAGTGCACACGCATGGAAAAGCAAGTGCCACAGACAGGCAGGCCAGAGTCCATCAGAGGCCTAACCCACTCCTCCCACTGCCCCTGGATCTGTCTTGCTCATCCTGCCCTAAACAAACCTGCTCTCTCCCCTTGATGACCTCTTTATTGGGAGGTCGGAGGGGAGTGTGTCCTTCCTTCCATCAATAGCAGAGCCTGGGTGAAGCCCCCCCACCCCCATGCTTAACCAATTCTTCCTACAAACTTGCTCTCTGAAGGTAGGACTGTATAAAGCCACCAACCTACCATGGATATGAACAATCCCCCTTGAAGCCTCTTCTCCCAAATGTCCCCACCAATTCCTAGGACCTGTGAGCAGCTACACAGGAGCCACAGGAAGCTGAGGACAGCCTGAACCTGGACACTCCCCCAGCAAGAGCCTTGGCAACCGACTAACTACACCAACTGAGGTTCTTCTTTTTAGCAGCAGAGTAGAAGAAAGCACCCCAACCTCCCACCATCTCACCCTCGCCCCAAAGACCATGGATTTCTAAGCCTTTGTCCCAAGGCTGGATTGAGCGTGCCCCAGAGATCTGGATCTGTCATATCCACTGGCCTGATCTCTCTTTACCTTCCCCACACTCTGGCCGCTGCAACTTCAAATCAAGGCCAGTCTACTTTAAACTCCTTCTTCTGGGGACTCCTGATCCCAAGCGGTTCTGTCTCAGTTTCAAATGTGACCTTCTCCATGAAGCTCTTCCTAGTTGCCCATTGGACCACTTCTGCCAGGGCCAGGCCCACTCATATCACATTTGCTGATATTTTTTTCCCTCAACTGCTCTCTGAGAGATGTTTGTCTATTCTTTATTTGTTTTGTTTTGTTCTTGGTCTCGGCCACTTCTCAGACAGAAGGGTGAGCTCGAAGGTGAGCAGCCTGCTTTTCGGGTCCAGCCAGCCTAGCATAAGTAGCGAGCGCTCAGAGGTAGGTTTAGAATTTTGAGCTATAAACTGGTGTCTACACAGCATGCGTGGCCTATCATGGCCTCTTAAATGACAACTGGTGCCCAAGCCGTGACTGAACCAAGGGTCAGAAAATAATGTTCCTGACCTGGACGTTGTTTCTTCTTTATTTTCTGTTGATAATAACACCAAAAAAGTCCCTGGGGGGGGGGGGGGTCCTCAGCCTCTGTGGCTTTCTGATTCAGATCCCAGAACAGAGGTCCAGCCTTCCTTCTGCTAGGCTCTGGGTCTCCATCTGGGTGACTATCTCCCTCAGCCCCGGTCCTCATCCCTAGGAACATTGTTCTAGAGCGGCCTGGGCTGGACGAGCACCCAGCTCTGATGCTGCTGTCGGCAGGTTGCTCTGAGTGGACACTTCCTTCCCACACATCAGACTGCCAGTGACCAACAGTGTGACTTTGTGAAGTCCCAATATTCCTTTTTGGGCCTGCCTGTCCTTCCATCCCCATCCCCATCCAGGAGAGGCAAGGCCCTCTGTAAGTCACGGCCACCAACTCTGCCCACCTTGAGACACAGCCCAAAGCACAATCCCCACACCTCCAGTCCAGAAGGCCACAGGCCCCTATGCCATCACCAGAACAGTTTGCATAGTCCAACACCAGCTGGCCCCCACCCCCATGTGCAAACTTCCCTGCCCTTGTCCTTGGAATGTGGGGCAGTGGGCTGGAAGGGATGGGAGACAGATGCGTGGTCCTAAGCCGTGTAAACAAGGCGGGGGAGGGCAGGATTAGGTTACACCGGTGGAATATCCTAAAATAAATATAAGGACGGTTGGTATACTTCAGGTGAATTAGCCTGATTCAAGCTGTCAGCTTTAGGAAAAGTCTAAATAAACATGGCTCCGTCTCTTCCCGGCATAGGAAGGGGTGAGGACACCACGGGGCGCCAGACTTCAGAGCTAATCCGTGGGTCTCCATGGTCTTGAGCGGGGCAGCATCAGCCTTGGATAAGAGGATCTGCATACTGCACTGGAGACCCCAAGGTCAGAGCCCAGGCTCTAGGTGAGGCTGGTAGCCCCAGGAACAGCAGAAGACGTCCCTACTGCAGAGAGGGGTTAACAGGGCCTCTTAAGCCCCTCCGCGTGCCGAGTTACCATAGTGAAACAGGGTGAGAAAGCCAGGGTCCCATAGGTGTGAGCACGTGTCCACTCAGTACCTGCGTCTCCTCCATGTCACCCGGTGGAAGCTGGGACCGAGTCTCATCTTCCAGACCAGAGCACCTGTGACAGAGAGGCTCATGTCCCTCCAGGCACATATTTGTGAATGTGACTGTCACAGAGTCAGGACGGTCCTACTTAGTACCAGTTAGCCTGTCTGATGCCAGGACAGGTATGGGATGGCCAGACACCCTGGGTGATTGCCTGTTCGTGGCATCTACAGCTCTCAGCTGCCGACATTAGCCTCTGCTAACTTTCCTGGAATGCTTATCCCCAGCCCCAACAAGAACTGTGGGGTGAGCCCTGGAGAGGGGTCTCTCTGGAGCAAGGCCTCAAGGCTGCTATCATTATCATCATCATCACCATCATCATCACCACCACCATCATCATCACCACCACCACCATCACCATCATCACCACCATCATCATCATCACCAGCAGTACCAGCGTCCTGCCATGTGTACCCTACCCTCTCCATGTCTGTACTCATTTCTTCCTGCCACTGTCCTCCACCCATCCCTCATCCTGCTCATCTTCCGATGGCGGCTGTGCCTCCTCTACTCTACAGTCAGTTCAGGGTAGACATACCCGGGCTGAAGGCCAGCTCATATCAGAGCCTTGGGGAGGGAGGGGCTGCGGCTCCCTCTTTCACTACGCAGATCCACAAGAAATCCTATTGATACCATCTATGGACTCAGCGACTTCCCAGGGCCCATAGAGGATCCCGTGGCATCTGACCAATACCAGGATCCTTCCCAGATAGAAGCCACTGCACTCCACTGGGCTGATAGCATAGGACTGGGGTGGGCTCCGTGAGTGGCTTTCTGCCTAGGCCCTGGCACCTTTAAAGATCTACCTCAAATAAGGACAGCACTGTGGGAGTGTGGGAGGCCATGATGACCACATGTCTTCCCCGTAATTCATCCCTTGGGAGCCCCTCCCATTGTGCCCAGGGGAGGTGCCGGGACTTCCTTACTCTGCCTCCAGAGAGTCCCAGCAGTGCCCTTGATGAACGCTCAGGACAGTCAGATGAGGAGAATACACAGCCTCTCACTCTGGATCCGGGGCCTTTGTGCGTGACCAGACGCTATCCTTTCCACACGGGTGGGAGATGGCCCAGACGATGTTATCAAAGGCTAATGAGAGACCTACTGAGACCTGTCTGTCTGAGGGCAGGCACAGAGGCTGTCCCACCAGAGAGGTCTATGAGAACTGAGAGTGCTAGTCTTCTTGTCTGTGATCTACTATAGAAGAACTGCTTTGAGAGGCCTGAGGCTTTCGGGCATCCTCCACCGTGCCCTGGGGGACTCTGCTGACTCTGCCAGTGTTTGAAAGTTAAATTTAAACTTTCTCCACGGAGGGCTCAGCTCACTCCATATCCACCTTCACCACCGACCACCTCTCTGAAGGTCCCCTTAGCTGGCCCTGGATGGGGAAAGCACTTGTGGGCAGGGCTGGGAGAGGGAGGATCCGTGTCCGTGTAGCAAGGAGACAGTGGGGGGCCGGGGAGGAACAGTTGAGTCTTTGGAATGTAAGATTGTTGACATACATTTTTCTTCATGGGGTTCTGGAGAGCACCCCACCTTTGAAAGAATTCAAAGCCAGATGGCAAAGGATAAAAGCTAGATGTATTGCCTACTTGAGTGGAGCCCAAGGAAGCTTGCCTGAGACTGCTCCCCATGCTTGGCAGCACAGGCTAGCCCAGATGCCTGGAGCTAGGCACATACTCTCTTGACATCCTGGAAGAGGATGGTCACTCTCCTGCAATGGCTGGCATCTTGGAGCTAGGCGATCGCTTGTGTGTCTTCCTGAGTCTGGTGATCCTGGGGAGGAATGCTCACCCTCTCCTAACTTCCATGCCCTTAAACAAACGGCATTTTCTTTAGCATCCGTTCGTGGTCACTGGCCTCTTGCTGTGATGGATGTTGCTTCTTCCCCCTCAACTCCAGTGAGTTTTCAGCCCTCAGCTGGGGTCCAACTGCCCCATGCATCCCTCCACAAAGAAAGATAGCTTTGGAACATCACCGGGTGGCTCTTAGTGGCATGGAGAGCTCTGAACTTGGGATCCCAGTGGAACAGAAGGCCGCAAACCCCAAAGCTCAGATGCTGTTCTTCCTCTTTAGTTCGGAGTCACTCTGTGCTTTCAAAGATTCATTTCTCATGAACCTTGGGCCACAGAGGTGTGGGGAGGGCAGAACTGATCCCAGGAAGCCCACCTGTTTGCCTAGACTTAGTATATTGAGCTTTCTGTCTGTCCCTAACTGTTCAGCAGCTGGACTCAAACACCCCTCACCTTCTACTCCTCCATTAAATGTCCCAAACTCCACCAGATCTTCCGGAGAAACTAGATACGGTAGAAAACTCCTATAACCCAAGCAAGCTCTCGGGAGATTGGGGAAACAGAGTCAAGAGTTCCAAGCTAGCCTGGGCTGTAGAGAAGACCCTGAGGGCTGAAGGCTTCAGAGAGCAGTGGATAAGAACTGCTGGCCCTGAGGACTGAGGGTGGCCCCAAAATGCAAGACGCAGCTTGAAGAGTCGGCTGACCACATGGCCCTCTTAGGTCATTTTTGTTGGGAGACGCTCATTAGCGATTCTGAATCTTCTGTTCTCTCGTCTGTGGGGTGGGTCACTTCACAGCTCATCCAGGATGTATAGAGACTCCACCCGAGGGAGCTAAGGTCCCACAGACCTTTCATGGCTTTCTCTCCAAGACCCAGCAAGCCTCTGGTCCTATCTGAAGGAAGGGCTCCTGGCAGCCTCGTTTTCCTGTCTCCTGGGAAACTTTCAGTGGGGCCTGGGCCAGAGCAGGAGTCTGTTCCCAGCCAAAGCAGCACACCAGGTGTGGGGATGTGGGGACCTCTCCAGGTAATAACCCCCTCCAAGGCCAATTAGTTACTATCAATGGGCTTTGAGCAACTGACCAGATGGGAAGCCAGGTACTCATTGCGACTATCGCTAACAAATTGATCATTACTATGTTGATTTTTAAGAGTTTGAGCTCAAAGCCCAGTGAGCCACAGGTTCAGCCCCCAAATGAGCAGAACCTTTAAAACTCAGATCAATCTCACCTGAGTTTACACTAAATTTAGCAAATGGGGTACGCCTTTGACTCACTGGCTCCACAGAGTGCCCAGCCCTTCCAGGTGCCCATGTGCACCCCACGCTCTGATACTGCCAGGTGTGAATCTTAGCACCCACCAGAGTGCCACCTCTTAATGAGGGCACTTGTGTCTCTCACTCCAGCCTAACACAAGTGCCACATCCCTGCCCTTTGGACATCCATCTGAGTTCACAGATGGCTTAACACCTATTCTCTGGAGGGCTGATAAATGCGGCTTTATTGAGAGTGAATGGATCTAGATGATTATTGCCCCAGAAAACATCTGTCTAGCAGACTGGCAATCACACACCTCAAACCCTGTTCACAGATAACACACACACACAGAGAGAGAGAGAGAGAGAGAGAGAGAGAGAGAGAGAGAGAGAGAGAGGAGAGAGAGGAGAGAGAGAGAGATTCCCAATAAGAGGTGGGAAGACTGCCCACTGGGTAGCTATACTGCCCTCTAGTGGACAAGGTAGGCAGAGCCTTCACAGTAGCAGTTTAAGGTTTGGGAGAAGGAGCTTCAAGGGGCTTTTAGGTCACCAATGGTAGGTTGGTGGCCTTACGCTGTCCTACCCCGTAGCCACAGAACAGGTTTTCAGGTATGAACTGGTTTGGGCATGGAGGCTTCACCCAGGTTCACAAGGGAGCCGCTGGCTTTGGCATGCGTTAGGTTGGGTCCTCTCTGGCTGTAGCATATGGCCAGGAGAGGGGAACTGACAGTCGGGTGCCACCTAGAGGCTCCAAGGACCTGAACCCAGCAAGTGGTTGCAAGTTAAAGCCACTCCCTAGGACAAAAGAAATCTGTGCTGTGGGGCCAATATCACTACAGATCTTCCCAATAGAGATGGAAAAAACTCCCCTCTGTCTCTAAAACTATGGTGATTTGGTTACAAAGACAAAAAACATATGCTGTTCCTCCAATAGAACTTATGTTTTCCTGAACCCTGACCTGAGCAACCCAGAAGAGTGGCAGGAAAGTATTGGTCTCTCCATCTTATATATGAAGAAATGAAGGTTAGTTCGATCTCATATCCAGGACCCAGTACAAAGACCCCATTCAGGATGGGGCTCCAGCCCAGACCTGCACACACAGGCTTCCTGAGCCTGAGGGTACCAGCTCTGAAGCCCAGAGGTATCCCCCCATGTCTACAGGTAGCTTCCAAGTTGCACTTAAGTTGAGAGTTTTCCTTAGCCAACCCCCTTTTGAAACATCAAGGTTGAGCCCTGTGGCTGGTTATAAGCAGGTGAGACCTATCAGACCCCAGGTGCCTGCTGTCTGACCCTAGACAGGTAACTCAGCCTCTAGAATCCCCCACTGCCTCACAGTGACCCAGGGCCAGTAGCACTTGTCCTAGGAGGCAGATCCCATGACCAGGTGTCTCCTTGTGGGTGCTTCGGATAGATCCACCTCTCTGAGGGATAGGACAGCTGCACACTGTCCCTTCAACCAGACAGTACCGTCTCTCCTCTTTCTCTCCTTCTTTTCCCTGCCCCAGCTTAGTCAATTTGGAGTCTTGTCCAGCTTACTTCCCATATCTGCCCCAGCAGTCTATGTTGCAACTGTTCTTTTTGGACACTACAAGATGTTCCCAGTTCCCTTCCCATCTGGGATGGCTGCTCTTCCTGACTTTAACATGGGCATCCAGGATGCTGCTGGGTGATCTTGTAGGCTCTTGGTATATTGAACTAGTAAAAGGGGGTGGACACTGGCCCCTATGTGCCGAGTACATGTACCAGTCTGTGTGTGCAAGTCGTTATGCATGCATGCCTATATAGATTGGTGTGTGTGTCTGTGTGTGCGTGCATGCGCAGTCATGTATTGACATACCCATATACATGTGTATACCTGTACATGTGTGTGTGCACCAACTCATTTACATGCATATATCTATACTTCCATAGAAAGAATGTGGGGAAGACTCTGACAAAGCCCTAGAGAAGGACAAGAACACAGACCCCAGTGTTGACGTGGAGGAAGAGATGGGAGAGTCTAGGATCAGGGAGTCAGTGGCTACTTTGCCTCATGGGTATTTGACATACTGCATGCCTTCCTAGGACTTCCACAACACCAACCCTCGTTGTAACAAAGATCCCTTGAAGATATAAAGACAGTCAGTCATTGGAAGGACCAATTGACTGCCCTGAGAAGCCACCTACCTGGATCTGACTAACATGTTTCTGTGAGTCACTTATGTTGACGGATATTGGGGAGAAACCCTGGGGGGTGGGTGGGATGCTGGAATTACACTTTTTTCTTTGTGCTTTCTGAAGTTGTTCCAGAATAAAACACTGTTTTAAAAGTTACCCTTGCCGGGCAGTGGTGGCACACACCATCGTGAGGAGTCAAGTTCACGATTGTAAAATCTCGTAAAAGCCAGAAGCTGTGGGGTGCACACAGAAGGGGAGGTGGAGGTGGGTGGATCCCTGGTACTAGTGAGCTGGCCAGCCTCGCTGAACCACTAGTCAAGGGTGCTCACGGTGGCATGTACACTTATGTGCCCATGAACACATACAGCACACTCATAAAAAGTTACCCTGACGTGAGAAATAAGGACAGCAGGGGTCACACCATCCCTTGGCCAGTTCCAGTTCCTCTCTGGTGCCCTGGTTCATAGCTAGAACTCAAGGACCAAGGACCAGTGTTAAGTGTTCAGACTTGATTCAGCTGGCTGCTCAGCCATTACTCCATGCTCTCAAGCCAGAGTCACGCTACACTGGGCTGTCCATCTCAGGGACATGTGTGAGTTTGGGACCATGGACCCCAGATGCATGGATCCCAGAGGTCAGTGAAACTCCTGGATGCATGACTTTTATACAGGTCTGCCTGATGCCATCAAGGCCACTGGTACAGGGACAGTGGGGGTCACCTCTTCTTAGTGTGAGTGGACTGGCCAGCACCAGGACAGTCTTCCCTGGGCCCCACCCACACCAAGGTGGAGACCACTGCGGCCACAGGCGCCCAGCATGGAGCTCCACCCTCAGTCCCAGGCAGGGAGGCATCCACGTGCTGTGAGATGAAAGATTGGTCCGTTGCAAACGAGTACGGCTAATGACTATTTAGCACGTCCATAACCTTACCAACAGAACCCAGCCTGAGAATCCCCAACGAGGCCCGGTCCTTGATTAATGCTAATGGGTTTTCTCACCAACTGTGAAAATGCATTTTCCATAATTTAGCTGTCATTACAATGGGAAGGATTTATAAAACACACGCACACACGACGTGCTCTGAGGCCCTGGAGGGGAGCTGTCCAGGGAAGGCCTTAGAAGCAGCTTGCCTCGCTGTGAAATGCAGCCTGCTGGCCACACCTAGCCACCTGGCTTGGAACCCCCCAAGTGGGGACAGGATGTTGCTGAGGGCACCTTGCAGCAGAGCACAGCCATCTCCTGGACTCTTTACCTCATCAGGTGGGGGATAGGACTGAGCCTATGAAACACAACCATCAATTGGGACCAGGTTTCTTTTCTGCCTCTTTAAGAAACAAGGACAACAGGGCCATACCATCCCTGCTCCTTCTCTGGAGCTAGACCTCAACATCCAAGGACCAGGCTCCTTCAGAGCCACTGGCTCCACATACCTCTCAGCTCCTGGTTCCTCCCCTCTCTGGAGCTCCTAAGGGATCACAGTTTACACCTTTCCATAACATCAGGAAGAAAACACCGGAAGGTTTTGAGATGGAGGAGACCACCTGGCAGATAGCTGGGCCTCAGAAGACGAGGGAAGAAAACACAGGATCAGGGAAGGAAGAGTGGTACATTCCTGTTCCCTGGCCACGATGTTCAAGATGGAGCTTCAAGAGGCAGCAGTCACCAGCCATGCACGGGGACTCAGCGCATAGGACGGGAAACATTCGAGTGGAGACACGTTTATTGAGAAAGCTGTTTTCGAAGGAATAGAGGCCAAGGGCTAAGAAAGAAGGAGGGTTGGGGAAGAAGAGAGTTAACGGTGAATTCGTGGGTGGAAAGGTGGACAGTTGGGTGAATGGGAGGGCCGTGGGGCGGGGAGAGGTGAATGGAAACACGGAAGGACAGATACAGGTTAGCTCTGAAAGCACAGAGAAATCCCAAGCCCAGAGGCACAGCCTCTTTGAGGGTCCCCCTGAAGTCTCTCAAGGGCCTGGTGGTGGGTGATCGGTGTGCAACCAGGATAAATCTTTACACCTCTACTTGAGTAACGCAGTGGCCCCAGATAGAGGAAAGAACCCCCAAGTGACCAGGCTGGCGTCTGGCCCACTGACCACAGCCCTCCTCACCTCCCCCTACCTGAGGGGCTCAGGCAGGGCAGGCCCTGCCCCACCCCCCTGATTTCAAACACAAATGAGTATCTGGAAATAAGTTAAGAATGGGGGTGAACGGGAAAGGCCTAGAAGCAGACCAGCATCGAATCAATTAATGGGCGTTCTTCCGAGCCCGGTGCATGCTTTGCCTTCAATTAGCGGATCTCGCCAGCCCCTGCTGCAGGCCCGGAGCCTCCGCCGCGGAAACTTTCTCCTTCTTGTTTTAATCTTTCACCGAGCCCGGCCTTTCGCCTCCAGCCCATCTAATTGAAACTAATCTTCGCGGGCAAGGCCTGTCTCTCCTCCTAATCCTCCTCCAAGGAAGTTCACATGGTCCCAATTACAACCACACCGGCCCCCTTTATTCCCGCCCTCGTCTCCCTCTGCCAGCCTCATTTTTTGAAAGTCTGCGTTATTAACTCCATGCTTTCGAGTTCCTGCCCGTCACGGGGCCGCGAGATGCTATCGCTGGCTGCCGATGGATAAGGTTACCACGAAAGCATTTTGTGGGTTACGTTTCACACAAAGGCGATAGAGGGCATGATAGCGCAGAACCGGTGAGCTCCGAGGGGGAGGGGGCCAGGACTGCCAGCCCAAGGTCTCAGATCCCCTGCTTGCAACCTGCAGGCTGGGGAGCCCAGAGAGGGCTCTGGAAGCGTCCTGGAGGAGCAAAGAGGGAGAGGGGGCATCGAGTAACCCCAGGGAGTATATTATCCCACTGCCAAGCCATATGGTCCCAGCCGGCCCCCTGCTGGGGGGCTGCAAAGTGGGAGATGGGGTCCCTTGAGCTGGCTCCACATTACAAGGCAAACGGAAATCCTACATTTCCAGGCTGTCGAGAATGTCAAGTTTCCGTGCTCCAGGCTGGAATCCCACCAGCACCGTGTGGGCACGCTGGTTATCCTGGCTGATCAAACCTCAGATTGGCAGCTTGGGATGTCTCTGATTAATTTTTTTAAAAAAGAAACTGAAATAATCATTAGTTAATGAAGACATCTGGGCCCAAATACCAGAACTACAGGAGAGAAAGCAATGAAATGGGCCACCACAGGGTGACCAGGTGAAGAGGGAGGGTCTGGGCTGACCAGTCCCCAGACCACAGGTCAAACTGATGAGGCAGTACTTTACTGAAGATCTGAGTTTAATCCTTAACCCCCATGTAAAAAACTTGATGTTGCGACACTGTGGCGGGGCAGGGGTGAGTTGGAGGAAGATACCTGGGGCTTGCTGATCAACTAGTATAGCCAAATCAGGGGCTCCAAAGAGATTCTATCTCAAAAAATAAGGAGAAAAATAATTGAGGAGGACATAGATGTTGACCTGCGGCCTAAACACACATACATTCACACACACACTCATATACACACACACTCACATACACCAGTGAATATACACACACATACACCACACACACATTTGCACACTCACACACACACACATGCACATTCACACACACATTCACACATACCAGTGCATGTACACACACACACATACACCACACACACATTCACACACCAGTGCATGTACACACACACATACACCACACACCAGTGCATGTATACAACACCAGTGCATGTACAGACACACATACAACACACACACACACACATACAATCTATTAATGTTAAAAAATAAAATGTCTATAAAAACCACACCTCTATCGAAGCTCTGCGAGGCCCCTCTGAGGACCCTGAACAAGAAGAGCTCACCCTGTTTGATGATTTCATCATTGATTGACCATGAGACCAACATCACCCCATCATCTACCTCCACCCTCATTGGAGCCTTCAGATGCCAGTCAAAGCTTCTCCACAGCAGCACAAAGGTCCCATGGGAAAGTCCCACCAAGCCCCACCCCCTTCCCCGTCAACTTAGGAAGCCCACTCCTCCCTCGATCAGAGCAGAATATAGAGTCCTGGATTCTAGATACTCTGACTTCCCAGATAAGTTGTAAAATGAAGGTGAGGACACACACAGAGACACACATTAGTGTGTACACACACACATACATGTGAGCCTAAGGAAGCCCTGAACAACACAAAGATAATATGTCCTAGGCACTTCCTGGGTCCCAGGTCCATTGAGCTGTGGCATCTCCTTCCTGGGAGTCCTAGGCTGATCATACTGCTAGTCCCAAGTCTGGCTTTCCCATGTGTATGTGGGGCCTTGGCTCCCTCTCCAGGCCAGGTAGGGAACAGATAAAGGAATAGCCAGCAGCACATGTCTAGTGATGACCTGAGTTAATCGGAGTGTAGCAACCCCACCAGAAGCCCTTCCCTTGTCTGTTAGATGCTCCTCTAGCCTCCAGGCTCTGTCACATTCCACTCCTGACCCATCTAGCAGAAGCCCCTCGTGGGACTGATTCTGCTCAGCAGGGGAGAGCCACAGAGATTCTGGGGCACAATGTGTGCATCACAGACAGGTAGGTTGGAAGGATGACTGTTAAATAGTAGAAACTTACCAGCACCTAGTAACACAAGTGCATCAAAAAACAATTAGGCTGAGAAAAAGGATCCTGACTTCAGCGGACACACTTAGACTCTTGTAAAACTCCAAAAGAATGTAAACTAAGCTACAATGATGGGAATCTGATCTTGGGGTGCCTGGGATGGAAGGGAAGGAAGAAAAGAACTTACAGGAGATTTGACTCAGTATTTAACTTGAAGGACAGAAAACTCAGAGCACTGGACAATTAACTGGATACATTTTATAACTGTGGTTAAAAAAAAAATACACATAAAAGTTACTGTATCTAGGACTGGCTAATGTAGCTTAGCGATTAGGAACACTAGCTGCTCTTCCAGAGCACGGGGCTTGGTTCCCAGCTCCCCCAACATGACTCACAGCAGTCTGTAATTCCAGTTCCAGGGGATCTGACACCCTCAGCTTCTGTGAGTCTGCACACATGTGATACACAAACATACATATGGGCAAAACACCCATAACACATAAAATAAGCATAAAAATTTAAAGTTACTATACTGGCCATTCTTAAGGGAACAGTTCAGTGGCAGTAAGTCCATCCACGAACACCAAGCATGACCATGGACATCTGTCATCTCAACACTTGGGAAACTGAGACAGGAGGATTGCCCAGAGTCCGAGGCCAAGTAGAGCCGTATAGTGTGTGCTGGGTCAGACATAGCTTCGAAGCATGGCCTTATCTCAAACAAAACAAAAGGACATTCATGTTATATGACTACCCTTCAATGTCCAGAGACTTGCATTTTCCCAAGCTGGAACTCTGTCCCCGTTAAACATGAAGTCCTCAGCTCCTGCTGCCAGCATCCTGCCTTTTGTCTCTGTGAATCCTTAGTGTTCTTACTTAAATCTCTTCCATGTTGAAGCTTGTGACGTGAGTCCCTTGCATTTTAAGGCTGAGTAACGTTCCACGCACTGCTGAGTAACTTCACGCAGGTTGCCTCTCTGCTTACCTACTCATGGACATTTAGGCTGCTTCTGCCTTCTGGGTTAGAAGCTGTGCTGCTGAGAACATGCCTGTAGAGGCACCTTTCAGGCCTTTTTTAGTGGGTGCATGTCCAAAGAATAGGATTTCTGGCACACATGCACAGCAGTTCTGTTCAATGTTTTTGAGAGATCACCGTGCTGTCTTCTGCCCTGGCTTCTTTGTTTCCCATCTCCCTCGGCAATGTGAAGGAGAGCCAGTTTTCCTACCGCCTATCTACACTTAATACTGCTTCGAGTTTAGTTTTGCATTTTGTTTTTCTTGCTATTAATTAGCCACTCTCACAGAATGCATTTCAGTGGGTTAATTTTAATATTAAAGGATGTCTCAATAAAATAACCAAAAAAAAAAAGATGAAGTAAAACCTTGTACACTATTCCTAACCCCAGGGAGGGACTCTAGCCCTGCTTTGGTGCTTTGGCCTCTGCATAGGCAGTGCAAAGTTCTAGACACACAGTACAATGTTCTCACAGAAGCTAAGAGCCCCATCTGTCCCCTCTCATATCTCCATCCCTTCTGTGGCACCAGGTTATGGAAAACCTTTGTCTGGCTTCTTCTTGCCCAGTATTCAAATCAAGTCTTTGCAGTGGCTGTGCAGGGTGAAGGCGGTAAGATGCTCACCCCACTGCAATCCACTGACCATAGTCTGAGCATTCACAGTTCTACTAAGACTGACAAGTTCAGGGACTGAGAGAGCCTTTCAGCTGGAGTGATGCTACCACCAGCTTTGACAGGTCAGCGGGGGCTGCACCAGGGGAGCATCTAGACACGATGACCTTGATGTGCCGTTGGCAGGTACCTAAGGCCTGTCTCTGCATGTTGATTCCCAGTGCAAGACTAAGACTCACTTCAGGCCACCCAAGGCACAGTGGACTTTACCCTCCCTCCTGGGACTCAGCACTGATGCTTCGAGATGAGAACTGTATGCTCTACTGGCCACAGAGTCCACAGGACATAACAGATAAAAGCTGGATGGCTCAGCTTAGTGGATACTAGGAAGAACACGGTAGTGAAGCCAAGATGCAAGGCTGGGATGAGGGAGGAACCTGTGGCCCCGTTCCAAGGTCATCTCACATGTTAGTCAGCCTTCCATCACTGTGACAGAGTACCCAAGAAAAACTATTCTGAGGAAGAAAGACATCTTGTCTAGAGTTCAATCCACAGTCCCCCTGACCTTGGCTGCTGCTCCCTATGGCAGAATATTATAGTGGAACCAGGATGCTCACAGCATGAGAGCCAAGGAGACAGAGAGAGAGAAGGAGCAGGGAAAGAGAGAGAGAGAAAGAGGAGAGAGAGAGAAAGAGAGAGGAGGGAGACAGACAGACACAGAGAAGGAAATAGAGACAGACAGATACACACATGTGAGGGGGGGACAGAGACAGAGAGAAAGACACAGAGAGGAAGAAATAGAGACAAACAGAAAGACACACATGTGGTAGAGATAGGGGGAGAGACAGACAGAAAGACAAAGAGATAGAGAAACAAAGAGACAGACAGAAAAACACACATACAGAGAAAGAGAGAGGGAAGAGAGAAAAAGAGAGAGAGACAGAGAGAGAGGAGGGAGACAGACAGATAGACACAGAGAAAGAAATAGAGACAGACAGATACACACATGTGGAGGAGAGAGACAGAGACAGAGAGAAACAGAGAGAAAGACACAGAGAGGAAGAAATAGAGACAGACAGAAGGACACACATGTGGGGGAGATAGGGGGAGAGACAGATAGACAGAAAGACAAAGAGGTAGAGAAACAGAAGAGACAGACAGAAAAACACACATACAGAGAGAGAGGGGAGACAGAGAAAAAGAGAGAGAGAGACAGGCAGACAGACAGACAGACAGAGAGACAGAGAGACAGAGATATACCTCTCAACAGTGCCACCATCTGGAGACCAGCAACCCTCTGAGCCTATGGGAGCATTTTATACTCAAGTGGCAGCGTCACAATTATGGTCCTGTGGTGTCCCCTCTTTGTAACAGCATGATGGTTTACAAAAGTCACTTGAGCCTGCATGTTCCCAGAGAGCCCATTTTGTAACAGATTCAGCTGAATCCTGGGTGTTTGAACTCAGGACCCTCACACTCACATGCCAAGTGTTTTACCCACTGAATCACTTCACCAGCCTGGTTTTCTTTTCAGAAATCTTGAGTAACTAGAGATACTCAACTAAAAAGGAGTCGAATCAAACAGAGAAGCCTCTGTCCAACAAAGGAAATGATCCGCCGAGTAAAGAAACCGTCCAACAAACAAGAGAAGATATTTGCAAATAGCACAACATATGAAAAGGGGCAGACAGCCAACATATACAAGAAACTCAGTTCAACAGCCAGAAAACAAATGACCTAATTTAAAAATGGGTGAAGGACCTAAACAGACATTTCTCAAAAGAAAGCATGTGAAAGGCTGACAGTTGTGTGAAAAAGCACTCAACGTCACCAATCACCAAGGAAATGCAAATTAATAACCACAGTGGGGCCACTGTGGGTGGGACAGGGGACTCTACTGCCTGTGTGCTGTGAGTGGCCTTATAGTGTCTAAGGATAGACCTACACACACTTCCCATTCTCTTCATACCTCTACACATGCAACTACCTCCTTCAGCTCTTTTCCCTGTCCTGGGATCTTGTAACCTGCCCCTGTAGAATGACTGTCCCCATGGGCTCAAGGCTCTTAAACTTACTCAACAAAAAAGCATTCATCATTCCCAGCACACACAGATAGATGTGCCCATGGGTGCCTGCCTAAGCAACACACCGAGGGTCACACTCTGTGACCACAGGGTCTCGATTGCCATTTCCAGACACATTTTTAGCTGTGTGTTAAAATGAGCGGGGCTTGGGGGAGGAGGTGTCGGGGGGAGGGGGGGGACTTTGCCTGCCTCACTCTTCCTGTGGGTGTGGTAGTTGGGATGAGAACGCCCCCGTGGGATCATATATCTGATTGTTTGGTCACCAGGGAGTGACACCATTTGAACGGATTAGAAGGATTGGGGGGGAGGCCTTGTTGGAGGAAGTATGTCACTGTGAGTGGGCTTTGAGGTTGAAAAGCCTATTCCAGGCCCAGGTCCCTTGCTCTCAGCCTGCCCATCAGGGTATAACCATTAGCTCCTGCCATACTGTGATGTCAATGTTCTCTGAAACTGTAAGCGAGCCCCACTTAGACGCTTTCTTTTGTAAGAATGGCCTTGGTCATGTGTCTCTTCATAGCAACAAGACAGTGACTAAAGCAGTAGATGCGGTTACTCTGTTCCCTCCAGGCTACCTCCTGACCCCCCCCCTTTCTGTGTTCATAGCCCTCTGAACAATATCCAAGGTGACAATATCCAGAACAAAGTTCCCTCTCCTGTGCAGAGTTCCCAGCAGCAACAAAACGAAGGATTCCGAGTCTACAGATCAGAGATACTGACTCCCACCTGCCCCTCGGGACACGGCAGGCACTGGGGAAGGGGACAAAAGCTGGCCCTGCTAGAGCAGACTGGGTTGTGTGCCACGTGCTCTGTACCCTCGGTCTGTCTTCACGGTCTGTCTGTCGCATGACTACAGCCGTGCAATGTGCTGTATGCCATCGTTAAGGAGTTATGATGCCTTCTCAGCCTTTGCAAGGCTTTGAAAGGCACCTTGCTGCTGCTTCTAAGCATGTGGTGGGGTCCGAGGTTTCTCCTGCAGGCCCCTGAGCTTTCCTGCTCAGGGGCTCCGTGCTTGCATCTGACAAAGTTTCCTAACAGATAATGCCCTGGAGATGAAGGAGAGGGAAACACCTCCAGACCCCAGTGCAGCCCTTCGGGAGAAAATGGTAATGTTTTACATAATGGAGTTTCTCTGGGATTCATAATTAATCTTAAATTTCACATTAGTGGATACATGGCAACCTTTTAGGATGTAGCAGAGAGAGAGAGAGAGCTGCCAAAAGCCCACCTGACCAGTGGCTGAGACCAGTGACCCAGGGATGTCCTTCAAGAAACAGAAACCCAAAGGCCAGAAGGAAGAATTACAGCCAGACAGAGCGCAGGGCTTGTAGGTAGAGTATTCTGTGGCTCTGTGGGCTTTATTTCCAGGGCTCAGGTTGACTGTGGCCCAATCAGGGAAGCAATGTCCCAGGAGGTATGGGAACACAGAAACAGTAACTCCACCTCAGCCAGGTGCTCAATGATAGGCTGAGAACCTGGGGTGAAATTTTCTATCAGATTCAGGAGTTTTGCCAGGTGATTCTCAGGTTCCAGGGAGTCCTGGTGACTCCTGGGTGGGTAGACCCCTCCTAGCCCCCCAGAGTCCAACCCCTGTGTCCCTCCCTCTTACCAATCAGCCAGTCAAACCACCAGGGTAAGGCCTCATATACCTGGGCTTCTGATCTTAAATTCAGAATCCTTGATCAGGGGGCCCTCATTCACAACTACGAAACCCAGGTCTGGCAAGGAGGAAGTCGGGCTTCTGTTGCTCTGAGCCTGGTGGACATAAAGACTGCCAGAGTAAGGCCAGCCCATGTTCAAGGTGAGCAGGAAAGACTCCCTTCTCCATGACACCTCCTTCTAGGGAGCTGCTAAAAGTCTGCCATAACCCCATCCCAACCCTGCCCCACCTTGTACCAGCCCTGCCCTAGCCCTGTCCCAACCTGTTTTACCACTGTCCTACCCTGCCCTGGACCCCGCCACCCTGCCTCACCCCTGCCCCAACCTGTCCCAGCCCTGCCCTTCCCCACCCCAACCCCCCCCACCCCAGCTCCCACACCCTACCAGCAAAACTTCTTTGTCCCTAGCTTCCTGGCAAACCAATCTCTCTCCAGGCAGCTCTGGAAAACCCACTCAATGCCCTGACCTCTGCACTGGTGGCAGCAGTCTCTGATCCTTCAATGGGCACCTGCCAGCCTAGAGACCCCTGAATTGTCCTCTTCTTCTTCTGTTCCACCCTGCACTCACTGTTAGGTTCTGAGTTGGGTTGGTGGTCTCAAGGGAGCACGGAGATGCATTACTAGAGAAAAAGAAATTCTTCGTGTTGTTAATACCATGGACAGACAGAGGGGTAGCAGCATGCAGGAGCTCCTAAGAAAGGAGACAGACAGCCTGGGGTAGATGAGGGATGTGCTCTGAAGGGACTCAGAATCCATGTAGCAGAAGTGGCTTCTTATACCTATGAGGAGAGGATCATAGCAATAGCCTGCAGCCTAGCTTTCTGATTCCCAGTCAGGAAGCAGGAAGCAACTGGGGCGACAGGATGAGACTCCTCTTTGATGTTAACTCACTTCTCAGGTGAGCTAGCTCAGGACTCACCAAGATGTTCCAGCAGATACCTGTCAGTAACTGCAGACATTATATTCTTACACATGCAGCACATCCTAACTTCAACTACTATACCCATGAAAAGTCAGGAAAAAGGATAAGAGGAGACCAAGGAGACGCTGAAGCAGGACAGCACACCTGTCTTGGATCGCAGGTAGCCAGAGGAAGTGTCATGGCTCCTCTATACCTGGCTTCTTTATCTTCAAAAGAAAATAAAAATTCCCCTCCCACAAAGGTGGTCAAACAGACATAGACTGGCACTTCGCATAGGTGGGGGTGTCTCCAAGGTAGCTTCAGGGTTTGGGGTTTCTCCAGCTCTTGACTTCTCCTTGATCAGCCACAGGCCAGGCAGGATGCTGATCTGGAATCTCTTATCTCCATCCCAGCCCGTCTCCTCTGCCAGAGCTCTGGGGTTACAGCCAAGCCTTCATTTCCACACAGCCTTTGTGTGCGTGTTCGGGATCTAGACTGGTTGGTTGTCCCTTCCCTTTGCTCATTCAGCAAGGGCTTCATCCATTGAGCCACCTCCCAGCTGTGGGGGCCGTTTTAGAAAAACATAAAAATACAAATCACTTGGCACCCAGTCGATAGACCTGGAGGCTGGCTGGCGATTGTTTACAGACTGAGAGGAGGCCTCACCTGGGAATGTGAGCTGCTGGCACTCAAATTTATCACCACCCTTAGTTGTCTGTGAATGACCTTCAACATGCCAGGAGAACTGGTCTGGGGACCATAAATGCCTTTTAGCCAACAGCAAGCATATAAATAAGGAACCGGAGAATAAGGAAGTCCAGCTGCTGGCCCCTTACCAGCGCTCACCTTGGCAGGGTCAACCAGATGATAACCCACCTCTTCCATATAATCTCTTGCCTCATAGCCCTGTCTGAGAAAATGAAGCATCCTAGAATCAAGATAGCATGTACTGCCACCACAGAGGGCTCTGGTCTCTCTTCCATGGTACCTAACTGCTGCTCCAGCCCCTGGTACCAGCTAGGGTCCTCGTTGCAGATGGCAATGCCCAGCAAGATCTTCAGTTTCCTCATCAGCTCTGATCTGTCTCCTCCACGTCTGGTCTCCTGACCACAGGGCAGACAGCATCCTCAGACCACACCTAAGGGCAAGGAGGATGGAGCACTAGCCCTCAGCAAGCCCAGAGGACAACTCCAGGGACCATAAGCTACTGCTCCTACACTTGGGGGCCCCTGAAGGGGGGACACTGAAGGGGTTGGATATCAGGAAAGCATAGTGGACAGTTGCCCCCTGAGCCAAGGCCAGGTGAGACAGACACGGATTGTATAAAGAGTCGTTTCCTGGAATATCTCCATTGTACTAGTGTTCTGGGTAACAGCCACTGGCGGCTCTCCCTCTTAGCAGCATCCCAGCTTAGTGTAGCATAGATCAGTAACCCCAAGTGGCTGATCAGGACAGGAGGGCTAGAGCACAGTGAACAGGGCAGGAGGCTCACCCTCCTCCTGTGAGGCCCTCCGCTGGGACATGGGCTACTTCAGGACACTGGCCCCTGCTCACTGCCTGCTGCAGGTCAGGGGCCACACCTGGTACCCATGAGGCCTGACATCCCTGCCCACTATTCGAAACAGCCTAGTTTTAGAATGTGCACCAGCAGCCAGACGGTGCTCTCAGCGCTGCCCCTGTAAACCCTCTCCCAGCATTGCTGCCCCCAGTACCGACCCAGCAGGGTCTGCCTCTTCAGCACACTCAGCCCCCGCCTTGTGGGTTCTATCGGGGAGAGTATGTTTTATTAATATTGTATATTAAAGTTTAATACTGTGATTACAGCGAAAAATGGAACTTCACCTTCGAGGAGTATTAGAGGATTCCAAAGAGAGCCCGTGAGTGAGAGGGGACATTTGTCACAGCTCTGCAGATGGTCTCTCCCATCCATCATGCCCCGGGCGAGCACCCATAGCTGGCCAGTGAGGCTGAATGTCCTAATTACCCCCGGGGTGGGGGAGGGGGCTGGAGCCACCTGGGAGAATGTGCAAATGAGTCAGGGGCACCAAGATCCAAAGAGGGTCCTTGTAGCTCAGTGCCCCTGGATGGGACTGAGACAAAGCCAGTTCCCTGGTTCTATGATGAGAAAGTGGGGTGTCATGGTGCCATGGGGGAAATGAGGGTCTTTCTTATAGTCTGGGAGCAGTGATCAGAGTGCAGGGGTATACCCCCCTAGAAGCCAGAGAGTAAAGGTGATTGATCAGTTGCTGATACAGGGCTCAAAATAAGCAAGTCACTGCTGCGTGGACAGTATGCCTGGGTAAATATTCAAAGTCCATTCTGAGGCTAGCCATGGCTTGCCCACCTAATCCTTATAGCCACAGGTCTCCCCTCATCCTGGCTTCTCACACCTGCAGTAGTGAGGCCAGACCCTCCTGCCAAGTGTTCAGAAGAGCCAAGTTTCAAAGAACCTCCATCCTCCCCAGATGTCCTCCCTCCCCTCCCCGTCCACCCCATGACAGCACTCAGTGTTGGTCATCCATGTTTGCCATTTTGAGTCAGTGAATTGAGTCGATGCTAGGAAGGTGTGGCTATCACATTGGTTAGACCCACCTGACAGAGCCACAAACCAGGCCTGGTGGACTGTGAGAAAACCCTGTCTCTCAGTTCTGGAGGAACACTGTCCAGATCAAGCCGTTTAAGCTGGAGGTCACAACCCTGTCTCATATGGTATGGGGGGTCACAAGAAAAACGGGCAACAGTAACACAAAATGTGACCAACGGTTAATTCAAAATCAAATGTGTCATGAACCCAAGGTGTTTCTGGTGGTGCTTCCCTGTGGCTTCACCGCAGCCTTGTGCATGCTGCACTTCACGACATCACGGGAGGGATCACCAAGGGTGACCCCCTGAAATGTCTCAGCTCAGGATAGGAAGTATTTGATGTTAGGCCATAGAGTGTTTTCACTCTACATTGCAGAAACATATGAGGTAAGCTGAGAGTGGTGATACATAGTTGTGATCTCTCTCAGAACTTGGGAGGTGGAAACAGGAAGACAGGAGTTCAAGGCCAGCCTCAGCTACATAGGAAGTTAGCATTCAGCTTGTCTCAGAAGGTGGGAGAGAGAGTTAATTTCAGGAAAGATTTCAACGCCTTCCTACCCTCATTCTTCAGCATCTAAGTATCAAATGACTGTATCTTTAGATTAGGTTGTGTTAGAGTGTTTTTCCTTTTGGGGGATGATAATGAGTTTTTATGAAAAAAATCATTCAATGATTTTTGGCTTAGAATTAGAAACAGACTCTCTATTGACTTCTGAAAGGAGCCTAGACACTCTTCTGCCTCTTGTCTGTGCTGTGTATTTATGTACAGCTTGGTTCTCAGCCCTAGGGATTGAAAAAACGAAGAGTCCATCAACTCTAAAACATGCTGAAGACAATCTGTGTCCTGCAGTAGCAAATACCCAGCCAAGATTCATGTAGATGTAAACCAGGAGCTGGAGAGGTGCTCGGTGGGTAAGAGCATTTGCCGCACTGCATGCAGACTTGAGTTCAGATCCCAGCACCCTCATAAAAAGGTGGATGAGTCCGTGTGCCTATGAACCCTTTAGCTGGGAGTGGGGGACGGCTGTAGGCAAGACGATCGATGGGATTCCCTGGCCAGCAAGGCTTCCCCCAAACCATTCCATGTTCAGGGAGAGATCCTGTCTCTGGGGAATAACAGAGAAGGACACGAGGTATTCTCTTCAGGCCTCTGTATAGGTGTGCATGGGCATGTACACATTCATACACATGCATATTACATACACACACATGCACATGCTGCACACGCACAACACACACAGATGAAGAGAGACAGGAGAGCAGAATGGCAGACTGAGAGAGAAGAACAAGAGAGAAAACAGCGTATCTTTTAGCCTCTCTCAAGGTGTACTGGGCATGTAACTTGCACAATGATACCACACACATATGCACACATACAAACGCAAGAGGAATAAACACACATCTGTTCATTTGAATCTGTTAGTAGCAAAGTGCCTCTCTTTACAAATCACATTTACTCCCAAAGAATTGTTTTCAAAACAATATTCTATGGTTTAGTCCTCTGCAAAATGTTTGACTTGTATACCTACCTATATCCCCAGGGTCACATAAAATTTTCTTAGGCAAGAAGGAGTCACAAGTGGAAGATTTTAGAGAAGCCCTGGTCTAGATCAAGACGCTAGAAGGCTCAGCATTAGAGGTCTGTGTCCTCCAGAGGGGAAGCAGAACTTGTCCTTACAGGGCAACAGCAGGGAGCAAGGCCAGCATGGGCCAGCCCTTTTTGTAGGGCTCATTTGGATCCTGCTGTTGGGGAGAAGGGACCCCCACCCTGTCTCCCAGATTCTTCTTAAAGGCCACTCTAAGCACCATGCTGTCAGCACTGTGTTTCAGTACTTGGACTTTGGAGGGGACACATTCTAACCATGGCAAAAGAAAAAAGTAAAAATAAAAATCAGTCAGGAGATGGTCAATGCCTGCCGCTGGTACCCATGGTGCATCTCACACAGAGCAGGCATCACTAACCAATTGCTGCGGGCCTAGAACCTGCCAGAACCCTCTACCCCACAAATAGCCAGGAATGCTACTCGGTCAGTAAAGTGTCTGGCTGGGGCGGAGTTGGCTATGGGAAGAGAGAGGGGCCCAAGAGCCCTTGGGGTTCCGCCTCATATAAAACAGGTAAGTACCTATAAGTATCAGAGACCAGCCTGAGTGAGGAGCCTTCCTGGGAGACCCCAGTGTTCATGCTCAGCGTCTGCTGGAAGATACCAGTCATGGTTTGAATATGCTTGGCCCGGGGATTAGCACTATTTGGAGGTGTGGACTTGTTGGAGTGGGGTGTGTCACTGTGAGCAGGGATTTAAGACCTCATCCTAGCTGCCTGGAAGCCAGTCTTCTGCTAGCAGCCTTCAGATGAAGATGTAGAACTCTCAGCTCCTCCAGCACCATGCCTGCCTGGATGCTTCCACGCTCCTGCCTTAGCGATAACGGACTGAACCTCTGAACCTGTAAGCCAGTTGAAATTAAATCGTCCTTATAAGAGTTGTTTTGGTCATGGTGTCTGTTCATCGCAGTAAAACCCTAACTAAGACAATACCCAACCTAGATTCAGACCACCTCAGGGGACAGGGCCTCTGGTGGTTGCTGGCTAGAGGAAGGCATGCAGGGAGGATTGTTAGCCCCCACCCCCAGGCCTTCACACACTGGAGACATTGTTTCACTCGCCTAACCCTTTCTGGGAAGTAGTTAGTGTAAAAAGCAGCAGAAGCTGAGAACAGAAAGAGACCTTAGCAGCTGTAGCCCCCATGGAGTCAGCTAGGACCTCACCCAGAGGTGACCTTAAGGCACAGCCAGGTGGTCAGGTGCAGACTCTACAAGAAAGCAGAGCTAGGGTGGCCCTGAGAGACTGAGGAGAGGTCAGAGAACCCAGGCATTATCACACTGGCTATCCAGAACAGAGCAGGCCTCCGCCCTGCATCAGCTCCTCTGAAGCCTCCACAACCAGGCTCACAGTTGAAATGGTGCGGGGCCTTGTCGGTGCCTCTGCAATTAGGCTCTCTGTTTTTGCGGGAGCATTTCCACCCATCTGGAAGAACAGGCTAGGATAATGGGTAACCTTGGCCACCCTGTGACCTGGACCTACAAAGAGCTGGCAATGAGTACAAGAGAGGCGTTTACTCAGGAAGGCTACCTGGAAGAGGGGAGCCATGGCAACTGGATAGGTGACAAAAGTGGCAGAGTGCTGTGAGAGACACAGCCAGGACATCCACACAGACAAGGGGTGGCAAAGGGCTGTGAGAGACACAGTCAGGATATCCACACAGACACAGGGGTGGCAGAGGGCTGTGGACAGGGAGATACAGTCAGGACATCTGCACAGACACAGGGGGTGGCAGAGGGCTGTGAGGGACACAGCCAGGACATCCATACAGGCACAGGGGTGGGAACTTTCAGTGGACACCCGGCAGCCAGGTGCCCTGCTGACTCCATCCCCGACTCCATGGTCCCATACATCAGGCCTACATCATGTCACCCATTCCCAGGAGTGGAAACCACTTCTAATAGGTGGTCCAGCTGCCAGAGAAGCAAGACAGAGGCCCAAGCTGGACACCAGCAATGAAAACAATTCCTGCTGACCGGGGTGGGGTGCTGTGAGCACCTCCAGGAACTGAGCTGGAACCCTCAGACCAGGGAGGATTCAGGACCTCCCTGCTGCGGCCGCTGACCCCCATATAGATCCCCAGAGCCTGTGGCTCCCTTTTCCTCACCTGAGCCCAGGGACAGGGGAGAGAATAACTCACCTAAAAGAGTTCTTTCCCTGTGTTGTGTTTTTTATTTAATTTTCCAACGAACACACTCTTTTATCATCCAAAACCGTGAAAGTAAATTAAGAAGAAATGGGTTTCTTTCAATTAGGCTCAGCGCTGCTTTGAGTAACTGCCTATAATTCTATTTAATGAAAAAATAAAATCATTATTCCACAGCTCCCCCTGCCCTGTCACAAGCCCACAGACGGGCTCCATTAGCGAGCACCGTAGATTTATTTAATTAGAAAAATATTTTGTTTTCTCTGATTTCTTTAGGAAAAGGGGGGGGGGGGCAAAAAAACTAAAAAAAAAAAAAAAAAAAAAAAAAAAAAAAAACCTTCAGGCACAAAATTAATCAAATCTGTTACCTGGTAGTTAATGGCTGCTATGCACAGGCATCTCTCAATCTGCCTTGGATTCCCACCCGAATTTGGATTGCACTCCAACCACGGGCTGACCTACACCTCCCTGCCTGTTTGGCAAACTCTGATGCCAAGGCCCTTGCTGCCAGAGTGGGAGACCCCAGGCAGGGACCCAGGGAGAGCAGCCAGAGTCTCCCGTTGCCACAAAACATTGGTCCTTTTGTGCTCTACATGCAGAACCAGAGCTGTGGTCAAGACTGTGCCAGTTGTGGTCAGTCCTGTACTAGCTATGGTCAAGCCTGTGCCAGTTGTGGCCAGACCTGTGTTAACTATGGTCAGGCCTGTGCTAGCTGTGGTCAGGTCTGTGCTAGCTATGGTCAGGCCTGTGCTAGCTATGGTCAGGCCTGTGCTAGCTATGATCAGGCCTGTGCTAGCTATGTGGAGCCTTTGCAATGGCAATAGCCCCCAATCCTAAAGTGACACCCTCTCCCAAGCTGGCAACCCTTATGTGACCCCAGGGACCTGCGCCAAAGAGCCAGAGGGGCCAAGAAGTATGTGGGAGAGATGAACAGCTGTGATGAAGGCCTTGTGCCCTCCCCGGGACACCAGTACGAGGGGAAGAGACCAGAATCAGATGCACTGCCTAATGCCTTTCAGGATAACCATAGTGACCTTGATGTGCCAAACTGCCCTGCAGGAACATGGCCACCTGACCCTGGGCTCCTGATGGGGTCTCTGAGGACAATAACTAGGGTGCACCTGTGGGCTTTGCCTCCCTGAAATCTTTCAGGGATTCCGAACGCTGGCATTGAACTCTCACAGAGCCACCACACAGCACCCAAGGGATGGCCTGTCCTCAGCCGAGATGCCTCGTCACACACAGGCATGACCCTGTTGGGGTCCCTCATCACACTGAAGGATAGGGAGAGCAGGACACAGCCATATCCAGGCCTGGAGGACTGGAGGAGGTCTGAGTCAGACTGTGAGCATCAGTTCCATAGGGAGGATTTCACTCAGGGCAGCCCCTGGAGGTGCTCAGGAAATGGTTGGTGAATGAGGCCTGAGGGACTGGTAAAGCTATAGCATCCTTGACTCTATAGCACCCTTGTTCTTTCCTCCACCTTTTCCCCTTCCTTCCCTCTCTCCTTCCTCCCTCCCTCCCTCCCTTTCCTCTTTTCTCCTTCCTTCCTCTCCCCTTCCCTTCCCCAGCCCCTGCAGGAACTTCAGAACCAACTCCTGAGGGAGGACTCCTGAGGGAGGACTCCTGAGAGTCACTGTGGGGTTTCCTGGCAGAGAAGGAACATCTGTGAGCCAGTTCCCTGCAGATGGAGCTGCTGTGTATGATACAGCTGCACACTGAAATCAGAATCAGGTCAGCAAGGACTCGTTTGCTACCATATGTATGTCCCGATTGCTTCTCGGGGAGCAATGGGATAGCATGGCCTGCTGTCTGTCTGAGGTCTCCTGGGGCCCAGCACACTTGTCTCTTCTAGTGGCCAAGATGCAGAGTGCTGGGAGTTCCCCCGATGCCCCTTCCTCCCCAAGCCAGGACCTTCACTGGGAACAGATCCACAACCTTCCAGCTGATCTCAGTCACCAGAAGCCACCCTAAAAACGGGAAAGAAAATTTAACATACAATATAACTTGATCACATTCCTTCTGCTCTCTCACCTCCTCTAGACCTCCCCCACTCCCTATCCACCCAAACTCATCCTCAGTCTCTCTGTGTCTGTCTCTCTGTCTCTCTGGGTTTATATCTCTGTCTCTCTCAAAAACTAAATAGAACAAAAAAAAATCAAAACAAACAAATAAAAACAACAACACACATATGTACATGCAAAGAAAAAAATGGAGTTTGTTTTGTGTTGGCCCAGACCATAGGGCCTGCCCAGGAGTGTGGTTGATATCCACATTGAGTTTCCTTTCCCAGTGGCTACCAATTGCAAATAGCTTCTTGGCTAGGGGTAGCTATTACTTTGTGCTATTTCTCATCTGGTCTGAACTTTGTACAGATCTTGTGCACACTGTCACGGTCTCTGTGAAGATAGACTCCTCGGTGTTAAACGTCTCCTTGGCTCTGACAGTCCGAAGAGACCCTGAGTCCACAGGACCATCTTATGCTGTCACGTACAAACCGGTTACATCTTGCTGAGTTGTTGGCCAAAGGAGTCCCATGGCCCCTCCAAAGCATCACAGGCTATTGACAAAGTTATTGATTACCCTCCACAACCTTGGGTAAGGCTCTATTGCTGAAGATACCACTCACTTATACCATTGAACATGGAGAGAGAGAGCCAGTACCTAAACAGATGCTTCACCCTACTGACTGGGATTCATGGTGCTGTAAGATATTCTGTAGATATTGCTGTATGATTTCCTACCAGAGTGGGAAATTAGCCATCAACATCACCCAGGTACGTACCCTGAGACCCACAACACCAACCTGCCTGTATATTATACCCAGCAAACGTAGCACAAATATTAAGGGAGTAATAAACCCTTTCTGATCAGATTTCAGGCCCACTCCGTGAACTGGAACCCATACCTGACACTGTCACAGTGACAAGAAGTCACCTTCAACAACTGTTTCCCTGGTCAGCCCTACCACAGGAGCTCAGTCAGAGTCATTACAGTTTTCTCTCCCAGGCAGGATTCCTGGGCCTGCCATCCAGCCACCCTGACACATTGGATGGAACTCCTGATGGCTCTGACATGTTGGGTGGGGCTCATGATAGCTCCAGGTGAGACTAGACCCAGAGGCAGCCATCTGGACAACACATCAGGCTCAGCCCTGTTGACAATGATGATATGACATGGGGTGCTGGTACTCTGGGGACACGCCAGTCTTTAAGTTGGGAAAACATGAGGTAGCTCAGAGCCAGGCAGTTTCCCACCAGTGCCGAGCCTTGCTCAGTGCTGGAGATGAGTATCACGAACTTCTCTACTGCAGATCCAGTCTCTCCTCATTATCCAACACTTCAGCCAAGGCTTTTGTCTAGATGGGGACTAACTGGGGCCAGAGATGAGCCCAAACTGGCCCATCTCACCCACCATCTCTCTATTTTATGGTTTTCTGGCAGGAACTCAAGAGATAAAACAGCTAAGCCTCGATCTTTACCCTTTCCCATAGTTCCTCAAGGAAAAAGAACCTGGTTCTTCGATCCCATGTGGGTGTCCACACAGCCAGTCTGCACTGCCTATGTCCAATATCAAGGGCTCTGGGCTCACTGGGATCAGAAGTCGATTCCACAGGATGGAGACAGGGGTAGGGCAGGCTTACAACACAAGCTGGGTAAAGAGGCAAGCACAGGCTTCTATGGTGGCCACCGGCTTAGGGAACCTCATGGCACAAGAATAGGTTCCATGAGGAGGGAGGGAGCTCTTGCCCAGTCTGTTCCCAGAGAGTGAGATCGTCACCCTGGACACAGCCCGGTCCAGTGAGCATCTACACTGGCCTCTGAGCCCCTGCTGTAATCCACAAGCAACTCAAAAAGGTGGCAGCTAAGATGGTAACAGCCCCAGGCTATGTCAGCTCCTCTCCACAGAATAGTCGGCTTTTAATAAAACTCACAATTCATAAGCTGCTTGTCGACACAGACAAGACTATGTACTTTACAGGGACCACAAGAAGCCAATAGAGGAAAACTTGCCCCAGACCATGAGAATCCCATGGGGTCCTGAGCAAAATTCCATGGCTCTTAGCCCTTTAAAGCAGGAAACTCTGGAAGGGATCTTTCCACGGATCACCTACGCAAAAGCCCCATAGCCAGCAGACCCTTCAGAGCCTATAGAGAAACCCTGTTTGCATCAAGATCTCCCACAGAAAGTATGTTGATCCTGACCCACCCACCCCAGCACCTCAGAATATGACTACATTCAGAGATGGAGTCTTGAAAGAGTTCACTGAAGAAAAATAAGGTCATTGGACAGCCCTAATTCAAGTGACCGGTGTCCTCTGAGAAAAGAGAGGGCAACGCATACACACCGTGGAAGGCTGTGTGACGACACAGGGTGAAGACTCCACCACAAGGCAGGACAGGCCTTGGGAGGAACCAGCAGGCTAACACCTTGATCTTGAACCTCACCCCGGAGTGTGAGGTTCACAGCCCTGTCTGCTCCCGTTTCCCCATACCAACATGGTGGACACTTATGTCCTATGTCTGCTGGAGCCTGCTGAGAACAGAGGACGCTCTGAGCAGAGCCTACCCTGTATGAGCAGACGCCTGACTCTGGCTTCACCACCAGCCATTCCCTCTGTGTGAACCTGAGCCTCCGCCAGACATGGCTTCCTCGGGACTCGGCAGTTCCTCCTTCAGTGAAGAATCTTATGACTCTGTATCTTATGGCTGACTGGGACTCCAGGTTCCTCTCTGGCATCCAGCCTTTCCTCCAACACACACATCTGGCCCTGGGTGGCATGCTAGGTCCAGACCAGCAGAACTCAGCCCTATAATGCCTAATCTAAAGCAGATAACAACACAGGTAATATACCTCTCCCCAAGGAGGCCCTAACCTGGCCCTGGCCCTGGCCCTGGCCCTGGGGATCTTCAGACAGGGACTGAACTGCCAGGGTTGATGGGAGGTAATGGGATAGCAGCTGTGTTCTTGCTCCCAGAACCTGAGGTAGTATCCTCACCCCAGACACTATTTCTCTCCCCTGCTCCCTGAAATGCTCAGAATAACTCTCAGGATATGTCGGAGCATCTAACATAAGATGTAGAAAACCACTGACTGTAGTCACATGCAGAAGGTTGTACCAGGCAGCCCCATACAAACGCTGGCCCACCAAGTGCCCCCAATGCATTTGCTACAACCTTGGCTTGCATTCTATTGCTGTGATAAACACCATAACCAAAAGCAACTTGGGACAAAGAGGTTTATTTTATCTTACAGGTTATAGTTCTTCAAAGAGAAAAGCTAAGCCAGGAACCTAGAGGCGGAACCATGGAGGGACAGTGCTGACTACTTACTTTCTGGCTTCTGCTCAGTTAGCTTTCTTATACAGGCCAGGACTACCAGCCTAGGGATAGAACTGCCCACAATGGGCCCTCCTACATTAATTAGCAATCAAGACAAAAGACGCCCTACAGACAGGTCTATAAGCCAATCTGAGCTTCCTCAATTGAAGTTTTCTCTTCCCTGTGACACTTTGGGTCAACTCGGCAATAAAACTATCCAGTATGTCTACATTAAGATTTCCCACCAAGACAAAAAGAAGAAAAGACAAAAAAAAAAAAACAAAAAAAAAACATGGAAGTTTTGAAGAAGGGAACCCAATCTCCACACCACAGACAGTCTGTAAGTGTAAGCTCCCACAGGCCCCCTGTCTGCTCTGAAATGTCCTGATCGGCTTTGCCTGTGTGTGGTCAGTGAGATAATGCTGCCCATAACACCCATGTCTAGATCCCAGAACAGAGAACATGTGGCCAGCTTGCTAGTTCGTGGGACTCCCCAGAGAGGTGGAAGCCATAGGCTTCAAGACAAGGAGCAAATGTGAAGAGACGGCCATATACGCTCCAGCTGGCATACTGGAGACCGGGAAAGCCTCGGGTGTCACTCCAATCTGAAACCCAGCTGACTCAGGACTTGAGAAGGGCCCCTTTTTGAGCTTATATCTGAAGGCACAGTGGATGCCACAACATTTGGGGTAGTAACCCCTTTAGTTCTTTTGAGACCATCAACTGACTATTAGTGACCCACCACACTGTAGGCAGCCAGTCCCCAGACTGGAAGGTTTATTTCATGTCTCAGACACACTTGAAGGACCTTCCTACAAATGTCTGGCACTCTGGCCAAACACAAAGTTAACAGTGCAGATGGGACTAAACAAACAGCCTTGGCATGGGAAATGTCCTGGATTATCTGGATGAGGGCAGAGCCATCACAAGAGCCTACCAGAGGGCTGGAGAGATGGCTCAGTGGTTAAGAGCACTGGCTGCTCTTCCAGGGGTCCTGAGTTCAATTCCCAGCAACCATGTGGTGACTCACAACTATCTGAAATGGGATCTGGTGCCTTCTTCTGGTGTGTCTAAAGAGAGCGACAGTGTATTCACATGCATTAAATAAATAAATAAATGTTTTTTTAAAAAAAAACAAACAAACAAGAGCTTACCAGAGGGAGGCAGGGGGGGTCCGAATTGACAAGCTGGGTCTGATAGTCAGGCCTGTTATCCTAGCACTCAGGAGGCTGAGACAGGAGGATCACTAGTTCCAGGCCAGCCTACACTACACAGTGAGACCCTGTCTCTAAAAACAGTAAATGTGGAGCTAGAAAGATGACTTGGTGGGTAAAAAGCATTTGCTCTTGCAGAGAACCTGGGTTCAAGTCCCAGCTCCCACATGAGGGCTCACAGCCACATTTGTAACTCCAGTTCGAAGAGACCTGACACCTTCTTCTGACCTCTTCAGGCACCAGGGTCACATGTGATGTTCAGACCCACACAGATAAAATACCCATCATGCACGTAAAATAAAAATTAACAAATAAGCAGAGAGAGAGAGAAGAAGAAGAAGAGGAGGAAGAGGAGGAAGAGGAGGAGGAGGAGGAGGAGGGGGAAGAGGAGGAGAAAGAAAAGGAGGAGAAAGAAGAGAGGAAAGGAGAGGAGGGGAGGAGACGAGACAAGACGAGATGAGAGAGACAAAGAAGGCCCTGTGAAGATGGAGCAGGAATCGAATACTAGAAGACACTGGTCAGACTGCTGGGATAGAAGATGTGGGTGACCTCTGAACCTGGAAGGGGCAAAAAAATATATGGTTTCTCTGCTATAATCCTCAAGAGGGGGTGTGTCCTGCCCACACCTCCATTTCAGGACCCTGATCTCCAGAATGTGAGATAAAAAATCAGTTCTGTTTTCAAGCAGCATTGACTGGCGTTCATCTCACCTGCTTAGCTCTTCCTCCAGGCCTGAGGCTTGTATTTGTTTGTTGGTTGGTTGTATTTTTTTTTCTGAGTCCAAGTACTATAAACAGAGCTGAGTGGCTCTGTTCATGCCCAGAGCCTAGGGGTATCTGTATTATGTCCTTTTCTTGGATTCCCAACAGCAAAGCCACCAGGTCTAAACACTACCACCGGATTAGCCTTAGTGACTGCCACGCTGTCCCAGCCTTGTCCTGGCAGTGGAGAGGAAGGTGGGCTGGTTATTCTGCACAGATCAGGTGTGCTTGACAGCTTAGAAACATCTTGACTGTTTGTTTCAGCCTTGGCCTGGACGCCTGGAGAGGGCTGTCTTGCTTTCCCTAGGGCCACAGGACAACCCTTGCTCTGAGCTGCCCTTCAGGCAATCTGCAAACAGCTCCTCGGTGCCCATCACCTTTCTCTCAGGAAGGATACTAAACTTTTGACTGATGGGGACTCAGACTCCTCAAGGAACCATCTAGAAACTTGACCTCCAGCTTCAAACATCAGTCAGATTCACATTCACAGGGCTCTTCTGCCCTGGAGGTCAGGCAGGCACCACCTTCTCATGACAGATGGTCTCCCATGCTTTTGGTCCGGTCTGAGTGCCCCAGCCAGAAGTAGAGGTATCCACAGTCAGGTCATGGGGGTCATGATGGGGGAGACCAGCACCCTATATCCAAGCATGTTTCCAGCATGTTCTTCTGCCTGTATAGGGACATTAAGGCGTGGAGGGGGGCGGTTTCTACCGGAACACAATGACCTTGGAACTCTATTCTGATGGTGGCAAAGGTCAAGAGCGGCTGCAGGACAGAAGTGGTCAACCTGGTCTGCAGAGCACCCTCTGAGTAGCAGACTAAGCATCCCCAAGTGGGCCTTCTCCCCACCTACCTATCTTGCCTCCCTCTGCCCCAGACCAAGCCCCATACAACCATCTGTGGGCACTTACAGAGCAGGTCTGGACCAGAGGAATCACAGAGCCATCACATCCTTTTGACCCTGTCTGTGGTGATCCTGTGAGTCCAAGCCCAGGATCACTTGGGTCTAAGAAGCTGGTTTTGTGGTGTGGGAATCCCTCCCCTCTCTGCTGCTGTCTTTGGGATGGAGAGAGCTCACTTAGAGTGCAAAGGGCAGCCCAGGATATGGAGTGTGGCTGCCCTCTGCTGGTAACTTTGAGTAATGACCACAAAGGACTCCAGTCAGGAAGGCAAATCCCTCCAAGTGACCACATTCTGAGTAGGACACAAGGTGCCACTTTCCCACAGTCTCAAGGCATGTATAAGGATTTATTATGTCTGAAAGTAGACAGGTGCAGGCAAGAGACCACCATCTACATGGAGGCTACTTCACACCAAGTGCTACATGGGTTCACACTTCCTCTCCCCAATGCCAACCATCACCCCCCAGACAGAAAGGGCCATGGGGTAGAAAGGTTGATATTTCTATCTAGCCTAGATAGAAAAACTGAGAAAAGAGACCTCAAAGCACTGTTGCTGACCCACCCCATCTAGAGCGCCCATAAGGTGCTGTCTGAGGCATCCCTCAGTCAGGGAACCTCAAGGAGAGACAGAAGACAAATCCCAGGGAGAGTGGAGTAAGTAAGTAGAGATTGAACACTGCCCTTTACCCCAGTGGGTCAAGAACAGGTAGGTGTGTGACCTGGACACAGGTACTCCAGGGCAGTGAAATCAGCTTCAGAGAACTCCCCTTAGGTAAGATGCTGGTCCCACCTGCTCCCTGGAACCTGAACCCTCCCACTCTGACCCCCTGAACTTGCTCACCTCTGTCCCCTGCCCTGAGGCACAATCAAACATTCACTGACAAGGCCCCTGTGCTCTGCTCAGAGTCTGGATCCCCCAATTCCCAGAAGCTCTCAAACCTGTCTCTACCCCATCAGATCTCTAGAAACCATAGGAGGCCTGGAAGCCCAACCAGGTCCTCTGGAGCTCTGAGCCCCACAGGGTTAGAACACGGTCTCACTACCCTCCAGACAGAGCCTACAGCTCAGAAAATCTCAGATTCTGCCATCAGTCTAGCTAGGGACAGAAGCCAGCTTACAGGGAATTACCCACTACCAGCTCTCCCAATACTTTAGTGCTTGGGGTCCATGAGGTCCTGCCTGGCTCCTTCCTCCTCGGTCCCGTGGTGCCATGCCACCACTAACTGGTTCCTGTGAAGTGAGACAACCAGTCCTCTCTAACCCTGAGCAACACTGGAACTCCCTGCTGCTCCCCACCCCCCTTTTGGTTTGTTTCTTAGGGGAGGGGACACACAAGTGTCCACAGAGGCCAGAAGAGGCATCAGATCCCTGGAGTTGGAGTTAACAGACAGTAGTAAGGCACCTATGAGTCTTTGAGCCTTTGTGCTGAGGGGCTGAGCCATCTCTGCCACACTCTGTTCTTTTATTAATTTCTCTTTTAATTTCTTTCTTTTCTTTTCCTTGTTTTTGTTTTTGTTTTTCCAGACAGGTGTTCTCTGTGTAGCCCTGGTTGTCCTGGAACTCACTCTGTAGACCAAGCTGTTCTCAAACTCAGAGACTGTCCTGCCTCTGCCTCCCCAGTGCTGGGATTAAAGGTGAGCGCCATCACTGTCGACTGTGTACCATCATCTGACTCTTTTACTAATTTCAGAGTTGCCGTCATTATTTTTTTTCGGGAGTGGGGCCAGGGATCTCCTTTAAATGCTTCAGATATTTATAAATACAATGTATTCCTTCTCTATGACTTCTGTTACCTCAATAAACAAATCTTTCCAAACACTGACGGCCTCAAAGGACCAAGAAAATCTTCAAGTTCCCTTAAAATGGCACCACTTTTCACAGCCCTAGGGAAGCCGCCCTATGCTGCTCCAACTAGAAATGTAACTATTCTTTAGCTATTACATTAGTAAATGACTAAACAACAATCACGGGCTGATCTCCTGGACAGCGTGGCAGCCAGCACCTCTTCAGCATCCTGGATATTCGCAATGCCAAATACAGAGATTATATCTGAACAGCCAAACTGGAACCAACAGCTCTGCCTCAGTGTGCCAATTATGGGCTCCATTCCCATTCTCCAAGGGGACAGGGACAGTTACTCCCCAGGGTAATGGGCTGTGGATCCACGTGACCTTTCTCATGATCTGAGGCTTTTTATAACCACAAGACTCTCAAGCCATAAAAAGACCTCTGAGTCCAAGCTGAGAGGGAATATCACCCTCAGTGCGGAGGCTGGCCTTGTTTCCTGGCTTCAAACTGAGCTGAGTAAAGACAAGAGGACTCAACAGAGCCCAGAAAGGCTCAGATATCCAGCCATCAGGGAATGCCATGCAGAAAAAAAAAAAAAAAAACACAACTGGTGTCTTCAGTTACTAAGGTCTTGTGATGGCAGCGAAAGCTAGCAGAGGCTTCTTCTGACACTGCACAGGCGATTAGAAGCTCAAAGGTCTGCTCTTTCTGGTTTTAGATACTTGCCCTGGGTAGTAGGCTGGAACTGACCTGGAAACCCCTCCAGAAGGCCAGGGTCACTGACCAGAGTGAACAGCTTTGAGGACAAGCTGGATCTAAGATCCCTGGCCCCAGAGCCCAGCCACCTGCTCATCACTAAGAACTCCGTTGTGTCCCCTACAGCATGCACAGGCCAAGTGAAAGGGAACAGGCAGGAGCCAGCTCAGACCTAGTTCCTGAGGAAGTCATGACCCTCTGGAGGTAGTGCTCAGAGGACAAGGGTCACCCTGCCCTGTAGACCAGATGAACTTTTCCTAGGGCTGAGCAAAGGTAGCCACAAGCTAAAAGCTCCAGTGGGCAGATCTGCTGACCCTCCCTGGATCTGGATTTACAGCCACACCCCACATAAGCAGCAATTCGCTGAGAAGCCAGGGGCAGATCCCAGGCCTGTCATTCACACCCTCCCACACCTGTGGTTCATCTCGAGCTATGCATCCAGACGCCCATCCATCCTGGTCATTGTCCTTACCACAAGAAAGCTGCCAGGCTGAACAGGGAGTAAGGACGTCACAGGGAGATCAAAGGCAGGGGCCTTAAATAGGGGCTTGGGGAACAGAGGCAACAGCAGGCCCACAAAGGTCAGAAGGAAGTTCAGCTGAGCATGATGGACAATTTCTGCTGCACAGATACATGTCCCCACCTTGAGGGGCCTACCAACCTTCCCATACCAGGGAGGAGTAAGGGAGGATTGGCTAACCACCAACGGAGGCACAGCAAGGACAAGGCTGCAGACAAGGCTTCAGGTTGCCTGAAAGGTCAGGGACAGTACTGAGTGGCCTCCTTAAGAAGGCCAAGGCTAGGGCTGGAGAGATGGCTCAGTGGTTAAGAGCACTGACTGCTCTTCCAGAGGTTCTGAGTTCAATTCCTAGCAACCACATGGTGACTCACAAACATCTGTAATGGGCCCTCTTTTGGTGTGTCTGAAGAAAGCAATGGTATATATATCTATATACAGTGTGTGTGTGTGGTGTGTGTGTGTGTGTGTGTGTGTAGTATACTCACATACATAAATCTTTTAAAAGGGGGGAGAGGAAAAAGAGTCAGATGTTGCAGGAGTTTAGTGCTGAGCCAGAGCAAGAAAGAAGGAGGTGTAGGCTGAACCCCCACCACATAGGTCATCTGTTACCCTTCGTGGGTTCTATACATGTCTCCATGACAGCCTGGAGCATCAACACCAGACTCCTTAGAGAGTTATCACTCACCTATATAGATTCAAGGTCCCAGATACACAGACTTACTGATATGGGAATCCTGATGAGGCCTAAGACGCAAGCAGCAAGTACTACCCTGGACTTCCAACCAATCTTGCTACATGAGACTTCCCAGGCAAGAGATGCAGGCTACTTAAAGCACAGAGTGAGTGGTTTTGTTCCTGAAGGTCCCCTTTCTCCTCTGGCTGTGTGTCCTCACCTTTGACAAGGGGTGGTTTCCCCCACCTGTATCCCATGGGATCTACATCAGCTGAAGCTCACCCAAAGCCTGTATGTCCTCTAGTTCTGACTCCCTACCACAAGCAATCACAGCTGTATATGGACGGCAGCTTGTCTAAGATGAGTGAGTCTGCATGACTATCCCTGGGTCTCAACAAAACACAGATTGCAGCTCCCAAGCAAAGTAAAGCTATGAGGTTAAAGTGGGCTAAGCCATGAGCATGGGTTTCCGCTGGCTCCATTACTGAGAAGGACTTGGTCATGCACCATAGGTAAGAGAACTAAGCAGTCAGCTCACAGTTTCCTAGGGATCGTCCACTGCACTGCACTTCCGGTCCCATTTGGAAACACTGTCAATGTCTTCGGACACACATCAGATCCCTTTACAGATGGTTGTGAGCCACCACGTGGTTGCTGGGAATTGAACTCAGGACCTCTGGAAGAGCAGTCAGTGCTCTTAACCACTGAGCCATCTCTCCAGCCCCCTCCACTGCCATTCAGATGGTACCTGCTATGTTACGCCCAGCCCGCCTACACTGAGGCATTAGCAGAGCTCTGCACCAGCACCTCCTACCCTGACCACAGCGAGGAGCCACACCATGGCCCAGGAGCCCCGCTACAATGTGCCCCTTGACCTTCCTGGGTCCTCTGACCCCCATGCTCACCTCCCAGAGCCTCTATGACGTAATCTTTTGTCTTATGGCCCGACAGTCTTGCAGACCCAGGACCAAAGCACACTCTCAACCTCACATCCCATCCTCTGTGCTCACTACTGCAGGGGCCCCAGAGTTCTCCAGCCATTTGAGACTGCCCTCTTGCTTCTCCAGCGGGAACCTGTTCTCGCAGGGCCTAAACATCCTTATGACTCGTGAGCTGTGTCGGCCCTGATTAGCAGCCCGAAAAAATGAGGGACAGACAACCAGCTTGAGAGGTTCCCACTCTGTCAGACATCCCAAACGTATAACTGCAGCAAGGGGTCAGTGAAGTGGCTTCTGTCCAGAGATCTTGGGGAGCCTCTTCACTCTCCACTCAATTCTTGGTGGTTCTTCTCTTGGCTGTAGGATGTTGATTTCCTCCTAGGAAATCAGAAGGCTGATTATCATCCCCAATGCAGCTCGGCCCCTACAACCCCTTAGGTTCCAAATAGCTTGTAGAGAAGTACATAGAAGTCCTGAGCTCCCAAATCTCTGTTTTTCTGCATGCTTCCAAAGCAGGTAGCCAACACAGAGCCAGCCACAGCCCTTCCTAACAAGACCACTGTGACCAGCTGCCCGAAGCTTACCTCCATCTCATCATCTGCATCTCATCCAAGTTTTAGCAAAATCCTGCTAGTCAGGGTAAAGAGGGCCCTTCCCTGTGAGGCCCAGTCAGTCACCTCTGCTGTCACGAGCGAGAACCCTATCAACCCGGGACAGCTCCTCTAGGGACCATCCCATCTTCCACCAAGAACCCAAGTTGTCCTTGGAACAGGCTGGAGCCTCCCTCCCTCAGCTATGGCACCAGCATCCAGTAAGGGCTCCCTTGCTGTTTTGACAGGATGAGATCATCTCCTTACTAGTTGCCCTCTGCCCTTGTCCTCTCTGCCTGATCTGGACACTTCCGGTCCACACTGAGCCTACAGCCAACCTACTCCCTGACGGCCAGACTACCAAGGCCATGGCAGGGAGGGCACCCTGCAAACCCCAGCATGCACACACCAGCAGGGGGTGCAGCTCTGCCCGGCATCATTAATCTCATGCTGACTCTTGTGTCAAAGTGCACGTGATTTCTTGTAAAAATGATCCGGCTGCTAATTAGGCTGTTTATAACTTGTTTCCCTGGTCGCTGATGATAATTAACATGCAAATGAGCTTGGGGAGGGGAGGCTCTGAGCCCCCCGTTCATTACCACGTTAATTACTGTTTGCATAGTAAGTATCTCAGACACAAATGGCAGCAGTTAGCAAAATGGCCAAGATGATCATTATACCCACGGCATTTTGAAAAGTCATTTCACTCTGTTATTTTTCTGTGTGATTAATGGTTCCTGGTGGCCTGGTTGATAAACTTCGTTAGTTCTAGCCAATCTAGGCTGTGTACACAGACTGCAGAGCGACTCCCAGCACAGCGCCATCAATCTCTCCTTGTGTGCCCCCCCCCCCCGTTGGTGAGAGTTTCAGGGGTAAGAGGAAGCAAAGGAGAAAGTTGGGCAGTTCTTGGGTCCAGAGTACTTCTTGGTGTTAAAGGGACAGGTTCCAGAATGCGCTCTGCCAAGCAACAGCGGACAATGTTTCCTTACATAGGTGAGTTTGTGAGGAATCTGTGTATCTCAGGGCTGGACTTTAGGATCCCAGGATGTCCCCTGCACAGTGACACATGAAGATCTCAGATGGAACCTACACAGTCCTGTCTGTCCCTCCCTCCCTCCCTCCCTCCCTCCCTCCCTCCCTCCCTTCCTTCCTTCCTTCCTTCCTTCTCTTCCTTCCTTCCTTCTCCTCTCCCTCACTAGTCCCCTTGCTCTCTTCCATCCTAGCTGCCTGCCAGGCATCTGCGAGGTGATGGTAACCCAACCCTGACCTCCTCAATTGAGTGGTTGGAATCTTCAATTAGAACCCCAGGGAGGAAGCCAATAATACCTGAGTGAGCACAGGGCTGACAGTGACGGTGGCAGAGAGGACCAGGGAAATTATTTTATGTAAAAGGGAATGTCTAAGTGGGGTGACTGAGCCAGGTGGATATCAGAAGAAAACCTGAAGCAAGCCGGGCGGTGGTGGCGCACGCCTTTAATCCCAGCACTTGGGGGCAGAGGGAGGCAGATTCTGAGTTCGAGGCCAGCCTGGTCTACAGAGTGAGTTCCAGGACAGCCCGGGCTACACAGAGAAACCCTGTCTCGAAAAAACCAAAAAAAAAAAGAAAAAAAAGAAAACTTAAAAAAAAAAAAAAAGAAAGAAAACCTGAAGCAATGGTGCTGGAATAGGACCAGTTTAGGAGGAAGAGGATAGAGTTACCTGACCATTTGTGGTAGAGCCCTACAAGGACCGCTGTGAGTGGCCTGAGTAACTCAGGTGCTGAGATGGCTGAGAAGGGCAGAGTCAATCCCTAGGTTGGGATCTGAGTGGGCTTTGTGAGTTGTGCTTCAGACATGGCACAGATGGGCTGCAGGCACACAGATGCTGAGATGGATACCATTGAAACCATGTTACGCTTTGACGGTGATGAGGCAATGGGGGTGGAATAGAGAAGCTGTGTGAAAGGCCTGTCTGAGGAGATCCCTCACTCTAGCCTAGCTCCTATGACCAGATACCCAAGGCTCCAGGCAAGACATTTGTGAGCCAAGAGTCCCCTTTAGGGCCTGAGCCCACCACTTGACCTCATAACCCAGTTTCACTGGTAAGATGAGGTTCCAAGCAGCCGTGGGAGGGCATGGCTTCCCGCTCCATGAACATGACCCTGTCTACAGCTGAACTGTCTGCCAGAGGAGCCTGAAAGCCCCAGATGGACAGCCTCCACAAATGCTCAGACATAGCCCCTATAACACTTTCCCTATTCAGGAAAAGTGTTTTACCCACCTCCAGGGTATGATCTCCTATGATTGCAAGAGAGACAGAAGCAGCAGGTGGGCAGGTAGCTGGGGAAAAGGGTACACCCCAATCCTACTGTATTATTGATCTCAGGATGGAACAAGAGCCCCAGGGAACAAGAGGAGCTAGCTCCCTGGCAGGTGTGGATTGGGCGTGTCTGCCAGCTGCAAGGCCTGCCAAGAGCTGAGCAGGGTCTAGGCTGATGAGGAAGGAGAGGAAAGGAGAGGAGAGGAGAGGAGTGGAGAGGAGGACGGTCATTTGCTTACAATTCCTGCTGGCTGTCGAAGAAGGCAGGTTGAAACTCCACCAGGTAACTCCCAGATTACCTCAGGTAAATCTTCTGAAGCCTGAAGGGTTCTCTATTGAGTGATGGGGGAGGGTACCCTGATGGGGGAGGGTATTCAAAGTCCTGATGGCTAGGGAGGCTTGGGTAGTTTACACAGCCTAGCAGAACACTCTGGATGCTTGACGGCCCTGGTGGGTATGGTCAGGAACAAGGCTCATAGAATTAGCCAGTGTTGTACCTGGTTCTTAAGGCAGCCGGGAGTGAAAAGCACCCGAGAACCCAAGGTTGCCCTTTGAGGGATCCTGGGTGCAGACTTGTTCTGACTCATGTTGGCTTAGACACAACGAGCCTCTGAGGTGAGCACCTATGGAGGAGCAGAAGGGGAGGGAGACAGGTGGACAAGGTGCACGGGCAAGCCCTTAGGGAGAATGTGTCAATGGCAGAGATGCTCAGACTCCTGTGGGGATGGATAGCAAAACTGACCAACTCACCTATGAGCTGTGCCAAGACTTCTACCCTGTATCCAACACCACTACCAGCTCTCAGAGTCAGGAGGTCTCAGATCCTCACCAGGAAGGGGGACATATTCCCAGCCCCTGGAGTTAAAACTAACCATTGGGGACACATCAGTATCTGATGAGCAAATTGCTGGAAAGAGTGGCCCTACCCACCGCATGGGTGACTTGAATGAATCCTAGGAAGATGCACCAGATCTTTCTTATATTTTTGGTGTGAGCCTAGCCTTTAACGCTGAGCCATCTCTCCAGCCCGCACCAGATCTTTCTAATCCAGCCCTCTTGGGAGAACACCGGGGGATCTGGGACGATCCCATGGGAACAGCCACTCCCAGTCCTCCTCTGGAGAGCTGAGAGAAGAGGTCCCTCTAGGTCCTGAGAGTACTGTCCTGAAACAGTAACTCACTGTTACCAGACCTGCACCCCACAAGGTTGGCCTCAGAGTTTTCCCAATGTCTGCCCTGTTCCCTGCTCATCTGAGAAGACCCTGGTCAGTAGCCCAGTGTTCTTCCCAATGAAGGGCATCCCAAGGCCCTGCTTAAACACTGTATACAGGAAGCCCTTGAAGCTGCAGTGACTCTGCCCCTCTTCCCCTGGGGCCAGGCACAGCCTCAGACACAAAGCTATCACCACAGAGGAGCGATCAGACGATCCGAATACCTCTTGTGCAACTTGTGTTTAAGGGTGTCACTATGGAGGAGGGCTGACTCCTGCTTAGACAGCCTGGATCCCAGCAAAGCAGGGTGTCTAGGGTAGCAGGTCCTAAGTAGAGCATAGTCACCACTAGCTAGATTTGAGTCAGTCACAGCAGAAATCCTTTAGACCAGGGAGACTAAAGCCGTGTGATCCAGATTCTGGAACTCGGAAGCCACAGGCCTTGGACTCCCTACCCATCTCCAGCAGCCAGTGTTTGTCTACCACGGTATCAGAAGTGAAAACACAATATAGAAGATACAGCATGGACAGGTGGGTTCCAGCACCCAGGCATGTCGCTTCCAAATGAGAGTTGCAGGCACAACCCAATCCAGACTAGAAGATGGGCCATCTGGCCAGTGCCTGCAAGCCCTCAGGCTCCATACACCAACGCAGGGCACAGGGGACAGATCAGGGCTAATGTGATTGTCACAGTCAGTGCCCCTCTGTGCCCCGGGCCCTTCCAACAGCCCCACAGGACAGCCCACTCCATTACAGAGCTCGCCTAATTAGGGTAATTAAAATGAAAGTAATCAAAGTAACATAATAGGAAATTTCTTAATAAGCCCTCACCACTGCCGACTACAAGAGTTTTGTGCCTTTGTGAATATCAAGGAGCTGAAGAGAAGGTGGGAGAAAGTGGGCTGTACAGGGAAGCGGGGCTTGCTGGCTGTACCCACCTTGCACTCTCAGACCCAGGCTCTCTGTATCACAGCTCCTTCCACAGAGGACTGTGTGCAGACCGTATCCTGGGAAGCTACCCCCCCCCCAGCAGCCTTGTCTCCAGTCCCCAGAGCCCCCAGAGGAACCAGTGCTGACCCATACCCGGACACTTTGGTGAGGCGAGTTGGGAGGGGCTGCCCAAAGCAGACCCCTCTGCAGTCATACGAATTTGTTTACCCAGCATGCCCCGTAGGGCAGCTGACCGAGCCTGAACTGATTCTCAGGGCCCAGTCCCTAATTCCTCTTTCTAAAACAGAACCCTATGCCCCCTCCTCAGTCTAGACCAGGTCATCCCCAACAAAGGGGTTCATCAGGGCTGCCAGAGCCAGGATAACCCCAGGAAACAACAGGCTGTGGGCACAGAACTAGATCCTAGCCTACTTTCCCAGTGGGGCCAAGGACTTGGGGCAAATAAGAAAGACCCTATGGTGGACAGAGACTTGCAGGGAGGGGAATGGGACCGGAAGTGGTATGGAATAAAGAAGCCATCAGCTCATCCAAGATTGAGTTCCCAGACACAGAGACAAAGCGTGAACGTGCGGGGCAGGGAATAACATAAGGCATGGGACAGTTCACCTGGAACCCAGGCACTGTACTCTCCTGAGCCTCCCTCCTCTGAGACTTAGGTTTTCTCCTCCAAGGCTGCTCGGTGAAGTCCGGTGAAGCCTTACCTACTTTCGTCCTCCCCGAAGCTTGAGCAGGCCTGGCCACTAGAGGGCATAGCTGAGCAGCCAGGCAGCCTTGGGATGTTGACACTCTCCCTGGAAACTAGCCCCGCCCACTTCTGTGTCTACAGTGTTGGGCCAGTGTCTCCTGGGGCTGACCAGCAGCTGCACTCACCACCCCCGACCCTGGCCTAATAAGGAATTTGAGTCATCAAAGCCTCTCCATGCCCAGACCTGGCTGATTCAGCTTGTGAATGTGAGCAGGGTAGGCATATGTACATGTGTCTATCACGGAGGACTACTTGGGGCTAAAAGTAGTTCCTGGGGTAGAGGGCAGGGTTAGAAGACAGACTTGTTCTAGAGTCTTTTTCTGAGCTGGCCATAGGTTGTCTGGTAGTGCTCCCCCCATGGGTTGCTGGTTGTGCCCATCATGGTTGCTGGTAGTGCTCCCACCATGGTGCTGTGGTGCTCCACCATGGGTTGCTGGTTGTGCTCCATCATGGGTTGTCTGGTAGTGCTCCCCATGTGGGTGGTTAGTAGTGCCCACCAGAGGTTGTCTGGTAGTGCTCCCCATTATGGATTGTCTGGTAGTGCTCCCCATCACAGGTTGTCTGGGAGTGCTCTGCACCATGGGTTGTCTGGTAATGCTCCCCACTGTGGGTTGTCTGGTAGTGCTCCCTACCCTGCTCCAGACCTGGCAGGCACCTCTTGGCCCTAGCCCTCAGCCTGCATCACCCAAGAGTGAGCAGGTGGGTAGGGATGTGGTGCTGGGTTGGAGTCTGAGACACTTGTTTACCTTCCTGGAGGTAGATGGAGCCAGGTGTCCCAGAGTCTGCCCAGGCCCTGATCTCTTAAGTACTCAGTTTCTCTCCCTAACTGGAACACCAAAGCCCTCTTAGGCTGACCTGCGTAGGCAGGGTCCCATCCCCCTGAGGCTCAAGAGGTAAGAGTAACTTGAAACCCAACCTGACAGGCCCTAGCAGAGCCCATACCCAGTTTTGGAGACTGCCTGCCAGAGAGTGTCCACAAATATCTCTTTAGTGACCAGGTCTCAGGTTCCACACAGCGGGGTCTGCACAGATTCTGAGGACTCAGTGGCTGAAGCTGGGAGGCCAGGCTCGAGGGTGGCAGTAGGGCCGGTGACTATGACAACTCAGACACTAACTACAGTTGTCCCCCTCCAGGTACCCAGGAAGACCAAACATGAGCCAGTGGGGACTGAGACTGTGATGTCAGCTCAGGAGCTCGCGGCCTGCCTCTGCCAGGAGGGGGACAAGCACCTGGCCCTGGGGGAGCTACCCTTAGCCACAGCCTTCTACCTGGCCGCCTTCAGCTGCCATGCTCCTTCAGCTGTACGCCATGTACAGGCTCTCCTGGCTGAGAACCCAGGGGCACCTGTGGTGGCCACCCTGGAGGCCTGGTGTCGTGGGGACAGCCAGATTCCTGCTATCCACTGGGATGGCATGGTGGTGGTCTCCCTGACTGGGCCACTGGCCTCTGCTTTCCTCGGTGCCATTTGCCCGGATCACCCTGCCACTGTCCTGTACCTTTTGGCTGGTCTGCTGGCCCAAGGGCGTCACGTGGACGTGGTGCGGCGCTGTAACACGCTGTTGGATGCACACTCCCAACAAGCACTGGAGCTGCAGCTGACGCGTGCCTGGCCTGGGTCTTGTCTGTGGACCAAGCCAGAGAGGGCATAGCTGCCTATCTTCAGAACTTTGCCTCCAGCGCAGACCGGACAGTGGCCTTCATCCGTAGCCACCAGCAGCCCTACCTCCCCAGGCTGCTTAGCACCCTCCAGAACTACCTCTCAGGACACCTGAAGACTATAGGTAGTGCCAGCCAGCAAGAGACCAACTGCAGGGGACTTCTGGAGGCCCTGGACCCCAGAGGCAGCTGGATGGGTACCATGTCACCAGAAGCTCTGCTTCATAGAGGCAGGTTTGAGGACTGCCGGGCAGCATGCAGCCGGAACATTCAGCCTGACTCAACAGGGAACAGACCCGAAGGTAGGAGAGTGACTCATAAAGTCACATTCCCCAGGAGCCTTGGCGACAGTCACTCCAGCCACAGTTTAAACCCGCCTATGGTGGGACCGGAACTGGGTCTGGGCGGGGCTGGGGCGGGGCTGGGGCGGGGCTGGGGACACCACAGTGAAAAGACAGAGAACCCAAAAGAAGAGCAAACAAAATTCTTGCCTTACTAAATGCAAGGCACAAATCTGGTTGTCAGTCAGGGAAGGCTTCTCAGGAGAGGTGGCTTTTCAAAATCCACACATTTAAAAAAAAAAAAAAATGCCAATATCCTTGGGAAGAAACTTGAAATGTCCTTGCTACCAAATAGTCGGGGTGGCTGAAGGGGAGGAGGTGGCAGCAGGGGCCTAGAAGAGTCTGGATTTTAGTCTTAAAACCACAGGAGGGTTTTCAAACTGATGTAAGCATGCTTCGTCTGCTGTTGTGTATGGAGCCAGAGGGGGGCTAGACCTGCTGGGACCTAGAAGGCTAGGGGAGGCTGAGGGAAAGCTGAAGGAGATGAACAGGAAAACAGAGGCTGGAGGGATGCGAGCTGGAAAGGTGGGAGGCTAGGAAACAGAGAAGAGGCTGGGAAGTTGGAAGGATGATCCAGACCAGGGCTATCTATCAAGGGTCCTTGGACTCTTAGACAGGAGACCATGGTCCTCACCTGGGAGGATGCATTGCAGAGTGAGAGCCACTGAGTCATTTGTAGCAGGACTGTGGACACAGTTAATGAAGGACCAAGAATGATTTAAAGAGCTAGCCTTGAAGACTTGACTGCAGAGGGGTTGGCTGGGGCAGCAACCCTGTGCTACCTGCTTTCACTTACTAAAGCAAAACACCTAAGATAACCAAATTAGAAAAAGGTTTCTTTCCATCGGCCGGGTTTTGTGGATTTCAGTCTGTGGTCTGCTGTCCAGAGAGTCTCACAGGGCACCAAGGGGCGAGCACACAAAGCTCCTTTGTTGGGATATGGTAACAGGGACAAAGTGTCTGCTGAGTGGCAGGGTTCCTGGGGACCTGGACACAAGCAAGTTACAGGGAGGAATCAGCTGGAGAGAACCGGGAGGCTCCATGTCTTGGCTCTGATACATCTGGTAGGCAAAAGTGCATTACATCATGTAAGACAGCTGGGCAGAGTGGCGCACACCTTCAGTCCCAATGCTTGAGAGGCAGAGGTGCATATCTCAGAGTTTGAGGCTAGCCTGGTCTACAGAATGAGTGCCAGAACAGCCAGAGCTACATACAGAAGCCCTGTACCCCTCAAAAAATAATAAATAAATAAATAAATAAATAAATATTTTTTAAAGATACAAAAGTAGGGGTAGAGAGATGACTCATTGGTTAAGAGGTCCTGGGTTCAATTCCCAGCAACCACACGGTTGCTCATAATCATCTGTAATAGGATCTGATGCACTTCTGGTGTGTCTGAAGACAGCTATAGTGTACTCATATAAATACAATAAATAAATAAATATTTATTTTGAAAAGATATAAAAGTAGAGACAATGAGAAAATGTAATACATTTTATAAAATTAAAATTTTAAAGTTTTCTTCACACACCTATACAAGATGAAAGGACAATTCTTAGAGAAGAAAATGTTTTCAAAACATATAATGGCAGAAAAGACAACTGCATGCAAAGTATCTGTGGAATACCCACATATCAGCAAGGCAAATGAATAAAAGAATAGAGGAAAAAAAACTTTTCCCCAAAGAGAAAACACAGATAGCGAGCAAAACATGTGGGAAATTGTTGGCACCATAATAACAGGATGGAGGCAAATTAACACAACGGGAAAGTATTTTCTTTGGACACAGCCAATTGGAAAGAAAAGTAATGAACCCAGAAAAAAAAAATGAAAGTTACAACTGTGGGGTAGCACCTTAGAAGACCCAGGCTGTCAAAACTGCTAAAGCTAACAGCAGATCTGGTCCTGGGAAATCCCACAGGCAACAGCCTCCTAATTTGGACAAAATACCAAAAGCAAGTACCTGACAGTGTCAGATGGTCACTGCCTGGACACATAAAACTGGGGCTACATGAGGTAAGACCGCAGCTTGGGAGATTTTTCCTCTGTTCTGGATTAAACACAGGTAGGAGAGACGTCTAAAACATCAGGTGGCAGCTTCAGGAACTAAAAAGAGAATTTGCTTCCGAAGACAGAGAGAATTTGGAGTTTGAGTCTAGACAACACAACTGGTTAAAGTTCGGCCCTCATCTGAAGCACATAACTAATTCCAGAGTCTTTACGAAGGAAGCATCGTTCAAATGTCTGTGGTACAGTTTAAGAAGTTCTAGCTAGGATATATAACTCAGTGGTTAAGTGTTTGCCTAACGTACACAGAGCTGGGTTTGATATCCAGCCCCGCCACCCCCAAAAATGGAAATTAACTGAGAAGAAAAATAATAATGAAAAAAGTCAGTGTCGTAGAGATGGGAGAAGAGTCAGCAAAATTTAAAATAAAATAGAGATTCTCTGATATGCAAAACGGAAGAAAATATGGATACAGCCTTACTGGCCTGTGAGACAATTAACAAATGTATTGTGTGTGGCTGTATTCTTGGACGGAGATATGGGTGTGATGTCAGCAGCTGCTGGGGGCCTCTGCTGCTTCCGAGGCTGGCTTCTGTTCACAAGGTTTTGTTTCCACCCTTGGCTTCTAACACCAGGACTGAGCAGGGAACCCTAGTGGTGGTGGGTTTCTCGGCCAGTCTGTGCAAACCGGTTGCTTGTTGTTTCACTGGCCTCAGTGATGTGGCAGTGTGCTTCCCACATCCATCCTCAGAGCCCGGGGAGTGTCCATAACTGTAACTCCCATCCTAACAATGGGAAGGGGGCAGACACCCAGCCCAAGGCCCAGGTCCACCCACTCTTCCGGTAAGGACTTCAGATAACCGAGCGCCTCCTTTCTGGCCCCTCTGCTTCTCTGTTTCCTACAGAGAAGTGTTGAGTCCCAAGAAGGCAGAACAGCAAAGATGTCCAGGACTGGTGACCCTACAAAGTCAGAGTCAGAACCCTGGCTTCACAGAACGGGCTAGGTGTGGTTACATCCCTGAAAAGGAAACTAAAGCCCATCAATAAAAGTCAGGGCAGAAAGGAATATAAATAAACTTCCATTTGGGCTTAGAGGTGGTGCCTACGGAAGGCACTCTGGGGGAGCAATGGTGGGTGGCACCGGGAGCTGCTGGCTGTGGTGCTGGCACAAGTCCTGCGGCATAACTCTCTGGGTGCCCACGGGCTCGGAGTCATCCTTGTGGGTCTGGAGTCCTGGGTTCCAGCAGACTTTGGGGAGATGCCTGAGCTTACAGAGCTAGTTGTAGGAAGGCAGACCACACCTGTTTCTGTCCCTAGGTGAGCACCTGGCAGCCCTGCTGGTCACCCGCGCGGCCGCCACCTTCTTTCAGAATGGCCCAGTCGAGGACATGCTGCGGGACCTACAGGAGGCCTTCAGCGAGAGCCCCGCCGGCGCGCGGAGGCAGTTCCAGGCCCTGCTGTCGCCGAGGAACGCGAACGCCTGCAGGGGCAGGCGCAGGAAGCCGCGGACTTGGGCTTCGCCCGCTTCCTGGAGGCTGTGCGAAGCCGCGCCGAACTGCGCCGGGATGCGGACCGCGAGCTCTTGGTTCCCGTGACCCGCGCGCTCCGTGTCCTGCTCCGCGTGGTGCCTGCCCGACAGCGACCCGCGCTGGGCACTCGCCTGGCCGAGTGCCTACTGTTGGCCGGGGACGTGGCGGGGGCTCGCGCGCAGTGTGAGCGCCTCCTCCGACCCAGGCGTCCCGGGGAGCGCGTGGGAGACCGCACCGGAGAGCACGCGCCGCTGCTGGCACTGCGTGGCTTCTGCGCGCTGCACGCGGGCGATGCGCGACGCGCGCGCGCGGACTTCCAGGCGGTTGTGGAGCGCGCGGCGCCGCACGCGGGAGGCTGCGTGCGCGCGCTGTGCGGTCGAGGGCTGCTGCGCGTGCTGGCTGGCAGCGCCTTCCTGGGCGCTCTGGACTATGTCACCGCCTGCCGGCTGCGTCCGGAGGAGGCGCTGGTGGTCGCCAAAGCCTACGTACCCTGGAACCAGCGAGGGTTGTTGCTAACCGTGCTGCGGGAGGAGGGCCGCAAGATGCTGCTGCGCTCGCCAAGCTACGCCGCGAAGGCTGCGCAGGCGCAAGAGGGGTGAGAGCCTGCCCCGCGCTGGAGATGGGGAAGCTAGCAAGGGAAATCTGATAGAAAATTGCGCTGCGATCCGCTAGATGGCTTCCCTATGCCAGGGCTGAGTCTCAGATCCTGAGTCTCAGAAAGTGGTGCCCTGTGGGCTTTCTCCCCTTTTGTTAGGAACAAGCTGGAGGTGTTGGCTCACACTGCAACCCCAGCATTTGGGAAACTGATGCAGGAGGACAACCTGAGCTCCACAGTGAATTCCAGTCCAGCCTGGGCTACCTACAAAGTGAGACTTTGTCTCCAAAACACAAAATGCAAACAAACCAAAAAGTCAAAATCGAAGGGGCAGGGGGCCAGAGAAATGGTTTAACAGTTAAGAGTGAGTGCTGATAAGAGCCTAGTTTCCAGCAGCTTGCCTTAACTGCTTACCTCAGCCTGTAACTCGGGCTTCAGGGGAATCCCATGCCTCTGGCCTCCAAGGGCACTTGCCCTCATTTACATACACGCACGGGTGCTCACACACACAACTTTTAAAATGATGATTTTCTTGTTCTATTTTGTTTCTATTTTTGTTTTTGTTTTTGTTTTTTAATTTGCTGGCCTGCCTGTGTATCACGTGGATGCAGGGCCAGCGAAAGCCAGAAGAGGGCGTCAACTCTTCGGATTTGGGAATTACAATTGTGGTCATCAAGTGGATGCTGGGAATCTAACCCCAGTCTCCTAGGAAAATAGCCAGTGCTTTTAACCACCGAGCCATCTCTCTGCCTACTCCCCACCGCAACACACACACGTTTTCCTTTTTAAGTGGAAAAAAAAAAAAAAAATCCCTGAACATTAGTCCCCTGTAGTGTGTAGTTCTAGTTGTTTCTTTTTGTGCACATACAATGTCTCAAAACATGGAGGTTTTGCTGAGGCTGCAGCTTGTCCCACCTGCCGTAGAGAATGAGTTCTACGTTTCTCTTTGTTGCTAAATGCATGTGTGGTGCCTTGTCTCCGCAATGCCTTGTCTCCTGGGCAGCAACGAGGGAGGGTCTTTGATTTCAAGTGCTGCCCACCCTGCCCTCCCAGACACACGGACACACTGCCGCCTGGTGGGTGCACCTCCAGCTGTCTAGCCCTCCCCTATCACTGTCAGTCCACACACCACACCTCTGCAGGAGCTTCCTCTGCCCTGGTGTGAATTGTTGTTTCTGTTATGTTTCTTTGTGATGAGCCCAGCAAAGCCAAACCGTCAATTCTTGTGTTTACAAAAAGGAAACTGAGGCAGGGTCTGCTGGGGTCCTTAGGCAGATTTGGTGCCTACTTCTGTGTAGTGCCTGCCCCATGGGATGGTAGGAGGAGCAGGGAAAGAGCGTGAAGGAGCAGGTTAGGAATCTGGACAGAGGTGATGTGATCTTCCCTCTGCATCTCATTGGGAAAGGGGTTACCCAGACTATGGGCATGGATGGAAACAAGATTCACCTGAGGCCTGACCTCAGTGGAGTGCATGTAGAAAAAGGCCTGTCCCACACTGAGTCACCCTCTCCATAGGGATGCCTACGGTGTGTACCAGCTGTCCATGCTGTTAACAGAGATGGATGCAGAGGATAGACTTCCTGCCTCTTGGCGGCTGATGCCCTGTACCGCTTGGGTCGCCTGGATGATGCTCACAAATCCCTGCTGGTGGCTCTTTCCCGGAGGCCCCAGGCAGCCCCTGTGTTGGTGCGGCTGGCCCTGCTTCAGCTACGGAGGGGCTTCTGCTATGATGCCAACCAGGTGAGTAGGCCCAGGTGGGCTGGTGCAGGGAAAGAATGGGCACAACTTTGCAGAGGACACTGTGTATCCTGTACAGCTTCACAGGGGACACTATCTATCCTGTACAGCTTTGCTGGGGACACTATGTATCCTGTACAGCTTTGCAGGGGACACTATGTATCCTGTACAGCTTTGCAGGGGACACTATGTATCCTGTGGCCCCAGATCTGTTCCCTACAGTCTGGACTCTGGAAAAGGCAGACCTAATTAGGATCCACTTCACCATCTGTATCCAGCCTTGTCTCTCTGACCCTCGTCTTCCTCATCTGTGCCTGCTCTTGTAAACTGTCAAGGGAATTAGCTGAGGTCCCTGGGACCTGAGAGGTGCCTGCTTACACAAGGTGCTTCCGATTTGCTTTGGCTGGTATAATGAAAAGTGACCAAGAACCAGTGCTTCATAGGCTGAGTTCCTACTCAACCCTCCCAGATAAGCTGGACTTGAATGTAACTCAGCCTGGTACAGAAGCATGGGTTTTACAAGGCCCTTGACCCTGCTTGCCAGCCTCTGAGAACTGTCCTCTGGAATGGCAGAGTTTAGGACCTGGCTTAGGTGTTGTGGGCCTTTCTGTTTACACCAAGGTCCTGTTTCTGGGGATTTCGGGCCTCTAAGTCTGAACTGAGGGACCAGCCAACCTCTTTGTTCTTCTCTGGCCTGGCTGGAATCCTGATCCAGTGGGCAGACAGGTGGGCAGAAAGATCATCCTAGAACCAACCAATCCTTTTCTACCAGGGACAGGAGTCTCCACCAGGCCCATAAGAAACAATGTTGCATCTCCCAGACTGGAGTCATGGAGGGAGGAGCTTGTGTCTGCTGAGGACACCTGGTTAGAGCCTGGTCAGACTCCTTAGCTCTTGGTCAACACCTTCTGAGGAGCTACTCGAGTCCCTGTCACATGCTGTTCTGAAGGTCGCTTGCACAAGCTTGTTGTTCAAGCCTTCCTTGTGTCAGCATGTTGGAGTGGAGTCTCCAGCCAGGTGACTCAGGGAAAGGAGAGCCCACCCCACCTCACCATTTTGCAGAGTGGGCTTCCTCTCTGCCCAGTGCTTCCTTGTTGCCCTCATCCTTGTACTTGTTGGGAGACACTTTAGAAGGAGACAAACACACTTTCAAAAGCTTAAGCGGCTGGGGCTGCAATTCATGGAAAACCTTCCAGGGCTCAGAATAGACAGCTTCCCCTGACCTCAGCCTTGTGGAAACAGAGCTGAGCGCTCCTACTGGCAGCAACTGCTGGAGCGAGCATGGATAGGAAGAAAAGGGGGCCAGCGGTGAGGACTGCAATGACTCTGATCTCACATCCACAGCTAGTAAAGAAGGTAGCCCAGTCTGGAGACACTGCCTGCCTCCAGCACACGCTGGACATCTTCCATCACGAGGACCTGCAGCTTCTGCAAGGTCACTGCCATGCACGGGCATTAAGTATCCTGCGGGCCCAGCCAGGTGGGTCAGACAGTGAGGCCCACACCAGGGAAGCCATCGCCTATCTCTCTTTGGCCATCTTTGCTGCAGGTAGGAACCCCCACCAGGCTCAAGGGTCCAATCCTGTGCCATCTGGATGCACAGGGCACACATGGGATCTATGAATGAGCTTGCACCAAAGTATCCTGCACCCTGGAGCCTCCAGGGTGTGGACGAGATTGGGACCATTTACCAAGAGCACCCCTGGAACCCCTGGCTGTCCATGAACATACCAAGGCTTGAGAAGGGCCTGGGATAACTGAGACACTGCCCTGCTCCTGGACTGCCCTCCCCTGCAGGCTCCATGCTGAGATGTCAGCCAGACCTTGGCTCCCCTGAGACTTCCACAGTAGTGACAGCTTCTGTATGGCTTTACCTCCCTTCCACACATCACCAAGCCATCCCATCTGGGTTGCAGCAGGCCTGCCCTGGGTGTGCTGGAACACAGTGTGTGAGAGCCATGGTGCACAGCATGGCCAGGGCTGGGGATAGTGTAGACCTTCATGTAAATTGTGGTGACTTCTCGGTGACTTGTACTGGCATCTCTCCACTGCTCCTCCTCAGAGTAAGTGGAAGAGAGCCCATGGGAGGGAAATGGTTAGTGAACCGATTCCTGCAGGTTACTGTGTGGTTCCCTGTGGGGATACCAGACAGATATACAGGAGGAGTATGGTGGCAGCATTCTATTTGGTGGTCAAGCTGTGCCTGACCACATTTTCTTCCTTCGGAGCTCCTTTCCAGAGTTCACTGGAATTGCTGTCCATTCATGCCATACCTATGATGTGCTTCTTTTCTCAACCCCTGCCTACTCCCCCAAAATAGAGTCATAGACTTCCCTAGAATACCCCAACCATCTGCCAGTCCTCCCAGGCATCACCTCTCCTGGTTGGGTTTCTCCTGTCCTGTGGCCAGTTACCCTGGCTACCTGACCCTGTCTCCATACCCAATGGGGTGGTTGCTCCCCAGGGTGAACCTTGTGTCCCCGTACCCACCAAGGTTGAGCACTAGATGGGACCCTGGACAAGAGGGCCAGCCAAAGCTGTGCCTGACCACATTTTCTTCCTTCAGGAAGTGGAGCCAGTGAGTCCCTCCTTGTCCGAGCCCGCTGTTACGGGCTCCTGGGTCAGAAGAAGACGGCGATGTTTGATTTCAACTCCATACTTCGGGAGGAACCAGGAAATGTGAAAGCCCTGTGTGGGCGAGCTCTCGTACATCTGGCCCTGGACCAGCTGCAGGTGCCAGCTCACCCTCCCCACCTGGGGCTGGGCAAGCAGGAGTGAGGAGACCATGGTGCTGGCTTCCTCCTCCCCTGAAGGAGGGTGAGCGAGATCAGGCCTTCCAGCCCTCAGGATTGCACATCAGAACTCCATATTCTCCTCCCCACAAGCACTAGCGAGGATGGAGAACCACATTCCCACAGATCCACCTTTGAATAATCCTGCCTTTGATGCTTTGACACCTCAGTCTGCGTGGATTGGTGTACAAGCCCTAAGGGCCACTAGTGGAGCTTAAATATTTAACAGTGAATGGGGGTGGTAGGTAGGCCATGGATAGTCGGAGCTGGGAAGGTGGAAAGCTGGATGGGACAGACCTTCTGAGTCTCCAGGGAAAGAAAAATGGAACCATAGGAATGATCCCTCCCACCCTGACACTCATGGCTCTCCTTCCTTGCAGGAAGCTGTGGATGATATGGTCTCTGCCCTGAAGCTTGACCCGGGCACTGTTATCCCTGAGATCCTCTCCCTGAAGACAGAAGTTCAGTTGCCCCTTACCCAGGGCCTGTATACCCGCGGCCGGGTCCTCCTGAACCAGTGTCTGGACACAGGGGTGCCCCTTAGGGAAAAGGACACCCAAGACCTCCTTGCCATGGGGAAGGCGCTGGTTAGAATCAATGCTGCACAGCCCAATTGGCACCTGCTTCTCACAGACATCCTCACAGGGCTGGGTATGTGTAAGAGCAGGGGACATGGGCCTCTGTCCCACATTCCTGATCCTCTGTGTTATTCTCTGTGGAGAAAGAGCCATGGTCTATGGCTTCTCAGGCTCCAAATCCTGTGACCTCCAATCCCTGTGGGACCTGTGGAGTGGCAACTTCTGGGTTTTTGTTTGTTTGGTTTGTTTGGGTTTTTGAGACAAGGTTTCTCTGTGTAGCTTTGGCTATCCTAAAACTTGTTCTGTAGACCAGTCTGACCTCACACTTAGAAATTCACCTGTCCCTGCCTCCTGCGTGCTGGGATTAAAGGTATATCCTACCACCACCTGGCTTTACCCTCTGGGTTTTCAACTCACATACCTCTGCTGGCAGAGGGAAGACCCCAAAAAGGATTTGAACATCCACATGCACCATGTGGGTCTCTGTCACCCTTGTTTGAAGGGAAGCTCTCTGCAACATGCCTTTGCCCTCTAAAGACTTCAGGGGGCTACCCCACAGCTATGCTCTTACCGGGGCTAAGTCTGCACTCATCAACTGGATTCCACCCAAGATAGAGTAGGGAACATCAAAGTAGGTCCCTAGAGCTAGATGCCCGCCTTCCTGGGCATGCCTCCATCCCAGCCATACCCACATTCATTGATCATCTTTCCCTGATCCCCACAGGCAATTATCAGGAGGCTGCCACCCACTTGCAAGAAGCGCTACACCTCACCCCATCATCAGAGGCTGCCCAGGCCCGGAGAGGCTTGCTCCAGCTTAAAAGGGGAGATGTGTCAGCTGCTGCCCATGACTTGCAGTACCTGGCAGAGATAGATACTCAGGACCTCGGCTTCCTGTTACGTCTCCTTGACTCCCCAGAGCGGCAGAGTCTCATGCAGGTATGTAGCACCCCATAAGTCCTATGCTGACCTTGTCCCAGGACCGGAAGTTTCAGAACTCCATGCTCACCCCAGGCAGCCCTTCCCTCTTGCTGCTAGGTGGCTTCCTTGGGTTTGGAGTGAGGTGGAATAAGAAGCCCCAGACTTGTCCAGGGAAGACCTCTGGAAATATTAACTCTGCTTCTTTGCTTGTGCATGTAAGCCATGGGTAAACTGGAACTAAGGAACCTCATCCTGGTACAAGGACCACTCCAGGACCCAGATCAGGGCATACAGGTCCTGTTGTGTTTTATAAAAAGAAAGAACCAGGATATGTTTGGTAGAGGTGCAGGATGGTGAGGTAGAAGGGGGTGGCTCTGTGGGCCCATGCTGAGGCATCCCTTCCCCTTGAGGTACCAGCCGTAGATTTATATAGTATAGAATAGAGTTTATTTAGGGAATGGGGAGGGAAGTTGAGGAGGGAGTAGAGACAGAGAAAGGCAGGGAGGTGGGGACAAGAGAGGAGTAGAGGCTGGCCATGAAGACATGGAGAGGGAGGGGGAGGGGAATAGGGAGAAAAGGGACAGAGGGGAAAGAGAGTGAGTGGGGAGGGGGCAAACAGCCCCTTTTATACTCAGTCAGGCATACCTGTATGTTGCCAGGTGTCTTAGTTAGGGTTTTACTGCGAGAACAGACACCATGACCAAGGCAACTCTTAAAGGACAACATTTAATTGGGACTGGCTTACAGATTCAGAGGTTCAGTCCATTATCATCAAGGCCAGAACATGGCAGCATCCAGATTGGCATGGTGCAGGAGGAGCTGAGAGTTCTACATCTTCATCTGAAGGCTGCTATGAGGAATACTGGCTTCCAGGCAGCTAGGATGAGGGTCTTAAAGCCCACACCCACAATGACACACTTCCTCCAACAAGGCCACACCTTCTAATACTGCCACGCCCTGGGCCGAGTATATACAAACTATTACACCAGGTAACTGGGGCAGAGCCTAGAAGGAAAACTAACAAGTCGAGGCTTTAGCCTTGGGGTCAGAGGGACCTAGGTCAAGAGTTGACATGGAGCAAGACAAGTGTTCTTCCGAATGCCTCCCTCTGTCAATTGCTCTGAATTCTGCCAGTCAGGTGACACAGGAAAGGGCCTATCGGAGAATGGCTGAAACGGGAGAGTTGGCTGAGCCCTGTTGAAGGCTTCCTAAAGCAAAGGGGCTGCCTGAGAAAGGGGACCAGGACTGTGATGGTGCCAGTTGGAGTTGAACTGAGAGGAACGTCTAGACTGAAGTTTATAGATCTTATACAAGTGTTCTATAGTATAGAATTCTAAGAGATTAAAGCCTCTGAGCAGGGAGGGTCAGGGATTTGACTTGTGAGCTAAGAAAAAGGGGGTAAGACAACGTGTCCAAGCATTCAGGGAAGGTGGGCAAGAGTCTCCAAGCTTACAGGTTCAGGGCCTGGGGAGTCCTGAGTGGAGCCAGAGCTGTCTCTGAGGTCCTGGTCCCAGATAGGAATCCCAGAACTGGGATCCTGAGACTCTAAAAGAGTCGAGAGGGAATCCTGATCGATCCCCAAGCTCTAGGACTGGAGAATCTCGAGCTCCTCGGTGGGGGAGCGGGCAGTCCTGGAGCTAAAGCAGGGAATGGGGACTTGGGGTGGAGGGCTGAGGAAGTTCCTGAGCTTCAAGGGGAAAATTGGGAAATCACTGGCGAAATTCCAAGGTCTAGGGATCTTAGACTCCAGGGGCTGGGTTTAGTAAGGCAGTTTTCTGTTGCCTAGCAACAGGGGCCAACCCGGAAGTGGCCTTTCTGGCTTCCTGCTATGTGTCAGTCTTGCTACACCCCCAAGCTTGGTCCATGTGTACTGCGCCTGCTCCTGCATGGCTGTTGCCCCTCCCCGAGCTGGGCCGAGCGGGGCGCTGAGCTTGTGTCTGTATTTAAGCCTTTTTGAATGCCTTCTATCTGTACCCGGCAGCCACGTGGACCATGCAGCAGGGAGGGCGAGAGGCTCTTGCAGTCACACAGCAGGGAACAAGAAGAGCGGGTGTCTTTGTGCCTCAGAGCCTCAAGTCCTCCCCGTGAGCCTTCAGTCTAGTGCTGGGAGATGGCACTGCACTCCCTGCTGGAAAGCAGGTCCTCGGTCCCTTCAGACCCCCTAGCAAAAACATCTGGCCTAACCAACTGGCCTGTGGTGTTTGCCTCCTGTAGGAGTGACTCTGCTGAGCCCGGGATGCTCTGAGCTTTACCCCCAACTGAAGGATTTAGAGTTGAGGGTGTTGTATGCTGTGAGGTTAGATGCAGTTAAAAGGGGGAGGGAGGGACCCCAGTGGCCCATCTTAGGTTCTGTGGAACCGTTCTAGGTTATTAAGCAAGGGAGGAATCGTGTGAGTTTAACGAATTTACGATGAGATGAAGTTGCCTGCCTTCACCATGGCCTAGAGAAACAGGATCGGGGAAGAGGAGATAAAGGTGTTTAACAGCTTCTGGTACTGACCTGCCTCTGCTCACGAAACAATGTTGCCTAGGGATTAAGGGGAGGCAGACATACTGGGCCAGCCACAGCCCTCCGTCAAAGAAGGGAACCAGTCCCTCACCCCTACCCGTTACCAGGCCTCCAGAGGTGTGGGTATCTTCTGCACAGCGAGGGGACCAGACACTAACTCTGAGCTCTTGCTCCGTGTCCCCTTTGCAGGCCGCTGCCAAGGAAGCAAGCAACCTCTTGGATTTAGGGAATCCAGGGCAGGCACTTAGCTACTGTTCTTTGGCCATCCTGGCCGGAGACGGCAATCCTTACCATCTGCGTCTCCGAGTGGCCTGCTTGACCCAGCTGCGGGAATATGACCGGGCGCTCAGGGACCTGGACCGGGTGCTGCAGCAGCCTGTAGGGCACAGTGACCTGCAAAGAAGGACAGAAGATTTCTGCACCCGGGGTCGCCTGCTTCTGAGTCTGGGGGATCAGGATGGAGCCGCAGAGGCCTTTACCCAGGCTTTGGCCCTGGCACCAGCCCAGGCTCAAAGCAGCCTGTTGGAGCAACCAGGCCAGGCCATGACAGCCAGTGTGTTTCTGATCCGTGGGCAGCGCTGTCTAGAGGAGCAGCACTTGGAGGAGGCCTGGACAGCAGTCCAAAATGGACTCCGGGTGGACCCCAGCCACAGTGGGCTAAAGAAGCTGAAACTGAGGACTCGAAAGGTAGCCGCCTCTGGCTGCAGGCTACACTAACCAGCAGCTAACCTGCCTGACTCCTCCATCAGCACCTAACTTTCATCTAGGGTGTAGCTGGCTCCCCAGATCCAAGAGTGGCTCTCTCCGCTGGCCACCCTCCTGTTGCTGTGGGATTAGAGGAGAAAGTTCCTGCTTATGCAGAACAGCCGGCCTGGGTAGCTCACAGCCCCACTGCAGTGGGCAGCCTCAGCGTTCTGCTCACACCTGGGAAATGAGCAAGACCAGGTTTAGCACCTAATGGCCTAGCGGAAGAGTTGCTGGCCCAGGGAACCCTCCCTGGGGAGGAGGCTGCTTAGAGCAGGCTCCCACATTGACTGAGGTCCAGATTCCTGGCTGCCTGTGTCCAACAACTGACCTTGGGAGGTCATTCTCCAGGGACCCAGTGTCCAGGCCAGCAGGCACAGCCCAGGCAACCCCTTCCCTCACAGGACCCTGAATCCTCATAAGGTTGAGAGATCCCAGGCTTCCACTTGGCCTGCGCCTGAGCAAGGTGTCAGCCTGTGATTTGGTGCATCTGAGCTGAGACAGTTACGTGGGCAAAGTCCCATCCAGTCTCGATCCCTGCCAGTGGGGCTCCAGTCTGTCACCTTCACTATCACTGTCACCAAAGCTGTCACAGGGGTCGGACTAGAGTACTTCATGACCTACCACATTGGACAGGACTGCTTGACGTGACATGACAAAACCCTTCCTGGCTTCTCCTTGAGGGTGAGGGCAGGGTCTGAATTCTAAGACTTCCTTTTGCCCTGGGCTGCCTTCTCCTGCCCTTGCCTCCTGCAGTCCTTTTAACACCATGAAAACCCACTGTCTCGCCTCCTACACAGACAGATCCCCAGGCTCAGATACTAGATTCCTGATCCTGCCCATCCCCAGGGCAGTGATGAAGTAACCAGGTAGGATTAGCAGTGTCCTTCCTATGAAGCCTTCTCACCTGTCTGACAACATCCCCCTGTGGTGTGGGACCCCTCCTCCCTGCTGCTATAATACCTGAGACCTGCCAAGCTAAGCCTCTGTGTATTCCACAAGACGACCAGGAAGAACAGGGAGCCCAGAAATGCTCTTCTGTGAGACACACCCTGGTTCCTGCTGTGCCTTCCGACCATGAGCTCTAGGATAACCTGGTGCACATCTCCACTAGTTACCCTTTCACCCATCTCACATCCATCTCTCCACCTGTGCATCCCTTGGCACTGCGGACACCCAGCAGCACCATGGTCAAGCAATTGTCACCTGGTGTGCCTTCTGCATCCTGTGCCTTTGCTGCCTTTCGCCTAAGGTATCCTGTCATGCTCATCCACTCCAGGATACCTCAGCCCTTGTCATTCTAAACATGAAGTCACTCAAATCTGGCAGAGCTCCTCCCAGCCACCAGGGCCATCAACCAGAAGCACCTTGTGGTTCATCTCTCAAGGACTTAGCACAGGCTCACACATGCTCGCACGCCTCTCTCCTCTCTCTCTCTCTCTCTCTCTCTCTCACACACACACACACACACCACACACACACACTATTCTCTGTCTCTCTGTTTCTGTCTCTGTCTCTCTTACCACACACACATATTCTCTGTCTCTCTGTCTCTCTCTCTTTCTCTCTCTCGCTTGCTCACTGTTCTGATCTGTCACTTTGCTGTGGTCTAAATGTGTTCCCAGAAATCCATGCGTTGAGATCCCACTACCAATGGGATGTTACCAGAATGTGGGTCTTGTAGGTGAGAGGAGTTAGGTTGTACTGATGGGAGCCCTAAAGAACGGGGTCCGTGGCTTTGAAGGCACTTCAGCCCATACACATATGAGAATGGAGTGGGGGGTACCACCTACAAACCAGGATGCAGGCCTGTCCCCACGTACCTACCAGGGCTCCACCTTGGACTTCAACCTCCATAGCCATAAGAAATAAATCTCACTTGATAAGGTTCCCAGCCTGTAGGATTTTGTCTCAGGGAACTGAAGTGCAGTATCTCCTTACCACCACCTCTGTCCTGACCACAGACCTCTAGTCCCTGAAGATGGACGTGTGGCTTAGCTAGCCAAGCCCTTCAGCCTACTGTCTCATGGAAGAGTACCAGGCTAGACCAGGCACCCCAGCAGCCTGGAGATTGTGGTGGAAGGTTCTAGAAGCTGTGCACTCACCCTAGGGTATATATGCCTACAGGAAAAGTCTAGGGTTGCTGGCCCCCACCATACTCTGAAGATCCACCTACCTCCTTGCAGCCCCCAAAAGCCTACCCACAGCCTCCCAGCTCCTACCATGTTTGTCTGGAGTGGAAAGAACCTAAGCCATGTGTCTAGCCCTTGCATGGTCCCAGTGTCTATTGTGGACCGTGGAGTCCAACTTACACCAAGCAAACCATGGATCACTTACAGCAGAGTGTGATCAGATACAACAGAATCCTCATCAGAGAATCTGTGTGCCTAGTTGGGCTATGACCCTAGTCTCTGCTCCCACCTTCCTTCCCAGAACTCCTAGAGGTTCACAGTGTGTGACCCACAGCCTCAAGGGCCCAACTTGGTCTTCATTCATACTCAGGGGTCCCTAAAACCTGACCTACTAGGGGCCTAAAGCCAGGTCTTTTAGCACTGACTTAACCATGGTGTTAAGTGAGAAAGGCTAGTGTCCCCAAATGCTTCTGGTGGAGGGGTCCTTGAAGGACTAGGGGCCGTCACCTCAGCACCACAGCCAGATGCGCCCATTCCAAATTTCAGAGTCCTGTTCTCGTTCAGTGCCCTAGTTTTTCTCATAAGAACTCCTGATGCCCTTGGAGGCCAGGAGAACTGTTCAAAGGCCACCTGGGCCTGATGAAATCTTGCTTAGAGCCCTATTGCTTTCTTTGAGCATATCCCCAGCTCATATTTGAAAATCTGGAATACAGCCCCTGAGCTCAAAGCGCCCGTTCCAGCTCCCTAGCCAGGCTCCAGCCCTGGCTCCAGAGGCTCCCTGGTTACATTCAGAACTGGCAAACAGTCCAGCATCTCACCATCGTCTCCAGCGAGGACCGTTTCTACTGCTGTGCCTGTCCATCACGATGTGCAGATCCTCTTTTACACTGGCAAGCCCCCATAGCCATCCCCCACCACACCCAGAGACTGCACGGAAGAACACCCACTCATATCAGCCCATAGCAGAAAACCTACCATGGTCACACCAGCAGACCCTAGGTCCCTTTGGACTAGAGTCAAGAGACAGAAATGAGTCAGAGATAGGGTTTGGGGGGGGGGGGTTAGAACACCCAGACAGCAGGGTCCCTATACTAAGAAAGCACACCTGCCCCTCCCCCACACGAAAGCCCACAGAGTGCCCTGGTGTGTCATCATCTCCAAGGAGTTCATATCATCACAAAGGTGGGACGGAAGCCAGCGCCATGTGACCTCACAGCCAGCTCAGGCCTGACCACTGCTCTACTCCACCCAGAGCCCACCTTGGCCAGCTCACCTCAGCTCTGAGACATCCCAACCTAGCCTTTAAGGACTTGCCTAGTAGCGGCTGACAACACTAGGTAAGATTCACTGAGAGGGGCCTGCCTGGTCACTTCACCGGGTGGTATTTTGTTTTTGTTTTTTTTATTTTGTTTTGTTTGAGACAGTCTCACTCTGTAATCCAGGCTGGCCTTCAGTTCACAGCAATCCTCCTGCCTCAGCCTCCCAAATGCTGGTTCCAGGCCTGTGCCATAATACTTGACACCTAAGCTTTGTCATGACCCCCTCTAAGAACCAAAGCATTTCACTCAGAGCTTATCAGCATTTCAGCATTTCATCACCTACCACTTGTTGAGTAGCCCCTCTGATACAACTTACTGCCTGGCATGCCCCTGCCTCATCCTCATGACAACCCAGAGAGTCCCTTCTCTACCTAGGGTGTGTGTGTCACACTGACTCCTTTTCTCCTTAGCCAGCACAATCACCCCACACCTGACCCAGGCCACTTAGCTGTGGTGTGTGTGTGTGTGTATGTGTGTGTGTGTGTGTGTGACTTGTCAGCCAGAAGTGAAGTTTTCAGGCCATGATGTGAGCCAGCAGCAGATAGCAGAAGAGAATTAGCTAATGCATTCAGAGTCACAACATGCTGGAACTTGAGATGCAAAGGCCAAGCCAGGCCCAGGCTTGTCCTGCAAGGCTGACATACACACTGCACTCGCCCACTCATTCAACTGATGTTGTGAGTGCCCCACATGAAGATACTGGAGCCCCAGCCCTGGGGGAGCTGATATTCTCCTAGGGATGACATAAATAAAAACACTCAGGGTTACAGAACTGTATGTTAGGACCAGGAGCAGGCTAAGCTTTATTCAGTTGAACTTGAAAGCCAGGAAGGAGAAGGACCCTGAAAAATGGAGCCACCTTCATTTTCTCCTTAGTTAGGGACCTGGAAGATGAGTCTCCTGACAAAGGGCCTTGAGGAAATAAGAAGATATAAGGAAGGCTAGAGAGAGAGACATCTTTGACTCTCCGCTGAGAGATCCTCTCTGGATGGAAAAGGAGACATACCCTCAGGTCTGGCTGCAACTCAAGGTGATGGTAGCCTGGAGCAAACAGGGTATAGGAAGGAGGCAAGGTCAGACTCCAGCAGAACTAAAAGTGTGATTCCAACACTTGGCTTCAATAACTGGAGAATGGAACTGTCTGGAGAAAAGCAGAGGCCTTGTGAGGATGCAAAGGACCAGTCAGTCACTGTCTGAACATCCAGACGAAGTGCTGGGCATGTGAACACCAAGAGACAGGCAACAGCTGACTGACAGGGAGTGAAGGCCAGGGCCCCACCCACTCTGCACCTTATCAGAAACAGCCATGCCAACTTTTCAAGGATTTCCATCAGGAGCATCTAAGCCCCATCCCCCGACCGGGCCATTTGGTAGATGACATACAAACAGAAACACCTAAGTCTGATGGATCATGGGGCCTTGCTTTAAGCTGCTAACCCTAACCCTCTCATTCTGTATGGTTTCCACACACATTATCCATCCAACCCCCACCATTCTTCAAAACTCCTGGATTCCCACAGGAACAGAGAAAGGACAAGCAAGGAGCTCAGGGCCTGAGTAACCTCCCCAACAAAATTCCCCATCCAGTTTCCAAGGATGGAGCCCAAAATTCCAGGAGCCCCTGGCACAGGCAACCCAAGCAGGCTCCACCGTAGAGGCCAATGGACACTGGCTGGGCTTCCTGCATTTACTGGGGAGGATAACCTCAGGCCTAGTTAGTCCCCGCCATGCCAGACAATGGAACCAGACAGACACTGACTTTGAGAAGCAATGGACACCAGGACTAGTTGGCCAGGTTTCCCTTCTGCACAGGGTCCCCTGGGCACTCTGGGCGCAGCTTACTGCGCTGAGAGCAGAGACCAGGACAGACAGAGCATCCCCAAAGCACCAGCTTCTGTGTGTTTTAGGCATCCAGGCTCCAGCTGCATCTCCTGGCCCTGGCCTGGGGTGCTTAGCTGTGTGCCTTCCACCCAGAACTGGCTGATAGGGAAGTCGGAGAGCCCAGTGGGGATGGTGGAGAGAGCATACCAGTGTGAGAGGAGGCGTTCAAGCTTCCTGGAGTATGGACTGCTGATGCTGCTGATACTGCTGTTGCTGGGAGCCATAGTGACTCTGGGTGTCTTCTACAGCATAGGTGAGCAAGGATACCCTACCCCCTTACCTTCCCCCAACCCATCCCTGCCCAGGGCTTCGCTTGTCCCTGAGAGAAGCCAGCCTTGTAGAATGGGTCAAAGGGTGGGGTGGAGGATCTGCCAGGGCCCCCCACCTGATCCTAGGGCCATGCTGCTGACTCCAGAGGTGCCACGGAAGGGACACTGACCTGCACGGGCCCAGCGACCCCATCCAGATGCTCTGTCTGTCCCGGCATGCTGGCGCAGCAGCTTCTGCAGGCTCTGCCTCCGCCCCCTCTGCCTCAGCAGGACTCTAGGATGCTGCAGACAGCGGCACAGGTCCCCCGCCCCACCGGTCCGGCCCCCTTCTAGTCTGCAGCCCAGCCCAGCAGAGTGGCTGCTGCAGTTCCCAGGTGGCCCAGCAGCAGGAGCCCAAGCCCCTGAGCTAAGGGGTTCTGCCAGCTGTCTCACCTGGCGCTAGTCAGGACGACCCGGTTGGCTTCTGATACAGACTCTTCTTGCTTATTGCAAGTTGGAAGGAAGGGGCTAGCCTGAGGACCCATGAAAGTGGAGATGTGGCTAAGACTGCGCTTTGGGTAGATCTCAGGTGTCTTAGGAACGGCTTCACACACTGACCCCTTCCTAAAGGACCACTCCCCTTTGCGTGGGGCACCCAGCAGCCCTGCACCCTACACCCTGCACCCTGCACCCTGCACCCTGCACCCTGCACCCTGCACCCTGCACCCTGCACCCTGCACCTTCCAATCCCTCCATCCCCTTTGAGCCAGAAGTGGGAAGAAAGGAAGGAGGAGGGATGGAGAAGATCCACATACAGTATATAGATAATGCATACATATCAGTCTACTACACTACTCTACTCCTTCTGTGTCTCTTCAGTATTGGGCTAACCTGGCTCTGGCTCTCACACTAGGGCACCAGAGCTTGGAAGTTCTCTCGGGGGACTATGGATGAGGGACAGCTGGAAAACACAAGTGGGTTCTGCCTAAGGAGGAGGTGGGTATCTCCCACCCAGGGCTGCCTTCAAGGACCCACATAGTGTGGCTTCTTCCCAGTGGCCACTGTGGTCTCTGTCCACGTGGTTCTCAGGCAAGTGTCGACAGGTGCAACCAACTCCATGGCAGAAACAGGAATGACGGGGTCCACCTCCCTAGTGGAGCCCAGGGTTCCAGGGACCTTTGTTTGAAGGTCACTGATCTCAAAACACCAGGATTTGAGGCCTCCAGAGACCAGACCTGGTAGCCCCACAGCCAGCTATGAGGGACATTACTGGAGAATGGGAATGGGGTTCTCCTGTTCTGCACCCATCTGTCTTCTCCATGCCTGTCTCTCCCTTTATCCTTTGAGCAGTATGACCTCTGACACACCCAGGTTCTCCTTGACTCTGCCAGAGCCCCACAATCTGTGCTGCCTCCCCTGACACACACACAGCACACAGACACACACACAGACACACACATCAAGTAAAATAGAATTTAAGAAAGGGCGGGAGAACTCTAATGTGTTTTCCTCAAACACTCTCCGCCAAAAAAATAGCCATAAACCACAAACTTGGTTCATGAATTTATGAAATTATATATATGTGATCTATTTATCTTTATGTGTATGAGTGCTACGCCTCTGCAATTTTGTAATTAGATATAATTATAATACAGCATCCGTCTACTACACATCATTGTGGCCATGCTCTTCATTCTGGATTCTGTTCCTTAAAAAAAATATCTTTTTCCATGGGGCTGAGAGGTGGCTCAGTGGTTAAGACCACTGACTGCTCTTCCAAAGGACAGGAGTTTGATTCCTGGCACCCACAGAGCAGCTAACAACTGTGTGGAATTCTAGTTCCAGAGGATCTGATATCTTCTTCTGGCTTCCATGGGCATCAGACATACACATGGTCCACAGGCATACATACAAGCAAACCACCCATATACATAAAAATAAAGACAATTTATTTGCAATTTTTGTTAAATTTGTTTGAGACTGAGCATGTCATGACAGACACACACACACATGAAGGTCAGAGGACAATTTGTAGGGTCAGTTTTTCCTGTTACCACATGGGTCCAGAGAATTGTTTTTCTTGTTGTGGTTGTGGTTTTTCTTTGGTTTGGTTTGACTTGGTTTTTTTCAAGATAGTTTCTCTGTATTCCCCTGGCTGTCCTGGAACTCACTCTGTAGACCAGGCTGGCCTCGAACTCAGAGATCTACCACCCTCTACCTCCTGAGTGCTGGGATCAAAGGTGTGCACTACCCTCTGGCTGGGTCCACAGAATTAAATACGAGTATTTCAGTTTTTTTTATCGGAAGCATTCTGTGTTCCACTCCATCATTTTTCCCGCAGGCATAAAAGGCTGGGATTTGAGTTTGCCTTTTACTGGGAGGATTTTTCTTATTTGCATTCCCTGGATCTCTAGAATCTGTCTTTTGTCTACCATGATTGTGTCTCTGATGCATCTTCAGCCTTTCTTGCCTTTGTTCAATCTGAGCTATTCCCCCCCCTCAATTTGCTTGAAATTCTTTCTTTATCCTTTTGATGGTTGCTGATTTTTTCTTTTAATTATTTGCTAGGTTAAAATTATAAGCAAATCACTCCCCCCCCAAAAAAAATCCTATTTTATTTTGTGTGCTTTGTGGTGTGGTATGTGGTAGCACAATATGAAGGCCAGAGACTACCTTTCGGAGTTGCTTGAATCCTTCCACCTTTACGTGGATTCTGAGGATCAGTCTCAGGTCCCAGTCTTTCTAAGCAAGTGTCTTTGTCCTTGAGACATCTGGCAGGCTCTGAATGTCAAACATTTTCATAAATAGTTGGGTGCTATGCCTACCCTCATGGTCATCTGGAATTCTGTTCACAAGCAACCGTAGTCATTGTCCAGGTTGGCTGACCACAGCCTCTGCCTGTTTTTGTAAATAAAGTTTTAATGGCATGCTGCCTTGCCCATTTGTTTGTCCCTATGCTCCTTTCTTGCCGAGCAGCATAAGCTGCTTAGGTGAGGTTGAGCCTGCCAGCAGCCCTCTTTGCAGGAAGATGTCACCAGTCTGGACCTGAGCTGTGTCATTGAAGTCTGCAGCTCATCTCTGGACTTTTCTCCTTGTTACTCAGTGAGGACAGGAAGGGCCTGAGGTGGTATGCACACCAGTGCCCAGCTATATAGCCTGGCGGGGCATTCCAGCTCCTATCTCTGTTGTGTGACCTCCGACAACCTCCGCGATATCTCTGTGCTTCAGTTTCCTGGCCTGCAAAACAGAATTGATAGGAGCGCATGCATTAGAGGCTCGCACGAGGGTTTGAAAACTTAATGCAATAGGAATGCTTAGAAAAATGGCCACCACACTGGTCGTTATCACATTTAGTAACAAGAAGTCAGTCTTGCCACTGACCCGACCGCTGACCTTCCGTCCTGTATGAAGGTAAATTAGCTTTCGTCCGAGACACCAAGCTTACACATCCCAATACAGATGTCTCCAAAGCTTTTGCTTACTCCCACCCTTGTCATTTATATATTTTATGCTGTATTAGAGGATCTCGTGGAGGCCCGGGCTAGCCTCCAACTTACTGTATAGTTAAGGATGACCCTGGACTTCTGATCTTTTTGTCCCTATCTAGCAAGCGCTGGAATTACAGGGGTACGCCTCTAAACCTGTTTTCAACCAGTATCTCTAAAACAGTTTATTGGTTATGGGGCAGCTTGATTATCAGGTTGGTCATTGTGGGGCTTTCTTTGAACATAAAATGCCTGACGTGGGATCCCGTGTTCGATCACTTGGTCTCCGCCTGGTGGCGCTGTTGGAAAGGTTATGGAACCCTTAGGGGGTGGAGCCTTACTGACGGAAGCACGTCACTGGGGGGTGGGCTTTATAGCTCGGCTCCACTTCCTGCTCTCTTTCCATGCTTCCTATGTACAGATGTGATTAAGCTGCTTCCTGAGTGTCAGGTCTCACACACACACACACACACACACACACACACACACACAGAGGTCCTGTTCATCACACGATATTGCTATCGTGTTTTTCTACCGTGTTTTTAAGTACCACACACAGACCATAAACGATTACTGTCGCTTTTAATTGCCCCATGTTGTAATACCTTCCTCACCTTATAACAACCTTGATTCCCCACCCGAACACACCCACGCGCGCACACACACGTACACACATGCACAGATGCACACGCACACATGCACACGCACACATGCACACCCACACATTCTGGGGGTTAGCGCTTCAGCACTTAAACAGGGTCGGTAGGACTAGGGAATCTTCCAGAACAAGAATTCCAAGTCTACAGTGCTACAAGCACTTCAGGCCTTTCTGGTGATCAGATACCTCTCGATGCGCACCTGGAAATAATCTGTCGTAAATCATCAGCATGTGCGGATGTGAAAATAACTTTACTTGCTTTTCATCTCTCAGTCACACAGCCTGCCCATCTCAGCAAACCCAAGGGCGGGATCCAGTGCTGACTGGCGCTGTGCTGTTCAGAACCTATCAGTCTAACGAACACCACTGTCTGTCAGATTAAAATACGCTTCTGTTTTTACCACGAGAAATCTAAGGAAACACTTGTATTTCTTCCAGCTTGGATTTGTTGTATTGAATCACACACACACATGCACACCTACACACACACAGAGAGAATTCTGCTAACAGGGCTGTAGAGAGAGCTCAGTCCGTAAAGTGTTTGCTGTGCAAGCAAAGGCCTGAGTTCAATCCCCAGAATCCATATAGGAAAGCCAGGGAAGGGGGTACATTCATTTAAAAACACAGCATTTAGGAGGGAGAGGGATCCCTGAAGCCAGCCTAACATCTGGTGAGCAGCCTGTCAGTGAGAAATCCCATCTCAAAAGATAAGGTGGAGCGTGCCTGAGAAGGCTGACCTCTGACCTCCCCATGCTGAGAAACAATACCAAGACTGACCTCAGTCCGACCTCCACACACATGTGCATGTATCCATTCCCCATACACAAACAAGAGATACATTGATGAAAGAAAATTCTACTTGCTTAAACACTCGCCTGTTCTCAGTCTTGCCCTTTCTGATGTTCGTTTTTTTTTTTTTTTGTTTTGTTTTTTTTCTGTGATCGTTTCTGTCCCTGGCTTTGGCCTGCGTTCCTGGTCAATTTCCCATAGAGTATCTATCATTCTAGTACTAAGTGTCTCTTCAGATGCCTCAGTGATGCCCACCTGGAAATGATCTGTTGTAAACCTTTAGTTGACTCCATCCATTCTGGGTTTGCAATTGTTTATAAAGTTCAACAACTACATGCTTTTCTTTTTAAAAATATGTCTTATTGCATTTGTTATTTGTGTGTGGGTGAAAATGTATGGGTGTTGTGTGTGTGTGTGTGAGAGAGAGAGAGAGAGAGAGAGAGAGAGAGAGAGAGACAGAAGGAGATAGAGAGAGGGAGACAGAGAGAGACAGACAGGGAGACAGAGAGAGGGAGAAAGACACACAGAGAAACAGAGAGGGAAACCGAGAAAGGGAAAGACAGAGAGAGAAAGACAGAGAGATAGAGAGAGATGGAGACAGACAGAGGGAGAAAGACAAAAACAGAGAGAAGAAACAGAGGGAAACAGAGAGATGGAGGCAGAGAGAGGGAGACAGAGACAGAAAGACAGACGGAGACAGAGACAGGCATATTTGAGTGCAGTTGCATACACACCACATAGTGCAAGAACAACTTTTGGGAGTCAATTCTTTTCACAATAGGTTGTCAGGTTTGCACAGCAAGCCCACTGAACACCTCATGTCCCATATGGTATAGCTGATTCTTTTTCAAATTGAGTTTTGTCACTTTTAGCTATTTCATTTCTTTAAGTAATTCAAATAGTATATTATGTTCTGTGTCACGTAGATACCTATAAAAGACCCAACACCCAAGAGCCCAAAACAACAGTTACCTACTGTCTGTCCTTGGCTGAGGTCAAGCTGATCCAAGCCAGACTCAGGTTGAGCATCTGTGTGTCAGGGGACCCTCATCTAGGCACAGAGACCTAGCTGGTCATGTTCCTCTCCTGGAGGGAAGAAATTCGAGGGGACACATGAAAGTACTCAGGTCGCAGGGTGCATAAGCATAATTTCGCATCCCTGTGGCCTTTGTCTTTGGCCTCCTGTATGATGTAAGTGGGGAAGGTTTCCCTCTGAGAATGTGTTTGTTTCCATCCGGAGTCTCGAGATGAGTCCATTTGGAGAGCTTCCTGTTGACTGTCAGGATCCGTTCCCTTGGCCACACCACAGCCACTGCCACATCTGCCGCCCAGCCCCACTCAGGTTACTCAGCCTCAGGGGATCGTGGGTTCTCTCCATCACTGAACTCTCTCTGTCTCTGTCTCTCTCTTTCTTGTGTGTGATGTGTGTGTCTGTGTGTGATGTGAGTGTGTGATTTGTGTGTAGTGTGTGTATAATGCATGCCTGTGTGTGTGTGAGATGTGTGTCTGTGTGTGATGTGTGTGTGTGATGTCTGTTGTGTGTCTGTGTGTGTGATGCATGTTTGATGTGTGTCTCTGATGTGTGTGTGATTTGTATGTGTGGATTTGTGTGTGATGTGTCTGTGTCTGTCTGTGTGTGTGATGTATGTCTGTTGATGTGTAATGTGTATGTTATGTGTGTCTGTGTATGATGTATGTGTGATGTATATCTGTGTGGGTGGTGTGATGTGTGTTTGATGTGTGTGTGATGTGTGTCTATATGATGTGTATGATGTGTGTCTGTGTGATGTGTGTGTGTGTGATGTCTGTGATGTTTGTGTGTGATATGTGTGATGTGTGTGTGATGTATGTGTGTGATATGTGTGATGCGTGTGTGATGTATGTGATGTGTGTCTGTGTGTGTGATGTGTCTGTAATGTGTGTATGATGTGTGTGTCTGTGTGTAATGTGTGTGTGATGTCTGTTGTATCTCTGTGATGTGTGTCTGTATGATGTGTAATGTGTATGTTATATATGTCTGTGTGTGATATGTGTGTGATGTATATCTGTGTGGGTGTATGTGATGTGTGTGTGATGTGTGTCTATATGATGTGTATGATGTGTGTCTGTGTTATGTGTGTATGTGATGTCTGTGATGTTTGTGTGTGATATGTGTGTATATTGTGTGGTGATGTGTTGTATGTGTTGTGTCGTGTGTAATGTGTGTGTATGTGTTCTGTGTGTTGTGATTGGTTGTGTATGTGTGATGATGTGTGTTCTTGTGTATGTGTGTGTGATGTCTGTGTATCTTGTGATGTGTGTCTGTGATATGTGTGAATGTGTAGTTATGTATGTCTGTGTGTGATATGTGTGTGATATATCTGTGTGGTGTATGTGATGTAGTGTTGTGTGATGTCTATTGTATGTGTATATGTTGTCTGTGTGTGATGTGTGTGGATATATGTCTGTGTGGTGTATGTGTGAGTGTGTGATTGTGTCTGTAATGTGTGTATGATGTGTGTCTGTGTGATGTGTGTGATGTCTGTGATGTTGTGTGTGATTGTGTAGTGTGTATTGTGTGTATGTGTGTGTATGTGTGTGATTGTGTGTATGTGTGTGTGTCTCTGTGTGATGGTGCTGTGTGTAATGTGTGTTGATATTGTTATGTGTGTGTGTAAGTGTTGTATGTTGTTGTGTCTTGGACGAGTAGTGAAGGGTCATCATTTTGCTGTAAAATACTATGTTTAGTTCTTGCAACTCTATGTTGTTAGCATGTGCAAATTCTCGGAGAGCATCAAGAATTCCAGAGTTGGGAACCGAACTTCGATCCTCTGCGAAAGCAGTGCATGCTTTTAACCTCTGAGCCATCTGTCTCTCCAGTCACTCCACCTTATCATATGAAAAAGGGTTTGTCGCTGAAACTGGGTCGCAGCTGATCACCAAGGACCTCCCTGACTGGTCGGTCTTCACCGACTGTCTGTGGCGTTTATCCTCAGAGAGAGGCTGAGAAAGGAAGAAAGGCCTTAAGTCATTTAAGTTAAGGTATTAATTAGGGACTAGAGAAGATAGTTCAGTGGTTTAAGAGCACTTGACCACTCTTCTAGAGGAACCAGACTCAATCCCCAGCAACTAAATAAATTTTATAAAATTAAGGTATTAGTCAAGTTGAGGAGTTTTGGATGTTTTGAAGAACAAAATTTTAGGAAAACCAACTTTCAGAGGGATTGCAAAGACTATTCTTTTATGTATGTGTGTGTGGCACACGTGTGTACATACATACAGATATATACATGTTTGCATATGTGTAGGTACACATGTGTACAGGTGTGTATATTTTGTGTGTGTGTGTGAGAGAGAGAGAGAAAGAGGGAGAGTGTGTGTGTGTGTGTGTTTGTGTGTGTGGTGTGTGTTTGTGTCTGTGTGTGTGTGTGTGTGTGTCTGTGTGTGTGTGTTTGTGTGTGTGTGTGTGTGTGTGTGTGTGTGTGTATAGACCCGAGAATTTGATATGTTATAGGTGAGGCGGTCTCTCACTTGAACCCAGAGCTTACCGATTCAGTTCATCTAGGTGACCAGCTTGTTCCAGAAACCCCATGTCTCCACTTACAAAGCACTGGGATTATAAGTGGGGGCCACCATGCCTACTAGCCTTTACTCAGGTCCTGGGACCCAAACTCAGGTCCCCACATTTGCATGGCATATGCTTGACCAGAGTCATCTCCTAACCCTCAGGGCTACTTTTGGGAGTTGACATACTATAGAAGTTACCTACACAAGCACCAGAGGGCACCAAAGGAACTTGATCCTTCCGGGAATCCCATCCACTGTAGCCATTCAGGTCCCGTGGTTTTAGCTCCAGGGCTGCTTCTTGTCTCCATTTCTTTCTGAGTTCAGCTCTCACTGGCCCAGACCATCCCTCAGCTTCAGTCTTTCCATATTTGCTTCCTGAACACCATGCTTGATTCAGTGGCTCAGCGGATGTTCCCTCTCTTCCTTTCCCTTCATGTTTTGTAGAGCTTGGAGAGTCTTGCTGACTGGCTTCATTAACATTGGTACTTCTTTTGTGGGGTTCAGTGGCTGTCATGCCTTCATGTCACAGGTCATACGGCTTCCCCAATTTTTTTTTTTTTTTTGAGATGGTGTCTCATGTATCCTCAAACTGGCTATGTAGAGAGGCTGACCTTGAACTCCTGATCCTCCCATGTCTATCTCCTGGTCAGCCCTGGGTATCTCCAATGACCTTACTTCCCATATTTCATTGGCATCCAAGTCTTTCCTGTGGCTTCCCCTTGTCCAGTGAAGTCCATGGCATATCTGTGAGCTTTCCACCTCTTCTGCAAGATTCTTTAGCTTAGTGACCTCAGACGCTGCACAGACAGCCAGTGCTAATATTGGATTCACCCCAGTCCACTCCTCTTGACCATTTGGGGTTCCCTCTTGATTTGCTTATTTGTCTTGGTTAGGGTTTGGTGTTTTGATGTTTTGTTGTTTCTTTGTTTGTTTATAAATGTTTGGTTTATTTGTTTTTAGATGGAGCCTCACTTTGTAGCCCTGGTTAGCCTGAAACTCAGAGATCCACCTGCCTCTGCCTCCCAAGTGCTACGATTAGTAGTGTATGTTGCCATGCCTAGCAAGGTTTTGGGGGGTTTTGAGACAAGGTTTCATGCAGCCCAGGTGTCTGGCCTCAAATTAACTACATAACTAAGGGTATCCTTAAATTCCTAATTCTCCTGCCTCGATGTCCTCTGTGCCAGATATGGTTAATGTGATGCTGGGAATGAAACCCAGGGCTTAGTGCATACACTAGGCAAGCAGTCTACCAACTGAGCTACACCCTGACCCCTGAGGTTCTTTCCTGATTGTCGACAATATTTGTCCACTTCACGGGGTGGGGGTGGGGACTCTAGAAGTAAGAGGCTCTCTGTTCTGTTCTCCTGTGCCTGTGAGCATCACCACAAACTCCCTGAAGGCTATATGAGCAAGAATCACAGGACAGAGCATACATCCTCTGCATCAGGCTCCCCGGGGATCCCAATTCTTCACAGCAGCCCACATGTGCACCCAGAACACTACAGATGGAAATATACGTGTAACCCACCTTGCAGCACGGCCTCCCTTTCTGCGCTCTGGCCTGGCTAGTCTTCTGTGGAAAGAGGAGGGCTCTTTTGTGCATCTGTGTCTATACCTTCTTTGTGATGTTCTAATCTCTCCAGAGGTAGCTTCAGAGGTTTGTGCACCCTGTTGAGGTGTGGGTGCTGAGTCTGCAGATACTTTTTCCTCCCGGTCACGAATTCTCTCCCTGGAGGTGTGACAGACTCTGTGAGGTCTAAGGTCCAGTGCATCACCCTCAAGCTCTGTTCTTGAGATGGCCACACCCCCATGAGGCAGCAGGAGCTCAAAGATTCTACCCCTTCCCTTGACTCCCCCCCCCCCACGACTTTCATTGCAGATCTGAAGGGTCAACTTTCTTGTCCCTGGAGCTCAGATTTCCCCCTAAAATGTTTCCCTCGGTTGCCCCACGAGATTGGGGTGAAGGGGTAGCCTGCTCAAGGACAGAGTCCACATTGTTATCATAGCTGAGTCAGGTCTGGTTTGTAACATTCTCGTGTGTGGAGCAAATGGCCTTCCACATTGCTTAGCCCCAAGGAGCACCCACTGTTGGCAGCGCCGTCTACGCTAACTGTACCAGGAGCCCCACATATAAAACCATATTCCCTCCTCCTCACAGGTCTGTGAGGAATCCCAATACCACACACCAGGTCCGAAGATGTCCACGGCTCAATTTGCTGTCACTAGTCATGTCCAGCTTAAAGCTGGGAAGGAGAGACAGAGAGTCCAAATACCATTTGATCTCAAGGTTTATTCATTACAGTGATAAGCGGCAGTTCACAACACACGCACGGAGTGCTTAACTCAGAAGCAAATAGCAGAGAGGCTCACAGGCAAAGCTCACTACTACAAAGACAAGCATCAGTCTACAATTACAGACATAGGGTACCTAACTCAGAAGCAAATACCAGAGGGGGTCACAGATAAGGCTCCTTCCTCTGGATCCTTTTATCTCAACGCAGCCAGGCGGCAGTCGGTTGTCCTCTGGTTGTAGAGCCAGACAGTACAACGGTCTTCACTGTCCCAGCATCAAGGTCTCTGCTTGTCTGCTGTGAGCCTCTCCTTTTATTAGCTACAAGGGCAGTCACTCTCTAGCATTACATCACTGCCTATTACTTCATTCATCTGCTACGCACAGAACTGAGGTGAGCTGGTGGGAGCTGGCTGCTCCTCCAACTCTCACCTACTCCAGGCAGCTGACATGAGCTGGCTGCTCCTCTCTGTAACATCCAACTCAGTCTTGTTCTCATTTCTTATTAGCATGCTCTCTACTCTTGCTCTCTCCCAAACCCCCTTCCAGGTCCTGAAGACTCCCATACTAAGCAGTGTCTCTCCTTACATATAGTGGTGTGACAAGGTCAAGAGGGGTAGTGAGTCTTCAGCAGGCAGTGAGAATACAGAAGTTGTGGGGTGGTGAGGATTGCCACTAGGGAAGCCCCCTGCCTGCAAGGACCCAATTTTCCTAAATTAATCTATTTATTCCTGTGGCCGGGCTGCAAGAGCAGCCTTCTGTAGGCCCATCCCAGGAAGACAGGCAGAGCCTGAGTAGTTCAGGAAGGACAAGAAAATAGGAATAGCAAGCTAGGGGGAACCTTCCCCTCCCCCAGGCAAGCCTAGCAGGAAGTGTGAGGAGGAGGACCCCCTGCCTCCGTTCCCTGGTGTGTGGTGAACACCATAGCCCTGAGCGCTGACAGGCAATGATTCCCGAGGCTCTGAGGTGGACCGAAGGGCTGAGCACTGTGTTTCTCTCCAGGGAAACATCTGCCCTTCTTAACTAACCTGCCGCACTTCTCCCGGAATGACAGGACGATTGTAAAACGAGGTAGCCTTTACCTTCCCTGCCAGGCAGCCCTGAGGAGGTGGGCTTAGCATCTGGACCTGCCGTGGGTGGGGTCATGTGGATGGGCAGGAAGTACAGGAGGGATGGGGAAGAGAGGACACTGACACCGGTCTCCAGAGGTCGCTGTATGTAGGATGTCTGGGGACAGCCGGGTACCACCCATGAGGCTGACTCGATACCACCTATGGATGTACTAACCACAGCGTAAGGATAGGGTGGGATAGTATAGCCCCTTAGAGCTGGTGGGACAGCAAGGCAGCAGGGCATGAGCAACCTCAAGCCCTGAGGGTCCTGGGCCACGATAGGGGTCCACGGAGGCAGAGAATTTAAAGGGGATCCCAGGTCCCTGCAGCAAGGCTTCAAACCTCTCCTGGAGGTGTCGGTGGAGGGTGAGAACAAATAGAGGCCCGCCCCACCTACCCCGCCCCAGCTATACCCGGCCACGCCCACCCAGCATGTGCCTCACGCAGGCCTGCGCTATGCCCACCCAAGCCTACGTACATACCCTCTGACTCTGCCCACCTCCCACTTCTTCTGTTCCTCCAGCCCTCAGAGATTCATCACAGAAAAGTGACGTCTGCACCACCCCAGGCTGCGTGATAGCAGGTGAGCTTCTCCCCTGGGGTGGCCACAAGGTTATTCAGGGGCTGACTGAAGCCAATCTGAGATTTTTGTCTTAAAATTGGGTGCTATGGACAGCCCTCTGCAGGAGGCAGACACAGGCAAGATTTTGTGGGGAGGTGAAACAGAAGAAAAAAAGACTACAGAGACACACAGAATACGGTTTTCTCTGGGTGGGAGCTGGAATCCCACAGTGATGGTCTCTGTGAATTCTCCAGCTGCATGAGGCCAAGATAAACAGCTGGGCAGGATTCTATGTGTTCCCGGGCAGAGTGCTGTGCACATAAGCTCAGGCCCCTGTCACCAACATACACAGATTGTGGGAAACAGCTATCCCATCTGATAAGTAAGAAACCTCAAGGGCATGGAGTGAGAAGCCATTGAGACTACAAGAGGCAGAAGGGCTATGGAGATATCTGGGAGCCTGGTACCAGTTTAGAGGGCAAGGTCACCAGCTGAGGCCTTTTTCAGAGCAGGAACCACATTCCAATATCAGGTCCTCAGGTGGGAGAAGACAGGAAGGTTCAAGGTCCTGTGGTTTATTAGTGGCAGCCCTAGCCCTTGAAGCCACTTACTTGGGCAATTCCTCCCATGTTTCTAGACTCCCTGTGGCTTGGGAAAGTGATTAACTTACCCAAGAGCAGATCAGTAAGCTGCCAGTAAGCTGATTGTTGGTATAAATCTCAAACAAACCATCCCAAAAGGGTGCTGCTGTCTCTCAGACTCAAAGACAGTGTCGAGGTGTCCACAATTCAGTCTCCTCTCCTCCTTCCACCCCTTGAATAAACAGCTGCCAGAATCCTCCAAAACATGGACCAATCGAGAAACCCCTGTGAAAACTTCTACCAGTATGCTTGCGGAGGCTGGCTTCGGCACAATGTCATCCCCGAGACCAACTCCCGATACAGCGTCTTTGACATCCTTCGACATGAGCTGGAAGTCATCCTCAAAGGTGAAGAGTGGCCACCACCAGAGGGGGGAGGTGGCGTTGAATCTTGGGTGGGTTCCTGCAAAACATCTCGATTAGCAGGGCCAGTGGAGAAATCACTACTTAGGAGTTGAAATGAGCTGTGGTGTCTCTGCTCAGCCTGATGAAGCCAGCCCCTTGTCTGTCAGCGGGAACCCTGGGATGCTTACCTAGGGCCAGAAGAGACCAAGGGTTACAGGAAACATGAGTTGTTGACCTGGGCCCTCAACAGTCACCTCAACCTCTGTTCAGCTTTCTCCTCTGCCCACAGGGGTGCTGGAGGATTCCAGTGTCCAGCATCGCCCAGCTGTGGAGAAGGCCAAGATACTATACCGCTCCTGCATGAACCAAAGTGAGTAGAAACCAGCCCCTGCCAGGGCCCAGTCAGCTCCTGAATCACAGCACACACTGAACACCACGAGGAGAGAGTGGGCACCATGCAGGATACACACAAAAAATGTCTAAGGGCTGTGCCTCGCCTGGCTTGGCTCATTAGGCTTTGAAGCCCCAGCCTGTGCTTACACTGTCCAAGGTCATCATTTCCGAACAGCGTGGTTGGGCCCAGCTCTTTCCCCTGGGCATCTCCTAGAAATTTAAGGTTGAGTCCAGTGTCCCGCCAATGGGAGTCAATGGGGCCATGATTTTAGAAGTCATCTCTATTCGAACCACTACCTGGATCTATCCAGGGCTATCCTATCTCCCCAAATCATGTGGCCAATATGTAGCAGACACAGAAAAATCCCTCTGGATTCTCACCTTTATTACATTTCCAGCACCAGAGTCTGGGTTCCCAAAGCAGATGGCAGGGCCCTGAGCCTTCTCCTCTGCTTCTAGACCACTAACCACAGTAAAGGTCCATCAGCTACACAGAACCCTGCTCCATTTGGCCAAGGCAGCCAGGATTACCTGTTTCTCTAATTTTGTCCCTTCTTCCAAATTAAGCTGAAACAGAAAGCCAGATATGCCATCATCCAGCCCCACAGGAGGCCTCACCTCTTGTCTCCCACCCACGGCATCTTGAGGCTAGTACCCTCCATTGGAGGAGCCATGCGGCTCCTCCTCTTCTGCCAAACCTTTGTCCCAACCCTGTGTCCCCTCAGTCTCTGCCACATGCCTTGACCTGGACATTAGCCCCTTCTTGTTGCCAGCTCTGAAGTGTGGTTTCCGTCATCTGAGAGTCCTCCTCTGTGTCTGTGGCGACTTCTGGATGTGCCCTGTCGGCTTAGTCTTTGCCTCAAGTTTACTGTCAGAAAAGCACTTCCCTAGAGGGACCCTCCTTAGCCCAAGTCTTTAGACTGCCATTGTGCTGCAGATGCAAGTCACACAGCCCCTGTGTGACCTTCTGGCCCTGGGCCTCCCTCCTGGCCACAACTCCTTTCCTAGATTTGCTCACCAGCTGCCAGCTGCTAAGTACCCAACCTCCTTGACCCCAGGGAAGTGTGTACTTCACCAGCAAGACTGGAGTTAAAGCTGAGCCTACAAGGAGGGCATGCTCTTGGCTTGTTTCATGGCGTCTGAGTAAGCACACATGCCTCCCCTTCCCAGGTGTGATAGAGAAGAGAGACTCTGAGCCCCTGCTGAACGTCTTAAATATGATAGGAGGTTGGCCTGTGGCCATGGATAAGTGGAACGAGACTGTGGGTAAGTACAGGCCTGTTTGCAGACTTCATTGAAAGGTCTACTCAACCCCAAAGCTGCCCACAAGCTAACCACCTGCTCTTGGGAAATCCCAAGGGCTCATTCCTTCCAGAGCCAATTTAGGGTCCCAAAAGCTGACTTAGGATCCACACTGGGGGAAGTAGGGAGGGCAGCTGAGACAAGTGGTCACTGCAGCTGGTTCCCTGAAGCTCTGCAGAGGGGCCTCCCTCCTGGTGTTCTAGACATCCCTTAGATGGCATCTCCACCCACACATGGTGATTCCCTCAGAACCTGTTTCCCTAAGGACCACTTGGAGAACATTCTCTCAGTCCCCAAAGTCCCACAGCGAGTTCACTACCTGAGCCAGGCAGGGTTTCCCTACACCCCCAGAATGCTCTGTGCTTAGGCGGCAGTTCCCTCTCTGGAGGTGGGCTAGCTGGTCTCCAGCATGGCTGCTAACTCCTCAGGCCCCAAGTGGGAGCTGGAGCGGCAGTTGGCCGTGTTGAACTCGCAGTTCAACAAACGGATCCTCATTGATTTCTTCATCTGGAATGATGACCAGAACTCCAGCCGGCACGTCATCTACGTATGCGACACCCTCGGGGGGTCAGGGTGGGGGACAGGGTCAGCAGGTCCTGGACTTTGACAGCAAAGCAGGGAGAAACCAGGATGGTGGCTGAGGAGATCTGTGAGCTTGGTGCATGTGTTCCCTGCCCACAGCTTAGTCTGCCGTGTGAGTTGTGCTAAGCAGAGAGACTGGCCCTGTGCTTAGCCTGCTTCTTACCCATTGTGAGGGTTTTGGCACCTGGGCAGGAAGCCTGCAGGAGCCTTAGAAGGAAGGTCAGAGAAGCATACTTTAGGTGCTGAGTGATATAAGTCCTTCTTATGGGGGACCTATGCCCCATCCAGCCCCTCTCTGACCTCCTTGCAAGTCCCAACCTGCAACCCCCTCTCTCTTGTCAGGGAAAGGCTTGGGTTTGGAAGCATCTGCCTTCCACAGGGAGCCTATGTTCTACCAGGCACAGTCCTGGGGGAGGGGACTTCTGCCCACCTCAGCCAGGCTGCAGGGTTCCCCCCACACTGCCAGGAGTCACACCTTCTGTGTGTTTCCAGATAGACCAGCCCACCTTGGGCATGCCATCTCGGGAGTACTATTTCAAGGAGGACAACCACAAGGTAAGCAGAGAGCCTTGAGGGCTCAGATACAGATGTGCACATGTCACATGCCTTGGGCATTACCGGGCAGCACTCTGGTTTGTCCACTAGCCTTGCTTCCCAAACCAGACTCTGTAAGCACTTGTGGGAATGTGGCTAGGCACTTTTTGTAGTAATTATTTAAAAACGGCCTCTGCTTGGGCCAACTATCTAAGCTGCGGCGCTCTGCCTAGCCCAGCTGCCATGTTTCTCAGCCGGAGGCCACGTGCGTGCCACAGCTAGAACCGGCCGCCAGAAACACCAGCCCCCCACCCACTAGATGCCAGCTTGAGAGATGGCTCTGTCAATCTTCCCTCTGCAAGGCAGGGCATTGCCCAGACCATTCCACCATCCATGTGGGCCCAGTAAGAGAATGAGACTCTAATTCTTATAAATTAATCAAAGCTTATATATTTGGTAATGATCAGTAGCAAGATACCCATACAATCAGAAGTGTAACCCAACACCCAACCTAGGTATACCAGCTACCTTTGACTGCTACAGACACGTGAACATCCGTCTCCATCAGCTCCTACATTTCTGCCCTCTCCTAACTCCTCCTCTTCCTCTCCTAACTCCTCCCACCTTAGCTCCTCCTACAGCACTGAGTGCTGGGGACAAAAACATGGACACCCAATTTCCACACTTATGTCAGTCCTGAGGTGAGTGAGCTCCTCCAGACAGGCAATCCATTTTTTAAAAGATTTATTTGTTTACTTATGTATTTAATGTATGTGCCTATACTGTAGCTGTCTTCAGACACACCCGATCCCACTATAGATAGTTGTAAGCCGTCATGTGGTTGCTGGGAGTTGAACTCAGGACCTCTGGATGAGCAGCCAGTGCCCTTAACCACTGAGCCATCTCTCCAGCCCCAGGCAACCCATTTAACTTGACTTTCCCATGCAGAATGCATCCAGTGTCTGGGAGGCCCAGAACTCAGCCTAGGGTGGGCAGAGGCCACAAGCCTGCTATGTAGAGTCAGCTCCTGCATCTGTGGAGAGAAGTCAACTATTAAGTAGACCACGGTGGAAGGAAGAACTTGGAGGGACAGAAGAAGGCAGAGACAGCAAGGACATCTGTCCAGGAACAGAGTAGGGATGGGCAGGGGCAGGAGTGACCCACACTGCAGGGCTGAAGTGCTCATGGGCATCAAGCTGCTGGGATATGACAGATGGTTGGGACCAAGAGGAAGGACAGTGTGGTCCAAGAAGGAGGCTGGGAGAAGGTCGCAGAGTGCAGACAATTGGGACCTGGAACATCCCAAAAGCTTGAGTGTGTGAGGCCATCAACCTACAGCTGGCAGAGCTAAGCACTATCAGAGGGGTAGTCTGTAGCTTCAGCTAGAGTAAAGGAAGCCCCTACAAGAACGGGCATGAAGGAAGAAGGATGGATGTCCAGGTGGATAGACAAACATCTTAAAGAGGCAATACCCCCACCCATGGCCGAATCATGGCTGGGGCACAGCCTCAGCATAACATCAATAGCTCAGAATTCACTGAGCTTCTGCAGAGGCCAGTCTGGCATTGTGCATCTCTGAAAAACCGTCCTCACCCACAGAGGCCTGGGTGGGCATGGGTCATCCAGTGAAAATGAACAGGGAGCACAGTTTTGATCCTAGCTGGCTGGCTGGCATAGCCAGGGTATGACTCCACACCAAGTTTGGGAAGTAGGCCCAGACCACAGAACACAAAGGCTATCATGAATGCAGGCTTGTCCCTCGAGGGGGATCAGGAGTGGACAGTCCCCATGCTCCCTTCTGTGCTATCTGTGCTAGAGCCTGTTGGGGAAGCTAGAAGGGCAAGCTCTCAGGGGCCGCTCCATGTCACACCCCGCCCCAACCCCACCCCCACAGAATGCTCCATGGTGGCCCAGGGTGGCTAAAGCCACCCAGCTCCATCCATTGTCCTTTGTCCCAGGTACGGGAAGCCTACCTGCATTTCATGACGTCGGTGGCCATTATGCTGCGGAAAGACCTGAACCTGCCCACGGAGATTGTCACAGTGCGGGAGGAGATGGCACAGGTGCTGGAGCTGGAGACTCATCTGGCCAACGTGAGGCAGGGCCGTGCTGGGGGGATCGGGCTAGGTGCTGAGTACCACACTGTGTGACCCCTGGTCCCCACACAGGCCACAGTCCCCCAGGAGAAAAGGCATGATGTCACCACACTGTACCACCGAATGGACCTGATAGAGCTGCAGGACAAGTTTGGTCTGAAGGTGAGACCCAGGCACCCACCCACTAGCCCAGCCCCAACCCATCTGGGTATTATGGCTGGAACTCAGGTAGAAAGTACCTTTTTAAATGAGTACAGTGAAAAAAATCCCAGTAAGGGGCTGGAGTAAAATCCCTCCCCCTCCCCTTCCCTCCCTCCCCCTCCCTCCCCTTCCCTTCCTTTCTTCCCTTACTGGGATTTTACTGGCTCAGTGGTTAAGAGCACTGACTGCTCTTCCAGAGGCCCTGAGTTCAATTCCCAGCAATCACATGGTGGCTCATAACCATCTGTAATGGGATCTGATGCCCTCTTCTGGTGTGTTTGAAGACAGCTACAGTGTACTCATATGCATGAAAAATAAATCTGAAAAAAAGAAAATTCCAGCAGGACAACCACTGTTGTCCTGGGACAGGCCTCCTCCCTAGGACAAGACAGAGCTGCTCTAAAGGGCCATGTCAGAGAGAGAACAGGGCTGGGACAGGGCCCGGGTCAGAAGTAAGTGATTGGGCCTTCAGCCCCTCCAAGGACAGGACAGAAAAGCCTAAGAGAGCCCTGGATCCAGCTCATCACACCCAGTGTATCTCATCCCATGTGCCTGGATTTGAAGGTCATGGGTATAGACAATGCTCAGGGATTAAGAACCTGCACTTTGAGAGGACCGGAGTTCGGTTCCCAGCACCCACCCCAGGCAGCTCACAACCACCTGTAACTCCAGCTCCAGGGATCCAATGTTCGCTTCTTATTTCCACAGACACCTACAGATATGCAATCACACTACACGCATATAGGAAAAATTAAAATAAATCTTCAGTTAAGCAATAAAAATTCAAGCCAGGCATGGTGGCGCAGTCCTTTAATCACAGCACTCAAGAGGGAAAGGCGGGTGGATCTCTGAGTTCCAGGACAGCCAGAGCCACACAGAGAAGTCCTGTCTCGAAAAAACAAACAAACAACAACAACAAAAAAAAAAAAAAAAAAAGAAACCCTGCATACATAAACTCCTCAAGAGCAGTTCTAGACCAGCCTGACTAGAGGCCATGTCTCAAAACATTTTTTCCAAAGTAGTTAAAGTCACACCATTAAGCTCAACACTGTGGAATATTTACTAAGAGTAACAATGACCATACTTGGGTCATTTTTGCTAAGTCACACTTGCTCAGCATCTTCCGCCAACTACGCTTAATTTTTCAAATATTATGCATAGACTCTTGACAGTTTCACAGCCTCTGGAGAGATGTCAGTCACTCTTGGTCCTGATTCCTACTGACAGTCCTTTCTCCAGTTTCCCAAATGTTCTTCAGTGGGACCTGGGTTTCCTGGATGCATGGGCCGCCCGCCCCTTTCTTCCTCCCCTACCTCTCTACAGGGGTTTAACTGGACTCTCTTCATACAAATGTGCTGTCTTCTGTCGACATCGAGCTGCTGCCGGATGAGGAGGTGGTGGTCTATGGCATCCCCTACCTGGAGAATCTGGAGGACGTCATTGATATCTACTCAGCACAGTGAGCCCAGGGGAAGTTCCACAGGGGCCCAGCATCTCTTTCCCTGGCGGCGCACAACACCACACACAACATACACACAACATACACACAACACACACATACACACATACACACACACACACAAAAACACACTACACACAACACACACACATACACAACACACACACACACATACCACACACTACACACACACCATACAACACAACACACACAACACAACACATACACACACACAACATACACCACACAACACAAACACACAACACACACATACACACACACATACACAACACACACATACACACACATACATACAACACATACACAACACACACATACCACATAACACACCACACACATAACACAACACATACACATACACACATACACACACACACATACACACACAACATACACACACATACACACACATACACACACACAAACATCACACACATACACACACATACACACACACTACACATAACACATACACACATACACACACATAACACACAAAACACACAACACATACACATACCACACCAACATACACACATACACACAACTACATACAACACATACACACACACAATACACACACAACATAACACACACACACACATACACAAACATACACACACATACACATACACCACACACATCACACACAACACATACACAACACAAACACACACATACACCAACAAAATCACACAATACACACATCACACACACGATACACACACACTACATAACACACAACATACACACTAACATCACATACACAACACACACAACACATACCACACAACATACACACACAACACAACACACAACATACACACACATACACACACACATAAACAAACACGCATACACAACAATCATCACACACATACACACACGATAACACACATACACACACACATCACCACACATAAAAATACACACACACACAACACTCAATCCACCAACACATCGCATACACACATCAACACAACTCACAATCACTACAATAACCAACATCAAATCAACCTCTATTAACCCGCTAAGTCCCTTCCTCCTTGGCAGACAGCCATTCACCTATCTCATTTAGCCTGTGCTTCCTCTAGGACCATGCAGAACTACCTGGTGTGGCGCCTGATACTAGATCGCATTGGCAGCCTGAGCCAGAGATTCAAAGAAGCCCGGGTAGACTACCAAAAGGTGAGCGCATCCTGAAAATGAAGCTCCGGCCCAGACAAGCTCTCCAGGGTCCATTTCAGCCAGGAAGCTGAGGGTCAAGCACTGTCATCCCTTGGGTCTGAGACGGGAACCTGGTAGACAAGGGCCCTGCCCTACTGGGGCAGTCAACGGCCAACAGCCAACAAAGCAGAAGCTTGGGCTGTCAAAAGCAAATGTGGCCAGAAGAGGGACTAGGAAGTCTAGGGAGTTGCTCTATAGAAGTCATGAAGAGATTAGGACAGGAAGTCCAGGAGTAAACCGTCAGAAGAGAGACTAGAAAGGGCAAGAGACTGGAGAAGAGAAACAGCCACAAGGCTTCCTTGTGGGCAAGACACCCACGATTCAGAAGGAGTTGCAGGGTTCAGAGTTCTCTATGGCCTGCCTTGAGCTCAGGGACCAAGTCTGAAGGGAACACACTTATGCTTCAGCATCTCTGGGGACAGGAGGAAGGGAATCCTACAGCCACTACCACAAGGGGAACCAGGATCTAGAGAGCTGGTAGCCAAAGTTGTACATGTTTCCAAGCATTTGCTCCAGGGTCAGTGCTAGCCCTAAGCTTTAGAAAAAGTCCACGCAGACCACAGTGTCCAGGGGATGAGAGCAGAGTCTGAGTGGGACTCTAGCCTTTTCAGAGTAAAGACAAGTTCCTTCTCATGTCCAGGGGCAGCATCTGGTCTCGGTCATCCGTGTCCCGCTCTGGGTACCCTGAAGCCCATGGTGGGAGAGACCTGCCTGCCTCACCAGCTCAGGGCCCCATACCTGACCTGGGAAAGTTAGATATTAGCATATGGGAAAGAGTGAATGGGCGAACGAGTGAGTGAACGAAAGAAACACACCAGGCGCTGTACGGCACAACCGTGGAGGAGGTGCGCTGGCGGGAGTGTGTCAGCTATGTCAACAGCAACATGGAGAGCGCCGTGGGCTCCCTCTACATCAAGCGAGCCTTCTCCAAAGACAGCAAGAGCACGGTGCGTATCCAAACGGGCACCGTCTGTGGCAGCTCTCAGGCTCACTCTGGGTCAGAATACCAGTCTCCAGCATCCCCAACCCACCCAGTGACTCCCATGCACGGTCAGTTCAACCCTATTCTCTCCCTGAAGTCGATGACTCAAGTAATATGCATGAGTGCCACTGTCCACAAAGATCAGAGGAAGACCAAGAGAACAAATCCCATCCCAGTGCTTCTGACCCTGAGCTCCAGCCCTGGACCCTGTGAGGCCCCTGGGAAAGGCACAGGCTGTATGAGTTCTGAGCCAAGTGTAAGCAAGCTTCCAAAGAAGCCGGTGAGGCTACAACCCTGAGCCAGAATGGTCACTCACATTAATGTCACACCCCCCAGGAGGTCAGGGCCAGGGTGGCACTGGCCTCCTCCTAAAAGGTGTCCTAGACCAAGCCTGGAGCATGAATCACGCCCTGTAGGACATGAGGATACACATTCCCCCAGGTCAGAGAGCTGATTGAGAAGGTAAGGTCCGTGTTTGTGGATAACCTGGATGAGCTGAACTGGATGGACGAGGAATCCAAGAAGAAGGCCCAGGAAAAGGTGGGCAAGCCACAACCAGAGTGATATCCCCAGGGGAGTTCCTGTAGTCAAGACCCCTTGCTGAAGGACCAGCCCGATTGGGAGGGAAGCTGGGATAGGTGCCACGCTTGGGTAATCCCCAGGAAACAGAAGGGGGCTCTGTGGTTTGAGGCTAGGACCTATCCAAGTTCCTCTGGGGTCAGTGATAAACCAGTCACTGGACTCCCGAGCACAGTGAAGCATTTACATGCCTGGCTCTGCAAGCTGGTGGAGCGGAACTTGTCTGTTATCCCCTTGCCGAAACAGCAGGGAACAGAGCCAGTATGTGGGGCTGGGGGATGTCCCGCAGTGAATGATTCTAGTCCTTCTTTTGCTCAGGCCATGAATATCCGGGAACAGATCGGCTACCCTGACTACATTTTGGAAGATAACAATAGACACCTGGATGAGGAATACTCCAGTGTGCGTACCTTCTATGGGAGCATTCCCCGCCTGCTCCCCCTACCCACTCCCTCCTCCCCTTCCCCGTCCCCTGTTCTGATCCACCCCCTGGGGAGGGGGGACTTCATGTAAGGCATCTTTCTGCTCTCTTAGTTCAGTCAGCTACATTCCTACACCCTGGGGTGGCTCTAACCTCACCCTGTTTACAGTTAGGGAAACTGAGGCCCAGAGAAACCGAGCTTTCTGAAAATCACATAAATGCCCAGAGTCGGGGTACCCTCCCCACGTACCTCCTCCAGGAGTCTGAGGGCCACTTTCCCAGCTGACCTATGTGTCTTGAGACCCTTCCCCAACCCTCAGTCCCTCCTCTAACACTCTCGAGGACTCAACCTGAGTACCAGCCACATGAAACTTTTCTTCTCATAGTTGAGTTTCTCGAGGACCTGTATTTTGAGAACGGGCTTCAGAACTTAAAGAACAACGCCCAGAGGAGCCTCAAGAAGCTTCGGGAAAAGGTGGACCAGAATCTGTGAGTAGAGTGGCTACATGGGCTAGCCTGGTACGCATGACTCAACCTACTGGTTAAGGGTGGCTACATGAATCTATCCTGATGCCAGTCAAAGAGGATGCTAGACCTAAGTCCTCCTCCTCCCCAGCATCTTCTGCTTTGGGGGCCTCAGGGAGGAACCAGACCTTGGGATTGGCTTAGGATGCCACAGTAGTAGCTGGCCACTCTGCCACAGACCTCTTCAGGGCAGGATCTGGTCAGCCAGGGCAGAGGGACCATAGGGAGCATCCTGGAAGATGTGGACTCCAAATGACCAGTGTATTTACCACAGCTGGATCATCGGGGCTGCAGTGGTCAATGCATTCTACTCCCCAAACAGAAACCAGATCGGTAAGCCCACCTCGCCTCTCCAGTACAGCCCTTCATCCTTACCCAGGAAACTCTGTCTATTCTCAGAAAGGGGAGTGGGGTCCAGGTAATGTCATGTTGCCCTATGGTCCACCTCAAGGGTTGCAGGTCAGGAGGGACACAGTGGAAACATCAGGGGGCACTTTTCAGAAGGCAGCAGTAGGCAGGAAGAAATTGGGCATAGATCCTCAATCCAACACTCCTGTTTTGGTATCTGAGTGTTTCCTTGTCTGTACATTGGGCGGGAGTCCTAGCTCCAGGTGACAGGATTCAGTGGAGGTACGCACTCACAGCTCATCTTTTTCACCCTGCGGGGACAGTCTTTCCAGCAGGGATCCTCCAGCCACCCTTCTTCAGCAAGGACCAACCACAGTCCTTGAATTTCGGGGGCATCGGGATGGTGATTGGGCACGAGATCACACACGGCTTTGATGATAACGGTAAAGGAGTCCTACGGGAAGGCCCCAACCCACTGAGCAGGTCGGGATCCTCCATTCAGTTTCTTAATCGATT